>BSEG01000014.1:16654038-17259230 GCA_036245055.1 Diospyros kaki
TGTAGTCGAAAAATTCATAAAAACATATTACACTAAGAAGGCGAAGAGAGGGAGGGCGGTCCATAATATATTGTGCAAAAATACCATACCTGGGTCGCTGAGGAATAAGATCAAAGTGTTACATGTCTGTGTAGGAGAGGTGCTGTCTCATTTCCCAGGAATTCATGCGGAGAACATGCCCACTGATGTAAAAAGCTATCACGACCATATTAGTTTAAAATGGAACGATTATTTAAGCATCATGATTGACATAGCAAGGCATAGAAAAAAGTAAAAAAAAAATGGGAAAGGAATACAACGGAATAAAAGGAAAAAGATCACCACAGTGATAACTGCCAGCGTTGAAGTTGCATGTAGACCTCCGAAGGACAATCCAACTACTTCCTGCAGTTGACAAGGTCATAAAAATATGGCCAAACAGACTATTTTATACTGAACGTAGGGTCTTTTTTCACAATTATCCAGTTTTGACATTTGTTTCAATTTTATCATCGCACTTTAACTTTTGTTTTAATTTTATCCCAAAGCGGACAGGCGTATGGCCCTGCATACGTGGCGTGTTGTTGTGTGCAATAATGGACACATTAGAAAAAGAATCCCATGGTTGAGTTTGATCCAACTCTGACCCAATGCGTCGACCGAACATTTAATGGGTAAAAACCCAACTCCATCCCCAAATCACCTAGGGTTTCGCCTTCCACCTTGCGCCGCCGCCGCCCATGCCGTTGCCCTTTTTGCCTTTTCCCGACCCCTAGCCGCCTCCTTCTTTCTCACTCTTCATCGCCGGTGACTTGCTTCCATTAATGGCGACCACATAGGCAGTCGATTGCAAAAAGAAGAGAGAGGGGAGAAGACAGGAGGCAGAGGGGAAAAAACGACCATGGCCAGATCGATGTTGAGAAGATGACAAGGGCCATGGGTCTATCGCCATCGATCGATTGGGTCTTTCTTCCGCCATCTTCGACGATGTTCTCCAAAATCGAGGTTCGCCGTGACTGCCCTGGATGACGGTTCGTGTCCCCTTTTGGTCGATGGCTCGCCGAGGTGGGTCATCGTCTTTGTCGACCGATCGACGCGAGTCTTCTCAGCCACGGGTCGAATCTCGGCTTTGCAATGGCCATCGACGCCATGGCCGATGACCTCTGGTCACTCCCATGTTTGCACAGCTTCGTACTCCACATGGCTCGCGTAGCGTGACCAGAGGGTTGAGGCCTCGGGTGACCGGCGATGAGAGAACAAAAGGGCGACCGGCGATGAAGGAAGGCGCCGGCAACTGTTTAGAATGTAAAACCTAGTGGCTTGAGGGTTGAAGATGATGGGTTTCTTTTGCTGATGTGTCCAGCAATCGACACATCAGCACGCCACCTGAATGCCACGTATGTTGGGGCACAAACAAGTCCGCTTGGGGATAAAATTGAAATCAAAGTTTAAATTTGATGACCAAATTGAACTAAAGGTCAAAACTGGATAAAATTCAAAAAATGACCCTAACCTCAGGAGAAAATGGTCTATTCGGCCTGAAAATATATTGCTCTAAGAAGGGGGAAGAGAGATAGAGTAATTCAAAATGGAACTCACAACCTCTTTAAGAATAAGCTTTAGTGTCTCATCAACTTTCTCACAAGAGCGTGAAATCTCGTACTTCACCTGAGAAAAAACATCATACAGTCAGTATAGCGCCAAAAATTCCCTACATAAAAATGGTGCACTCGATAAAAAAATCAATGACGGTAAGTAATGATGGAACGTAAGTACTCGATCAACAATTCAATAATATTGAAATGCTCGAATACTTAAAAGAAGATTAACAAAATGAAGTGGTTTTAAAACTATTCAAACCTTAGCAGTTAAGCATCATCTACTTGCACAACCGAGTTCCATCACCGGTTTGCAGTAATCATATTTCCTAATCCCTTATGCATTCACTTTTTCATATTCTGTGTATTTTAAGACAACTTACTGTGTGAGGACAGATTTTTAAACGTGCAAGTAAGACTTGATCTAACCTGGTGGATGGCGTCAATAAACAGGTTCTTCCTCAATCGAGCAATACCCTTTCCCTAGTAGAAGAAAATAATCATGCCTGAAGTGTTCGGGAAACTGAGCTGCAAAAAAAAAATAATAAATAAAAGAAACAGGTCACAATTTCCTGGGATGAGATCATATTCAAGCATAAGTGGATTGAAATTAAAGGGCATTGCAATTGCTTAAAAAGAACCCAATCATAAAGCAAGATGTTAGGCATCAAGAAAACCCCAAGGGTTTTTCCTTCAAATAATCATTTGATCCACCTTCGATAAATAAGTACAATCCACAAAAATGCAGTGAAAATATTTTACGTGGATAACGCTAAGAAGAAAAATAATTGTACAAGATTGTATCAAGAAATACCGTACCTGGGTCACTGAGAAAGTAAGAACGAAGAGCTACTTCTCGGTGTAGGATAGGAGCTCTCTCATTTCCCAAGCATTCAGTCCTAAGAACCTGCCCATTGATGTAAAAAGCTATCACGACCCAATTAGTTTAAAATGGAACGACTATTTTAACACCATGACAGGAAAAGCAAGACATAAAAAAAAATAAATAAATAAAAGAGGAAAGGAATACAAAGGGAATGAATGGTAAAAGATCACTACAGTGATAACTAAAGGCGTTGAAGCTGCATGTAGAGCTCCGAAGAACAATCCAAGTACTTTCTGTAGTCGAAAAATTCATAAAAACATATTACACTAAGAAGGCGAAGAGAGGGAGGGCGGTCCATAATATATTGTGCAAAAATACCATACCTGGGTCGCTGAGGAATAAGATCAAAGTGTTACATGTCTGTGTAGTAGAGGTGCTGTCTCATTTCCAAGGAATTCATGCGGAGAACATGCCCACTGATGTAAAAAGCTATCACGACCATATTAGTCTAAAATGGAACGATTATTTAAGCATCATGATTGACATAGCAAGGCATAGAAAAAAGTAAAAAAAAAATGGGAAAGGAATACAACGGAATAAAAGGAAAAAGATCACCACAGTGATAACTGCCAGCGTTGAAGTTGCATGTAGACCTCCGAAGGACAATCCAACTACTTCCTGCAGTTGAAAAGGTCATAAAAATAAGGCCAAACAGACTATTTTATACTGAACGTAGGGTCTTTTTTCACAATTATCCAGTTTTGACATTTTTTTCAATTTTATCATCGCACTTTAACTTTTGTTTTAATTTTATCCCAAAGCGGACAGGCGTATGGCCCTGCATACGTGGCGTGCTGTTGTGTGCAATAATGGACACATTAGAAAAAGAATCCCATGGTTGAGTTTGATCCAACTCTGACCCAATGCGTCGACCGAACATTTAATGGGTAAAAACCCAACTCCATCCCCAAATCACCTAGGGTTTCGCCTTCCACCTTGCGCCGCCGCCGCCCATGCCGTTGCCCTTTTTGCCTTTTCCCGACCCCCAGCCGCCTCCTTCTTTCTCACTCTTCATCGCCGGTGACTTGCTTCCATTAATGGCGACCACATAGGCAGTCGATTGCAAAAAGAAGAGAGAGGGGAGAAGACAGGAGGCAGAGGGGAAAAAACGACCATGGCCAGATCAATGTTGAGAAGATGACAAGGGCCATGGGTCTATCGCCATCGATCGATTGGGTCTTGCTTCCGCCATCTTCGACGATGTTCTCCAAAATCGAGGTTCGCCGTGACTGCCCTGGATGACGGTTCGTGTCCCCTTTTGGTCGATGGCTCGCCGAGGGGGGTCATCGTTTTTGTCGACCGATCGACGCGAGTCTTCTCAGCCACGGGTCGAATCTCGGCTTTGCAATGGCCATCGACGCCATGGCCGATGACCTCTGGTCACTCCCATGTTTGAACAGCTTCGTGCTCCACATGGCTCTCGTAGCGTGACCAGAGGGTTGAGGCCTCGGGTGACCGGCGATGAGAGAACAAAAGGGCGACCGGCGATGAAGGAAGGCGCCGGCAACTGTTTAGAATGTAAAACCTAGTGGCTTGAGGGTTGAAGATGATGGGTTTCTTTTGCTGATGTGTCCAGCAATCGACACATCAGCACGCCACCTGAATGCCACGTATGTTGGGGCACAAGCAAGTCCGCTTGGGGATAAAATTGAAATCAAAGTTTAAATTTGATGACCAAATTGAACTAAAGGTCAAAACTGGATAAAATTCAAAAAATGACCCTAACCTCAGGAGAAAATGGCCTATTCGGCCTAAAAATATATTGCTCTAAGAAGGGGGAAGAGAGAAAGAGTAATTCAAAATGGAACTCACAACCTCTTTAAGAATAAGCTTTAGTGTCTCATCAACTTTCTCACAAGAGCGTGAAATCTCGTACTTCACCTGAGAAAAAACATCATACAGTCAGTATAGCGTCAAAAATTCCCTACATAAAAATGGAGCACTCGATAAAAAAATCAAAGACTGTAAGTAATGATGTAACATAAGTACTCGATCAACAATTCAACAATATTGAAATGCTCGAATACTTAAAAGAAGATTAACAAAATGAAGTGGTTTTAAAACTATTCAAACCTTAGCAGTTAAACATCATCTACTTGCACAACCGAGTTCCATCACCGGTTTGCAGTAATCATATTTCCTAATCCCTTATGCATTCACTTTTTCATATTCTGTGTATTTTAAGACAACTTACTGTGTGAGGACAGATTTTTAAACGTGCAAGTAAGACTTGATCTAACATGGTGGATGGCGTCAATAAACAGGTTCTTCCTCAACCGAGCAATACCCTTTCCCTAGTAGAAGAAAATAATCATGCCTGAAGTGTTCGGGAAACTGAGCTGCAAAAAGAAAATAATAATAAATAAAAGAAACAGGTCACAATTTCCTGGGATGAGATCATAATCAAGCATAAGTGGATTGAAATTAAAGGGCATTGCAATTGCTTAAAAAGAACCCAATCATAAAGCAAGATGTTAGGCATCAAGAAAACCCCAAGGGTTTTTCCTTCAAAAAATCATTTGATCCACCCTCGATAAATAAGTACAATCCACAAAACTGCAGTGAAAATATTTTACATGGATAACGCTAAGAAGAAAAATAGTTGTACAAGATTGTATCAAGAAATACCGTACCTGGGTCACTGAGAAAGTAAGAACGAAGAGCTACTTCTCGGTGTAGGATAGGAGCTCTCTCATTTCCCAAGCATTCAGTCCTAAGAACCTGCCCATTGATGTAAAAAGCTATCACGACCCAATTAGTTTAAAATGGAACGACTATTTTAACATCATGACAGGAATAGCAAGACATAAAAAAAAATAAATAAATAAAAGAGGAAAGGAATACAAAGGGAATGAAAGGTCACTACAGTGATAACTAAAGGCGTTGAAGCTGCATGTAGAGCTCCGAAGAAAAATCCAAGTACTTTCTGTAGTCGAAAAATTCATAAAAACATATTACACTAAGAAGGCGAAGAGAGGGAGGGCGGTCCATAATATATTGTGCAAAAATACCATACCTGGGTCGCTGAGGAATAAGATCAAAGTGTTACATGTCTGTGTAGGAGAGGTGCTGTCTCATTTCCCAGGAATTCATGCGGAGAACATGCCCACTGATGTAAAAAGCTATCACGACCATATTAGTTTAAAATGGAACGATTATTTAAGCATCATGATTGACATAGCAAGGCATAGAAAAAAGTAAAAAAAAAATGGGAAAGGAATACAACGGAATAAAAGGAAAAAGATCACCACAGTGATAACTGCCAGCGTTGAAGTTGCATGTAGACCTCCGAAGGACAATCCAACTACTTCCTGCAGTTGAAAAGGTCATAAAAATATGGCCAAACAGACTATTTTATACTGAACGTAGGGTCTTTTTTCACAATTATCCAGTTTTGACATTTGTTTCAATTTTATCATCGCACTTTAACTTTTGTTTTAATTTTATCCCAAAGCGGACAGGCGTATGGCCCTGCATACGTGGCGTACTATTGTGTGCAATAATGGATACATTAGAAAAAGGATCCCATGGTTGAGTTTGATCCAACTCTGACCCAATGCGTCGATCGAACATTTAATGGGTAAAAACCCAACTCCATCCCCAAATCACCTAGGGTTTCGCCTTCCACCTTGCGCCGCCGCCGCCCATGCCGTTGCCCTTTTTGCCTTTTCCCGACCCCTAGCCGCCTCCTTCTTTCTCACTCTTCATCGCCGGTGACTTGCTTCCATTAATGGCGACCACATAGGCAGTCGATTGCAAAAAGAAGAGAGAGGGGAGAAGACAGGAGGCAGAGGGGAAAAAATGACCATGGCCAGATCGATGTTGAGAAGATGACAAGGGCCATGGGTCTATCGCCATCGATCGATTGGGTCTTGCTTCCGCCATCTTCGATGATGTTCTCCAAAATCGAGGTTCGCCGTGACTGCCCTGGATGACGGTTCGTGTCCCCTTTTGGTCGATGGCTCGCCGAGGGGGGTCATCGTTTTTGTCGACCGATCGACGCGAGTCTTCTCAGCCACGGGTCGAATCTCGGCTTTGCAATGGCCATCGACGCCATGGCCGATGACCTCTGGTCACTCCCATGTTTGAACAGCTTCGTGCTCCACATGGCTCGCGTAGCGTGACCAGAGGGTTGAGGCCTCGGGTGACCGGCGATGAGAGAACAAAAGGGCGACCGGCGATGAAGGAAGGCGCCGGCAACTGTTTAGAATGTAAAACCTAGTGGCTTGAGGGTTGAAGATGATGGGTTTCTTTTGCTGATGTGTCCAGCAATCGACACATCAGCACGCCACCTGAATGCCACGTATGTTGGGGCACAAGCAAGTCCGCTTGGGGATAAAATTGAAATCAAAGTTTAAATTTGATGACCAAATTGAACTAAAGGTCAAAACTAGATAAAATTCAAAAAATGATCCTAACCTCAGGAAAAAATGGTCTATTCGGCCTAAAAATATATTGCTCGAAGAAGGGGGAAGAGAGAGAGAGTAAGGCAAAATGGAACTCACAACCTCTTTAAGAATAAGCTTTAGTGTCTCATCAACTTTCTCACAAGAGCGTGAAATCTCGTACTTCACCTGAGAAAAAACATCTTACAGTCAGTATAGCGCCAAAAATTCCCTACATAAAAATGGTGCACTTGATAAAAAAATCAATGACGGTAAGTAATGATGGAACGTAAGTACTCGATGAACAATTCAATAATATTGAAATGCTCGAATACTTAAAAGAAGATTAACAAAATGAAGTGGTTTTAAAACTATTCAAACCTTAGCAGTTAAGCATCATCTACTTGCACAACCGAGTTCCATCACCGATTTGCAGTAATCATATTTCCTAATCCCTTATGCATTCACTTTTTCATATTCTGTGTATTTTAAGACAACTTACTGTGTGAGGACAGATTTTTAAACGTGCAAGTAAGACTTGATCTAACCTGGTGGATGGCGTCAATAAACAGGTTCTTCCTCAACCGAGCAATACCCTTTCCCTAGTAGAAGAAAATAATCATGCCTGAAGTGTTCGGGAAACTGACCTGCAAAAAAAAAATAATAAATAAAAGAAACAGGTCACAATTTCCTGGGATGAGATCATAATCAAGCATAAGTGGATTGAAATTAAAGGGCATTGCAATTGCTTAAAAAGAACCCAATCATAAAGCAAGATGTTAGGCATCAAGAAAACCCCAAGGGTTTTTCCTTCAAAAAATCATTTGATCCACCCTCGATAAATAAGTACAATCCACAAAAATGCAGTGAAAATATTTTACACGAATAACGCTAAGAAGAAAAATAGTTGTACAAGATTGTATCAAGAAATACCGTACCTGGGTCACTGAGAAAGTAAGAACGAAGAGCTACTTCTCGGTGTAGGATAGGAGCTCTCTCATTTCCCAAGCATTCAGTCCTGAGAACCTGCCCATTGATGTAAAAAGCTATCACGACCAAATTAGTTTAAAATGGAACAACTATTTTAACATCATGACAGGAATAGCAAGACATAAAAAAAAAATAAATAAATAAAAGAGGAAAGGAATACAAAGGGAATGAAAGGTAAAAGATCACTACAGTGATAACTAAAGGCGTTGAAGCTGCATGTAGAGCTCCGAAGAACAATCCAAGTACTTTCTGTAGTCGAAAAATTCATAAAAACATATTACACTAAGAAGGCGAAGAGAGGGAGGGCGGTCCATAATATACTGTGAAAAAATACCATACCTGGGTCGCTGAGGAATAAGATCAAAGTGTTACACGTCTGTGTAGTAGAGGTGTTGTCTCATCTCCCAGGAATTCACGAGGAGAACATGCCCACTGATGTAAAAAGCTATCACGACCATATTAGATTAAAATGGAACGATTATTTAAGCATCATGATTGACATAGCAAGGCATAGAAAAAAGTAAAAAAAAAAAAGGGAAAGGAATACAACGGAATAAAAGGAAAAAGATCACCACAGTGATAACTGCCAGCGTTGAAGTTGCATGTAGACCTCCGAAGGACAATCCAACTACTTCCTGCAGTTGAAAAG
Source organism: Diospyros kaki (assembly GCA_036245055.1). Taxonomy (NCBI): domain Eukaryota; kingdom Viridiplantae; phylum Streptophyta; class Magnoliopsida; order Ericales; family Ebenaceae; genus Diospyros; species Diospyros kaki. The sequence continues at coordinate 16,662,526 of BSEG01000014.1, forward strand.
GTCAAAAAAATATGGCCAAACAGACTATTTTATACTGAACGTAGGATCTTTTTTCACAATTATCCAGTTTTGACATTTGTTTCAATTTTACAATCGCACTTTAACTTTTGTTTTAATTTTATCCCAAAGCGGACAGGCGTATGGCACTGCATACGTGGCGTGCTGTTGTGTGCAATAATGGACACATTAGAAAAAGAATCCCATGGTTGAGTTTGATCCAACTCTGACCCAATGCGTCGATCGAACATTTAATGGGTAAAAACCCAACTCCATCCCCAAATCACCTAGGGTTTCGCCTTCCACCTTGCGCCGCCGCCGCCCATGCCGTTGCCCTTTTTGCCTTTTCCCGACCCCTAGCCGCCTCCTTCTTTCTCACTCTTCATCGCCGGTGACTTGCTTCCATTAATGGCGACCACATAGGCAGTCGATTGCAAAAAGAAGAGAGAGAGGAGAAGACAGGAGGCAGAGGGGAAAAAACGACCATGGCCAGATCGATGTTGAGAAGATGACAAGGGCCATGAGTCTATCGCCATCGATCGATTGGGTCTTCCTTCCGCCATCTTCGATGATGTTCTCCAAAATCGAGGTTCGCCGTGACTGCCCTGGATGACGGTTCGTGTCCCCTTTTGGTCGATGGCTCGCCGAGGTGGGTCATCGTTTTTGTTGACCGATCGACGCGAGTCTGCTCAGCCACAGGTCGAATCTCGGCTTTGCAATGGCCATCGACGCCATGGCCGATGACCTCTGGTCACTCCCATGTTTGAACAGCTTCGTGCTCCACATGGCTCGCGTAGCGTGACCAGAGGGTTGAGGCCTCGGGTGACCGGCGATGAGAGAACAAAAGGGCGACCGGCGATGAAGGAAGGCGCCGGCAACTGTTTAGAATGTAAAACCTAGTGGCTTGAGGGTTGATGATGATGGGTTTCTTTTGCTGATGTGTCCAGCAATCGACACATCAGCACGCCACCTGAATGCCACGTATGTTGGGGCACAAGCAAGTCCACTTGGGGATAAAATTGAAATCAAAGTTTAAATTTGATGACCAAATTGAACTAAAGGTCAAAACTGGATAAAATTCAAAAAATGACCCTAACCTCAGGAAAAAATGGTCTATTCGGCCTAAAAATATATTGCTCGAAGAAGGGGGAAGAGAGAGAGAGAGTAATCAAAATGGAACTCACAACCTCTTCAAGAATAAGCTTTAGTGTCTCATCAACTTTCTCACAAGAGCGTGAAATCTCGTACTTCACCTGAGAAAAAACATCATACAGTCAGTATAGCGCCAAAAATTCCCTACATAAAAATGGTGCACTCGATAAAAAAATCAATGACGGTAAGTAATGATGAAACATAAGTACTCGATCAACAATTCAACAATATTGAAATGCTCGAATACTTAAAAGAAGATTAACAAAATGAAGTGGTTTTAAAACTATTCAAACCTTAGCAGTTAAACATCATCTACTTGCACAACCGAGTTCCATCACCGGTTTGCAGTAATCATATTTCCTAATCCCTTATGCATTCACTTTTTCATATTCTGTGTATTTTAAGACAACTTACTGTGTGAGGACAGATTTTTAAACGTGCAAGTAAGACTTGATCTAACCTGGTGGATGGCGTCAATAAACAGGTTCTTCCTCAACCGAGCAATACCCTTTCCCTAGTAGAAGAAAATAATCATGCCTGAAGTGTTCGGGAAACTGAGCTGCAAAAAAAAAAATAATAAATAAAAGAAACAGGTTACAATTTCCTGGGATGAGATCATAATCAAGTATAAGTGGATTGAAATTAAAGGGCATTGCAATTGCTTAAAAAGAACCCAATCAAAAAGCAAGATGTTGGGCATCAAGAAAACCCCAAGGGTTTTTCCTTCAAAGAATCATTTGATCCACCCTCGATAAATAAGTACAATCCACAAGAATGCAGTGAAAATATTTTACATGGATAACGCTAAGAAGAAAAATAGTTGTACAAGATTGTATCAAGAAATACCGTACCTGGGTCACTGAGAAAGTATGAACGAAGAGCTACTTCTCGGTGTAGGATAGGAGCTCTCTCATTTCCCAAGCATTCAGTCCTGAGAACCTGCCCATTGATGTAAAAACCTATCACGACCCAATTAGCTTAAAATGGAACGATTATTTTAACATCATGACAGGAATAGCAAGACATAAAAAAAAAAAAAAATAAAAGAGGAAAGGAATACAAAGGAAATGAAAGGTAAAAGATCACTACAGTGATAACTAAAGGCGTTGAAGCTGCATGTAGACCTCCGAAGAACAATCTAAGTACTTTCTGTAGTCGAAAAATTCATAAAAACATATTACACTAAGAAGGCGAAGAGAGGGAGGGCGGTCCATAATATATTGTGCAAAAATACCATACATGGGTCGCTGAGGAATAAGATCAAAGTGTTACATGTCTGTGTAGTAGAGGTGCTGTCTCATTTCCCAGGAATTCATGCGGAGAACATGCCCACTGATGTAAAAAGCTATCACGACCATATTAGTTTAAAATGGAACGATTATTTAAGCATCATGATTGACATAGCAAGGCATAGAAAAAAGTAAAAAAAAATGAGAAAGGAATACAACGGAATAAAAGGAAAAAGATCATCACAGTGATAACTGCCAGCGTTGAAGTTGCATGTAGACCTCTGAAGGACAATCCAACTACTTCCTGCCGTTGAAAAGGTCATAAAAATATGGCCAAACAAACTATTTATACTGAACGTAGGGTCTTTTTTCACACTTATCCAGTTTTGACATTTGTTTCAATTTTATCATCGCACTTTAACTTTTGTTTTAATTTTATCCCAAAGCGGACAGGCGTATGGCCCTGCATACGTGGCGTGCTGTTGTGTGCAATAATGGACACATTAGAAAAAGAATCCCATGGTTGAGTTTGATCCAACTCTGACCCAATGCGTCGACCGAACATTTAATGGGTAAAAACCCAACTCCATCCCCAAATCACCTAGGGTTTCGCCTTCCACCTTGCGCCGCCGCCACCCATGCCGTTGCCCTTTTTGCCTTTTCCCGACCCCTAGCCGCCTCCTTCTTTCTCACTCTTCATCGCCGGTGACTTGCTTCCATTAATGGCGACCACATAGGCAGTCGATTGCAAAAAGAAGAGAGAGGGGAGAAGACAAGAGGCAGAGGGGAAAAAACGACCATGGCCAGATCGATGTTGAGAAGATGACAAGGGCCATGGGTCTATCGCCATCGATCGATTGGGTCTTGCTTCCGCCATCTTCGACGATGTTCTCCAAAATCGAGGTTCGCCGTGACTGCCCCGGCTGACGGTTCGTGTCCCCTTTCGGTCGATGGCTCGCCGAGGTGGGTCATCGTCTTTGTCGACCGATCGACGCGAGTCTTCTCAGCCACGGGTCGAATCTCGGCTTTGCAATGGCCATCGATGCCATGGCCGATGACCTCTGGTCACTCCCATGTTTGAACAGCTTCGTGCTCCACATGGCTCGCGTAGCGTGACCAGAGGGTTGAGGCCTCGGGTGACCGGCGATGAGAGAACAAAAGGGCGACCGGCGATGAAGGAAGGCGCCGGCAACTGTTTAGAATGTAAAACCTAGTGGCTTGAGGGTTGAAGATGATGGGTTTCTTTTGCTGATGTGTCCAGCAATCGACACATCAGCACGCCACCTGAATGCCACGTATGTTGGGGCACAAGCAAGTCCGCTTGGGGATAAAATTGAAATCAAAGTTTAAATTTGATGACCAAATTGAACTAAAGGTCAAAACTGGATAAAATTCAAAAAATGACCCTAACCTCAGGAAAAAATGGTCTATTCGGCCTAAAAATATATTGCTCTAAGAAGGGGGAAGAGAGAGAGTAATGCAAAATGGAACTCACAACCTCTTTAAGAATAAGCTTTAGTGTCTCATCAACTTTCTCACAAGAGCGTGAAATCTCGTACTTCACCTGAGAAAAAACATCTTACATTCAGTATAGCGCCAAAAATTCCCTACATAAAAATGGTGCACTTGATAAAAAAATCAATGACGGTAAGTAATGATGAAACATAAGTACTCGATCAACAATTCAATAATATTGAAATGCTCGAATACTTAAAAGAAGATTAACAAAATTAAGTGGTTTTAAAACTATTCAAACCTTAGCAGTTAAGCATCATCTACTTGCACAACCGAGTTCCATCACCGGTTTGCAGTAATCATATTTCCTAATCCCTTATGCATTCCCTTTTTCATATTCTGTGTATTTTCAAATAACTTACTATGTGAGGATGGATTGTTAAACGTGCAAGTAAGACTTGATCTAACCTAGTGGATGGCGTCAATAAACAAGTTCTTCCTCAACCGAGCACAACCTTATCCGTAGTAGAAGAAAATAACAATGCTTGAAGTGTTAGGGAAACTGAGCTGCAAAAAAAAAGGAAAGAAAGAGGTCACAATTTTTTGGGATGAGATAAGTTTAAGTGGCTTGAAATTAAAGGGCAATTGCAATTGCTTAAAAAGAACCCAATCATAAAGCCAGACGTTAGGCACCAAGAAAACCCCAAGGGTTTTTCCATCAAAGAATCATTTGGTCCACCCTCGACAAATAAGTACAATCCACCAAAATGTAGTGAAAATATTTTACATGGATAACGCCAAAAAGAAAAATAGTTGTAAAAGATTTTGTCCAGAAATACCATACACCTGGGTCACTGAGAAAGTAAGAACGAAGATCTACTAATCTTTGTAGGATAGGAGCTCTCTTATTTCCCAAGCATTCAGTTCAGAGAACCTACCCATTAATGTAAAAACCTATCACGACCCAATTAGTTTAAAATGGAACGACTATTTTAACATCATGACTGAAATAGAAAGACATTAAAAAAAATATAAAAGGAAAGGAATACAAGGGAATAAAAGGCAAAAGATCACTACAATGATAACTAAAAGCGTTTAAGCTGGGAGTTTTCTGCTTCTCCGGAAGGCTCACTTTTGCTGAAAAATTCAACTATGAGGTAAAATGGATATCGAACAACCTCCTCCCTACTGATATTATCATCTCCCCACATATGAGACCCTCAGTTGTGAAGGGCAAACATGCTAAGGACCTTGTGCAATAATTCTGTATCCCAGAGTCATGGAAACCAAGGGGTCCTAGGAGAGGAGAGCTTACTAGTACTGTTAGGGTAGGAGATATAGCAATACATTTAGATAGTTTGCAAGCTTGACTTAGGATTCCTTTACACCAATTTGGGATGCAATTTTTAAGGGAGGAAATATTAGTGTCAGGTCAATTGTCTTCGAATGGATGGGCGATGCTGGCGGAATTTTTTATTTTGTGCAATAAGCGAGGGGTGGAACCCACAATGTCCTTATCGCGTTGGTTTTATCGTGCTTGCACTACACTACAAGAAAACATGGAATTTGAGACGGAATTTTTAGGCAGACTCTGATGAAGTTCCCCAGAACATGTTCTCATTTCTGAAGGACTTTGATGAAATTCCCCAGAACAATTCCAAGCTCAAGGCTAATGCTGTCAAAGTCTTCAAGATGGTTTATGTGCATGTGTATATAACCATATATACATATTACACATTTTCTTATAATTATTTCGATTATTTTGCAAATACATAGAAAATTTACGAAAAGTAACATGATAGCTATGTTTTTATAATTATAATTTTGTGGTGGTGGTATGGTTAGACATGTGAGGCAACGATTCAGGTGCGAGAGAAAGGTGAGGTGGTGGTTGCTAACACAACTCTCAAGTATTTGGGCTCTGTTCACCTTCACAAAAGAGTCATTGATCCCTACTTTGAGGTACTCTCTCTCTCTCTCTCTCTCTCTATATATATATATATATTCTAATTCGCATCATTTTGATTCCATTCCACATCATAAATTCAATAAAAAAAAAATTGGATTAATGGTTGAATAGGTGGTGAAAGAAGCATTGTTGAGGACAATGAAGGAGGCAATAGGGGAGAAGTGGAAGGAGGAGATGAATGGTGCATGGGTTCAGCCTATGGCTAGTTGGCTGCAGCCATTAAGGCTGAGATGAAGCGTGAGGCTGCTCTTCCTCATCCCTCTATTCCAATGCCTACTTAAATCAATCTTCTATTAATGATGATGTGCTGTCAATATGAAAAATAATAATATCATTATCCAGTTTCGTCCAATGAAAATGAGTTAAAACCAGCAGCACTATTCTATTCTTCTTGGTGGTTGTGATAATATAAACGGAAGACCACGAATTTGAGTTATGAATAGAGCCTTTTTCAAAACATTGGCTATCTATATAACCAACCAACACCATTTGGTTAAAAGCTTAATGTAATAGTAGCTTGCTTTATCAACTAAATTAAATCTTGGCTAGATTTTGTCACCATAGATGACCCATAATGGAGGAGTTGACAAGCGTTTCCTTAGGGAACAAGACAACATGTGATAAACAAATCTTAAGATGACAAAGCAACCCCACTAAACCATGTCCCAGAAAGACTCCCAATCTCTATCCTGTAAGTAACCTATTGTTTTAAGCATTTTCCTTGCAGAAGCATATATATATAGGCATAGATAGAGGCACATGAAAGTCTAGTATTTATCAATTTATCTAGCCAAACCTACCTCGTGAGATTAAGGCTTAGGATTATTGTTGTGTTTTTGAGTATGTATATCCATGTACATACATATCAATAGTCAAACAAACAAGCAAGTTTACCTGTACAAAAGAGAATCAACATGGTTGTCACAGCATACACAACAACTTCCCTTTTGAACATGAACCCATCTGGATCCATCCTCTGATGTCTCCGCCATCCCTGCAGCGTATTGAAATTTCTTCAACACAGGTTCTGGTATAAATAGAAGGGGAAACAAAAGCAATACTTGCTATTTGATTATTTAAACTGAAAGCACAATTCAGAAATCGTCACGGCTGCAAGGTTCTAATTTTCAGTTGATAAAGTGGAACTGAAGAAGAAGTGAAAGAGCTATAAAGTTGGAAGGGCATACAGACCCTGTCCACCAGTTGATCGATTCAAAGCTGCAGAGACCTCCTGTCCTACAGACGTTGCAACTCCAGTTGCACGTCCATGCAGGCCTCTAACATCCTCTGCATGTGGTTCATGCCTTGCTGAAGCCTTGCCATATCTGCTCTTAGATCATTAATCATCTCCCACTCCTGCTCGAGTCAGCATCCCCACACTTAGTTCAAGACCAGCGAAGGGCAGATGCATAAACAAAACACTACAAACAGGTATAGGTTTCACCAGAATCGAAAAATTAAAACTGCAACAAGACTTCCAGAGTCATTCAATCCAATAAAGAATTCAGAAGACAATTTTAATCTTTCTTAAGATGAAAAATGATCGAGATTGTCCTGAATTCCCAGATTTCTAAAAGTAAACCCAAACAATTAACCATGGTTAGCAAGGGTGGTCGCATTCTGCTCCTAATCAAAACAAACGTGGCTTACTCCCCACCCACCTATTGATGCCACACCTCCCCCTCCCCACCCCACCCCATGGCTAAAAAAATAAAAAGAAAACAACAAATAATTATAAGATTCCTAACGTGGATATTACAATAGATAAATGCGTATAATAGATTATATGAATCAAATCATGACAAATATAATACAACACTTGCATCCACAAGTGATTAAAAAAAGACAATGGAGATAACCAATTTGGATGTAATGTCCAAATATGCACTCTCACACTAAAATTAAGATACAAAGGAAACGGGCCAATATTGAGATACGTTAAAGGAATTGCAGATTATGGTATTTGGTATAGTTCAACAGAAAATGGCATGCTTCAAGGGTACTCTGACAGTGACTGGCCAGGGAGCATTGATGATATGAAGAGTACATCTGGTTATGTGTTCTCATTGGGATCAGGTGTATTTTCATGGAATTCAAAAAAACAAGATGTGGTTGCACAATCTTTCTGCTGAGGCAGAATATGTAGCAGCAGCAGGTGCTGCAAATCAGGCTATTTGGCTGAGGAAAATAATGGCTGATCTGGAGATGGATGTAAAAGAAGCTACTGTTATTAAGGTTGACAACAAGTCTGCAATTTCTATGGCTCAAAATCCGGTTCTTCATGGCAAGTCCAAACATATTAAGGTGAAGTTTCATGCTTTAAGGCAAGCTGAGCAAAATAAGGAAATCAAATTAGAGCACTGCAGTTCAGAGGCACAACTTGCTGATATTATGACTAAAGGATTGCAATTCGAAGATTTAAGGGCACAGTTAGGAGTCTTGCAGAAAAAACTCAAGGAGGAGTGTTAATGAAATGAGTTTTTACTTAGTCAATTGTTTTTCCTGTTTTTAAGGAATGTTAGTTGAAGGTTGTTTGATTTTCTTTTGAATAAATTTAAACTAAGGGATATTGGTTATAGAAGATTATGGATAGGGTTCTTCCAGATTTTAAGGAAGGTTAGTTGGAATTTGTTTTGATTTTTTCTGGATATGATTTGTATAAAAGCAGAGGATGGCTATCAATAAACGGATGAAGGTATTTTTCCTCTAACTAACAGGAATGTCCAAATATGCACTCTCACACTAAAATTAACATACGAAGGAAACATGGGCTGTGATTTTGAGAAAATGGTCTTCCTTCAGAAAAGAATGGAGCGTCTATATACTTCTAAGCACTAATTAATGAGAGGACGCCTATTTTAGAGAAGAGGACGATATTTTCTTTTCAAGGTTTTACCACCGAAGTGCTAATAGATAAAAGAAGACTCACAAGATCTGAGCGGCGCATGCTCTGTCGAGACCAACTAGAATGATGTAAAGCCTGATGCCAAAGAGGCTGTGGAGGGGGCACCGGAGGGGATGGTAGTGCCAATGAAGGTCCGCCCATGTCATCATTCTGATCCCCATTCTGTTCATCCCTCTGTTCCTCCTGATTCTGCTCAGGTGAGTGGGTAGTTAAGCATTCATACTCTGATATATCTAAAGTAAAAGCTTTGTTTCTAATAAAATGTATTGAAATGCCTCTACTTCCGCATCGGATGCGAATTCGACCCCACGATCGAATCGCCAAACCCGAGTTCTTACAGCTCGAAGCTCGACGTTGCAATCAAAGTACAGAGAGAGATAGAGAGAGGACCTGCCGAAATGGGCGAGAATCGGAACCCCAACGCAATGCCTAGGGTCTTCTTCTTCTTCTTGCCGTTACTTGAAGATAGCTGGCAGAGTTGGCAGAGTCAATTTGAACAAATTGGGATCGAGAGGAGATCCTCTGAGGATTTTCAACCGTTAGAGGGAGGAATGAAGCGGCAACTGGTGGGATCGAGAGGAGAGGAAAGGAGATCCTCTGAGGATTTTCAACCGTTAGAGAGAGGAATGAAGCGGGGCAACTGGGCGGAGGTCTATATACTCTCTCTCTCGTTTGGGACGGCAGCCATGTTATTGTTTTTTAAATTAATATAAGATAAAATATTGTTTATATATATATATATATACATTACTCTTTATATTATGAAATTTTGGATCATTTTGAGTTTTTATAAATATGATGACACAATTATAATTTATTAGATTAGGGATTCAACTATTTTATATTAATTACTTAACTCTAATACATCAATTTTTTATTTTAATAATTATATGCTTTGAGTGATGGTAATTATATTTCTTTTTTTCTTTTTTATTTTACATAGTTATAATATATATTCTATTAATTTTTGTAAGTCTAAAATTATTATTTTTTTTTATTTTCAAATAGTCAAACGATGGATTCCAATGACAGGAACTGACTATCAAATTAGCATCGGTTCAACGATCGAAGCTAACTATCACGTACCCGAAAATTAAAAATTAATTAGAGATTCAACTATTTTATATGACTATGGTGACACAATTATGAAGTTTTTGGTCTCATGGTGATTAATTTATTTGATTATGAATTCAATTGTTTTATATTAATTACTTGACTCTAATACATCAATTGGATGATATTAATAATTACATGCTTTGAGTGATCTTAAGATAAGTTAATTATATATATATATATTTTTATTTTACATAGTCATAATATTTACTCCATTAATTTTAATATATATAACTATTGTTGTATCCCTTCCTCCAGGATAGTTCTCCCAGAGAAGGCAATTATTACAAGAGGGTCCTTCCGAAAGAATCTCGCAATAACTTTCTTAAGACTAACGGCTCGAAACGTATTTTGTAAGACAACACAATCCTCCTGGTCAAACCTAGTCAAGTAGTAATTAAATCAATTCAATAACTCGTAAAAAATATTGTTGTCGTCGACTTTTAAGCCACCTTGTGATTCCAATAATTAGAACCGATCATTGGATTCTCCCAACCGTAGTGGTTCTTATATTCAAAAATGACTTTGATCCAATAATTGATTTTTTGAAATTTTAAAATTATTTTTTTAATTATCAAAACTTGCATTTTTGGAAAAACGTGGTATGATGATTAAAATTTATTTGATTAAGGATTCAGCTATTTTATATTAATTACTTGGCTCTAATACATCAATTAATTATATCAATAGTTATATGCTTTGAGTGGGTTTAAGGTAAGCTAATTATTTTTTTTCCCTATTTTACATAATCATAATATTTATTCCACTAATTTTAACATATATAACTACTATTGTACCTCTTGTAACAAAAAAGAAGTTGTGAAATCCTTTTGGGAGAGTCTTTCCAAAAGGATTTCACAACTTCTTTTTTGGGACCACATTTTTAAAATATTAAAAAAATAACCAAAATCATTCCCCCTAAAATATACATTTAAAAAACCCAAATTAAATGAAAATTAGCAAGCAAATTTTTGCACTGGTTATTAAGCCTCCCAATAAAAAATTAGTGGGCATATATATATCTATTATGCAAACCCACTCTAGAGAATTAAGCCTTCAAATTCTTGTGCAAATCAAATTCTTTATCAATCCAAAACTTTTGTTTCTTCTCGTCAAATCCAAATCCTTGCATAGAGCTAAGCCTCCCTTGATTCTTCACCGTGAGCCGCTCCAAGACCCCTCTAGTAGCATCTTTTGATTTGACTTCGACAACTTCCTCTGTACCCAAAAGAGATAATTCAAACATCTCGTGATCTAACTCGACATACGTCAATCCGGTTTATGCTTTTTCTCTTTATAAACATCTATATGCCTAGAATTGATTATTTTGTTTTTACCCCAATTAAAACAATAGTTATATACCCCAATAGTTATATGCCGGGGAGCCCCGTCGCTCGATCTCACGATAAATTGGTTTTACCCTTATTGCTTGGATTCATTTTTTATGTTTTAATTCTGCAAACACACCATATGTTAATGTTAATTTATATTATAGTTTTACTTGGGGGGCTATTTTGTGACTAACAGATTTTTATGTTTTGGTTTTATTATCCAAAATATAATATATGTTCCACCTCTTCTTAAAAAAAAAATAAATATATACCAATAAAAATTTAATAAAAAAGTATATTCAAATGAGGGTGCTTTATAAATTGATTTTAAAAATTATTTACTGAATCATCAAAACGCTGCCATCTAGACTAGTACAAAAAAAAATTATTTTATACACATCGAATATTTTTATTCTAAGAAAGAGATTTGGTGTACAGTTCGCAATATCCTTTTTTCTTTTCTTTATTAGGTAAATGCGCCAAGATCCTTATTCAAGTGTAGTACTGTAGTGCAACAATTGACATAGAGCTACATATATAAATATATATACGTATGTGTGTCTATATATAATGGAAAATGCTATTTGATGAACTCCTTAGACTATATCTTAGGCTACACAATACAGTTAAAATGATAAAAATATCTCTCACCCAAAGCAGTGAGACGACTTGATGAGGTGGTGTGAGGCGCATGACTAAAATACCCCTCACCTAAGGTAAGGAGGCAGTGCGAGACGATGAGATTAGATGGTGAGGTGCGAGGGGGTATTTTAGTCATTTGCGCAGATATGTGTGGCTCAAGGTGTAGCCCTTGATGTACAAGTAGCATGATTCATATATAATTGTGTATGTCTTGCTCACTAATATTTCTACCTTATAATATAATTTGATTTAATGGATAGATACATTGAAAATACTTACATATTTTTGTTTTATTATATATAATAGATTTAATTGTTATGGCACTTGGTCAGGAAAAAAAAAAAAAAAGTTACTTCGAAATCAAAATCCACTATTGTACTGTTAAATGTTCATATTACACGTATGCAATCCAAGTCCAATACTTTATCATCAAAGGTTTATAATACATAAATGCAATCCATTGCGTATCCACCTAATTCCAAGAAGAGTGTCACTTTTGTTTTTTTTTTTTGTACTCTCAAAACTATTTTTTTTTTTGCCGAGTTTTGTTTTGTATTATGGGTTTTTCCTTTCAATCGATATGTTGCTCATGTATTTAGAATTCCCCCGCCTCAACGGCTGGTTTTGTTTCGTATCTCATTTTTTTTTTCTTTTTTTTTTTTGTGTTGGTAAATGCTTGTTGCTGCTACCTCAAAAGTTTGTATAAAAGTACAAATAGTGTACACATATATATTTTATATCTTTACTATTCCATCTATTAGAATGTTAATTTGAGAATGCATGATTTTTTAGATACCTAGTTATCGAAACCTTGATAACTTTTCTCTTTTGTAATTTGGGTTGCTTCTTGCTAATTTTGTTGCTACGTAAAAATGGTAAAAACTTTTGTATATATATATATATTTTTATGAATGAGTGAAATTAAAAAGTAGCCTAAAAATTGTTAGGAAATTAATTAAACTATAGAAAAAAAATTAATTTGTTATCCTTTTTTTTTTTGGATGAATTTATAAGGTAAAATGGAGAATTGAACAAAATACCCAACCTAGATTAGGGTGGGAAGGGGGATGGGAATGGGCATGTTAGGTTGGGGGAGGGGTCCTTGATCTATACCCAATAACTGCCATTAATCCTATCTAATTTTGAAAATTTACCTTAAGTTTTCTATCAAATTATGGGGCTCTAATCATGGGATATTCAAAGATTATGGTTGATATACATAATAATGCTTACATGCATCACAGCACCAAAAGGATAAAAAGGGTTAGATGATGCTCAAGTATAGAGCATTCAACAACAAGATAACATGTCTTTGTACCACAAAATATCATAATATAAATCACGCATAAAAATAAATAAATAATTGAGTTTATTTGACCTATAAATAAAAAGGTATTGATTTATTTAGCCCAAAACTTAATTTTGGTCTCAATTGATCTAATTGAAAAAGTTATTGATTTGAACATTTTTCCATTAAAACTATGACACCATCCTGTAAAGAGTACCTCAATTTTGCTGAATTTACATAATCTTCCTATTCCTAATCTGTTGCGATTTCAGTTTATTATTGTGTGGATAGAATATGGGCGCCTCAGCATGACGCATCACATGCTGCACCCCCCACCATTGCAGCGATACAACACTCCTCCATTTCTACACTAAACGCATTATCCTTAACCTGTGATTATCATCACAACTTTGACTAGCAGGTGGTCAAATTAGGTGGTTAATTGACCATCAATTTGGGGGGCAAGAAAACCAGCTAACAAAGAACGAACCTCTTTGAATATGTTTACAAAGTGTTTAAATTACTTTTGCAACACAACACAACACAACACAACACAACCCAACCAACCCCAAGCAGAATAGTAAAATTGGTTTGCTGAGCTTAAAGAAAGAACTAGTGGTCATGAAGACTGCATCCATTATTATGCAATTAACCTTAATGGCATGATGCAATCAACATGGTAACCACGAAATAAGTAAGTTGGCCACTTGGCATAGCAAAAAGTAGTAGGCACCTTTCAAACAAATAATAAAAAAAATATCAAGCAAATACCCATCTGTTTAAATCCATTAATTAATTAATTCAACAACAATCAAAAGTCTTGATCTCCACTAAATGATAAAATTCTAGATTTCAACCATCTCTTTCCCCAGCCAGCCATATCCAACCAATTTTGGATAATATTCTTAGGGGCCTTAAATCAGTGTGTTACTATGAACAAGTTAAAAGGTTGTCCCTGATTACAACCATTGCTCAAGATGTCAATTAAGAAAGGGGGGGGAGGGGGATCTTTTCTATGATGCACCATAATTTACATTTATAGAGAGTGCAATAATCTTTCAAGACCTGCCCAGCAAGATCAAACGCTCCGCTCTTCTTGTAGATCAAGTGTAAATTGAAAGCTGCTTCTCTACGAAGGTCGCAGTAACCTGGTTCAAGATTCTCCTTGACATCTGGATTCTCATTCAGAAGTTTTGGAATTGGGTAATCCTTCACCCGAATTGCAAGCACTTTTTCATAATATGCAGTAGCTTTTATGAAAAGGTGAACAGTGAGATAATCAGATTATCTTGAATTAACACCAAAAGGATAAAGGGTTGGATGATGCTTAAGTATAGAGCATTCAATGACAAGATAACACGTGTCTCTACCACAAAATATCATAATAACAATAAAATTATTATAAGAGGAACAGTTACAACGTGCTAAGTGGTAAAAACATTGTTGTAGGAACTAGCTGTTTTAGGGTTCGTGAATTAAGAACCATAAGCCTAAAACACTACATAAGAATTGGCAACTGCACTTGCATCAAGTTTCTGAAACGATTGTGTCATTCAAAGTAAATTTTAAAAATAGTTAAATGTTATTCAATTGAAACAAAACCTCTCACCATATTGTTTACCTTTACGATGCCATATGAACTTCTGCTTAAGACCTTAACTTAACAGAAATTAAAAAGAAAGAACAAAAAAAAAAAAAAAAAACAGAAACTTGATAAGGTTAAATTGGTACAATCCCAAGGATCTCAATGTAAAGCCTAGAGACCACAATATACGACAGAAAAGTCATAGGTCCCTTTCTCATGTTATTGATATTAAAGTTAGCTAACAGAACAATCAACATTACATAATTATTTCATCACAAACTTCTTACGAGTTCGAAAATTGATTGTGGCGCTAGAACATGATTAAGTGTTAAGGTGCTTTTGAAGTCATTGATACATTTTTCCTAGTTTGCATGTTTCCTTGGTTGTGTGCCTTTTTTCACATGAGGTTCTATTCACTTCATAGCTTTGTAGGGATTTATTTATTTTTTCATGACTTTATGTTGTAAGACTATTTTTAGATACATGACTACTTTTGATCCTAAATTACTGAATGGTTTAAATTTTTGTGAGACAATGTTTAAAGTTAGACCATATGAAAGTTTTTCGACAACTTTTTATTAAATAAGTACTACATTCTTAAACCTCCTACATGAGATTAATGGTGAACTTAATTAATCGCTAATAATACTGATTATTGAGTGGAGATAGTGTTAATCGTGGGATTAATGTATTCATGTTTTTATGGAGTTTATTGAGTAGAGATAGTGTTAGAAATTTAGTACTGCTATTCTAGAGGATGATGAGTAATATGATTTTTTCTCTTCGCAATTTGTAGGTACTTAAAGATACAAGTCGAGCAGGGAACACTTGGTGTTGGTTGTGACTATAATACATGGAATCTAATGACACTAGTAACAATTTTTTGATTTTGTTTATAAGGAGAGATTAGGATAATATAAAACCCATAGTTTTTTTTTTTTCTTCTTCTCATTTTTTTGATTGTGGACGTATGGAAGTTCAATAACAAGAAAGTGGACGAGGTTCATGAAGAAGAGACATATTTTATGATGAATACACCTTTTGATGGCTTTCTCACGATTGGAACCCTTGGATCAGAACCGATCAGCACAAAGCCTTCAACACCAACATTTCCCATGCCTTTTGAGAAAATGACTGAGGAACAGACAGACGTAACTGAGAATGATTTGAAGCTTACCAGTGATGAGCTGGAGAAGTTCCTTCAAGCTGAAGCTAAAGAGGTGGGTGATGAATCACCAGAGAGAAGCAGTCATGTTACCATCATTTCTATCTGTGAAAAGCAAACTGAAGCCATGGACACCAAAGAGTGTGGAGATTCTGCAGTGTGTCCACTGCAGGGATATCTTTTTAACTCTGCAATTGAACTGCCTGAAACAAGCACACAGGTAAAGAAAGAAAGGACATCACTGGAGCAGCTGTTTAAGAGGAATAACATAGCACCTGAACATTTCAAAAGTAAATGTGAGAAAGTGGAGAACCACACCAAGGGAATATATGTTAAACGCCTAGTCAGGAAGATGCTAAAAACGCCCCATTGCTACTCAGACACAGAACAACAAAATCAAACTAATTGAACAACTATACAACAACCAACCGAACAACTATCCGACAAACAATCAAACTAATTGAACAACTATACTACAACCAAACAAACTAATCCAACAAATATACACCAACCAAATAACCAATTTCATTTCGAAACACCAAGACAAATAGAAAAAAACAAGGAAATTTGTAGAGCCAACCCTAACATGTAGCAGAAAATAAAACCATAAACCCAGAAAATAAACTAAAATTGTATCGCTCCAGGTTATCTCAAGCCCATTAGCTGTGCATAGAAAGTAACAGTTAGGTTTTCACTATGCATACAAAGGGATGGATGTTTCTAATAGTTAAGCACTTGAATATCCTAGAATTCAACTTCAACCTTTGAAGAAACCCTAACAAAAGGATTGGATAATGTGAAATAATATCAACTAATTGAGATCACACAACTGATTGAGATGTTGCATCGTTAAAGCTTCACCCAACGATGAACCAAAAAAAAGGAAAATTAGGAAGAGCGATACCGAAACTTACATGAAACCAAGATTGACGACGAAACAAGCAATGAAATGACAAATTTCCAATGGCAGCAACAACGATATGCAGGAGCTTTGATCGTAGACGGTATGAAAGAAGATATCGTGCAAACAAGAAAGGGAACCGAGTGAAGAGAGCGGGAAAATCTGAAAAATAGAGGTTGTGGATTTGGATTGACGGGAAAAAGAGAGGAAAATCTAAAGAACAGAATAAAGGGAGGTAAATTTGGTAGCAATTTGGATTTGATGGGAAGACACAGATTTGGATTGGCAAGAAGAGGATGGAGAGTAAAAAGAAGATGAAGGAGAAGGAATTTTTTTTTTTTGGAAAAAGAAGATGGAAAGTAAAAAGAGAAATCAATAAAAAAAATTGCCTAATTAAGACTATGGGTATTTGGGGGGAAATATTTTTGCTGATTTTTTTAAACCCAATAATGATGGAGCTTTTTAATTAATAGCTAGAAATTTAGAAGCCTGTTAAGAAACTAATTTTTCTCTACATTTAACAAGGGTATAAATAATTTATCAATAAAATCATGAAAATTATGCTTCTAACGACATGATAGATGTTCTACCGTTAATTTTTCTTTGCTAAAGCCCTTTTTTTCTTGTGTATTTTATATCTAATTAAAATGCCATTTGTCAATAGGCTTCTTGAGCGAAATAAATAAATAAATAAAATGTGCAATAAGGTAGAGTTCATAGCTTCAAGCAAAAATATATCTGCTTAACTGCATACCTGATATTGTTAATACTCTATGATGCACGATTTCTAGGTCCCTTGATTTTTTTTATAAGAAATAATGCTATACTAAAATGGAGATGGGCTCCCCTTGAATTCAAGAAACAAATACCAAATTGACTATCAAACCTACTGTATTCAAGAAATTGTGTGTGTTGAGGGGTTGGGGGGGGAGGGGACCAAGAAAGGGTTGCGGACAACTCTTATAGAGATCTCTCATTAGTAGTGTACTCTATATTATTCGATCCTAAAAAAAAAATTAGTGAAAATTGTCCTGTTATGAATGGTATTCAAGGTGGTTCAAACCCACTATTAAGCATGGAGGTTATTGCGCAGAATTCCAGGGTTAACCATAGGTTAAAATTACCATGTCCCAGTGAGAATAGAAGAGTCTAAAATTCGAATGGAAGACTTCTACCATAACCCACCCAATCACATTTTAGATTCTTGGGGGCATTTGCACATGCTATATAGTCTTAGGAGTCAAAAGTTAACCCCAACTGGCAAGTCATAGAGGGTAGTGGTGTTATAACAAGAAGAATCTAAGAAGTAAAAGATGATATCTAAATAACAACCCTTGGATGTCACTAACTTTTGTCCCTAAAGTAAGGTCAAGAACCCAAAATCTCCCCGAGAACTACAAATATTCATTAACACAGAGGATTATTTTCATGGCAACTACAGTTATTATGTATCGCAAGTCTAGGTATTAAAAGCATAAACCGTAGATAGTTATCTTGAGTATAAAATTGTAGATCTCAGAAATAAAAGCATAAAACTGCAAGTGGAGTTCCACAATTGCACCACCTTTTTTGATTGTTGCATGTCTCCATGAAGCTATTCCTTCTTTGGAACTTGTCATCTGATATTGTTGATCTTGTGAGAGAGTTGCCAGACTAATTCATGGATGTAGATGTTCAAACCTCTTGCCAAATTACATCCGTACATACACACACAGCATACTGCTAATGCCTAATATTCATGGAAGTTAGCCACATATTTGAATTTAATAACTTAACCTAATTGGTATCCTGCAAGAACTTACAAATGCCCTTGGATTGATGATCAAATACCAAATCCTTGAAACCAAATTGTTGACTAGAATACAGTTCAAGCCCATATTATCACAAACCATTGTTGGGTGAAGAAATTTATTCTCAGAGCATACACTGCACAGGATAATAGGCATGAGTCCACATGTAAAAAATGTGAACAATGCTAAAAGCATTATGTTATTATCAGTTCAATCAGATGTACAAACAAAACAATAATGCAGTTACAAATAAAACAGGCCTCTTGAAAGTTAAATGAGTTTCCCAAAGCATTCGATTCATAGGATTAGAAACACTAGTCCTTCCCATCTGAGATAAGCAAGGTTCCTCCATAGTTTTCATGGACAAAAGCCTCAAACATAAGAGCATTACTTTGAAAAGAAAAGTTTCTTGACAATGAATAAATAAGTACCATATACATATATACCAACTAAAAGACATCCCTCGAAAAGGTATAGTTTATGGACTCAAATGCTAAGTGTGCTTAATCGCCCACTGCTCATTGTTGATGTGATGACCCTACTACAAGAAAAAATCGATTTCATTTTTAACTTATAAATTTTTTCACATGGCATTGAACTTTAGCAATTCACTCAGAAGTTAGTTGTATAGCCCTTGCTATGCCCAAACCTGTTTAAACTTCTAACGTTAGCTCAGCTCGAAAAATTGGGAGTATGAACTATTTCTAAAATATTTGAAACTATTTTGGGAGTACAAACTATTTTTTAGGATTTTCTGAAGCATGTAATGCCACCATATTATTACCCCTAAAGTTTGGCCGCAAGAAAATTGCCAATTCCAGCCGAAAATGGTTTTGACAACCACTTTCACCCTTTATTGTACATCTCCAAAATTTTACCCTCTTTGAAACTTTGCGCATTTGAACTATATATTTTTAGGAAACAAACCCATATTTTTCCTAAGATTGTGCAAGGAAAGGAGTTGGGTATCACAAGTTGGGTTAGGAGAAAAGATAAGGACAATTTTGCAAGAGGATAGAAAGTCTATTCGCTATTGTTGTAAAATTTTTGCTTTAAGAGCAGCATTTTTACAATAATCACTTTTTTATAAAAAGTAATTTTTGTGTTTGGCAAAATTATTTAAACACATGTATAATATTGTTGTATGTATTCAACTAGCAAATGCAAAGAGTACTTTTAAAAATCAAATTACCAAAAAGGATATTGACAAAAAGTAAAGCAGCCCGCCACCGAGCCCCATGGCTGGGGTGTTTCGCTGCAGTAGCTACCACTGCTCTTTTTTTTTGTCTATATAAATATGTGTACGTGTAAAATATATTTTTTAAGTACATATTTGAGTTTATATATTTAATATATATACATAAAGGACAATAGTTGTAAATTTGCATGTTCATTAATCTTAAATTTGTCTATTAATAATTTTATTTTTCTGCTTCTGCTTCCGCTTTTGTTGTACATCAAAAGCTCTAAACTTCTGTTTTTGTTGTCATTAAAAGTACTTTAAACTTTGGCCAAGTACAAAAAATAGGAAGAAGCACCTTTGCCATAAAAAAACACACTTGCCCTCAATCACAGCACAACCAACACAAACTAAAAATCATTACAGGAGGTGACTTTAATGGTCACATGGGCAAAGAAATGAATGGGGATAGAGATGTACATGGAGGTTCTTGATTTGGAGAAAGAAATATTGAGGGAAAAGCTACTTTGGATTTTGCCACTGCATATGAGCTTATCATAGCTATTACTAAATTCAAGAAAATGGGATTAACACTTGATCAGATATAAAACGGCTTACCAACTACCCAAATATATTGCTTTCTTATCAAACAAGAGGATTGTTTATGTGGTAAAGATTGTGAAATTATACTCTTGTGGGATTTCAAAGATGAAAAAAAAAAAAAAAAGCAGCAGCAGCAATTTTCAAGAGAAAAATTTTGACGACTTAACACAAAAAATAAATTTTGGCAAAGAGAGAAAAAAATAAGGCAGTTATTGAAGTATAGTCAAAAGTTTATGAAAAATTATGTTGACGACTTAACACAAAAGATGGGAAATGATGTATATATATATATATATACTAGCTAGAGCAGGAGAAAGAAAACAATGCATTCAACCCAAATAAAATGTATACGGTATATCAAACCTTGATCCTACTACATGGAGTCTAGTTTGCTAATCCCTTTTATCTATTGGCTTATCTTCTATTAGGCCCTTAGAACTAATATCGTACCTAAGAGTCTCCCACCAAGTTTTTCTTCGAGAAGAAAGGATTTTTGATTGCTTATATACAAGTTATTAAGGACATACATTATCAACCATAAATATGTCTACGGACTTGTGGATGAGATATTAAGACTTTCTCAATTGGCAATAGCAATTGGATTACATCAAAAATTTGCATTGAGCTCTTACCTCTTTGCTTTTGTGATGGATGAACTCAAAAGCACATCCAAGAGGAAGTGCCTTGGCATATGTTATTTGTAGACGATATTATCTTAATGGTGAGACCAAAAAAAAAGCGAGAATAATATATTCAAACCATGGAGAAACACCTTGGAATTTTTAAATTAAATTTGTCGTGAATTAAGTATGCAGAATATAAATTTAGTAAAAACAAAAACATATATAGATGATGCAATTGTGAGGCTCGGAGATCAAGTTATAAAAAAAAAGGGGGGGGGGGAGGGGGGGGAAAGGATCAATTTCTTAAAAAGAAAGGGAAATTTTGAAGATGTTACTCATAAAACTAAGATAGAATAACTGACGTGGAGAAATGCATCCAACATTTTTTGTGAAGTAAAATTCCTTTACAGCTAAAATGGAAGATTTTTGTAGACCGCTGAAAGGCCATATTTGTCATACGAGAAATAATGTTAAGCAATTAAGCACCAAAATATGCAAAAATAGCAATGTAATTGAGGTGAGAATGTTACTGTGGATGTGTGGCTATAATTGAAGACAAAACAAGAAATGGGACCGTACGCAATAAGGTTAAAGTAGCACTTACTGAAGATAACATGCATGAGTTGTGATAAATATAGTTTGGACATGTGAGATGAAGATTGATGAAGCACTCGTGAGAGGAGTGGATGAATGGAGGAAATTTGTAGGAAAAGTAGAGGAAGAAAACAAATGTAAATTTGGTGTGAAACAATTAGACATGACATAGGATATAATAGCCTTAAAGAGAGTATGGCCAATGGAAAAAGAGGGCTAAAGGTCCAAAATTCATGCAAACCCACCTAGTGGGGTTGAGGCTTGTGATTGTGTTATTGAATGTGTGGGACCCACTACTTTCAAATGGAGGAGAAAAATAGGGAAGAAATCAAGTTGTTTTTTTTTTGTTTGTATTATACATATAGAGAAAAAGTAGTTCTTCCCCAAACCCAAGAACAACAAAATCAATAGAGGAAATATGTTTCTAGAGAGGGCCTAATTTCCACACAAGCTACAACCAAACTAGCTAGCTAAACATATGGAGTAACTATGATGAAAACACAATTCCAAGAACACTTCTCAGCAATGATGTTCAACTTATGTGCTAAATGCAAACTAGAACTAAAACGAAGACCCCTCTTTTCTTGGGCAACAAGAAAAGCTACAGCGAAAAAAAAAACTACATTTCATGAAAAAATTATATATCAGAAACAATAAGAAGGAAAGCATTGAGGAGACACTGGCAAAGTATTCCACAAAGTGCATATGGAATGGAACACTTAGAAGAAAACAAAGCAATTGAAGTATCTGCAAACCTGCTGGTGAGGATAGATAAGACTGTAAGCTTGAAAGAAAGTTCGGACCTCATAGCAAACCTACAGGAACAAAACTAAATTTCAATGAATAGAGTTTACCTAAACAATAAGAAAAAGACATGCATACCAAAATGGTAAACTGCTCTGTCCGTATTGTGAGAAGCACTCAATGCAAATCATAAATTTCTTTGTGTAAATTCTTGCACATATAAGTTTAAATTTTGGGCAAACATATTGAAAAACATTATATCTCAATGAAATTGGTCAAAGTATCTGACTGTTGAAAAATCACTCATAATAATGAAGTTGGTCACTGAGACAACTAATCATCCAAAGTTTCCAAATTATGTAGAGGATGCACTTCTTGATTATAGTTTAAACACCCAAGGAGAAAAGTTGTCAGCAATATGTTAGAACAACTATTTCCGCAAGTCTTTATTAGAGCATATCCTTTATATTTATGATATTTTATATTTCCTCCTTTTCCCATTTTCAATATGCATTAGGGGGTAGCACACACTACTTTCATACAATTATACCATACACACAGGTAGCTATTTGTATGAATTACCCTATATGCCTCAAAAACCTAGTACCAAGTTTTGTATATAAAGGAGAATGAAATAAAACTTGTAACATTACTGATACATAAATTAGAATGAGAACACGATTAGTGTTGAGGAAGAGACCAAAACAGTATAGATTTTTCATATTTCTTCTTCCTTCATAAAATGGCATACACTTCCATTCCTGTGGTGAGGATATGCAAGTTCTTCAATTTTATTTTTTTTATTTGTGTTATTTATATATTTTTTTGTAAGGGGCCCTGTAAAAACAAACCACACATGCAAAAAATAGATAACGACAAATTTCCATCACATATGGTTTTCTCCTTCAAATTTTCGTGTTTACCTTCTAAGAAGGCGAAAGAAAACATAGATCTCTTCAATATCTGTTTCTATCTTTAGTTCAATATATTGCTAGAGAAGATCGCACAAGCTATGTCATACATTCCCAGCTTGCTCAAGAGTTTGTGAAACACTTGGTGTGCCCTTTAAGGTTTCCTGCTTCTTAAACAAAATTCCTTTACCTGGTGTGCCCTTTAGATAGTGAAGAATCTTTTGTACTGCCTTTAGATGACTTTCCCTAGGATCATGCATGAATTAGCTAGCCACACTTACGGCATAGGCAATGTCCGACCTAGTATGTGACAAATAGATAAGTCTCCCGGCCATCCTTTTGTTGGAGATCACGTGACATGACTAACTAAACTTTAGTTAGTCTTTTCTATGTTTAGTTTTTCTATTAGCTTTCTGTTAAGCTTATTAAGCATTGGCTTTATACGATAGTTTTGTATCAGAGGCTGGTTGATTATATATATCAGCATAGTTCTCATTTTTTGTATGGAGAATAAAGTTAATACAATATCAGTTCTCTCTCTCAATTCCTCTCTGATTTGTTTCTCGATGATATCATATTTTAACACCTTTGATACGAGCCCTTGTCAATTGTACCCGTGTCAAGATCAGCCCCAATCCTATGGTTTTGTTCAATAGAAGTATCAATAGTCCTTCTTGCAAGTAAGCCGGTTTCTTTCAATAGGTCAAGTACTATTTGTGCTGAGAAATAAAAATCCCCTCCTTAGATCTTGCTACTTCTATACCTAAGAAGTATTTTAATTTTCCTCGCTCCTTGATTTCAAACTCCTTTGCCAAACACACTCTTAACCGATCTATCCCGTCTAGGTTGTTTCCGGTTACAGCAATGTCATCAACATACATAAGAAGCACTGTTATCATACCTATAACCGAGTGATGGATAAACAAGGTGTGGTCACCCTGACTTTGTTCGAAGCCCAACCCGAGCATGACCTTGGTAAATCTCCCAAAGCATGCCTTAGGTGACTGCTTCAGCCCATAAAGGGCCTTTTTCAATCTACATACAACATTTTTTCCTTCAATTTGCAACCCAAACCCAGAGGGAACCTCCATATATATCTCTTCCTCTAACTCCCCATGTAGGAAGGTATTTTTTACATCAAATTGATGTAATGATTAGTCGTACTGAGCTGCTAAGGACAATAGTACCCTGATATTATTCATTTTTGCTACAACGGCAAAAGTTTCTAAATAGTCCACCCCATAGGTTAGAGTATACCCCTTAGCCACCAACCTAGCCTTATACCTCTCTAAAGACCCATCAAATTTGTACTTGACTGTGAATACCCATTTGCATCCTACCGACCGCTTTCCTTTTGGAAAATCAACTGACTCCCAGGCCCAATTTTTCTCAAGAGTTGCCATCTCCACTTTCATGGCATCCTTCCAATTCTCACTACTTAAAGCTTCGGACATATTCTTAGGAATAGGTATGGCATCAAGGCTGGTTAAGAAGGCTATATGTTTAGGAGATAAATGAGAATAGGTCTTAAACAAATGGAGAGGATGCTTGGTACAATTCCGGGTTCCTTTTCTATAGGCAATAGGGATATCTAGGTCATTAAACTCAGTTTCAGATTGAGAGTTGACACCTAAGTTAGAATTTGTCATGGCTGGATTAGAAGGCTGCACTTGTTGAGCTAGTTCATCATTAGAATTCTAGAATTCAGAACTCGGTTTCAGTGATTCAACATGTGTAGGTTGAGTATTTGGAGTCTTTCTTCTTGAATAAACCTTTAATGGACAAAGAGGAGACTGATGTTGTTCTCCATGTATCATTTCTAGTGACTTGTGAGGAATATCCCAAGGGGAAGTAGGAGAATGATTTGAGGAAGAGGGAAAAATAGGAAGAGACAAATCCCTGTTTTCCTCTTCTTAGAAACTAGTCTCCCCCTGAGGATAAGAATCACCAAAATAGGATTTTTCTTCCATAAAACTTACATCCGTTGAGATAAAAAAACGTTTAGATGTGGAGTTGGAAGAAAACTGAGGCAGTTTTCAGCCCCATGAGAAAAAAAATAACATAAAGTGCATTTTTTTGCATTTACAAACTAAAATAAAAACCATATGACAAGACAAACAAAATATGATAATACTAGCTTGTTGACATGAATAAAACCATTAGAATGCTAAAAAAAGATAAACCCAATTTTTTTAACATTAATGAGATTGGCATCTCTTTTCTTGATTAAGCATACTACAAATGAAACAATGATATCCAATTGAAAATTTTTAAATCATGATATCAGATTGACACAACACTCTGTAAAAAAAGAGTTAGGCTTCATATTATTCACGAAAGAGTACCAAAAAAGAACACACACAAAACCATAGCCAAATAGAATCACTAACAGCAATATCAATTTCGTCAACAACTTTTGCATGATAAAAATAAGGGTTAATTACCAAAACAAAAACCTGATCTGTAACAGTTTTGTCCATAATTTGTTCTGATTCCACATATTGATTATTTTGATCTTAAAGAAAACTTTTTAGGCTTCATATTATTCATGAAAGACTTACTAAAAAATACACACAAAACCATACACAAATAAATCACTAACATCATTATCAATTTTGTCAACAACTTTTGCACGATAATAATAAGGGTTAGTTACCAAAACAAAAACCAGAGCTTTGATAGTTTTGTCCATACTTTCTTGCTACACATCAATGTGAGCCCTTCGACTTGATCTTTGATACAAAAATCTAACATTAAATATAGAAAAATTCAATTTCCAAACAAATGACACATGTACAAAAATTACTAGGTACTAGCAACTGAAATATAAGAGTTCTGACACATTGTCCTTAGAAAATCTCTTAGATTCTGTTATGAGTCTATAGAAAATGCAATCGTAGATATATAAGAAAAAAATATTTTTTTAAAATTTTATATAAAAATTACATATGACTTTCAGCCCCCCCCCCCCCCGAAAAAAAAAAAAACCACCACCCTAACTCTTCCACTAAGCCAAAACTAACAAAATAGGTATATAAACTACCCAAAGCCCAATGCACATATCATTAGTCGCTAATATCCAATGTTATTTATATAACTACACTTTTTACAAGACACACATTGATGTAAAGGATATAATCAAGAATCTCGTGTGAAAAAAAAACAAATCTAGAAATTAACACCACAAAGAACATCAATTATATTAGGATGCCATAAGATCCCAAACTTCTTTGGTCAAATAATCAATGATTTATACCCATAAGTCATCAAATGCCTCTACCAATAAACATCTCCAATGTATATACCTATGAAAATGTTATTTGCTTACAATAGACACATCCAAGACACTATTAGTGTGCATGTGTGTGAAAGAAAGACAAAAAGAAAAAGATAAGATAGCCATAGAAGTAGAGGCAAGTGTTGATGACTAAGGGCCTCTTTGGCTTGGTTGTGTCGTACTGTCCATGGGATCGCTAAATAAATAAAGATTTCCATCATCGGGCAAACATATAGAGATATATACTAGATTCAAGCTTAACTTGTATGTGAACATAACTTTAAAAGACTAGATGATGGATCACACAGAGCAATTGCTTGGAGGTGGTCGGACCAACAAATTAGCATTTCAACTGCAGAACAGGCAAGGAAACAAATGGGACAAGAAAAGGCTATGATTTTAAATAGTCATTCCTTGCTCTGTTCAAAACACTGTTGGCAAGGATTAAGTGTCTGTTTGGTATAAAAATATCGCACTAAACAAGAATTGATAGGCTACACACTAAAGCTTAAACAAGGAAATTTCTATTCTAATCCTCAAGCAAAGTAGTGATACAAGTAAAAATTGCAATAAGAAAATAATTGCAAGTAAAAATAAAACTAGTGTTACTTTTGAAGCATCATACTTTAAACACTTGCAAGTAAAAATAAAATTTAAGTAACTTGAAGAAAATAATAAGGAAATAATCTACCAATTATAATCAACTAACAAGAGCTAGTATATTAATGATCCATGGAAGCGTTATAAAGAAAAAGGAAAAATGACAGATTTTTCACAAAAAGAATAAAAAGGTCAAGCAATACAACAAATTGAAACAAATTTAATGATATTGAAAGATAGATGAGGCCACAAATCCCTATGCATCTATTTCCTATCTTAAAATACTGATTGTTCTTTTGTGTAGTATTGGAGTTGGAAGAAAACTAAGGCAGTTTTCAGCCCTATGAGAAAAAAAGGACATAAAGTGCGTTTTTTTTGCATTTACAAACTAAAATAGGAACCATATGACATGATAAGGGAAATATGATAGTACTACTTCATTGACATGAATAAAACCATTAGAATGCTAAAGAAAGATAACCCCAATTTTTTTAACATCACATAAGATTGGCATCTATTCTCCTGATTAAGCATACTACAAATGAAACGGTGATATCCAATAGAAAATTTTCAAATTATGATCTCAGATTGACACAGCACTTTGTAAAAAAAGAGTTAGGCTTCATATTATTCATGAAAGAGTACCTAAAAAAACAACATACAAAACCATAGGCAAATAAAATAACTAACAGCATTATCAATTTTGTCAACAGCTTTTACACAATAATAATAAGGGTTAATTACCAAAACAAAAACCAAAGCTTTAACAATTTTGTCCATACTTCCTTGTTGCACATCAATGTGAGCCCTTCCATTAGATCTTTGATACCAATATCTGACATTAAATGTAGAAAATTTCTACTTCCAACCAAATAACATATGGGTTGTAGCCTCCCCCTCCTCCCTTACGCTGCGACTAGGCCAAAATTGAGAAAATAGGTATATAAATTACCCAAGCCCAATGCACATATGATCAGTCACTAATATCCAATGTTCTTTATATAACTACACTTTTTCAAAAGACATTCATAGATATAAATGATAAAATCATGAATCTCGAGTGGAAAAAAAACAAATTTAGATATTAACACCACAAAGAATATCAATCGTATTCGGATGCCCTCAGATCCCAAACCTCTTTGCTCAAATCATCAATGATTTATCCGCATAAGTCCTCAAATGCGTCTACTAATAAACATCTAAAATGTATAAACCTATGAGAATGCTATTTGCTTGCTTGTACACTACAATATACACATCCAAGACACTGTTAATGTGTGTGTGTGTGTATGTGTGCGCGTGTGTGAAAGAAAGACAAAGGGAAAAAGAGAAGATAACCATAGAAGTAGAGGCAAGTGTTTACGACTAAGGGCCTATTTGGCTTGGTTGTGTCATGTTGTCCATTGGAGCGCTCAATAAATAAGGATTTCCATCATCGGGCAAACACATCGAGATATATACTACTAGATTGAAGCTTAAATGCACATGAACATAACTTTGAAGGAGTAGAAGATAGATGATCCAGAGCAATTGCTTGGCGGTAATCGGATCGATAATTAGCTTTTCAAAGGCGGAACAACCAATGAAACTACAGGGGCCAAAGAAGACCCCATGATCGATCGAATCGCCAAACCCTAGTTCTCGATGGTCGACGCCGGTTCCGTACCGTTGGAAACGTTGCTTAATGCTTATGCTGGAAGCCAAACAGTAAAAACATAGTGAGAAGAGCATCAGAGGAAAAATAAGCTATACCAGGATGTGAAAACCACCAACAAAAGCAATCAAAGTACACACACACAGAGAGAGAGAGAGAGAGAGAGGACCTGCCGAAATTGGAGAAAAGCGCCATGCCTAGGGTTTTCCAAGTAGTCTTCGAAGGGTTTGAAGAGAGCGAATTGAAGCTTCGCTTCGATCTAGAACCAGAGTTGGCAGAGCGAGTGGAGGAGTTGAAGCTCATTATGTGTGATTTGAACAAATTGTGATCGCAGAGGAGATCCTCGAGGATTTGATTTTCAAACCGTTAGAGAGAGAGAGAGAGGAAGGAAACTTGCTTGCAATTTGACGAAGATTTGAATGAAGCAGCTACTGGGCGAATAAACTGTGGCCCGCCTACTTGCCCGCTCGTTTTTATTATTTATTTGGATTGGATTTGGATTGGGGGCACTCACCGCAACCACAACCGCTTTTTATTATTTATTTTTAATTAATTTGCTCATCTGGGGCACCCACCGCCACCATGGCCCATGGGCTTGTTTACTCACGGGGGATCGGTCATATTTCTTACTGTGCAATGTATTGGTCATTATCTTCCAACAAGTTGAGTTTATTTTTGATTTGTTGATGTGCAAGAAATATAAATACTATCAATTAATAAAATATATCATTAAATAAATACATCACAATTTACAGAAAAAAAATAAATACATCACAAAATAAAATTATGACTTTCATAACTAGTCTGAGATTTTTGATATAATTACATCGAGTTAGTTTTTCGTTATTTTATTTTATATAAAGAAGTTAAAAGAGTATTAAAAAATTATGTCAAAACTCATACACTTATCTATCAAATGTTATAATATTTGAGTATTTATTTATCATAGTAAAAATATCTAATAATTTGAAAGTTTGTGTATTTTATTATCCTGTTTTTTAATGTTGTTGGAATTAAAATTCTAATAATTATAATATTAGTTTAACTATAAAGAAATTCCATTTCTATGTAATTCTTTTCCACATCTAATACCGATAATAATATTTAAATCAGTAAAATATTCTCTTCCAGTAGCTATTGTATATCTCCTTCAGCTTGTTTGACATAAACTCATCAATCGAATACTATAATTGTCATCAAATTTTCCATTCAGAACATAATATTAAGTGTATCAATTCCGAATATGTTATAATTTAGGATTTTAGAAATATAATTTTTTTATATACCACAATCACTGATATACTTGACACACGATTTATTTGGAAAATCAGGGACTGATGCAAATCTAAAATCAAATGAAGCATTATTACATGGATAATAAATTATTTGGTCGTCCATAACTCAAAAACTATCAAATAGCCAAACAAACTTAATTTCATGTTTCCAGGTCACACTATACAAATTTGCTATAACAAATAAACCAATTTACCATGTATCCTCAAACAACAAAAAATTGAGACTCAAAACGCTCAACATTATATCAACATAGCCCAATAAACCAAATCATATGATCATTCAAATCTAGTGAATATCAAATTGAAAGGTTGTGACCAAAAAACATAAGATATATCAAGTTAGAATTTTCCATTTTCTTCAAATCTACTTTAAATTTCTTTTTGCTCGTAATAGGAATTCTTGAAGACTTGTACCATGACTTTAAATATTTCAAAATCATCTCTAAAAAAAAAAAAAAAAACTTATGTTTTTTGTTTGCAAAATTTTCTGACAGTAAAATTAACATGAAAAACTAATAACATGACAATCCACGTGGTTATGAATTTTGAAATGGTCATGAGTATAACTAATAACTAAAACTACTGAAACTCCAAATAAAAATAATTAATGAACTCCTTAGATCCTTAAAAGAAACTACAAATATACAAAACTGACAAAATTGTAGTTCTTCCACGATCATAGAATGTGTTAAAAGCAATTGGAACAACTTTGACACATAAACTATATACAACATAACCTGCACTCTTGTGCAATTCTTATGTAGAATTTTATAAAACTGAACAGCCACCTGCAACTAATCCAAAGACTATAACTCCACCAAACCTAACCTGATAGAATGACATGGTGTTCAAGAGATGCAAAAGAAAAACATTGACCCCTTCCTATACATGCAGTTTAGGTGCCAATCAAATTAAATGTCAACTCCTTACCTCTTCGTATGCTTCAAAGTTGAAAGCAAAATTAACAAGGTGAGGACAAAGAGCCTTCGCATCTCTAAGAAGCATTCCATTCTGTACTCCTAAGAGTAGAAAAAATATTAACGAACAAAAAAGAGAAACCAAATCCAAACAGATGGGGTAATTATGTCAGGAAACGAAACATAACCACGAGCAGCGTAGTTTGCAGATGAAATTTCAACAATTACGCGCAGATTGTCAGAATGGTAGATAGCAATAGGCTTATCCTTTAATTCTAAATGGTTCCTAATAGGCACTAAGACAAAAAAAACACATTCCTGGGAAAGAATCATCCACAAAGACATTGCAAACTTTACAATTTGTTCTAATACCAGTTGAAAATTGCATTTGATGTCATGGATTTTTCCAAGAATATCACATGCATAATTATAGTATACGTAGTAATCCAAAATCACATGAAAGAAAGAAACAAAATAGTCACACATAATTTGACACATGATTTATTTGGAAAATCATAGACTAATGCAAATCTAAAATCATATGAAGCATTATTATATGGATAATAAATTTTTTGGACACCCATAACTCAAAAACCGTCAAATTTTCTAACAAGCTCAATTTCATGTTTCCAAGTCACACTATTCAAATTTGCCATAACAGATAATTTACCTGAAACAGAAGGTTGAGATGGGCTAGCTTGATTATGAATTTCAGCTGTGTTCCCACCAATTATACAAACATCACTTCCTTTATCTAACTTCCCTTCACTATATTCTCTTTCAATGCACACAAGCCCCTGACTGACTGCTGTTGCAATATTCTTGCCCAAGCTGTCATCCCCGCCCGTTGGCTCTGAGCGTTGCATGGATCCACGTGGTTCAGATAAATTAGTCTTCTTAATCTGTGCAAGCTTTTGCGAAAGGATCCCCCAATTTAGGTTCTATTTGACCTGTCACACAAGTTTCAAAATCACTGGAGACCAGGCTGCTTTCCAAAACAAAACAAGCACATATCTTTGGTTGGTTATGAGCTTCACTAGCAATCTGGTCCAGTTGGTAAGGAACGCCAGCAAACAACACAAAGAAACATGAATTATATCAAATCCTATATTGCATCATAAACTGGAAAGTTTATAACATGGCTCCTTAATACAGAATTTTTTTGAAAGAGCAATCAAGACAGTAAGAAACATAGTCTTCAAATATGCTAGACTATCCATCTTCCTAAGATTTCTCAATGCACGTAACCGTTGCTACTCATTCTTCACAGTTTCAATACGCTTAGATCATGCTTCAAGGATTATCCACATAACAGAAACACTGCAGTTGAAAATACAGTACATGGAATTAATAGAGGACTAGTCAAAATGACTTCCCTCCCTAACATTTGGAGATCAACCTTCTTTTCTTTTCTCAACTTACATAGAATCAAGTGTGGCAATTAGAAAAAGGGATGTCAGTTCAAAACTGCTTAGGAAATAAAAAAAGTCAAGCAAAGATTAAAGCATACAGCTTAACAGTTTATTTGCAGCGATAGAATCCATCAGCCATGAAGGTTTCACTACTGGTAATCCACCACTCAAGGACCTGGATAAATTACCAACAACAAAAATTAAAGAAGTTCAAGAAAAGCTAAATGATCAATTTTGAATGTCTAAGACCAGGCAATGTCCACCACAGGTTCTTGATTTTACTATCTGGAAGGTTACTACATATGATATGGGTAACATGATGCCTTGAAAAATAGTTCCCAAGGCGTCTTCCCTGCTTGAGCATATACCCTCGCCGCTCCTGTTAAGATAAAAGAGAACTTTCAAATTTTTTGGTAACACCTCTGGGCATTTAATGAATATTGCAAAGTACATCGAGACCTGAATGATGGCACAGTAAATCCATCAACACATTGTATATGTCAATTTGAACACAATGGGATCGAGAGGAGATCTCGAGGATTTTCAACCGTTAGAGAGAGGAAGGAAACTTGCTTGTGAAGATTGCAATTCGATGAAGAAGTAGCGATTTGAAAGACTAGTAAATTTGCAACAGGAATTATTTATTTCCTAATTCAATTATTTACGTATTCTCCTAAATTTCTTCCAGTTATTCCGTCTGTACTCGGATATGTGACTAATTTGGCTATACCAGCATGCGAAAACCATCAACAAAGGTAATCAAAGTACAGAGAGGGAGAGAGAGGGGACCTGGCGGGATCGGAGAAAGGTGAAATGCGAAAGGATGAGCGGGAGGAAGAACGAGAATTGGAACCCCAAGCCATGCCTAGGGTTTTTTTGAGTTGTCTTCTTCTTCTTTTTGTTGCCGTTACTCGAAGGGCTTGAAGTGAGCGAATTGAAGCTTCGCTTTGATCTGGATCCAGAGTTGGCAGAGCGAGTGGAGTTAAAGCTCGCTGTCTATTTCAATTTGAACAAATTGGGATTGAGAGGAGATCTCGAGGATTTTCAACCGTGTTAGAGAGAGGAAGGAAACTTACCTGCGAAGACTGCTATTCGACGAAGGAGTCGCGATTTGAATGAAGCGACAACTGGGCGACCGCTTTTATACTCATTTTGGGCGCTCACCGCAACCGCCTGTGCCTGTGGCCTTCTTGCGCTCGCACTCACATTTCTTCCTGTGCAACTTCATATTATAAATTAATTAATTACATATGAATTTTTTATTTCAAAAAATGAAACTTCATATTATAAATTAACAAATTATGAATAACTAATTTATATCAAATTAATATAAAATTTTATATTTAAAACTTTAATTCTGTACCAGTTTTACAATAACGTTAAACTTGAATAATTAATCTTATATGTATTAATTATTTTATCTTTCTTCCAATTTTAGAGGATAATTAGTTGTGGAAAATGTTTTTCAATTTTTATATCAAATTTTTTATAAAAAAAATAATTAAAAAATCAATATTATTTTGTGCAATTGTAATGTTTATTAGGGAACGAAAGTAAGACGAATTGGAAAAACAATTGTGGAAAAACTACAATCACTAAATTTTATTTTTTGTCACTACAACCACTAAATTTTAATTTTTATTACAATTTTAATTTGTGGAAAAACTACAATCACTAAATTTGTCAGCTAGTAAATCACTTTAGGAGATAGGTAATTATAAGAATGAAATTAATTTTGTTTTCATTTGAACAAAATAATACTTCATATTGAAATTGATATATGTTGAAAACCATAACCTTGACTCATGACTTAGGAATTAAGCCAATAGATGTTTTTCATCATCAAAACTAATATACAAAAGTGAAACAACAATAAGAATGTTGTTTAAGTCTTTATTAGATAGTCTTGAATTTGTCAACTAGTAAAGGCTAATAAGTGGTTAATACCAGACATGTTAAATTATATAATGAATGTAATACCCTAAAGTCATTATAAATGAATTATTTAAATTAAATTATGATATGTAAATAATTCATTATGCTATGCAAATAATTTTGTTAAATTAAATTATGTGTAATTAATTAATTAGCTTAAGAAAGTAAGAATAAAAGTATAAATGTATAAGAATAGGTAAGTATGTATGTATGTATTTCGTGTGTATATATGATGTATATAAAAAAAATAATAATAATAATAAAATCCAAAAAATACGAATTTTGCAGAAACAGCGCGCAGCCAGTGCATGGTCGCGCCTGCAATTGGGTTTCAGGGCAAGGGGGGTCATTAAATGCCGAAATGACACCGGAGTGGCCTCTAGGACGCGTGGCCGACGATGGCGAGGCAAGGCATGTCAAAATCGGGCTATAAATAGCCTCTCCAAGACTGCCCATTCCATTCGAAAGTTGCGAGGCTTAGATCAGTCGATTGGAAGAGAGTTTGAGAGATTTGGGAGCGGGGTTTTGATCTTCAAGTGGTGGGTAGCATTTCTGTTAAGTTTGGTGGCCAACGGAGCAGTGAAGAAGAAGACCCAAGCATCGCCGGAAAGTCGCGATCTCGCCGGAACCGAGGCTTCGACCGACGATTGGAGGTAAACTATGTTATTTTTTCTTAATTTTGAAGCTAAAATTGGGTTCGGGGGGTCGGGATTTAGGGCAATATAAGCTTCTTTCGAAGCTTTAGGAAGCAACGGCGTCGCCGGCGGCGATAGAGCCGCCGGAGAAGACGACCGCGAGGGGGGGTCGGGCGCATGGGCGCACGCTCCAGCGATTGAGGCGAAGGCGCGTGGCCCACACGTGCCTGCCAGAAGAAGAAAAAAAAATAAAAAGAAAAGAAAAGAAATAAAAGAAAATGTAAATAAAATTTTGGAAAAATTTTATTAAATCTGAAATTTTGTTTATGATTTATTGGTAAAGAAATTTTTTGGAAATGCTAAATTTATTAATTATTTATGTAGATTTTTCTATTATGGAAATAGAGAAAAATAGGATTTTAATTCAAAAAATTTCAAGAAAATTTCAGAGTGTTAGAAGTATTATTTAAGAAATATTTGTGAAAAGAAATTGAATAAAATGAAAGATTAGATAATTATTATGTAATAATTATATATTTAGCTATTAGGAAATAAGGGAAAAATAGGAATTTAAGTTGGAAAATTCCAGAATACTATAAATATTACTTAAGGAATATTAGTAAAAAGAGATTAAATTTTTATGAAGCCTAGATAATTATTATGTAGTTTCGAAGAGATAAAGCTTAGAAACAAAAGAAAAAATGGAAGAAATTATGAAAAAATAGTAAATGGTGTTCTAAAAATAAATTTATGTTGTAGGAGTCCTTGTGAGCCAGGAGATTAAGGAATAGCTGCTGGACGCGCTTTTCGAGACAAATTAGCTATAAGTATACTGCTTTGAACTAGTATAGCTGTAAATGTTAATTTCGAGAATGTTTTTAGCATATTGGCATGCTATGATGTGAAATCAACACGTAGACTGCATCAATGACATGATTATGAAATGCATAAATACACATTGATACTGTTGATCACACGCATATGAGGCCGTAGGGAGTACGAACTAGCACTGCTATCCTATCAAGGGTGCACCCATACAGCCCGGCTTCGAAGAGGTGGCCGCTAAAATGATGGGCAACATAAGGGGTGCAGTTGACACCTACGATGAAAGACATTGCATACACTCATGACATTGCATTTGGTATCCTTACTTAGATGTTTCATCATCTAACTTGGGTTCGCCCCTGGAACATTCAACGTTCCAGTCGAGGCTTGCAGTGTTGATACCGGGGTTTGAGATGTGTAGTGACGCAAGACGTCAGGAGGCGAGGAAATGTGTCATGTTATGCTGTAATATAAATAGTTTAAGCATTATGTACATTTGTCGTATTTCAGTAGCTTATGTATAATTTTGTAACAAAATGCTACGTTCCGTTATTCATATATGTATTGTCATGAGCAGGTTCGATTCAACTTCCGCTTTGTATTTAATTTCTAGTGTAACCATTTCGTCTAGCACTGGATAAGGTTTTAGGGAATTTCGGAAATAATGCTTAAAAAAAAAAAAATATAGACCTAATTTCCTAAGGCATAACACGCCCGAGAAGGCGGGCTGTTACAATGAATATATGAGATTAGTATCCATTCATAAATTACCTTTATTTTTCAAATAAAATTTGATTGGTAAATTTGAAAAATATTTCTCCAATATTTATTTTTTATATAGTAAATATATAATAAATATTTTATTTTTAGTTTTCTAAATTGTTTTATTGTTGAAAATATCCTAATAGAGACATATAAATTTGGGAACAATAATGATTGCACTAATATAATCTCATAATTTATATGAAATAGCCTGGGGGTTTCTTTTTGTGCATAACTTGGTTAGGTGGTGTACAGGGCCATGCAGACCTAGCAATGTTCAGCTTGGGGGTTTCTTTTTGTGCATTCTGTCGCTTCCGAACTATATTTTTCTTTACTTTATTTGGGTCTGTATGGATTGTGTTTATTTTGTGGCCAGTGTGCCAATGTTATATGTTATGCATGCGTGGGCTATGTAAGCCTAGAGATCAATTGTTGTGTAGCAGGTTGAGGTTTTGTATATATGCCGGAATGACAAGTTTTTTCTATCAATTTTCTCTCGGTATTTATCAGTGGCACGCATGTTATGTTCTTCCAGATCAGGTTGTCTCTATTTTAGTAGGGCACCCGCTCTGGTTCTTTGGGGACCTGGGTGGGGGCCTTACAGTATCCATTCATAAGTTAAAATCTGATTGGTAAATTTGAAAAATATTTTTCAAATATTTATTTTTTCATATAGTAAATATATAATAAATATTTTATTTGTAGTTTTCTAAATTGTTTTATTGTTGAAAATATCTTAATAGAGACGTATAAATTTAGGAACAATAATGATTTCATTCATATAATTTCATAATTAATATGAAATATTAGTTGAGGGATTACTATATAAAAGAGTCTCATAATAAGTCTCTAATTACTTGTTATTAAAATTATAAATTTATTGATAGGCATGAGTAGTATGGACTAATTTGAAATAAAAGAAAAGATCTCATTAGGTCCCATAGCCTTGTTTATATAAATCCTACTTGTGTGAGGAAAAACTTGTTAGTTTTTCCTCAATTCAATTCAATCACTAATGTGTGTTATGAAAAACTTGTTAGTTCGAGAGGGAGAGAATTAAGCTCCACAAAAATTACCTTTTAAAATTGCAATGTTATAAATGAACACAGAAATGAATACACGAGAGAGAAAAGATTATACATAGGTATTTATAGTGATTCGGCCAACTGTAAGTGCAGTTTGAGATTTGTTTCGAGTGCATTAAATGCGGTTTAAGGTTGCATTAAATGCAACCCAATGACTAGAAATTTCAAATTTTCAAGTTGTGCGGAAATTCTCCTTCTTTTCAACACTGAAAAAACACGAATGACTACAAATTGATTGTATAAATATCAAATTATCTTATATTTGTTCAACATTATTAAAAAGAATAATGCTAGGAGTCATGGTCACGTGACTGATGACACCGTCATCAATAATGACTCCTAGCATGACACTGTCACACTTTTAAAACGGTATCATTAGTATTATCACTTTATTTTGATGGGTTTCCTATAAAAGCAAGAAAAGCTAATAAATAATGAACAACCAATAAGTTTGGCACTTGTATTGAAATGATAGGCATGGCTTTTTGGCACATATTCAGGGAAGCATTTGATGCTCCACTGGCCACCCTTCTTAGCCACTGTCAAGCATGCGTGGTATACCCTCGACAACACTTGCCATCAATCATAAATAACGAAAATGACCCTTTTTCAATATCAAAAATCATTAAGTATCTTAATTATTAATTATTAAAAATTATTATTTTAAATTTTGATGAGTTCATTGTATGAATATATCCGTTTTTATAAGTGATACATCATGTGGATCATCGACTGATAATATTTGAATAGGTTGATTAGTTTGTTGAGTTTCATCAATAATTAAAAAATATAGATTTCGATCTTTAATGTGTAAAATATCAAAATTTTGTATTTCAACTATTAAAAACTGTTGTATCTCTAATGACGTTAAATTCTCCTTTTCAACACTCTCACGCGAAATCTATACACAAAAATGAATCCAAGAAAAGATTATACACATGTATTTATAGTGGTTCGACCAACTGTAAATGTGATTTGAGATTTGTTTCCAATGCATTAAATGCGGTTTAAGATTGTATTAAATGCGACCCAATGACTAGAAATTTCAAATCTTCAAGTCGTGCGCGTCACGTTACTTGAGTAATGTTAGAATGTTTGTCGGGTAACAATCTATGTATTTTTTCAAATTTAAAATTCATTCATTAGTTACTTGGGTAATACATCATGTCACTTGAGTACGATTTTGAAACTCTATTTATTTGTTTATTACTAAAGGAATGCAAAACGTTACTTTGAGTAAGATTTAGAGACTCTTTATTTCTTAAGGAATTAATTGAGTACTAATCAAAGCCGGCTCCATGGGGGCCTTAGATAAAAAAGTTTGTCGGGGATTTCTCAAGAGTATTAATTTTTTTTGTAAAAAAATAAATAATACACCTTTCTACAGGAAGAAGTTTGTTGGGGCCTTCTCAAGTGTATTAAGAAGTAAAGAAGATAAACTCACCTCACAGTGATACAGTCTTCACGAGTACCTCACCAATTACGTAAAAATATCAAAGATTCAAGAAAAATGAAACAATAAAAACAAGAAGAACAAGAGCATATAATAATTGTTATTGCTTTTGATTGGAAGTTTGTAATTGACAGATTTTTTTTTAGGGTTGTAATTGAAAGATTAATAATCAAAAATAAATTTACAGTCTTAAAGTCTATGGGATATTCAAGAAGAAACGATAAAAATTGGGAATAATGGGAAGAGAACGTAAAAATTGAAAAGAGAAAATAGGGAAAACAAAACGTTGTAAATTGATTGTTGGGCTGGGTGTCCGTGTATCTATGTGAAATTTGGACTGAAAGTCAAATTTTATTTTAGGCTCAAAATTTTCTTAATAAAATATTTATTATTAAAAAGAAATATATATATATATATATAAATTGCAAAATTATGGGGCCTATGTAAATGCAGGGTCTTAGGCGGCTGCCTAGATGGCTTTATGATTGAGCCGACTCTGGTAATAATTATAGTACTCGAGTAAGATTGACTTTAGCAGAAGAACATTTAGTTCTTTTAGTTAATATTTGAGTAGTACATTTTAATACTCAATTAACATTTTCTACTTTCTTGATTTCTTGGTAAAATACTCAATACTCATGTAATAGCTTGTCTGTATATCACTCATCTCAGTATTTACCTAAATTAGTGAAGTGACATTTGCTGGCTTGGGTAAATACTCGAGTAATAGCTTCCTAGAATCTTGATACTCGATTATTTCTAATGTTTAGTCTTTGATGCTTAACCTATTGCTTTCAACACCTTTAGTATCACTCAATTTCTTTTTAAGCCACGAGAATCAAAAAATGTATAGCTGTTAAACTTTCGAAGCTCATTTCACAACCTATAACATTAACTTATGGTTTGTTTTGTTAAGCATCAATATTGTATTTCGGGTATACACTTTTCAACCATATGGCTAATTTAAGCATCAATACTTTATTTTTGGGCACTTGCATGACTAGAAGTGAGATTCATCCAACCACTTTTCGAGCGAAATTGACAGAACCTTTCCTTAAATTTGTACATGTAATGATGTACTAGCTCTTTATCATATAGATTTATAGGTGAGGAACTCTTATAGCTTAAGACCAACATCATATGAACTTAAATTGTATGTACATGTCAACAATATCCGACTGATGCATTAGCCAAGGCATTGGCTGTTGCTGTGTAAAATAATGTCAGGTTGAAATATGGATGCAAATTTGATGCCCATGAGATGTGATGGAAATCAATGGAATGTGATGGGCAAATATCATTTGAGGTGAGGATTCTTCCGTGGAAGAAGTTGGCTGCCAAATAG
Source organism: Diospyros kaki (assembly GCA_036245055.1). Classification (NCBI taxonomy): domain Eukaryota; kingdom Viridiplantae; phylum Streptophyta; class Magnoliopsida; order Ericales; family Ebenaceae; genus Diospyros; species Diospyros kaki. Next base: position 16,702,898 of record BSEG01000014.1, read on the forward strand.
CCCTTTAGTATTTGGGCAGAGTAGAAGGGTTACACTTGCGTGACATGTGCCAAATGAGTCTTGCTCGACTTTGTCCTGCCATGAGGACTCATTTGGCGTGGCTTGTTTGGCATTTTGTTACCAAGTGTTACAAGCAAGGGTTGCCCCCCTTTGAATATCACTCGAACTACCTATCTCACATTAGCCAACCATTTGGAAGTACATATTAGATTATAATTATTATATATTTAATCACTCATAATGCAATAAATTATAATTCATCTAAAAGAAGTCTTTAAATTTGAATAATGGATATAATTGTCCATAAGATACTATTATGAATAGTGGCGGGAAATCAGCCACATTCAACCAACCCCCCTCATGTTTTAGGCTAATTTTACAGACAACCATATGGTTCAATTTTAGTATTTTGAGTCCTTGTCTGTTCTTTTACCACGATACAGTAACATCCAAGACACAACAGGCTGATGAAGTCAACAAACAGTGAGATTAACTTGACAGAGGCGGCCATATTGCAATTTCTGAATGTCCATCTTCTGTAGCACAAGCTCTAAACATGCCTGTTGTGTTGAACTGCATGTACAAGAAACAGCAACCAAGCCAGTTGTGTCCTTTGGGGTGCACTTTTCTACAACATAAGCCGCTGCTTCCTGCAGAGAAAGCCCCTTGAACCCCATCAGAGCAGCCATGTACAAGAAACGACCACATTCTAGTTGAAGTTGCTTGCAGTGCAACATCTAAGAAAATAATGAATGGGTGTTTCTTATGAAGCAGTCTCCAAACTGTCACTTGTTAATTGTTATAGATTAGGGGTAATCTTTCTTTTGAGTTGAACTGAGTTAATTATTTGGAAGCCAGTGTAGCTACTTTGTGACACCTGCAATGAGACTAGAGTATGCTCAGGTGCCTGTCCATCACCTGCAATGAGACTAGAGTTCTTGGTGAGAAACCTGTAAACATGACATAAGTACAAGAGCCTTGCAGAAATATGGTTGCACGAGTTAGATTATGGTTTGAGAGTGTTGTTCTTAATGGATATACCAGACAAACATTATCACATTTTTGAAATTTTAGTGATATTTTAGTCAAATTAACTCACAATCAGCCAATTGTCCTGTACTCAAATTGCAATTTTAGTGATATATTAGTAAAATCAGATTACAATCAGCAACTTGTCCACATCAACTGCACTCACAAGTAGAGCACCATTTGCCCACTTAGAATGTGTTTCTATTCTGTGGGTACTAGTTCTCGATGGTCCAGATTTTTCCTTCTCTTGCTGGAAGAGGAACCCCAAAAGGCATAAACAAAGTCACTAGACCAGACTCCAGAGTCCCATATTATGCATTCAGCTCTATCCCTAAGTGTCCATCTGATAGCGCCCCCCCCCCCCCCCCCAAGTTCTGCTTCCTCTTCTCTTCCTCCTAGCAACACTAGATCTAGATCTAATAAAAAAAAAAAGAAACATCAGAGCAGCCACGTCGCTTGCAACTGTAGCTCGTACTGTTGCTTCACCTTTTCCTGTGGCAGAGACAGCACAAAAGCTATTGGCATACGTCCCTGCACTGGTAGAAGTTGCAGCAGCTAAATTCCATGGACATTGACAGTATCATGAAGGTGCTTTATGAGTAAAATCAAATTTCGGCAAGCACAAATGCATGATTACTGAATTCTTAAGACACATTTCAAGCTTCCAGCCAACAAGAATTAATCACAAAAAGTTGCAGCCAGCCAGCCAGCCTTTTGTTCAAGTACAAGGAATTGTGGACAGAAATATTGAAACTCATCAAATTATTATTCCCCTAATTATAAGATCAGCATCACATGTGTATCTACAGCAAGCATTTCAATATTTTCTCAAAATAAAAAACAGAGAAACAAATATTAAAACATACTGTAAAGTAGATGTGATCCGGCATATTTTCTCTAATCAGCTGTAATTTTGTTGTTAATGATCAATATTTTATTTTGCTTTGTTTTGTTCAAAGAATATGTAAAGCTGGCTGCAGCAGAAATTAAGGAAGATGTTTCTTAGATTACAAACATATAAAGTTTTGAGCCGTGAATATGTGATCCAGCTTAAAGTTAGCTGAAATTTAGGAGTCAAAGTTTCCTTTATTAGTCAAGAGTAGTTGTTCACTGTTGAAAAGTTTCTTTAATACCTTGTGAATGTGAGTTAAGGGATCTGTTTTTTCCAGCACATATAACTCTCCATTTCGTTGCTTCAAAAAGCTAACAAGTGGTATCGGAGCTTCTTTGATCTTAGAGAGGGTTGTGAGTGTTCGAAGAATAGAAGCTGAGAGGAAATCTGTAGGATAAAAACATTCTGCAAATGGCTTCCAGTCATTATTCAGCACAACCACCACCACAGTTCACAGGTGAAAACTGTCTCTTGGGCAATAAAAATGAAGGCCTACCTGCAGGCTTATGATCCGTGGGAAGTAAAAGAGACAGGAGAAGATCCACCACCTTTCAGGGCAAATCCGACCATTGCTCAGATAAAGCATCACAGCAAGGAGGTTGCAAAAAAGTTCAAAGCCCTATCAGCTACTCATGGAGCTGTTTCTGAGTCAATCTTTACTAGGATTATGGCATGTACTACAGCAAAGGAAGTTTGGTCCCAAAGATTAAGGAAGAGTTCCAGGGAAGCATGGGAACTAGGAAAATGCAAGTTCTCAATTTAAGGAGAAAATTTGAGTCTCTCAAGATGGAGGGGTTAGAGACTAAAGGAATTCTCTAACAGACTTCTCAAAGTTGTAAATCGGATCAGAATTATGGGTGAAGAATTGAATGATAAATGTGTGGCGGAAAAGGTTCTAATAAGTCTACCAGAAAAGTTCGAAGCAAAGATCTCATCACTAGAAGAGTCAAGAGATCTTTCTCAAATTTCCTTAGCTGAGTTGGTAAATGCTTTGCAAGCCACAGAGCAGAGGAGGACTATTGGACAAGATGAGTCCTCAGAAAATGCTTTTGTGGCCAATCAGAAAGGAAAAGCACCTGCAGCTGGTGGAGGCAAAATGAGTCATGGTGGTGTCAAGACCTAGGTCTTGAATCTAGGGTTTCCAATGTAGAAACGAGAAGGAAGAATGGATGAGAGAAACTGAGAGAGAAATTAGAGAGAAAACGGAGAAGGTTATAGAGAGAGAACATGAGAATTGTATTCAAAATTCTTGTTATTCTCTAATACAAGTTGGTGTAGCTTATATATAGCTAACCAAAAACAGTTACGGAATGTCACTGACTGCTAACCACCAATTGTAGAGAGAAAATCTGCTGCAATAGTCCTCATATATCTCCTACACCCTACGAACTTGAGGGCAGCATGGGGAAAATGAGTTAACAGATTATAGGCAAGTATTCACAGGTGCTATTGATAGGGTGCAGATGGGACCATTGGACCAATACTTGTGTAAGAGGAAGATTGTTCCTGTAAATCACTCTCCTATCCAAAATTACAGAAGGTTCCACCTTGAAATCCCCATCAGTAGTTAGAGGAGGTAAAGTAGGACTGGAATGGCCAATGGATCCAATGGTCTTCTTCAATAAAGACACATGGAAAATTGGATGCATGTTAGTATGAGGTGGAAGCTGGAAACGATAGGCCAAAGGCCCAACCTTAGCAATGATAGGGAAGGGTCCAAAATACTTAGGACTCAGCTTAGAATGAGAAAAAGAATTTTTTATGGGAGTGTTTGGTCTTGAGATAAACCAAATCACCCATAGCAAACTCCCTTTCACTTCTTTCTTTGTCTGCATATTGCTTCATCCGATTTTGGGCAGTGGCTAGCTCCTGTTTAATGAGTTGCAATAATTCTTGGTGAGTCTATAAATATTGATCCACTGCTGCCACAGAAGAGGAAGAATCCATAGTGGCAGGTAGAAGAGAGGGTTTAATACCAATCAGGGCGTCAAAAGGGGATGTTTTCAATGACCTGTGACAACTAGAATTATTCCACCGTTGAGCTAAGGCCAATCATGATGGTGCTATGAAGATAGATGCAAGTGTTTTCAGGAGTTTAATTGGCTGTTTGTTGTATCTAAAAGCAACCAGACCTGATATCCTATATGCCACCAGTTTATCGTCAAGATTTATGCAGAGTCCTAGTGAGCTACACTTCAAGGCTGACGAACGTGTGCTGAGATACATCAGAGGGCCTATAAACTTGGTATTTTGTATAAGGAGTCTGAAAATGCAAAGCTAGTTGGGTACACTGATAGCGACTGGGGAGGCTCAAATGATGACTTAAAGAGTACATCTGGATATGCTTTTGCTCTTGGATCAAGTTTCTTCAATTGGAATTCCAAGAAGAAAAACACAGTAGCTCAATCAATAGCAGAGACAGAGTATATTGCTGCTGCCGCCGTTCATAAAGCAATATGGGTAAAGAAGATTCTGACTGATATAAAACAGAAGCACAGAGGAGCTTCTGAGATATACTGTGATAAAAAGTCTGCTGTAGCCATGTCCAAGAACCCAATATTTCATGGGAAGACCAAGCACATAAAAATAAAATATCACTTTGTTAAGGAGGTAGAGAAAGAAAAAGGAGTTGATTTGATTCACTGCAATTCTGAGGAGCAAGTTACAGATATAATAACTAAAGCGTTGCACAAGGCAAGTTTCCTTCATTTTAGTAAAATCTTTTTAAGATTATATATTTAGTTAAGAATGATGCATTATCCTTCTCGAGAAAGAAGATTGCATCCATAGACTTCCTTCTAGAGTGGCATTCTTCTGTCAATGGTCACTACCATCTTCTCAATTTAATGCTGCTAGTGTAGATAATGAGGTGCCAGATGAAAATCTCCTCATTCTAATACCGCAAGCTCTCATTTCCAGTCCTGGGATATTTTTGGCGACTCCATGTACTATAACGGATTTGATTTAGGCTTTGAAAGATGTTAAAGCTACCAAGACAGGAAGGTAGGCCTTGTTTTGCATACATTTATGTGAATCATCTATGACCAAAATAATAGGAGATTCTTTCAAGATTGTTGAAATCTTTCTTCAAATTAAGCATTTCTCTTTAATTTCTTCTTGTTGATTCCCAGTGGTTGCGAGCTATCCTAATCAATATTGAGTTAGAGCATTTTGATTGCTTTAATCCCACCATGTGAGACCGGCTATATGAATTCTAACTCACCAATAATTTTTAGCTATGTTTTTACTTTCAAATAAGGCTGTTATGATATATATCATGCTTGAAAGTCTCCTACCAAGTTTTTCTTGATCTTCCTCCACTTCTTTTGCTAAATACATGTTCAATTTCATTCCACTCTCCTCATAAAAACCTCTTTTTGTCTTCTTAATCTTGTCGAATGACCTCATTTCTAATTTTAACTTTTCTTATATGGTGAAACACCCATTTCAGGCGGCTGTTTACTTTATATGTCGCTAGTGTAACAACCGTTGCTTTCGAGATAGTGAGCGGCCTCCGGGCCAGCTTGCGTACTAGATCCAGCAGGCGGTTTGGGTGAATCTGGCCTCCATGCAGTTTTCTCAGTCCCTTCAGAGCATTGCCCTGGTTCATTTCTGGCGGCTTCCTCATTCCTGTTTCCGCTCATGTCCAGGTGCTTGATCTTCTCTCCCATCTTTATGCCTTTGGTCGTGTTCTCTCTCCATGGCGTGTCGTGCCTGGGAGCTCTCGTTGTTTTTTCTTTGTAGCTTCGATGGTGCAGCTTTCCATGGTTCTGTTGTTTTCATGTGTTTTGTCTTATGTGACTCTTTCCTGCCTCGTGTGTTTGAGGTGGTGTTTTCCGTCCTTATTTTTGCCTTGCGTTGGCTTGTGATGTAGTTATGTTCTCTGCTCGGGGTATGCCCCAGCTGTGTTTGTAGTCGCTCTTGCGCTTGTTGTTTGTTCTATATAATTCTTATTTACAGAAAAAAGAAACACCCATTTTAACATCCTCATCTTTGCTATGCTCATATTTTTTACACGTTGGTGCTTTACTGCCTAATATTTTGTCATACAACAAAATTGATCTTACATGTTATAACTATCCTGCCTTAATTCTATGGATAGCACATTAATCTCCCATCATTTTGGATGATCAATCCAAGATATCTAAAGTAATCTTTTCTTGGCATGACATGATCTTTGAATTTTATCACAACATCATCCACGCTTACATTTTTACTAAACTTACATTCTATATATTTAGTTTTCACCCTACTTAATTTAAAATGATTATATCCTAAAGCATCCTTCCGTATCTCAAGCTAGTATTCATTCCTTCTTTTTGTCTCATCCACTAACATAATGTCATCTCTAATAGCATATACCATCGCACCTTTACTTGTGCATATTTAGTGAGTTCATCCATTACTAGGGCAAAGAGGTGCAGGCTTAATGAAGATCCTTGATGTAATCCAATTGGTATTGGAAAATCTTCAATATCTCATTCACAAATTTTGACACATTTTTCTGCTCCATGTTGCTTGTTTTTTCCTAGGTATGATACATGTCTTTGTTAACCTATATATACAAGCAATTTGAACTCCTTTTTTCTCTATGAACCTCCATAAGACTTCTCTATGAACTTTGCACAAGTTTTTCTAAATTCATAAACACCATGAGTAAAGCCTTTTGTTTATTTCTATACCTTTACCATAGGCGCCTCAAGTATATAACTTCCATTATCAATCTACTAGGCACGAAACAAAATTGATTTCCAGACAACTTGGTTTCTTTGAACATCTCCTTTTTTTGTTGTGCAAGTACACCCCTCACAAAACGAGGAGCTGCATGCACTAGTCTTTTTCCTTAGCTATTGTGCACAAGTAGTGCCCATTTTGGGGCTTTTATTACAATGATATAGTTGTTATCTTTCTCTCTCTCTCTCTCTCTCACACACACACACACAAAGGACCATCATTTTTAGTTTACCAAAAGATTTGAACACAAGGAAGTCTAACATCCATAAAAGAGAGAATAATTACATATGGACTAATAAACACTTACCCTAGGCTTTAGAAGGTTAACTCGAAGGCATCCACTCTTAGACAATTGTGAAGCCTACTTGATATGGGTGCCTGTGGGTTTTCTTACTAGTGTGCAAAGATGTGGCTTGAAGTATGAATCAACAAGTTGCAGAAACCAAGTTCCAATTTCAAAATCCCTCTCTCCCTTTCTTACATCAATCTACAACTATGAGTTCATCGTTTTGATCTCAACCTATTCTGACTTCCTTAAGCTTTTCCCCCTATGCATTTCCCTTGAAACACTAACCATATTCGTTACTCGTGTCTATTAATTCCAGCATTATAATATTAAAATCCATTTTCATCTTAGTCCATTTATGAGTTATCATGTTTTATGCTTTTCTAAACCTAGAATTCAAGCATCCAGTGATTGTAGAGCCATAAAAGAAAAAAATTAAAGGGCATCCCAAAGGCACAAAGTTCCATGCTTTGCAAAGGTAAAGGGAGGGTAATCTTTGTATGCAACCTTACCCTTTGCTTTTCCAAGAGGTGTTTTCACAATTCGAACTTGAGAAAGAGCTAATGGAAGACAGTTGATATAAATTGCTAATCACATGCATAGATTAGGAGATACCTATATGTGATCAAGTAAAATCAAAGCAATCAATATCAAGGAAAAAATAGTTTTACTCAAGATCAATCATATTGCGTTTTGAAATTATACCAAAGCACCACGTACAATAGCTTATTTCTTTGAATTTAAAATTTAAAAAATAATAAATAAAAAAGGATAAATTGCACCTAGACCTCCTGTGGATTGGGCCATTTGCACAAAAACCCCTTGTGCTTTAAAAATGACTTTGGAAGTCCCTATGGTTTAACAAACTCCCCCTCCGTTACTACACTATTACTTAATACCAAATTAAACTAAAAAAAAAAGAAAATTAGGAAAGAAAAAAATTATCGCCGGTAATTGGAGAATCTAGCTAGCCGTTGGAACTCGTTGACTATAGGTTCCGAAAGGAACCCATCAGGAGTGTTGCCAGAACACACACGAACACAGGCAAAAAAGATGACAACTAGGCAAAGAAATCGGGGAAGAAGAGGAGTGTCATGGATTGTGTTTTCATTGCTGGCAAACACTTGACGAGGAAGAAGAAGCAACAACAACAACAACAAATTGAGGAAGCAGATGAATCAATGAATGGCAATGATGAAGAACACGCAACAACAATAATGAATTAGGGAAGAAGACAAATCGACAACCTAGCAATGAACAAGAAGTAGCAATAATGAATTTGGGAAGAAGATGAATCAATTGCATTGTCTCTCTCTCTTGCTCTCTCTCTAGATTCCTTAGGGAGATTTCTCTCATCGTTATGAGGCTCCTTTCACTTGCTTGATTGCACCAATTTCGTGCCAATCTTCTTCGCTCGATCACTGATGTCCTAACTTTCTTTCTCCTATTTTCCTTTTGCAGCATGATATGATTTTTACTTAATGAATGCATTAGATGATGAGTTGGAGTTGTGGATCTAACGCAGAGCTGAGTTGGAAGACTATTAGGAAGCTAAGTTGGAAAGTTGTTAAAAGACTTGAAGCATTGAAGAAGCTTAATCAGCTGGTGACATTTGGCAACAATTAGTTGAGTTAGCTAATTGTTTCCAATTGCAATTGGAGGTAGTTATGAATATAAATCCTTGTAATTCAACTCTGGAGGTTATGGAAAAATGAAATGAAAATTCTTCCTCAACCGAGCAATACCCTTTCCATAATAGAAGAAAATAATTATGCCTGAAGTGTTAGGGAAACTGAGCTGCAAAAAAATAAATAAATAAATAAAAGAAACAAGTCACAATTTCCTGGGATGAGATCATAATCAAGTATAAGTGGTTTGAAATTAAAGGGCATTGCAATTGCTTAAACAGAAACCAATCAAAAAGCCAGACGTAAGGCAACAAGAAAACCCCAAGGGTTTTTCCATCAAAGAATCATTTGATCCACCCTCGACAAATAAGTACAATCCCCAAAAATGCAGTGAAAATATTTTACATCGATAACGCCAAAAAGAAAAATAGTCGTACAAGATTTTATGAAGAAATACCATACCTGGGTCAGTGAGAAAGTAAGAACGAAGAGCTACTTATCGGTGTAGGATAGGAGCTCTCTCATTTCCCAAGCATTCAGTCCTGAGAACCTGCCCATTGATGTAAAAACCTATCACGACCCAATTAGTTTAAAATGGAACGACTATTTTAACATCATGACCAGAAAAGCAAGACATAAAAAAAAAAAAAAAAATAAAAGAAGAAAGGAACACAAAGGAAATCAAAGGTAAAAGATCACTACAGTGATAACTAAAGGCGTTGAAACTGCATGTAGACCTCCAAAGAACAATTCAAGAACTTTTTGTAGTCGAAAAATTCATAAAAACATATTACACTAAGAAGGGGAAAAGAGGGAGGGGGATCCATAATATATTGTGCAAAAATACAATACCTGGGTCGCTGAGGAAATAAGATCAAAGTGTTACATGTCTGTGTAGTAGAGGTGCTGTCTCATTTCCCAGGAATTCATGCGGAGAACATGCCCATTGATGTAAAAAGCTATCACGACCATATTAGTTTAAAATGGAACGACTATTTAAGCATCATGATTGACATAGCAAGGCATAGAAAAAAGTAAAAAAAAAGGGAAAGGAATACAACGGAATAAAAGGAAAAAGATCACCACAGTGATAACTGCCAGAGTTGAAGTTGCATGTAGACCTCCGAAGGACAATCCAACTACTTCCTGAAGTTGAAAAGGTCATAAAAATAGGGCCAAACAGACTATTTTATACTGAACGTAGGGTCTTTTTTCACTATTATCCAGTTTTGACATTTGTTTCAATTTTATCATCGCACTTTAACTTTTGTTTTAATTTTATACCAAAGCGGACAGGCGTATGACCCTGCATACGTGGCGCTGACGTGGCGTGTTGTTGTGTGCAATAATGGACGCATTAGAAAAAGAATCCCATGGTTGAGTTTGATCCAACTCTGACCCAATGCGTCGACCGAACATTTAATGGGTAAAAACCCAACTCCATCCCCAAATCACCTAGGGTTTCGCCTTCCACCTTGCGCCGCCGCCGCCTATGCCGTTGCCCTTTTTGCCTTTTCCCGACCCCTAGCCGCCTCCTTCTTTCTCACTCTTCATCGCCGGTGACTTGCTTCCATTAATGGTGACCACATAGGCAGTCGATTGCAAAAAGAAGAGAGGGGAGAAGACAGCAGGCAGAGGGGAAAAAACGACCATGGCCAGATCGATGTTGAGAAGATGACAAGGGCCATGGGTCTATCGACATCGATCAATTGGGTCTTGCTTCCGCCATCTTCGACGATGTTCTCCAAAATCGAGGTTCGTCGTGACTGCCCTGGATGACGGTTCGTGTCCCCTTTTGGTCGATGGCTCGCCGAGGTGGGTCATCGTTTTTGTCGACCGATCGACGCGAGTCTTCTCAGCCACGGGTCGAATCTCGGCTTTGCAATGGCCATCGACGCCATGGCCGATGACCTCTGCTCAGTCCCATGTTTGAACAGCTTCGTGCTCCACATGGCTCGCATAGCGTGACCAGAGGGTTGAGGCCTCGGGTGACCGGCGATGAGAGAACAAAAGGGCGACCGGCGATGAATGAAGGCGCCGGCAACTGTTTAGAATGTAAAACCTAGTGGCTTGAGGGTTGAAGATGATGGGTTTCTTTTGCTGATGTGTCCAGCAATCGACACATTAGCACGCCACCTGAATGCCACGTATGCTGGGGCACAAGCAAGTCCGCTTGGGGATAAAATTGGAATCAAAGTTTAAATTTTATGACCAAATTGAACTAAAGGTCAAAACTGGATAAAATTCAAAAAATAACCCTAACCTCAGGAAAAAATGGTCTATTCGGCCTAAAAATATATTGCTCCAAGAAGGGGGAAGAGAGAGAGAGTAATGCAAAATGGAACTCACAACCTCTTTAAGAATCAGCTTTAGTGTCTCATCAACTTTCTCACAAGAGCGTGAAATCTCGTACTTCACCTGAGAAAAAACATCTTACAGTCCGTATAGCGTAAAAAATTCCCTACATAAAAATGGTGCACTTGATAAAAAAATCGATGACGGTAAGTAATGATGAAACATAAGTACTCGATCAACAATTCAATAATATTGAAATGCTCGCATACTTAAAAGAAGATTAACAAAATGAAGTGTATTTAAAACTATTCAAACCTTAGCAGTTAAGCATCAACTACTTGCACAACCGAGTTCCATCACCGGTTTGCAGTAATCATATTTCCTAATCCCTTATGCATTCACTTTTTCATATTCCGTGTATTTTAAGACAACTTATTGTGTGAGGACAGATTTTTAAACGTGCAAGTAAGACTTGATCTAACCTGGTGGATGGCTTCAATAAACAGGTTCTTCCTCAACCGAGCAATACCCTTTCCCTAGTAGAAGAAAATAATCATGCCTGAAGTGATCGGGAAACTGAGCTGCAAAAAAAAAAAATAATAAATAAAAGAAACAGGTCACAATTTCTTGGGATGAGATCATAATCAAGTATAAGTGGATTGAAATTAAAGGGCATTGCAATTGCTTAAAAAGAACCCAATCATAAAGCAAGATGTTAGGCATCAAGAAAACCCCAAGGGTTTTTCCTTCAAAGAATCATTTGATCCACCCTTGACAAAAAAGTACAATCCACAAAAATGCAGTGAAAACATTTTACATGGATAACGCTAAGAAGAAAAATAGTTGTACAAGATTGTATCAAGAAATACCGTACCTGGGTCACTGAGAAAGTAAGAACGAAGAGCTACTTCTCGGTGTAGGATAGGAGCTCTCTCATTTCCCAAGCATTCAGTCCTGAGAACCTGCCCATTGATGTAAAAACATATCACGACCCAATTACTTTAAAATGGAACGACTATTTTAACATCATGACAGGAGTAGCAAGACATAAAAAAAAAAAAATAAATAAAAGAGGAAAGGAATACAAAGGGAATGAAAGGTAAAAGATCACTACAGTGATAACTAAAGGCGTTGAAGCTGCAGGTAGACCTCCGAAGAACAATCCAAGTACTTTCTGTAGTCGAAAAATTCATAAAAACATATTACACTAAGAAGGCGAAGAGAGGGAGGGCGGTCCATAATATATTGTGCAAAAATACCATACCTGGGTCGCTGAGGAATAAGATCAAAGTGTTACATGTCTGTGCAGTAGAGCTGCTGTCTCATTCCCCAGGAAGTCATGCGGAGAACATGCCCACTGATGTAAAAAGCTATCACGACCATATTAGTTTAAAATGGAACGATTATTTAAGCATCATGATTGACATAGCAAGGCATAGAAAAAAGTAAAAAAAAAATGGGAAAGGAATACAACGGAATAAAAGGAAAAAGATCACCACAGTGATAACTGCCAGCGTTGAAGTTGCATGTAGACCTCCGAAGGACAATCCAACTACTTCCTGCAGTTGAAAAGGTCATAAAAATATGGCCAAACAGACTATTTTATACTGAACGTAGTGTCTTTTTTCACAATTATCCAGTTTTGACATTTGTTTCAATTTTATCATCGCACTTTAACTTTTGTTATAATTTTATCCCAAAGCGGACAGGCGTATGGCCCTGCATACGTGGCGTGCTATTGTGTGCAATAATGGACACATTAGAAAAAGAATCCCATGGTTGAGTTTGATTCAACTCTGACCCAATGCGTCGACCGAACATTTAATGGGTAAAAACCCAACTCCATCCCCAAATCACCTAGGGTTTCGCCTTCCACCTTGCGCCGCCACCGCCGCCCATGCCGTTGCCCTTTTTGCCTTTTCCCGACCCCTAGCCGCCTCCTTCTTTCTCACTCTTCATCGCCGGTGACTTGCTTCCATTAATGGCGACCACATAGGCAGTCGATTGCAAAAATAAGAGAGAGGGGAGAAGACAGGAGGCAGAGGGGAAAAAACGACCATGGCCAGATCGATGTTGAGAAGATGACAAGGGCCATGGGTCTATCGCCATCGATCGATTGGGTCTTGCTTCCGCCATCTTCGACGATGTTCTCCAAAATCGAGGTTCGCCGTGACTGCCCTGGATGACGATTCGTGTCCCCTTTTGGTCGATGGCTCGCCGAGGTGGGTCATCGTTTTTGTCGACCGATCGACGCGAGTCTTCTCAGCCACGGGTCGAATCTCGGCTTTGCTGTGGCCATCGACGCCATGGCCGATGACCTCTGGTCACTCCCATGTTTGAACAGCTTCGTGCTCCACATGGCTCGCGTAGCGTGACCAGAGGGTTGAGGCTTCGGGTGACCGGCGATGAGAGAACAAAAGGGCGACCGGCGATGAAGGAAGGCGCCGGCAACTGTTTAGAATGTAAAACCTAGTGGCTTGAGGGTTGAAGATGATGGGTTTCTTTTGCTGATGTGTCCAGCAATCGACACATCAGCACGCCACCTGAATGCCACGTATGTTGAGGCACAAGCAAGTCCGCTTGGGGATAAAATTGAAATCAAAGTTTAAATTTGATGACCAAATTGAACTAAAGGTCAAAACTGGATAAAATTCAAAAAATGATCCTAACCTCAGGAAAAAATGGTCTATTCGGCCTAAAAATATATTGCTCTAAGAAGGGGGAAGAGAGAGAGAGTAAGGCAAAATGGAACTCACAACCTCTTCAAGAATAAGCTTTAGTGTCTCATCAACTTTCTCACAAGAGCGTGAAATCTCGTACTTCACCTGCGAAAAAACATCATACAGTCAGTATAGCGTCAAAAATTCCCCACATAAAAATGGTGCACTCGATAAAAAAATCAATGACGGTATGTAATGATGAAACATAAATACTCGATCAACAATTCAATAATATTGAAATGCTCGAATACTTAAAAGAAGATTAACAAAATGAAGTGGTTTTAAAACTATTCAAACCTTAGCAGTTAAGCATCATCTACTTGCACAACCGAGTTCCATCACCGGTTTGCAGTAATCATATTTCCTAATCCCTTACGCATTCACTTTTTCATATTCTGTTTATTTTAAGACAACTTACTGTGTGAGGACAGATTTTTAAAGTAAGACTTGATCTAACCTGGTGGATGGCGTCAATAAACAGGTTCTTCCTCAACCGAGCAATACCCTTTCCCTAGTAGAAGAAAATAATCATGCCTGAAGTGTTCGGGAAACTGAGCTGCAAAAAAAAAAAAATAATAAACAAAAGAAACAGGTCACAATTTCCTGGGATGAGATCATAATCAAGCATAAGTGGATTGAAATTAAAGGGCATTGCAATTGCTTAAAAAGAACCCAATCATAAAGCAAGATGTTAGGCATCAAGAAAACCCCAAGGGTTTTTCCTTCAAATAATCATATGATCCACCCTCGATAAATAAGTACAATCCACAAAAATGCAGTGAAAATATTTTACATGGATAACGCGAAGAAGAAAAATAGTTGTACAAGATTGTATCAAGAAATACCGTACCTGGGTCACTGAGAAAGTAAGAACGAAGAGCTACTTCTCGGTGTAGGATAGGAGCTCTCTCATTTCCCAAGCATTCAGTCCTGAGAACCTGCCCATTGATGTAAAAACCTATCACGACCCAATTAGTTTAAAATGGAACGACTATTTTAACATCATGACAGGAGTAGCAAGACATAAAAAAAAAAAAAAAATAAAAGAGGAAAGGAATACAAAGGGAATGAAAGGTAAAAGATCACTACAGTGATAACTAAAGGCGTTGAAGCTGTAGGTAGACCTCCGAAGAACAATCCAAGTACTTTCTGTAGTCGAAAAATTCATAAAAACATATTACACTAAGAAGGCGAAGAGAGGGAGGGCGGTCCATAATATATTGTGCAAAAATACCAAACCTGGGTCGCTGAGGAATAAGATCAAAGTGTTACATGTCTGTGTAGTAGAGGTGCTGTCTCATTTCCCAGGAATTCATGCGGAGAACATGCCCACTTATGTAAAAAGCTATCACGACCATATTAGTTTAAAATGGAACGATTATTTAAGCATCATGATTGACATAGCAAGGCATAGAAAAAAGTAAAAAAAAAATGGGAAATGAATACAATGGAATAAAAGGAAAAAGATCACCACAGTGATAACTGCCAGCGTTGAAGTTGCATGTAGACCTCCGAAGGACAATCCAACTATTTCCTGCAGTTGAAAAGGTCATAAAAATATGGCCAAACAGACTATTTTATACTGAATGTAGGGTCTTTTTTCACAATTATCCAGTTTTGACATTTGTTTCAATTTTATCATCGCACTTTAACTTTTGTTTTAATTTTATCTTAAAGCGGACAGGCGTATGGCCCTGCATACGTGGCGTGCTGTTGTGTGCAATAATGGACACATTAGAAAAAGGATCCCGTGGTTGAGTTTGATCCAACGCTGACCCAATGCGTCGACCGAACATTTAATGGGTAAAAACCCAACTCCATCCCCAAATCACCTAGGGTTTCGCCTTCCACCTTGCGCCACCGCCGCCGCCCATGCCGTTGCCCTTTTTGCCTTTTCCCGACCCCTAGCCGCCTCCTTCTTTCTCACTCTTCATTGCCGGTGACTTGCTTCCATTAATTGCGACCACATAGGCAGTCGATTGCAAAAATAAGAGAGAGGGGAGAAGACAGGAGGCAGAGGGGAAAAAACGACCAGGGCCAGATCGATGTTGAGAAGATGACAAGGGCCATGGGTCTGTCGCCATCGATCGATTGGGTCTTGCTTCCGCCATCTTCGACGATGTTCTCCAAAATCGAGGTTCGCCGTGACTGCCCTGGATGACGATTCGTGTCCCCTTTTGGTCGATGGCTCGCCGAGGTGGGTCATCGTTTTTGTCGACCGATCAACGCAAGTCTTCTCAGCCACGGGTCGAATCTCGGCTTTGCAATGGCCATCGACGCCATGGCCGATGACCTCTGGTCACTCCCATGTTTGAACAGCTTCGTGCTCCACATGGCTCGCGTAGCGTGACCAGAGGGTTGAGGCCTCGGGTGACCGGCGATGAGAGAACAAAAGGGCGACTGGCGATGAAGGAAGGCGCCGGCAACTGTTTAGAATGTAAAACCTAGTGGCTTGAGGGTTGAAGATGATGGGTTTCTTTTGCTGATGTGTCCAGCAATCGACACATCAGCACGCCACCTGAATGCCACGTATGTTGGGGCACAAGCAAGTCCGCTTGGGGATAAAATTGAAATCAAAGTTTAAATTTGATGACCAAATTGAACTAAAGGTCAAAACTGGATAAAATTCAAAAAATGACCCTAACCTCAGGAAAAAATGGTCTATTCGACCTAAAAATATATTGCTCTAAGAAGGGGGAAGAGAGAAAGAGTAATTCAAAATGGAACTCACAACCTCTTTAAGAATAAGCTTTAGTGTCTCATCAACTTTCTCACCAGAGCGTGAAATCTCGTACTTCACCTGAGAAAAAACATCATACAGTCAGTATAGCGTCAAAAATTCCGTACATAAAAATGGAGCACTCGATTAAAAAATCAATGACGGTAAGTAATGATGAAACATAAGTACTCGATCAACAATTCAACAATATTGAAATGCTCGAATACTTAAAAGAAGATTAACAAAATTAAGTGGTTATAAAACTATTCAAACCTTAGCAGTTAAACATTATCTACTTGCACAACAGAGTTCCATCACCGGTTTGCAGTAATCATATTTCCTAATCCCTTATGCATTCACTTTTTCATATTCTGTGTATTTTAAGACAACTTACTGTGTGAGGACAGATTTTTAAACGTGCAAGTAAGACTTGATCTAACCTGGTGGATGGCGTCAATAAACAGGTTCTTCCTCAACCGAGCAATACCCTTTCCCTAGTAGAAGAAAATAATCATGCCTAAAGTGTTCGGGAAACTGAGCAGCAAAAAAAAAAAATAATAAATAAAAGAAACAGGTCACAATTTCCTGGGATGAGATCATAATCAAGCATAAGTGGATTGAAATTAAAGGGCATTGCAATTGCTTAAAAAGAACCCAATCATAAAGCAAGATGTTAGGCATCAAGAAAACCCCAAGGGTTTTTCCTTCAAAGAATCATTTGATCCACCCTCGATAAATAAGTACAATCCACAAAAATGCAGTGAAAATATTTTACATGGATAACGCTAAGAAGAAAAATAGTTGTACAAGATTGTATCAAGAAATACCGTACCTGGGTCACTGAGAAAATAAGAACGAAGAGCTAATTCTCGGTGTAGGATAGGAGCTCTCTCATTTCCCAAGCATTCAGTCCTGAGAACCTGCCCATTGATGTAAAAAGCTATCACGACCCAATTAGCTTAAAATGGAACGACTATTTTAACATCATGACAGGAATAGCAAGACATAAAAAAAAAATAAATAAATAAAAGAGGAAAGGAATACAAAGGGAATGAAAGGTAAAAGATCACTACAGTGATAACTAAAGGCGTTGAAGCTGCAGGTAGACCTCCGAAGAACAATCCAAGTACTTTCTGTAGTCGAAAAATTCATAAAAACATATTACACTAAGAAGGCGAAGAGAGGGAGGGCGGTCCATAATATATTGTGCAAAAATACCAAACCTGGGTCGCTGAGGAATAAGATCAAAGTGTTACATGTCTGTGTAGTAGAGGTGCTGTCTCATTTCCCAGGAATTCATGCGGAGAACATGCCCACTTATGTAAAAAGCTATCACGACCATATTAGTTTAAAATGGAACGATTATTTAAGCATCATGATTGACATAGCAAGGCATAGAAAAAAGTAAAAAAAAAATGGGAAATGAATACAATGGAATAAAAGGAAAAAGATCACCACAGTGATAACTGCCAGCGTTGAAGTTGCATGTAGACCTCCGAAGGACAATCCAACTATTTCCTGCAGTTGAAAAGGTCATAAAAATATGGCCAAACAGACTATTTTATACTGAATGTAGGGTCTTTTTTCACAATTATCCAGTTTTGACATTTGTTTCAATTTTATCATCGCACTTTAACTTTTGTTTTAATTTTATCTTAAAGCGGACAGGCGTATGGCCCTGCATACGTGGCGTGCTGTTGTGTGCAATAATGGACACATTAGAAAAAGGATCCCGTGGTTGAGTTTGATCCAACGCTGACCCAATGCGTCGACCGAACATTTAATGGGTAAAAACCCAACTCCATCCCCAAATCACCTAGGGTTTCGCCTTCCACCTTGCGCCACCGCCGCCGCCCATGCCGTTGCCCTTTTTGCCTTTTCCCGACCCCTAGCCGCCTCCTTCTTTCTCACTCTTCATTGCCGGTGACTTGCTTCCATTAATTGCGACCACATAGGCAGTCGATTGCAAAAATAAGAGAGAGGGGAGAAGACAGGAGGCAGAGGGGAAAAAACGACCAGGGCCAGATCGATGTTGAGAAGATGACAAGGGCCATGGGTCTGTCGCCATCGATCGATTGGGTCTTGCTTCCGCCATCTTCGACGATGTTCTCCAAAATCGAGGTTCGCCGTGACTGCCCTGGATGACGATTCGTGTCCCCTTTTGGTCGATGGCTCGCCGAGGTGGGTCATCGTTTTTGTCGACCGATCAACGCAAGTCTTCTCAGCCACGGGTCGAATCTCGGCTTTGCAATGGCCATCGACGCCATGGCCGATGACCTCTGGTCACTCCCATGTTTGAACAGCTTCGTGCTCCACATGGCTCGCGTAGCGTGACCAGAGGGTTGAGGCCTCGGGTGACCGGCGATGAGAGAACAAAAGGGCGACTGGCGATGAAGGAAGGCGCCGGCAACTGTTTAGAATGTAAAACCTAGTGGCTTGAGGGTTGAAGATGATGGGTTTCTTTTGCTGATGTGTCCAGCAATCGACACATCAGCACGCCACCTGAATGCCACGTATGTTGGGGCACAAGCAAGTCCGCTTGGGGATAAAATTGAAATCAAAGTTTAAATTTGATGACCAAATTGAACTAAAGGTCAAAACTGGATAAAATTCAAAAAATGACCCTAACCTCAGGAAAAAATGGTCTATTCGACCTAAAAATATATTGCTCTAAGAAGGGGGAAGAGAGAAAGAGTAATTCAAAATGGAACTCACAACCTCTTTAAGAATAAGCTTTAGTGTCTCATCAACTTTCTCACCAGAGCGTGAAATCTCGTACTTCACCTGAGAAAAAACATCATACAGTCAGTATAGCGTCAAAAATTCCGTACATAAAAATGGAGCACTCGATTAAAAAATCAATGACGGTAAGTAATGATGAAACATAAGTACTCGATCAACAATTCAACAATATTGAAATGCTCGAATACTTAAAAGAAGATTAACAAAATTAAGTGGTTATAAAACTATTCAAACCTTAGCAGTTAAACATTATCTACTTGCACAACAGAGTTCCATCACCGGTTTGCAGTAATCATATTTCCTAATCCCTTATGCATTCACTTTTTCATATTCTGTGTATTTTAAGACAACTTACTGTGTGAGGACAGATTTTTAAACGTGCAAGTAAGACTTGATCTAACCTGGTGGATGGCGTCAATAAACAGGTTCTTCCTCAACCGAGCAATACCCTTTCCCTAGTAGAAGAAAATAATCATGCCTGAAGTGTTCGGGAAACTGAGCAGCAAAAAAAAAAAATAATAAATAAAAGAAACAGGTCACAATTTCCTGGGATGAGATCATAATCAAGCATAAGTGGATTGAAATTAAAGGGCATTGCAATTGCTTAAAAAGAACCCAATCATAAAGCAAGATGTTAGGCATCAAGAAAACCCCAAGGGTTTTTCCTTCAAAGAATCATTTGATCCACCCTCGATAAATAAGTACAATCCACAAAAATGCAGTGAAAATATTTTACATGGATAACGCTAAGAAGAAAAATAGTTGTACAAGATTGTATCAAGAAATACCGTACCTGGGTCACTGAGAAAATAAGAACGAAGAGCTAATTCTCGGTGTAGGATAGGAGCTCTCTCATTTCCCAAGCATTCAGTCCTGAGAACCTGCCCATTGATGTAAAAAGCTATCACGACCCAATTAGCTTAAAATGGAACGACTATTTTAACATCATGACAGGAATAGCAAGACATAAAAAAAAAATAAATAAATAAAAGAGGAAAGGAATACAAAGGGAATGAAAGGTAAAAGATCACTACAGTGATAACTAAAGGCGTTGAAGCTGCATGTAGACCTCCGAAGAACAATCCAAGTACTTTCTGTAGTCGAAAAATTCATAAAAACATATTACACTAAGAAGGCGAAGAGAGGGAGGGCGGTCCATAATATATTGTGCAAAAATACCATACCTGGGTCGCTGAGGAATAAGATCAAAGTGTTACATGTCTGTGTAGTAGAGGTGCTGTCTCATTTCCCAGGAATTCATGCGGAGAACATGCCCACTGATGTAAAAAGCTATCACGACCATATTAGTTTAAAATGGAACGATTATTTAAGCATCATGATTGACATAGCAAGGCATAGAAAAAAGTAAAAAAAAAATGGGAAAGGAATACAACGGAAAAAAATGAAAAAGATCACCACAGTGATAACTGCCAGCGTTGAAGTTGCATGTAGACCTCCGAAAGACAATCCAACTACTTCCTGCAGTTGAAAAGGTCATAAAAATATGGCTAAACAGACTATTTTACACTGAACGTAGGGTCTTTTTTCACAATTATCCAGTTTTGACATTTGTTTCAATTTTATCATCGCACTTTAACTTTTGTTTTAATTTTATCCCAAAGCGGACAGGCCTATGGCCCTGCATACGTGGCTTGCTGTTGTGTGCAATAATGGACACATTAGAAAAAGGATCCCATGGTTGAGTTTGATCCAACTCTGACCCAATGCGTCGACCGAACATTTAATGGGTAAAAACCCAACTCCAACCCCAAATCACCTAGGGTTTCGCCTTCCACCTTGCGCCGCCGCCGCCGCCCATGCCGTTGCCCTTTTTGCCTTTTCCCGACCCCTAGCCGCCTCATTCTTTCTCACTCTTCATCGCCAGTGACTTGCTTCCATTAATGGCGACCACATAGGTAGTCGATTGCAAAAAGAAGAGAGAGGGCAGAAGACAGGAGGCAGAGGGGAAAAAACGACCATGGCAAGATCGATGTTGAGAAGATGACAAGGGCCATGGGTCTATCGCCATCGATCGATTGGGTCTTGCTTCCGCCATCTTCGACGATGTTCTCCAAAATCGAGGTTCGCTGTGACTGCCCTGGCTGATGGTTCGTGTCCCCTTTTGGTCGATGGCTCGCCGAGGTGGGTCATCGTTTTTGTCGACCGATCGACGCGAGTCTTCTCAGCCACGGGTCGAATCTCGGCTTTGCAATGGCCATCGACGCCATGGCCGATGACCTCTGGTCACTCCCATGTTTGAACAGCTTCGTGCTCCACATGCCTCGCGTAGCGTGACCAGAGGGTTGAGGCCTCGGGTGACCGGCGATGAGAGAACAAAAGGGCGACTGGCGATGAAGGAAGGCGCCGGCAACTGTTTAGAATGTAAAACCTAGTGGCTTGAGGGTTGAAGATGATGGGTTTCTTTTGCGGATGTGTCCAGCAATCGACACATCAGCACGCCACTTGAATGCCACGTATGTTGGGGCACAAGCAAGTCCGCTTGGGGATAAAATTGAAATCAAAGTTTAAATTTGATGACCAAATTGAACTAAAGGTCAAAACTGGATAAAATTCAAAAAATGACCCTAACCTCAGGAGAAAATGGTCTATTCGGCCTAAAAATATATTGCTCTAAGAAGGGGGAAGAGAGACAGAGTAATTCAAAATGGAACTCACAACCTCTTTAAGAATAAGCTTTAGTGTCTCATCAACTTTCTCACAAGAGCGTGAAATCTCGTACTTCACCTGAGAAAAAACATCATACAGTCAGTACAGCGTCAAAAATTCCCTACATAAAAATGGAGCACTCGATAAAAAAATCAATGACGGTAAGTAATGATGAAACATAAGTACTCGATCAACAATTCAACAATATTGAAATGCTCGAATACTTAAAAGAAGATTAACAAAATTAAGTGGTTTTAAAACTATTCAAACCTTAGCAGTTAAACATCATCTACTTGCACAACCGAGTTCCATCACCGGTTTGCAGTAATCATATTTCCTAATCCCTTATGCATTCACTTTTTCATATTCTGTGTATTTTAAGACAACTTACTGTGTGAGGATGGATTGTTAAACGTGCAAGTAAGACTTGATCTAACCTGGTGGATGGCGTCAATAAACAGGTTCTTCCTCAACCGAGCAATACCCTTTCCCTAGTAGAAGAAAATAATCATGCCTGAAGTGTTCGGGAAACTGAGCTGCAAAAAAAAAAAATAATAAATAAAAGAAACAGGTCACAATTTCCTGGGATGACATCATAATCAAGCATAAGTGGATTGAAATTAAAGGGCATTGCAATTGCTTAAAAAGAACCCAATCATAAAGCAAGATGTTAGGCATCAAGAAAACCCCAAGGGTTTTTCCTTCAAAGAATCATTTGATCCACCCTCGATAAATAAGTACAATCCACAAAAATGCAGTGAAAATATTTTACATGGATAACGCTAAGAAGAAAAATAGTTGTACAAGATTGTATCAAGAAATATCGTACCTGGGTCACTGAGAAAATAAGAACGAAGAGCTACTTCTCGGTGTAGGATAGGAGCTCTCTCATTTCCCAAGCATTCAGTCCTGAGAACCTGCCCATTGATGTAAAAAGCTATCACGACCCAATTGGTTTAAAATGGAACGATTATTTTAACATCAAGACAGGAATAGCAAGACATAAAAAAAAAAAAATAAATAAAAGAGGAAAGGAATACAAAGGGAATGAAAGGTAAAAGATCACTACAGTGATAACTAAAGGCGTTGAAGCTGCATGTAGACCTCCGAAGAACAATCCAAGTACTTTCTGTAGTCGAAAAATTCATAAAAACATATTACACTAAGAAGGAGAAGAGAGGGAGGGCGGTCCATAATATATTGTGCAAAAATACCATACCTGGGTCGCTGAGGAATAAGATCAAAGTGTTACATGTCTGTGTAGTAGAGGTGCTGTCTCATTTCCCAGGAATTCATGCGGAGAACATGCCCACTGATGTAAAAAGCTATCACGACCAAATTAGTTTAAAATGGAACGATTATTTAAGCATCATGATTGACATAGCAAGGCATAGAAAAAAGTAAAAAAAAAATGGGAAAGGAATACAACGGAATAAAAGGAAAAAGATCACCACAGTGATAACTGCCAGCGTTGAAGTTGCATGTAGACCTCCGAAGGACAATCCAACTACTTCCTGCAGTTGAAAAGGTCATAAAAATATGGCCAAACAGACTATTTTATACTGAACGTAGGGTCTTTTTTCACAATTATCCAGTTTTGACATTTGTTTCAATTTTATCATCGCACTTTAACTTTTGTTTTAATTTTATCCCAAAGCGGACAGGCGTATGGCCCTGCATACGTGGCGTGCTGTTGTGTGCAATAATGGACACATTAGAAAAAGGATCCCATGGTTGAGTTTGATCCAACTCTGACCCAATGCGTCGACCGAACATTTAGAGGGTACAAACCCAACTCCATCCCCAAATCACCTAGGGTTTCGCCTTCCACCTTGCGCCGCCGCCGCCCATGCCGTTGCCCTTTTTGCCTTTTCCTGACGCCTAGCTGGCTCCTTCTTTCTCACTCTTCATCGCCGGGGACTTGCTTCCATTAATGGCGACCACATAGGCAGTCGATTGCAAAAAGAAGAGAGAGGGGAGAAGACAGGAGGCAGAGGGGAAAAAACGACCATGGCCAGATCGATGTTGAGAAGATGACAAGGGTTATGGGTCAATCGCCATCGATCGATTGGGTCTTGCTTCCGCCATCTTCGACGATGTTCTCCAAAATCGAGGTTCGCCGTGACTGCCCTGGATGACGGTTCGTGTCCCCTTTTGGTTGATGGCTCGCCGAGGTGGGTCATCGTTTTTGTCGACCGATCGACGCGAGTCTTCTCAGCCACGGGTCGAATCTCGGCTTTGCAATGGCCATCGACGCCATGGCCGATGACCTCTGGTCACTCCCATGTTTGAACAGCTTCGTGCTCCACATGGCTCGCGTAGCGTGACCAGAGGGTTAAGGCCTCGGGTGACCGGCGATGAGAGAACAAAAGGGCGACCGGCGATGAAGGAAGGCGCCGGCAACTGTTTAGAATGCAAAACCTAGTGGCTTGAGGGTTGAAGATGATGGGTTTCTTTTGCGAATGTGTCCAGCAATCGACACATCAGCACGCCACCTGAATGCCACGTATGTTGGGGCACAAGCAAGTCCGCTTGGGGATAAAATTAAAATCAAAGTTTAAATTTGATGACCAAATTGAACTAAAGGTCAAAACTGGATAAAATTCAAAAAAAGATCCTAACCTCTGGAAAAAATGGTCTATTCGGCCTAAAAATATATTGCTCTAAGAAGGGGGAAGAGAGAGAGAGTAAGGCAAAATGGAACTCACAACCTCTTCAAGAATAAGCTTTAGTGTCTCATCAACTTTCTCACAAGAGCGTGAAATCTCGTACTTCACCTGCGAAAAAACATCATACAGTCAGTATAGCGCCAAAAATTCCCCACATAAAAATGGTGCACTCGATAAAAAAATCAATGACGGTAAGTAATGATGAAACATAAGTACTCGATCAACAATTCAACAATATTGAAATGCTCGAATACTTAAAAGAAGATTAACAAAATTAAGTGGTTTTAAAACTATTCAAACCTTAGCAGTTAAACATCATCTACTTGCACAACCGAGATCCATCACCTGTTTGCAGTAATCATATTTCCTAATCCCTTATGCATTCACTTTTTCATATTCTGTGTATTTTAAGACAACTTACTGTGTGAGGACAGATTTTTAAACGTGCAAGTAAGACTTGATCTAACCTGGTGGATGGCGTCAATAAACAAGTTCTTCCTCAACCGAGCAATACCCTTTCCCTAGTAGAAGAAAATAATCATGCCTGAAGTGTTCGGGAAACTGAGCTGCAAAAAAAAAAATAATAAATAAAAGAAACAGGTCACAATTTCCTGGGATGAGATCATAATCAAGCATAAGTGGATTGAAATTAAAGGGCATTGCAATTGCTAAAAAGAACCCAATCATAAAGCAAGATGTTAGGCATCAAGAAAACCCCAAGGGTTTTTCCTTCAAATAATCATTTGATCCACCCTCGATAAATAAGTACAATCCACAAAAATGCAGTGAAAATATTTTACATGGATAACGCTAAGAAGAAAAATAGTTGTACAAGATTGTATCAAGAAATACCGTACCTGGGTCACTGAGAAAGTAAGAACGAAGAGCTACTTCTCGGTGTAGGATAGGAGCTCTCTCATTTTCCAAGCATTCAGTCCTGAGAACCTGCCCATTGATGTAAAAAGCTATCACGACCCAATTAGTTTAAAATGGAACGACTATTTTAACATCATGACAGGAATAGCAAGACATAAAAAAAAAATAAATAAATAAAAGAGGAAAGGAATACAAAGGGAATGAAAGGTAAAAGATCACTACAGTGATAACTAAAGGCGTTGAAGCTGCATGTAGACCTCCGAAGAACAATCCAAGTACTTTCTGTAGTTGAAAAATTCATAAAAACATATTACACTAAGAAGGAGAAGAGAGGGAGGGCGGTCCATAATATATTGTGCAAAAATACCATACCTGGGTCGCTGAGGAATAAGATCAAAGTGTTACATGTCTGTGTAGTAGAGGTGCTGTCTCATTTCCCAGGAATTCATGCGGAGAACATGCCCACTGATGTAAAAAGCTATCACGACCATATTAGTTTAAAATGGAACGATTATTTAAGCATCATGATTGACATAGCAAGGCATAGAAAAAAGTAAAAAAAAAATGGGAAAGGAATACAACGGAATAAAAGGAAAAAGATCACCACAGTGATAACTGCCAGCGTTGAAGTTGCATGTAGACCTCCGAAGGACAATCCAACTACTTCCTGCAGTTGAAAAGGTCATAAAAATATGGCCAAACAGACTATTTTATACTGAACGTAGGGTCTTTTTTCACAATTATCCAGTTTTGACATTTGTTTCAATTTTATCATCGCACTTTAACTTTTGTTTTAATTTTATCCCAAAGCGGACAGGCCTATGGCCCTGCATACGTGGCGTGCTGTTGTGTGCAATAATGGACACATTAGAAAAAGAATCCCATGGTTGAGTTTGATCCAACTCTGACCCAATGCGTCGACCGAACATTTAATTGGCAAAAACCCAACTCCATCCCCAAATCACCTAGGGTTTCGCCTTCCACCTTGCGCCGCCGCCGCTGCCGCCCATGTCGTTGCCCTTTTTGCCTTTTCCCGACCCCTAGCCGCCTCCTTCTTTCTCACTCTTCATCGCCAGTGACTTGCTTCCATTAATGGCGACCACATAGGCAGTCGATTGCAAAAAGAAGAGAGAGGGGAGAAGACAGGAGGTAGAGGGGAAAAAACGACCATGGCCAGATCGATGTTGAGAAGATGACAAGGGCCATGGGTCTATCGCCATCGATCGATTGGGTCTTGCTTCCGCCATCTTCGACGATGTTCTCCAAAATCGAGGTTCGCCGTGACTGCCCTGGCTGATGGTTCGTGTCCCCTTTTGGTCGATGGCTCGCCGAGGTGGGTCATCGTTTTTGTCAACCGATTGACGCGAGTCTTCTCAGCCACGGGTCGAATCTCGGCTTTGCAATGGCCATCGACGCCATGGCCGATGACCTCTGGTCACTCCCATGTTTGAACAGCTTCGTGCTCCACATGCCTCGCGTAGCGTGACCAGAGGGTTGAGGCCTCGGGTGACCGGCGATGAGAGAACAAAAGGGCGACTGGCGATGAAGGAAGGCTCCGGCAACTGTTTAGAATGTAAAACCTAGTGGCTTGAGGGTTGAAGATGATGGGTTTCTTTTGCTGATATGTCCAGCAATCGACACATCAGCACGCCACCTGAATGCCACGTATGTTGGGGCACAAGCAAGTCCGCTTGGGGATAAAATTGAAATCAAAGTTTAAATTTGATGACCAAATTGAACTAAAAGTCAAAACTGGATAAAATTCAAAAAATGACCCTAACCTCAGGAGAAAATGGTCTATTCGGCCTAAAAATATATTGCTCTAAGAAGGGGGAAGAGAGACAGATTAATTCAAAATGGAACTCACAACCTCTTTAAGAATAAGCTTTAGTGTCTCATCAACTTTCTCACAAGAGCGTGAAATCTCGTACTTCACCTGAGAAAAAACATCATACAGTCAGTATAGCGTCAAAAATTCCCTACATAAAAATGGAGCACTCGATAAAAAAATCAATGACGGTAAGTAATGATGAAACATAAGTACTCGATCAACAATTCAACAATATTGAAATGCTCGAATACTTAAAAGAAGATTAACAAAATTAAGTGGTTTTAAAACTATTCAAACCTTAGCAGTTAAACATCATCTACTTGCACAACCGAGTTCCATCACCGGTTTGCAGTAATCATATTTCCTAATCCCTTATGCATTCACTTTTTCATATTCTGTGTATTTTAAGACAACTTACTGTGTGAGGACAGATTTTTAAACGTGCAAGTAAGACTTGATCTAACCTGGTGGATGGCGTCAATAAACAGGTTCTTCCTCAATCGAGCAATACCCTTTCCCTAGTAGAAGAAAATAATCATGCCTGAAGTGTTCGAGAAACTGAGCTGCAAAAAAAAATAATAATAAATTAAAGAAACAGGTCACAATTTCCTGGGATGAGATCATAATCAAGTATAAGTGGATTGAAATTAAAGGGCATTGCAATCGCTAAAAAGAACCCAATCATAAAGCAAGATGTTAGGCATCAAGAAAACCCCAAGGGTTTTTCCTTCAAAGAATCATTTGATCCATCCTCGATAAATAAGTACAATCCACAAAAATGCAGTGAAAATATTTTACATGGATAACGCTAAGAAGAAAAATAGTTGTACAAGATTGTATCAAGAAATACCGTACCTGGGTCACTGAGAAAGTAAGAACGAAGAGCTACTTCTCGGTGTAGGATAGGAGCTCTCTCATTTCCCAAGCATTCAGTCCTGAGAACCTGCCCATTGATGTAAAAACCTATCACGACCCAATTAGTTTAAAATGGGACGAATATTTTAACATCATGACAGGAATAGCAAGACATAAAAAAATAAATAAATAAATAAAAGAGGAAAGGAATACAAAGGGAATGAAAGGTAAAAGATCACTACAGTGATAACCAAAGGCGTTGAAGCTGCATGTAGACCTCCGAAGAACAATCCAAGTACTTTCTGTAGTCGAAAAATTCATAAAAACATATTACACTAAGAAGGCGAAGAGAGGGAGGGCGGTCCATAATATATTGCGCAAAAATACCATACCTGGGTCGCTGAGGAATAAGATCAAAGTATTACATGTCTGTGTGGTAGAGGTGCTGTCTCATTTCCCAGGAATTCATGCGGAGAACATGCCCACTGATGTAAAAAGCTATCACGACCATATTAGTTTAAAATGGAACGATTATTTAAGCATCATGATTGACATTGCAAGGCATAGAAAAAAGTAAAAAAAAAATGGGAAAGGAATACAACGGAATAAAAGGAAAAAGATCACCACAGTGATAACTGCCAGCGTTGAAGTTGCATGTAGACCTCCGAAGGACAATCCAACTACTTCCTGCAGTTGAAAAGGTCATAAAAATATGGCCAAACAGACTATTTTATACTGAACGTAGGGTCTTTTTTCACAATTATCTAGTTTTGACATTTGTTTCAATTTTATCATCGCACTTTAACTTTTGTTTTAATTTTATCCCAAAGCGGACAGGCGTATGGCCCTGCATACGTGGCGTGCTGTTGTGTGCAATAATGGACACATTAGAAAAAGGATCCCATGGTTGAGTTTGATCCAACTCTGACCCAATGCGTCGACCGAACATTTAATGGGTACAAACCCAACTCCATCCCCAAATCACCTAGGGTTTCGCCTTCCACCTTGCGCCGCCGTTGCCCTTTTTGCCTTTTCCCGACCCCTAGCCGCCTCCTTCTTTCTCACTCTTCATCGCCGGTGACTTGCTTCCATTAATGGCGACCACATAGGCAGTCGATTGCAAAAAGAAGAGAGAGGGGAGAAGACAGGAGGCAGAGGGGAAAAAACGACCATGGCCAGATCGATGTTGAGAAGATGACAAGGGCCATGGGTCTATCGCCATCGATCGATTGGGTCTTGCTTCCGCCATCTTCGACGATGTTCTCCAAAATCGAGGCTCGCCGTGACTGCCCTGGATGACGGTTCGTGTCCCTTTTGGTCGATGGCTCGCCGAGGCGGGTCACCGTTTTTGTAGACCGATCGACGCGAGTCTTCTCAGCCACGGGTCGAATCTCGGCTTTGCAATGGCCATCGATGCCATGGCCGATGACCTCTGGTCACTCCCATGTTTGAACAGCTTCGTGCTCCACATGCCTCGCGTAGCGTGACCAGAGGGTTGAGGCCTCGGGTGACCGGCGATGAGAGAACAAAAGGGCGACCGACGATGAAGGAAGGCGTCGGCAACTGTTTAGAATGTAAAACCTAGTGGCTTGAGGGTTGAAGATGATGGGTTTCTTTTGCTGATGTGTCCAGCAATCGACACATCAGCACGCCACCTGAATGCCACGTATGTTGGGGCACAAGCAAGTCCGCTTGGGGATAAAATTGAAATCAAAGTTTAAATTTGATGACCAAATTGAACTAAAGGTCAATACTGGATAAAATTCAAAAAATGATCCTAACCTCAGGAAAAAATGGTCTATTCGGCCTAAAAATATATTGCTCTAAGAAGGGGGAGGAGAGAGAGAGTAAGGCAAAATGGAACTCACAACCTCTTCAAGAATAAGCTTTAGAGTCTCATCAACTTTCTCACAAGAGCGTGAAATCTCGTACTTCACCTGAGAAAAAACATCATACAGTCAGTATAGCGCCAAAAATTCCCTACATAAAAATGGTGCACTCGATAAAAAAATCAATGACGGTAAGTAATGATGAAACATAAGTACTCGATCAACAATTCAATAATATTGAAATGCTCGAATACTTAAAAGAAGATTAACAAAATTAAGTGGTTTTAAAACTATTGAAACCTTAGCAGTTAAGCATCATCTACTTGCACAACCGAGTTCCATCACCGGTTTGCAGTAATCATATTTCCTAATCCCTTATGCATTCACTTTTTCATATTCTGTGTATTTTAAGACAACTTACTGTGTGAGGACAGATTTTTAAACGTGCAAGTAAGACTTGATCTAACCTGGTGGATGGCGTCAATAAACAGGTTCTTCCTCAACCGAGCAATACCCTTTCCCTAGTAGAAGAAAATAATCATGCCTGAAGTGTTCGGAAAACTGAGCTGCAAAAAAAAAAAATAATAAATAAAAGAAACAGGGCACAATTTCCTAGGATGAGATCATAATCAAGCATAAGTGGATTGAAATTAAAGGGCATTGCAATTGCTTAAAAAGAACCCAATCATAAAGCAAGATGTTAGGCATCAAGAAAACCCCAAGGGTTTTTCCTTCAAATAATCATTTGATCCACCCTCGATAAATAAGTACAATGCACAAAAATGCAGTGAAAATATTTTACATGGATAATGCTAAGAAGAAAAATAGCTGTACAAGATTGTATCAAGAAATACCGTACCTGGGTCACTGAGAAAGTAAGAACGAAGAGCTACTTCTCGGTGTAGGATAGGAGCTCTCTCATTTCCCAAGCATTCAGTCCTGAGAACCTGCCCATTGATGTAAAAAGCTATCACGACCCAATTAGTTTAAAATGGAACGACTATTTTAACATCATGACAGGAATAGCAAGACATAAAAAATAAATAAATAAATAAAAGAGGAAAGGAGTACAAAGGGAATGAAAGGTAAAAGATCACTACAGTGATAACCAAAGGCGTTGAAGCTGCATGTAGACCTCCGAAGAACAATCCAAGTACTTTCTGTAGTCGAAAAATTCATAAAAACATATTACACTAAGAAGGAGAAGAGAGGGAGGGCGGTCCATAATATATTGTGCAAAAATACCATACCTGGGTGGCTGAGGAATAAGATCAAAGTGTTACATGTCTGTGTAGTAGAGGTGCTGTCTCATTTCCCAGGAATTCATGCGGAGAACATGCCCACTGATGTAAAAAGCTATCACGACCATATTAGTTTAAAATGGAACGATTATTTAAGCATCATGATTGACATAGCAAGGCATAGAAAAAAGTTAAAAAAAAATGGGAAAGGAATACAACGGAATAAAAGGAAAAAGATCACCACAGTGATAACTGCCAGCGTTGAAGTTGCATGTAGACCTCCGAAGGACAATCCAACTACTTCCTGCAGTTGAAAAGGTCATAAAAATATGGCCAAACAGACTATTTTATACTGAATGTAGGGTCTTTTTTCACAATTATAAAGTTTTGACATTTGTTTCAATTTTATCATCGCACTTTAACTTTTGTTTTAATTTTATCCCAAAGCGGACAGGCGTATGGCCCTGCATACGTGGCGTGCTGTTGTGTGCAATAATGGACACATTAGAAAAAGGATCCCATGGTTGAGTTTGATCCAACTCTGACCCAATGCGTCGACCGAACATTTAATGGGTAAAAACCCAACTCCATCCCCAAATCACCTAGGGTTTCGCCTTCCACCTTGCGCCGCCGCCGCCGCCCATGCCGTTGCCCTTTTTGCCTTTTCTTGACCCCTAGCCGCCTCTTTCTTTCTCACTCTTCATCGCCGGTGACTTGCTTCCATTAATATCGACCACATAGGCAGTCGATTGCAAAAAGAAGAGAGAGGGGAGAAGACAGGAGGCAGATGGGAAAAAACGACCATGGCCAGATCGATGTTGAGAAGATGACAAGGGCCATGGGTCTATCGCCATCGATCGATTGGGTCTTGCTTCCCCCATCTTCGACGATGTTCTCCAAAATCGAGGCTCGCCGTGACTGCCCTGGATGACGGTTCGTGTCCCCTTTTGGTCGATGGCTAACCGAGGCGGGTCACCGTTTTTGTCGACCGATCGACGCGAGTCTTCTCAGCCACAGGTCGAATCTCGGCTTTGCAATGGCCATCGACGCCATGGCCGATGACCTCTGGTCACTCCCATGTTTGAACAGCTTCGTGCTCCACATGGCTCGCGTAGCGTGACCAGAGGGTTGAGGCCTCGGGTGACCGGCGATGAGAGAACAAAAGGGCGACCGGCGATGAAGGAAGGCGCCGGCAACTGTTTAGAATGTAAAACCTAGTGGCTTGAGGGTTGAAGATGATGGGTTTCTTTTGCTGATGTGTCCAGCAATCGACACATCTGCACGCCACCTGAATGCCACGTATGTTGGGGCACAAGCAAGTCCGCTTGGCGATAAAATTGAAATCAAAGTTTAAATTTGATGACCAAATTGAACTAAAGGTCAAAACTGGATAAAATTCAAAAAATGACCCTAACGTCAGGAGAAAATGGTCTATTCGGCCTAAAAATATATTGCTTTAAGAAGGGGGAAGAGAGAAAGAGTAATGCAAAATGGAACTCACAACCTCTTTAAGAATAAGCTTTAGTGTCTCATCAACTTTCTCACAAGAGCGTGAAATCTCGTACTTCACCTGAGAAAAAACATCATACAGTCAGTATAGCGTCAAAAATTCCCTACATAAAAATGGAGCACTCGATAAAAAAATCAATGACGGTAAGTAATGATGAAACATAAGTACTCGATCAACAATTCAACAATATTGAAATGCTCGAATACTTAAAAGAAGATTAACAAAATTAAGTGGTTTTAAAACTATTCAAACCTTAGCAGTTAAACATCATCTACTTGCACAACCGAGTTCCATCACCGGTTTGCAGTAATCATATTTCCTAATCCCTTATGCATTCACTTTTTCATATTCTGTGTATTTTAAGACAACTTACTGTGTGAGGACAGATTTTTAAACGTGCAAGTAAGACTTGATCTAACCTGGTGGATGGCGTCAATAAACAGGTTCTTCCTCAACCGAGCAATACCCTTTCCCTAGTAGAAGAAAATAATCATGCCTGAAGTGTTCAGGAAACTGAGCTGCAAAAAAAAAATAATAAATAAAAGAAACAGGTCACAATTTCCTGGGATGAGATCATAATCAAGTACAAGTGGATTGAAATTAAAGGGCATTGCAATTGCTTAAAAAGAACCCAATCATAAAGCAAGATGTTAGGCAACAAGAAAACCCCAAGGGTTTTTCCTTCAAAGAATCATTTGATCCACCCTCAATAAATAAGTACAATCCACAAAAATGCAGTGAAAATATTTTACATGGATAACACTAAGAAGAAAAATAGTTGTACAAGATTGTATCAAGAAATACCGTACCTGGGTCACTGAGAAAGTAAGAACGAAGAGCTACTTCTCGGTGTAGGATAGGAGCTCTCTCATTTCCCAAGCATTCAGTCATGAGAACCTGCCCATTGATGTAAAAACCTATCACGACCCAATTAGTTTAAAATGGAACGATTATTTTAACATCATGACAGGAATAGCAAGACATAAAAAAAAAAAAAAATAAAAGAGGAAAGGAATACAAAGGAAATGAAAGGTAAAAGATCACTACAGTGATAACTAAAGGCGTTGAAGCTGCATGTAGACCTCCGAAGAACAATCCAAGTACTTTCTGTAGTTAAAAAATTCATAAAAACATATTACACTAAGAAGGCGAAGAGAGGGAGGGCGGTCCATAATATATTGTGCAAAAATACCATACCTGGGTGGCTGAGGAATAAGATCAAAGTGTTACATGTCTGTCTAGTAGAGGTGCTGTCTCATTTCCCAGGAATTCATGCGGAGAACATGCCCACTGATGTAAAAAGCTATCACGACCATATTAGTTTAAAATGGAACGATTATTTAAGCATCATGATTGACATAGCAAGGCATAGAAAAAAGTAAAAAAAAATGAGAAAGGAATACAACGGAATAAAAGGAAAAAGATCATCACAGTGATAACTGCCAGCGTTGAAGTTGCATGTAGACCTCCGAAGGACAATCCAACTACTTCCTGCCGTTGAAAAGGTCATAAAAATATGGCCAAACAAACTATTTTATACTGAACGAAGGGTCTTTTTTCACAATTATCCAGTTTTGACATTTGTTTCAATTTTATCATCGCACTTTAACTTTTGTTTTAATTTTATCCCAAAGCGGACAGGCGTATGGCCCTGCATACGTGGCGTGCTGTTGTGTGCAATAATGGACACATTAGAAAAAGAATCCCATGGTTGAGTTTGATCCAACTCTGACCCAATGCGTCGACCGAACATTTAATGGGTAAAAACCCAACTCCATCCCCAAATCACCTAGGGTTTCGCCTTCCACCTTGCGCCGCCACCGCCCATGCCGTTGCCCTTTTTGCCTTTTCCCGACCCCTAGCTGCCTCCTTCTTTCTCACTCTTCATCGCCGGTGACTTGCTTCCATTAATGGCGACCACATAGGCAGTCGATTGCAAAAAGAAGAGAGAGGGGAGAAGACAGGAGGCAGAGGGGAAAAAACGACCATGGCCAGATCGATGTTGAGAAGATGACAAGGGCCATGGGTCTATCGCCATCGATCGATTGGGTCTTGCTTCCGCCATCTTCGACGATGTTCTCCAAAATCGAGGTTCGCCGTGACTGCCCTGGATGACGATTCGTGTCCCCTTTTGGTCGATGGCTCGCCGAGGTGGGTCATCGTTTTTGTCGACCGATCGACGCGAGTCTTCTCAGCCACGGGTCGAATCTCGGCTTTGCTGTGGCCATCGACGCCATGGCCGATGACCTCTGGTCACTCCCATGTTTGAACAGCTTCGTGCTCCACATGGCTCGCGTAGCGTGACCAGAGGGTTGAGGCCTCGGGTGACCGGCGATGAGAGAACAAAAGGGCGACCGGCGATGAAGGAAGGCGCCGGCAACTGTTTAGAATGTAAAACCTAGTGGCTTGAGGGTTGAAGATGATGGGTTTCTTTTGCTGATGTGTCCAGCAATCGACACATCAGCACGCCACCTGAATGCCACGTATGTTGGGGCACTAGCAAGTCAGCTTGGGGATAAAATTGAAATCAAAGTTAAAATTTGATGACCAAATTGAACTAAAGGTCAAAACTGGATAAAATTCAAAAAATGACCCTAACCTCAGGAGAAAATGGTCTATTCGGCCTAAAAATATATTGCTCTAAGAAGGGGGAAGAGAGAGAGTAATGCAAAATGGAACTCACAACCTCTTTAAGAATAAGCTTTAGTGTCTCATCAACTTTCTCACAAGAGCGTGAAATCTCGTACTTCACCTGAGAAAAAACATCTTACAGTTAGTATAGCGCCAAAAATTGCCTACATAAAAATGGTGCACTTGATAAAAAAATCAATGACGGTAAGTAATGATGAAACATAAGTACTCGATCAACAATTCAATAATATTGAAATGCTCGAATCCTTAAAAGAAGATTAACAAAATTTAAGTGGTTTTAAAACTATTCAAACGTTAGCAGTTAAGCATCATCTACTTGCACAACCGAGTTCCATCACCGGTTTGCAGTAATCATATTTCCTAATCCCTTATGCATTCCCTTTTTCATTTTCTATGTATTTTCAAATAACTTACTGTGTGAGGATGGATTGTTAAACGTGCAAGTAAGACTTGATCTAACCTAGTGGATGGCGTCAATAAATAAGTTCTTCCTCAACCGAGCACAACCTTATCCGTAGTAGAAGAAAATAACAATGCTTGAAGTGTTAGGTAAACTGAGCTGCAAAAAAAAAGGAAAGAAAGAGGTCACAATTTTTTGGGATGAGATAAGTTTAAGTGGCTTGAAATTAAAGGGCAATTGCAATTGCTTAAAAAGAACCCAATCATAAAGCCAGACGTTAGGCACCAAGAAAACCCCAAGGGTTTTTCCATCAAAGAATCATTTGGTCCACCCTCGACAAATAAGTACAATCCACCAAAATGTAGTGAAAATATTTTACATGGATAACGCCAAAAAGAAAAATAGTTGTAAAAGATTTTGTCCAGAAATACCATACACCTGGGTCACTGAGAAAGTAAGAACGAAGATCTACTAATCTTTGTAGGATAGGAGCTCTCTTATTTCCTAAGCATTCAGTTCAGAGAACCTACCCATTAATATAAAAACCTATCACGACCCAATTAGTTTAAAATGGAACGACTATTTTAACATCATGACTGAAATAGAAAGACATTAAAAAAAATATAAAAGGAAAGGAATACAAGGGAATAAAAGGCAAAAGATCACTACAATGATAACTAAAAGCGTTTAAGCTGGGAGTTTTCTATTTCTCCGGAAGGCTCACTTTTGCTAAAAAATTCAACTATGAGGTAAAATGGATATCGAACAACCTCCTCCCTACTGATATTATCATCTCCCCACATATGAGACCCTC
Organism: Diospyros kaki; assembly: GCA_036245055.1. Taxonomy (NCBI): domain Eukaryota; kingdom Viridiplantae; phylum Streptophyta; class Magnoliopsida; order Ericales; family Ebenaceae; genus Diospyros; species Diospyros kaki. The sequence continues at coordinate 16,739,287 of BSEG01000014.1, forward strand.
AGTTGTGAAGGGCAAACATGCTAAGGACCTTGTGCAATAATTCTGTATCCCAGAGTCATGGAAACCAAGGGGTCCTAGGAGAGGAGAGCTTACTAGTACTGTTAGGGTAGGAGATATAGCAATACATTTAGATAGTTTGCAAGCTTTACTTAGGATTCCTTTACACCAATTTGGGATGCAATTTTTAAGGGAGGAAATATTAGTGCCAGGTCAGTTGCCTTCGAATGGATGGGCGATGCTGGCGGAATTTTTTATTTTGTGCAATAAGTGAGGGGTGGAACCCACAATGTCCTTATCGCGTTGGTTTTATCGTGCTTGCACTACACTACAAGAAAACATGGAATTTGAGACGGAATTTTTAGGCAGACTGATGAAGTTCCCCAGAACATGTTCTCATTTCTGAAGGACTCTGATGAAATTCCCCAGAACAATTCCAAGCTCAAGGCTAATGCTGTCAAAGTCTTCAAGATGGTTCATGTGCATGTGTATATAACCATATATACATATTACACATTTTCTTATAATTATTTCGATTATTTTGCAAATACATAGAAAATTTACGAAAAGTAACATGATAGCTATGTTTTTATAATTATAATTTTGTGGTGGTGGTATGGTTAGACATGTGAGGCAACGATTCAGGTGCGAGAGAAAGGTGAGGTGGTGGTTGCTAACACAACTCTCAAGTATTTGGGCTCTGTTCACCTTCACAAAAGAGTCATTGATCCCCACTTTGAGGTACTCTCTCTCTCTCTCTCTCTCTCTATATATATATATATATATATATATTCTAATTCGCATCATTTTGATTCCATTCCACATCATAAATTCAATAAAAAAAAAATTGGATTAATGGTTGAATAGGTGGTGAAAGAAGCATTGTTGAGGACGATGAAGGAGGCAATAGGGGAGAAGTGGAAGGAGGAGATGAATGGTGCATGGGTTCAGCCTATGGCCAGTTGGCTGCAGCCATTAAGGCTGAGATGAAGCGTGAGGCTGCTCTTCCTCATCCCTCTATTCCAATGCCTACTTAAATCAATCTTCTATTAATGATGATGTGCTGTCAATATGAAAAATAATAATATCATTATCCAGTTTCGTCCAATGAAAATGAGTTAAAACCAGCAGCACTATTCTATTCTTCTTGGTGGTTGTGATAATATAAACGGAAGACCACGAATTTGAGTTATGAATAGAGCCTTTTTCAAAACATTGGCTATCTATATAACCAACCAACACCATTTGGTTAAAAGCTTAATGTAATAGTAGCTTGCTTTATCAACTAAATTAAATCTTGGCTAGATTTTGTCACCATAGATGACCCATAATGGAGGAGTTGACAAGCGTTTCCTTAGGGAACAAGACAACATGTGATAAACAAATCTTAAGATGACAAAGCAACCCCACTAAACGATGTCCCAGAAAGACTCCCAATCCCTATCCTGTAAGTAACCTATTGTTTTAAGCATTTTCCTTGCAGAAGCATATATATATAGGCATAGATAGAGGCACATGAAAGTCTAGTATTTATCAATTTATCTAGCCAAACCTACCTCGTGAGATTAAGGCTTAGGATTATTGTTGTGTTTTTGAGTATGTATATCCATGTACATACATATCAATAGTCAAACAAACAAGCAAGTTTACCTGTACAAAAGAGAATCAACATGGTTGTCACAGCATACACAACAACTTCCCTTTTGAACATGAACCCATCTGGATCGATCCTCTGATGTCTCCGCCATCCCTGCAGCGTATTGAAATTTCTTCAACACAGGTTCTGGTATAAATAGAAGGGGAAACAAAAGCAATACTTGCTATTTGATTATTTAAACTGAAAGCACAATTCAGAAATCGTCACGGCTGCAAGGTTCTAATTTTCAGTTGATAAAGTGGTACTGAAGAAGAAGTGAAAGAGCTATAAAGTTGGAAGGGCATACAGACCCTGTCCACCAGTTGATCGATTCAAAGCTGCAGAGACCTCCTGTCCTACAGACGTTGCAACTCCAGTTGCACGTCCATGCAGGCCTCTAACATCCTCTGCATGTGGTTCATGCCTTGCTGAAGCCTTGCCATATCTGCTCTTAGATCATTAATCATCTCCCACTCCTGCTCGAGTCAGCATCCCCACACTTAGTTCAAGACCAGCGAAGGGCAGATGCATAAACAAAACACTACAAACAGGTATAGGTTTCACCAGAATCGAAAAATTAAAACTGCAACAAGACTTCCAGAGTCATTCAATCCAATAAAGAATTCAGAAGACAATTTTAATCTTTCTTAAGATGAAAAATGATCGAGATTGTCCTGAATTCCCAGATTTCTAAAAGTAAACCCAAACAATTAACCATGGTTAGCAAGGGTGGTCGCATTCTGCTCCTAATCAAAACAAACGTGGCTTACTCCCCACCCACCTATTGATGCCACACCTCCCCCTCCCCACCCCACCCCATGGCTAAAAAAATAAAAAGAAAACAACAAATAATTATAAGATTCCTAACGTGGATATTACAATAGATAAATGCGTATAATAGATTATATGAATCAAATCATGACAAATATAATACAACACTTGCATCCACAAGTGATTAAAAAAAGACAATGGAGATAACCAATTTGGATGTAATGTCCAAATATGCACTCTCACACTAAAATTAAGATACAAAGGAAACGGGCCAATATTGAGATACGTTAAAGGAATTGCAGATTATGGTATTTGGTATAGTTCAACAGAAAATGGCATGCTTCAAGGGTACTCTGACAGTGACTGGCCAGGGAGCATTGATGATATAAAGAGTACATCTGGTTATGTGTTCTCATTGGGATCAGGTGTATTTTCATGGAATTCAAAAAAGCAAGATGTGGTTGCACAATCTTTCTGCTGAGGCAGAATATGTAGCAGCAGCAGGTGCTGCAAATCAGGCTATTTGGCTGAGGAAAATAATGGCTGATCTGGAGATGGATGTAAAAGAAGCTACTGTTATTAAGGTTGACAACAAGTCTGCAATTTCTATGGCTCAAAATCCGGTTCTTCATGGCAAGTCCAAACATATTAAGGTGAAGTTTCATGCTTTAAGGCAAGCTGAGCAAAATAAGGAAATCAAATTAGAGCACTGCAGTTCAGAGGCACAACTTGCTGATATTATGACTAAAGGATTGCAATTCGAAGATTTAAGGGCACAGTTAGGAGTCTTGCAGAAAAAACTCAAGGAGGAGTGTTAATGAAATGAGTTTTTACTTAGTCAATTGTTTTTCCTGTTTTTAAGGAATGTTAGTTGAAGGTTGTTTGATTTTCTTTTGAATAAATTTAAACTAAGGGATATTGGTTATAGAAGATTATGGATAGGGTTCTTCCAGATTTTAAGGAAGGTTAGTTGGAATTTGTTTTGATTTTTTCTGGATATGATTTGTATAAAAGCAGAGGATGGCTGTCAATAAACGGATGAAGGTATTTTTCCTCTAACTAACAGGAATGTCCAAATATGCACTCTCACACTAAAATTAACATACGAAGGAAACATGGGCTGTGATTTTGAGAAAATGGTCTTCCTTCAGAAAAGAATGGAGCGTCTATATACTTCTAAGCACTAATTAATGAGAGGACGCCTATTTTAGAGAAGAGGACGATATTTTCTTTTCAAGGTTTTACCACCGAAGTGCTAATAGATAAAAGAAGACTCACAAGATCTGAGCGGCGCATGCTCTGTCGAGACCAACTAGAATGATGTAAAGCCTGATGCCAAAGAGGCTGTGGAGGGGGCACCGGAGGGGATGGTAGTGCCAATGAAGGTCCGCCCATGTCATCATTCTGATCCCCATTCTGTTCATCCCTCTGTTCCTCCTGATTCTGCTCAGGTGAGTGGGTAGTTAAGCATTCATACTCTGATATATCTAAAGTAAAAGCTTTGTTTCTAATAAAATGTACTGAAATGCCTCTACTTCCGTATCGGATGCGAATTCGACCCCACGATCGAATCGCCAAACCCGAGTTCTTACAGCTCGAAGCTCGACGTTGCAATCAAAGTACAGAGAGAGATAGAGAGAGGACCTGCCGAAATGGGCGAGAATCGGAACCCCAACGCAATGCCTAGGGTCTTCTTCTTCTTCTTGCCGTTACTTGAAGATAGCTGGCAGAGTTGGCAGAGTCAATTTGAACAAATTGGGATCGAGAGGAGATCCTCTGAGGATTTTCAACCGTTAGAGGGAGGAATGAAGCGGCAACTGGTGGGATCGAGAGGAGAGGAAAGGAGATCCTCTGAGGATTTTCAACCGTTAGAGAGAGGAATGAAGCGGGGCAACTGGGCGGAGGTCTATATACTCTCTCTCTCGTTTGGGACGGCAGCCATGTTATTGTTTTTTAAATTAATATAAGATAAAATATTGTTTATATATATATATATATATACATTACTCTTTATATTATGAAATTTTGGATCATTTTGAGTTTTTATAAATACGATGACACAATTATAATTTATTAGATTAGGGATTCAACTATTTTATATTAATTACTTAACTCTAATACATCAATTTTTTATTTTAATAATTATATGCTTTGAGTGATGGTAATTATATTTCTTTTTTTCTTTTTTATTTTACATAGTTATAATATATATTCTATTAATTTTTGTAAGTCTAAATTTTTATTTTTTTTTTATTTTCAAATAGTCAAACGGTGGATTCTAATAACAGGAACTGACTATCAAATTAGCATCGGTTCAACGATCGAAGCTAACTATCACGTACCCGAAAATTAAAAATTAATTAGAGATTCAACTATTTTATATGACTATGGTGACACAATTATGAAGTTTTTGGTCTCATGGTGATTAATTTATTTGATTATGAATTCAATTGTTTTATATTAATTACTTGACTCCAATACATCAATTGGATGATATTAATAATTACATGCTTTGAGTGATCTTAAGATAAGTTAATTATATATATATATATATTTTTATTTTACATAGTCATAATATTTACTCCATTAATTTTAATATATATAACTATTGTTGTATCCCTTCCTCCAGGATAGTTCTCCCAGAGAAGGCAATTATTACAAGAGGGTCCTTCCGAAAGAATCTCGCAATAACTTTCTTAAGACTAACGGCTCGAAACGTATTTTGTAAGACAACACAATCCTCCTGGTCAAACCTAGTCAAGTAGTAATTAAATCAATTCAATAACTCGTAAAAAATATTGTTGTCGTCGACTTTTAAGCCACCTTGTGATTCCAATAATTAGAACCGATCATTGGATTCTCCCAACCGTAGTGGTTCTTATATTCAAAAATGACTTTGATCCAATAATTGATTTTTTGAAATTTTAAAATTATTTTTTTAATTATCAAAACTTGCATTTTTGGAAAAACGTGGTATGATGATTAAAATTTATTTGATTAAGGATTCAGCTATTTTATATTAATTACTTGGCTCTAATACATCAATTAATTATATCAATAGTTATATGCTTTGAGTGGGTTTAAGGTAAGCTAATTATTTTTTTTCCCTATTTTACATAATCATAATATTTATTCCACTAATTTTAACATATATAACTACTATTGTACCTCTTGTAACAAAAAAGAAGTTGTGAAATCCTTTTGGGAGAGTCTTTCCAAAAGGATTTCACAACTTCTTTTTTGGGACTACATTTTTAAAATATTAAAAAAATAACCAAAATCATTTCCCCTAAAATATACATTTAAAAAACCCAAATTAAATGAAAATTAGCAGGCAAATTTTTGCACTGGTTATTAAGCCTCCCAATAAAAAATTAGTGGGCATATATATATCTATTATGCAAACCCACTCTAGAGAATTAAGCCTTCAAATTCTTGTGCAAATCAAATTCTTTATCAATCCAAAACTTTTGTTTCTTCTCGTCAAATCCAAATCCTTGCATAGAGCTAAGCCTCCCTTGATTCTTCACCGTGAGCCGCTCCAAGACCCCTCTAGTAGCATCTTCTGATTTGACTTCGACAACTTCCTCTGTACCCAAAAGAGGTAATTCAAACATCTCGTGATCTAACTCGACATACGTCAATCCGGTTTATGCTTTTTCTCTTTATAAACATCTATATGCCTAGAATTGATTATTTTGTTTTTACCCCAATTAAATTGGTTTTACCCTTGGGATGCCGAGGAGCCCCGTCGCTCGATCTCACGATAAATTGGTTTTACCCTTATTGCTTGGATTTATTTTTTATGTTTTAATTCTGCAAACACACCATATGTTAATGTTAATTTATATTATAGTTTTACTTGGGGGGCTATTTTGTGACTAACAGATTTTTATGTTTTGGTTTTATTATCCAAAATATAATATATGTTCCACCTCTTCTTAAAAAAAAATAAATATATACCAATAAAAATTTAATAAAAAAGTATATTCAAATGAGGGTGTTTTATAAATTGATTTTAAAAATTATTTATTGAATCATCAAAACGCTGCCATCTAGACTAGTAAAAAAAAAAATTATTTTATACACATCGAATATTTTTATTCTAAGAAAGAGATTTGGTGTACAGGTCGCAATATCCTTTTTTCTTTTCTTTATTAGGTAAATGCGCCAAGATCCTTATTCAAGTGTAGTACTGTAGTGCAACAATTGACATAGAGCTACATATATAAATATATATACGTATGTGTGTCTGTATATAATGGAAAATGCTATTTGAACTCCTTAGACTATATCTTAGGCTACACAATATAGTTAAAATGATAAAAATATCTCTCACCCAAAGCAGTGAGACGACTTGATGAGGTGGTGTGAGGCGCATGACTAAAATACCCCTCACCTAAGGTAAGGAGGCAGTGCGAGACGGTGAGATTAGATGGTGAGGTGCGAGGGGGTATTTTAGTCATTTGCGCAGATATGTGTGGCTCTAGGTGTAGCCCTTGATGTACAAGTAGCATGATCCATATATAATTGTATATGTCTTGCTCACTAATATTTCTACCTTATAATATAATTTGATTTAATAGATAGATACATTGAAAATACTTACATATTTTTGTTTTATTATATATAATAGATTTAATTGTTATGGCACTTGGTCAGAAAAAAAAAAAAAAAAAAGTTACTTCGAAATCAAAATCCACTATTATACTGTTAAATGTTCATATTACACGTATGCAATCCAAGTCCAATACTTTATCATCAAAGGTTTATAATACATAAATGCAATCCATTGCGTATCCACCTAATTCCAAGAAGAGCGTCACTTTTGTTTTTTTTTTTTTTTTTGTACTCTCAAAACTATTTTTTTTTTTTGCCAAGTTTTGTTTTGTATTATTGATTTTTCCTTTCAATCGATATGTTGCTCATGTATTTAGAATTCCCTCGTCTTAATAGCTGGTTTTGTTTCGTATCTCATTTTTTTTTTTTTTTTGTGTTGGTAAATACTTGTTGCTGCTACCTCAAAAGTTTGTATAAAAGTATAAATAGTATACACATATATATTTTATATCTTTACTATTCCATCTATTAGAATGTTAATTTGAGAATGCATGATTTTTTAGATACCTAGTTATCGAAACCTTGATAACTTTTCTCTTTTGTAATTTGGGTTGCTTCTTGCTAATTTTGTTGCTACGTAAAAATGGTAAAAACTTTTGTATATATATATTTTTTTTATGAATGAGTGAAATTAAAAAGTAGCCTAAAAATTGTTAGGAAATTAATTAAACTATAGAAAAAAATTAATTTGTTATCTTTTTTTTTTTGATGAATTTATAAGGTAAAATGGAGAACTGAACAAAATACCCAACCTAGATTAGGGTGGGAAGGGGGATGGGAATGGGCATGTTAGGTTGGGGGAGGGGTTTTTGATCTATACCATTAATCCTATCTAATTTTGAAAATTTACCTTAAGTTTTCTATCAAATTATGGGGCTCTAATCATGGGATATTCAAAGATTATGGTTGATATACATAATAATGCTTACATGCATCACAGCACCAAAAGGATAAAAAAGGTTAGATGATGCTCAAGTATAGAGCATTCAACAACAAGATAACATGTCTTTGTACCACAAAATATCATAATATAAATCACGCATAAAAACAAACAAATAATTAAATTTATTTGACCTATAAATAAAAAGGTATTGATTTATTTAGCCCAAAACTTAATTTTGGTCTCAATTGATCTAATTGAAAAAGTTATTGATTTGAAAACTTAATTTTGGTCTCAATTGATCTAATTGAAAAAGTTATTGATTTGAACATTTTTCCATTAAAACTATGACACCATCCTGTAAAGAGTATCTCAATTTTGCTGAATTTACATAATCTTCCTATTCCTAATCCGTTGCGATTTCAGTTTATTATTGTGTGGATAGAATATGGGCGCCTCGACATGACGCATCACATGTTGCACCCCCCACCATTGCAGCGATACAACACTCCTCCATTTCTACACTAAACGCATTATCCTTAACCTATGATTATCATCATAGCTTTGACTAGCAGGTGGTCAAATTAGATGGTTAATTGACCGTCAATTTGGGGGGCAAGAAAACCAGCTAACAAAGAACGAACCTCTTTGAATATGTTTACAAAGTGATATTCAAATCAAGCAACATGTGATATTCAATTTCTTGTTAAATTGAAATGTTAAAATGTAGTGCTACTGAATGAAGCTCAGGGACATGCAGCTGCCAAAACCATTTTGACTGAATCAGATGGTACAAACTGCTTAATCCATTGCTTCTTTACCAGAAAAAAACTCCATATTGGAGAGTTTTTTCATTAGTATTTCCCTACTGGTGTCGCATCAGATCAGAATGGTCCTATCAAAGCCAATTATAATTGGCATGCTATCGGGAATGAGAGGCTCCTGGGCAATAGTGATGTATACCACCATACATGGAAGTGGAAACACCTACAATTCAGTAGAAAAACATTGCCTTTTTTTTTATAATTTTTTCCTAACCAGTAGGAAAACATTGTTACTGCCTTCTTTTACATCTTATGTGTGAACCTGTGTCATGCAGGTTTTAAGAATGTTCCACAAATCCTGAAAGATCAACAGCAGAAGAATTCACAAAATCACATAATTGTGAGATAGAGAAATGTTCCATTAATGGTGGCTGTAACAAGGGAAATCTGACCCTGCAGGGCCAACACAACAGAGCTTTGTTCATTAAGGAAATCACCAACATCAACCCAACCAATAAGAGGCTCAACAGCAGTGGATTGACACAGAAAAGGGAGCACTGGATCAAAACTGATGCAGACTGTAAGTATAAAAGCACCTCCATGCCATGCTTTATAAACATCTCAATTAAAATCATTCAAGAGCATCTATTGTCAGATACAATAAAAGACAAATAAATATGTGCATATATTATACTCATTGCAATTTGGGACTGTCTAAATAACTTTAAATCTTTTGCAGCACCACTCATACATTTAACCATACAAGATATCTACTGATGTCATTAAGTATGAACAGTCCTAATATGTAGAGTGACTTCAATGCGAGAACACAACTTCCCTTTGCTAGAGATTATTTCTCCCAGAATGCACCAAAACCACTAAAATGATGAGAACTGCTCCTGACTCTTTCTTATGGTTTACATTGTAGACCTGGTGTTAGAGCTGTAGAGCAGCAGAAGGTGAAAGAAGTTGCAATATGCTGTCATGCTTTTCAAGCAAGAAGTGTTCATGTGCCATTTAATCTGTATGCTGGTGACTACTTGGCTATTTTTAAGTGATGGAAGTGTTGATGACATCAAGTAGAAAGAGAAGAATAGAAGAGGTGTCCTCTCACCTCACTCAGTGTGATTAGTTGTGGCTTTCAGGATTATATTTCAGTGCTTGTACTAAATAGCATGAACAATTTCAATTGCTGAAAATGTAAATTGTTAGTACTGATTTTTTTTCTTGCTGCTAATTGAACAATACTCCATTGAACAAATATGTTGTCATTGGACTATCTAAACACATAATAGATCTGTCCTAGAGCACAACAAGATAGTATTTAAGCACCAAGTAGCTATTCTGAGAAATCGGGTAGACCAATGAGCATCCCGAGCAGCATAATAAGTACACTAATCTACAAGTGCATTTGCATTATAACAATATCATATGTAAATGAATGCAAGAAACAAATTAAACTAATTCCTATTCAAAGGCATTGGCTTATGCAGCTAAGAGTTAACAAAGAGTAGTTTGTGATAGTAATTAAGCTTTTTGCAAATACAAAGGAATGTGAACCACAAAATTAATCATTTTAATTTGCCCCTGAAATATTGACTAGTGGCAAAATAAAAACTAACAGATTCAGTTTTAACATGAAAAAATAGCTTTTAACATAATTTATATTTTGACTTTGCTGAGTAGAAAAAAAAAAGAGGCAAATTACTATTTAAGGTTAGGTGAAATTGGTGATCACATCTTGTGTTTTGGAAATACCCTTATTACCCCCCCTCCCCGATTTGTTGAGTTTTGTTGAAAGGCTAAATCAGTGTTCTAAAAGGCGCTAGTCAGGCTCCAGACTAGGGCCTAGCGCCTAGGACGCCTAGGCGGGGCATAGGTGGACTGCTATTTTTTTTTTTTTTAATTTTTAATATAATTTTTAAATAAATCAAAGTTAAAAAGATAAATAAAACTTATATATATATAAATCAGAATTTATATATATGTTTATATAAACAGATTTATAAATATATTATTTATATATATATAAACAGATAAATATATAAATTTTATATAGAAACTTTTATATATATATATATATATAAACTAGGATGGCTAGGGCAACTTGGGGGTCATAGACCCAGATGCCGCGGATCTGATTGTAGCGCTCAAAGACCACCACCTGGTGGCCCTCCTGCTTAAGCTCACAAGCTGCCAGCAGGTGAGCTTCACTGCCTCTACGCCATCGCCGCCGTCAAGCTCCATCCTTATCGACGCGTCTTCGCTGACTCAAAACTCTATCTCCACTACTCTGAGGTCGCAATGGAGCTGGAGGTAGCGATGAGGTACCAGCGGCGTTGAGGCGACAACGTTCAGGCAGCGACGACCTTGGGCTAGAAAAGAGGGAGACAGCTGAGAGGTAGGTAAAAAATTAGGCGTCCCAGGCGGTTAGGCGCCGCCTGGGCTGCCTATGTGCCAGCGGCGGCCGATTAATTGGGCCGGCTCCTAGGGGGCCAACTAGGCCAAATTCGCAGCGACCAGCGGCCACCTAGGCCGATTTTTAGAACACTTGAGCTAAATAGGGTTCGATTCACTCTATATTTCAAGAAATGATGCATTTCTTGATTAGGGGCTAGTATTATGCAAGATTTGGCATTTTCTTGCGTGTGTTTTTGGTCTTTCGCGGTTGTCGTTCTTGTTGCCGGGTTTTGGCAGTCAACCGATCGAGTCACAATTGTTGACCGTTAGATGTATGGGCTTTAGTTGTCGACCGTTAAGGGAGTCCAAAGCAATAACTCTCCTTATTTACTAGCATGTAAGACCTAGCTTTTTTTTTTTTTTTTTTCCTGCAAGTTTTGTCTGCATAAGGGGATTCGACCAAAAGACAAGGGCACCCCATCCTCTCATTGCAAGATTACACTTCCCATCCAACAAATTAAATAGGATGAAAGGTAAGACTGATCAGAAGTAAGAATGATGCACTAACTAGAGTTGATTTAAGATCCAAGATGGATAAAGAATGATGTTGAAAGAGCCATGCCAAACAAACATTTGATGGAATGACAAGAAGAGTGACTATCAGCAGGAAGGACAAAGGATAATGGGCTAACTTGTAGTTTATGTGTACTTAACATGATTAAATCAATTTAACATGTGCTCAAAGTTGCACTTTTAAAAGACTTCATAAAATTATGTAAGGGCATGCCTTTTGGTTGCCTTTTTTTGTTCTACCTTCCATTTTGTTCTCGGTGTCTGCTCCTATGTATTATGCAAATAGCGGGCAAAAATAGAGACCAAAGGTCCAGACATAAAGAAGGAAACATGTCCTCCGGCAATTTTTCAGCTATATGAAAAATTAAAGACTCACGTAACAAAGACCATCTAATTGAGATACTCTTGCAGAAACAAAATATATGACAAAAATACATACTCCCTGTAATTTGTGGTTTTTAACGGCAAAGGCTAGCAACGTATTTATAAAGGGTGATTATTTACAAATTGGAGGCTGATTACAATGAGATAGATTATATTAAAAAAAATTAAAAAATCATGATTAAAAAAAATAAGCTATCAAGATGAAAATCTGCCAAAATCATAGAAAAATTATACTCAAAACTAAGAGAACTAAAATGGCTAGATAAACACAATCAAATAAAATAATAACAACATATCTATCTACTAAAAATAATAAGCTAGCAGCAAAATTTCAGCATATGTTGTAAAGATATTTTAATTAATCTTGTTAAAGCATAGTTAAAATTACCAGTTGTCAGGTGCCTTGTTGATCACAACCACCAAAAGAATCGGATCTCAATCTGAATAAGCAGAAGTAGAAACAAATAGATATTATATACTCAGACACAGAACAACAAAATCAAACTAATTGAACAACTATACGACAACCAACCGAACAACTATCCGACAAACAATCAAACTAATTGAACAACTATACTACAACCAAACAAACTAATCCAACAAATATACACCAACCAAATAACCAATTTCATTTCGAAACACCAAGACAAATAGAAAAAAACAAGGAAATTTGTAGAGCCAACCCTAACATGTAGCAGAAAATAAAACCATAAACCCAGAAAATAAACTAAAATTGTATCGCTCCAGGTTATCTCAAGCCCATTAGCTGTGCATAGAAAGTAACAATTAGGTTTTCACTACGCATACAAAGGGATGGATGTTTCTAATAGTTAAGCACTTGAATATCCTAGAATTCAACTTCAACCTTTGAAGAAACCCTAACAAAAGGATTGGATAATGTGAAATAATATCAACTAATTGAGATCACGCAACTGATTGAGATGTTGCATCGTTAAAGCTTCACCCAACGATGAACCAAAAAAAAAGAAAATTAGGAAGAGTGATACCGAAACTTACATGAAACCAAGATTGACGACGAAACAAGCAATGAAATGACAAATTTCCAATGGCGACAACAACGATATGCAGGAGCTTTGATCGTAGACGGTATGAAAGAAGATATCGTGTAAACAAGAAAGGGAATCGAGTGAAGAGAGCGGGAAAATCTGAAAAATAGAGGTTGTGGATTTGGATTGACGGGAAAAAGAGAGGAAAATCTAAAGAACAGAATAAAGGGAGGTAAATTTGGTAGCAATTTGGATTTGATGGGAAGACACGGATTTGGATTGGCAAGAAGAGGATGGAGAGTAAAAAGAAGATGAAGGAGAAGGAATTTTTTTTTTTTTTGGAAAAAGAAGATGGAAAGTAAAAAGAGAAATCAATAAAAAAATTGCCTAATTAAGACTATGGGGTATTTGGGGGGAAATATTTTTGCTGATTTTTTTAAACCCAATAATGATGGAGCTTTTTAATTAATAGCTAGAAATTTAGAAGCCTGTTAAGAAACTAATTTTTCTCTACATTTAACAAGGGTATAAATAATTTATCAATATAATCATGAAAATTATGCTTCTAACGACATGATAGATGTTCTACCGTTAATTTTTCTTCGCTAAAGGCCCTTTTTTTCTAGTGTATTTTATATCTAATTACAATGCCATTTGTCAATAGGCTTCTTGAGCGAAATAAATAAATAAATAAAATGTGCAATAAGGTAGAGTTCATAGCTTCAAGCAAAAATATATCTGCTTAACTGCATACCTCATATTGTTAATACTCTATGATGCACGATTTCTAGGTCCCTTGATTTTTTTTATAAGAAATAATGCTATACTAAAATGGAGATGGGCTCCCCTTGAATTCAAGAAACAAATATCAAATTGACTATCAAACCTACTGTATTCAAGAAATTGTGTGTGTTGAGGGGTTGGGGGGGGAGGGGACCAAGAAAGGGTTGGGGACAACTCTTATAGAGATCTCTCATTAGTAGTGTACTCTATATTATTCGATCCTAAAAAAAAAAAAATAGTGAAAATTGTCCTATTATGAATGGTATTCAAGGTGGTTCAAACCCACTATTAAGCATGGAGGTTATTGCGCAGAATTCCAGGGTTAACCATAGGTTAAAATTACCATGTCCCAGTGAGAATAGAAGAGTCTAAAATTCGAATGGAAGACTTCTACCATAACCCACCCAATTACATTTTAGATTCTTGGGGGCATTTGCACATGCTATATAGTCTTAGGAGTCAAAAGTTAACCCCAACTGGCAAGTCATAGAGGGTAGTGGTGTTATAACAAGAAGAATCTAAGAAGTAAAAGATGATATCTAAATAACAACCCTTGGATGTCACTAACTTTTGTCCCTAAAGTAAGGTCAAGAACCCAAAATCTCCCCAAGAACTACAAATATTCATTAACACAAAGGATTATTTTCATGGCAACTACAGTTATTATGTATCGCAAGTCTAGGTATTAAAAGCATAAACCGTAGATAGTTATCTTGAGTATAAAATTGTAGATCTCAGAAATAAAAGCATAAAACTGCAAGTGGAGTTCCACAATTGCACCACCTTTTTTGATTGTTGCATGTCTCCATGAAGCTATTCCTTCTTTGGAACTTGTCATCTGATATTGTTGATCTTGTGAGAGAGTTGCCAGACTAATTCATGGATGTAGATGTTCAAACCTCTTGCCAAATTACATCCGTACATACACACACAGCATACTGCTAATGCCTAATATTCATGGAAGTTAGCCACATATTTGAAGTTAATAACTTAACCTAATTGGTATCCTGCAAGAACTTACAAATGCCCTTGGATTGATGATCAAATACCAAATCCTTGAAACCAAATTGTTGACTAGAATACAGTTCAAGCCCATATTATCACAAACCATTGCTGGGTGAAGAAATTTATTCTCAGAGCATACACTGCATAGGATAATAGGCATGAGTCCACATGTAAAAAATGTGAACAATGCTAAAAACATTATGTTATTATCAGTTCAATCAGATGTACCAACAAAACAATAATGCAGTTACAAATAAAACAGGCCTCTTGAAAGTTAAATGAGTTTCCCAAAACATTCGATTCATAGGATTAGAAACACTAGTCCTTCCCATCTGAGATAAGCAAGGTTCCTCCATAATTTTCATGGACAAAAGCCTAAAACAAAAGAGCATTACTTTGAAAAGAAAAGTTTCTTGACAATTAATAAATAAGTACCATATACATATATACCAACTAAAAGACATCCCTCGAAAAGGTATAGTTTATGGACTCAAATGCTAAGTGTGCTTAATCGCCCACTGCTCATTGTTGATGTGATGACCCTACTACAAGAAAAAATCGATTTCATTTTTAACTTATAAATTTTTTCACATGGCATTGAACTTTAGCAATTCACTCAGAAGTTAGTTGTATAGCCCTTGCTATGCCCAAACCTGTTTAAACTTCTAACGTTAGCTCAGCTAGAAAAATTGGGAGTATGAACTATTTCTAAAATATTTGAAACTATTTTGGGAGTACAAACTATTTTTTAGGATTTTCTGAAGCATGTAATGCCACCATATTATTACCCCTAAAGTTTGGCCGCAAGAAAATTGCCAATTCCAGCCGAAAATGGTTTTGACAACCACTTTCACCCTTTATTGTACATCTCCAAAATTTTACCCTCTTTGAAACTTTGCGCATTTGAACTATATATTTTTAGGAAAAAAACCCATATTTTTCCTAGGATTGTGCAAGGAAAGGAGTTGGGTATCACAAGTTGGGTTAGGAGAAAAGATAAGGACAATTTTGCAAGAGGATAGAAAGTCTATTCGCTATTGTTGTAAAATTTTTGCTTTAAGAGCAGCATTTTTACAATAATCACTTTTTTATAAAAAGTAATTTTTGTGTTTGGCAAAATTATTTAAACACATGTATAATATTGTTGTATGTATTCAACTAGCAAATGCAAAGAGTACTTTTAAAAATCAAATTACCAAAAAGGATATTAACAAAAAGTAAAGCAGCCCGCCACCGAGCCCCATGACTGGGGTGTTTCACTGCAGTAGCTACCACTGCTCTTTTTTTTTTATCTATATAAATATGTGTACATGTAAAATATATTTTTTAAGTACATATTTGAGTATATATATTTAATATATATACATAAAGGACAATAGTTGTAAATTTATATGTTCATTAATCTTAAATTTGTCTATTAATAATTTTATTTTTCTGCATCTGCTTCCGCTTTTGTTGTACATCAAAGCTCTAAACTTCTGTTTTTGTTGTCATTAAAAGTACTTTAAACTTTGACCAAGTACAAAAAATAGGAAGAAGCACCTTTGCCATAAAAAAACACACTTTCCCTCAATCACAGCACAACCAACACAAACTAAAAATCATTACAGGAGGTGACTTTAATGGTCACATGGGCAAAGAAATGAATGGGAATAGAGATGTACATGGAGGTTCTTGATTTGGAGAAAGAAATATTGAGGGAAAAGCTACTTTGGATTTTGCCACTGCATATGAGCTTATCATAGCTATTACTAAATTCAAGAAAATGGGATTAACACTTGATCAGATATAAAATGGCTTACCAACTACCCAAATATATTGCTTTCTTATCAAACAAGAGGATTGTTTATGTGGTAAGGATTGTGAAATTATACTCGTGGGATTTCAAAGATGAAAAAAAAAAAAAAAGCAGCAGCAGCAATTTTCAAGAGAAAAATTTTGACGACTTAACACAAAAGATAAATTTTGGCAAAGAGAGAAAAAAACAAGGCAGTTATTGAAGTATAGTCAAAAGTTTATGAAAAATTATGTTGACGACTTAACACAATAGATGGGAAATGATGTATATATATATATATATATATATATACTAGCTAGAGCAGGAGAAAGAAAACAATGCATTCAGACCAAATAAAATGTATACGGTATATCAAACCTTGATCCTACTACATGGAGTCTAGTTTGCTAATCCCTTTTATCTATGGGCTTATCTTCTATTAGGCCCTTAGAACTAATATCGTACCTAAGAGTCTCCCCCCAAGTTTTTCTTCGAGAAGAAAGGATTTTTGATTGCTTATATACAAGTTATTAAGGACATACATTATCAACCATAAATATGTCTACAGACTTGTGGATGAGATATTAAGACTTTCTCAATTGGCAATAGCAATTGGATTACATCAAAAATTTGCATTGAGCTCTTACCTCTTTGCTTTTGTGATGGATGAACTCAAAAGCACATACAAGAGGAAGTGCCTTGGCATATGTTATTTGTAGACGATATTATCTTAATGGCGAGACCAAAAAAAAAGCGAGAATAATATATTCAAACCATGGAGAAACACCTTGGAATTTTTAAATTAAATTTGTCGTGAATTGAGTATGCAGAATATAAATTTAGTAAAAACAAAAACATATATAGATGATGCAATTGTGAGGCTTGGAGATCAAGTTATAAAAAAAAATGGGGGGGGGGAGGGAAAAGGATCAATTTCTTAAAAAGAAAGGGAAATTATGAAGATATTACTCATAAAACTAAGATAGAATAACTGACGTGGGGAAGTGCATCCAACATTTTTTGTGAAGTAAAATTCCTTTACAGCTAAAATGGAAGATTTTTGTAGACCGCTGAAAGGCCATATTTGTCATACGAGAAATAATGTTAAGCAATTAAGCACCAAAATATGCAAAAATAGCAATGTAATTGAGGTGAGAATGTTACAGTGGATGTGTGGCTATAATTGAAGACAAAACAAGAAATGGGACCGTACGCAATAAGGTTAAAGTAGCACTTACTGAAGATAACAAAGTAGCACTTACTGAAGATAACATGCATGAGTTGTGATAAATATAGTTTGGACATGTGAGATGAAGATTGATGAAGCACTCGTGAGAGGAGTGGATGAATGGAGGAAATTTGTAGGAAAAGTAGAGGAAGAAAACAAATGTAAATTTGGTGTGAAACAATTAGACATGACATAGGATATAATAGCGTTAAAGAGAGTATGGCCATTGGAAAAAGAGGGCTAAAGGTCCAAAATTCATGCAGACCCACCTAGTGGGGTTGAGGCTTGTGATTGTGTTATTGAATGTGTGGGACCCACTACTTTCAAATGGAGGAGAAAAAGAGGGAAGAAATCAAGTTGTTTTTTTTGTTTGTATTATACATATAGAGAAAAAGTAGTTCTTCCCCAAACCCAAGAACAACAAAATCAATAGAGGAAATATGTTCCTAGAGAGGGCCTAATTTCCACACAAGCTACAACCAAACTAGCTAGCTAAACATATGGAGTAACTATGATGAAAACACAATTCCAAGAACACTTCTCAGCAATGATGTTCAACTTATGTGCTAAATGCAAACTAGAACTAAAACGAAGATCCCTCCTTTCTTGGGCAACAAGAAAAGCTACAGCAAAAAAAAAAACTACATTTCATGAAAAAATTATATATCAGAAACAATAAGAAGGAAAGCATTGAGGAGACACTGGCAAAGTATTCCACAAAGTGCATATGGAATGGAACACCTAGAAGAAAACAAAGCAATTGAAGTATCTGCAAACCTGCTGGTGAGGATAGATAAGACTGTAAGCTTGAAAGAAAGTTAGGACCTCATAGCAAACCTGCAGGAACAAAACTAAATTTCAATGAATAGAGTTTACCTAAACAATAAGAAAAAGACATGCATACCAAAATGGTAAACTGCCCTGTCCGTATTGTGAGAAGCACTCAATGCAAATCATAAATTTCTTTGTGTAAATTCTTGCACATATAAGTTTAAATTTTGGGCAAACATATTGAAAAACATCATATATCAATGAAATTGGTCAAAGCATCTGACCGTTGAAAAATCACTCATAATAATGAAGTTGGTCACTGAGACAACTAATCATCCAAAGTTTCCAAATTATGTAGAGGATGCACTTCTTGATTATAGTTTAAACACCCAAGGAGAAAAGTTGTCAGCAATATGTTAGAACAACTATTTCCGCATGTCTTTATTAGAGCATATCCTTTATATTTATGATATTTTATATTTCCTCCTTTTCCCATTTTCAATATGTATTATGGGGTAGCACACACTACTTCATACAATTATACCATACACACAGGTAGCTATTTGTATGAATTACCCTATATGCCTCAAAAACCTAGTACCAAGTTTTGTATATAAAGGAGAATGAAATAAAACTTGTAACATTACTGATACATAAATTAGAATGAGAACACGATTAGTGTTGAGGAAGAGACCAAAACAGTATAGATTTTTCATATTTCTTCTTCCTTCATAAAATGGCATACACTTCCATTCCTGTGGTGAGGATATGCAAGTTCTTCAATTTTATTTTTTTTATTTGTTTTATTTATATATTTTTTTGTAAGGGGCCCTGTAAAAACAAACCACACATGCAAAAAATAGATAACGACAAATTTCCATCACATATGGTTTTCTCCTTCAAATTTTCGTGTTTACCTTCTAAGAAGGCGAAAGCAAACATAGATCTCTTCAATATCTGTTTCTATCTTTAGTTCAATATATTGCTAGAGAAGATCGCACAAGCTATGTCATACATTCCCAGCTTGCTCAAGAGTTTGTGAAACACTTGGTGTGCCCTTTAAGGTTTCCTGCTTCTTAAACAAAATTCCTTTACCTGGTGTGCCTTTAGATAGTGAAGAATCTTTTGTACTGCCCTTTAGATGCCCTAGGATCATGCATGAATTAGCTAGCCACACTTACGACATAGGCAATGTCCGACCTAGTATGTGACAAATAGATAAGTCTCCCGGCCATCCTTTTGTTGGAGATCACGTGACATGACTAACTAAACTTTAGTTAGTCTTTTCTATGTTTAGTTTTTCTGTTAGCTTTCTGTTAAGCTTATTAAGCATTGGCTTTATACGATAGTTTTGTATCAGAGGCTGGTTGATTATATATATCAGCATAGTTCTCATTTTTTGTATGGAGAATAAAGTTAATACAATATCAGTTCTCTCTCTCAATTCCTCTCTGATTTGTTTCTCGATGATATCATATTTTAACACCTTTGATACAAGCGCTTGTCAATTGTACCCGTGTCAAGATCAGCCCCAATCCTATGGTTTTGTTCAATAGAAGTATCAATAGTCCTTCCTGCAAGTAAGCCGGTTTCCTTCAATAGGTCAAGTACTATTTGTGCTGAGAAATAAAAATCCCCTCCTTAGATCTTGCTACTTCTATACCTAAGAAGTATTTTAATTTTCCTAGCTCCTTGATTTCAAACTCCTTTGCCAAACACACTCTTAACCGATCCATCCTTTCTAGGTTGTTTCCGGTTACAGCAATGTCATCAACATACATAAGAAGCACTGTTATCATACCTATAACCGAGTGATGGATAAACAAGGTGTGGTCACCCTGACTTTGTTCGAAGCCCAACCCGAGCATGACCTTGGTAAATCTCCCAAAGCATGCCTTAGGTGACTGCTTCAGCCCAAAAAGGGCCTTTTTCAATCTGCATACAACATTTTTTCCTTCAATTTGCAACCCAAACCCAGAGGGAACCTCCATATATATCTCTTCCTCTAACTCCCCATGTAGGAAGGTATTTTTTACATCAAATTGATGTAATGATTAGTCGTACAGAGCTGCTAAGGACAATAGTACCCTGATATTATTCATTTTTGCTACAGCGGCAAAAGTTTCTAAATAGTCCACCCCATAGGTTTGAGTATAACCCTTAGCCACCAACCTAGTCTTATACCTCTCTAAAGACCCATCAAATTTGTACTTGACTGTGAATACCCATTTGCATCCTACCGACCGCTTTCCTTTTGGAAAATCAACCGACTCCCAGGCCCGATTTTTCTCAAGAGTTGCCATCTCCACTTTCATGGCATCCTTCCAATTCTCACTACTTAAAGCTTCGGACATATTCTTAGGAATAGGTATGGCATCAAGGCTGGTTAAGAAGGCTATATGTTTAGGAGATAAATGAGAATAGGTCTTAAACAAATGGAGAGGATCCTTGGTACAATTCCAGGTTCCTTTTCTATCGGCAATAGGGATATCTAGGTCATTAAACTCAGTTTCAGATTGAGAGTTGACACCTAAGTTAGAATTTGTCATGGCTGGATTAGAAGGCTGCACTTGTTGAGCTAGTTCGTCATTAGAATTCTAGAATTCAGAACTCGGTTTCAGTGATTCAACATGTGTAGGTTGAGTATTTGGAGTCTTTCTACTTGAATAAACCTTTAATGGACAAAGAGGAGACTGATGTTGTTCTCCATGTATCATTTCTAGTGACTTGTGAGGAATATCCCAAGGGGAAGCAGGAGAATGATTTGAGGAAGAGGGAAAAATAGGAAGAGACAAATCCCTGTTTTCCTCTTCTTAGAAACTAGTCTCCCCCTGAGGATAAGAATCATCAAAATAGGATTTTCTTCCATAAAACTTACATCCGTTGAGATAAAAAAACGTTTAGATGTGGAGTTGGAAGAAAACTGAGGCAGTTTTCAGCCCCATGAGAAAAAAAATAACATAAAGTGCATTTTTTTGCATTTACAAACTAAAATAAAAACCATATGACAAGACAAACAAAATATGATAATACGAGCTTGTTGACATGAATAAAACCATTAGAATGCTAAAAAAAGATAAACCCAATTTTTTTAACATTAATGAGATTCGCATCTCTTTTCTTGATTAAGCATACTACAAATGAAACAGTGATATCCAATTGAAAATTTTTAAATCATGATATCAGATTGACACAACACTCTGTAAAAAAAGAGTTAGGCTTCATATTATTCATGAAAGAGTACCAAAAAAGAACACACACAAAACCATAGCCAAATAGAATCACTAACAGCAATATCAATTTCGTCAACAACTTTTGCATGATAAAAATAAGGGTTAATTACCAAAACAAAAACCTGATCTGTAACAATTTTGTCCATAATTTGTTCTGATTCCACATATTGATTATTTTGATCTAAAAGAAAACTTTTTAGGCTTCATATTATTCATGAAAGACTTACTAAAAAATACACACAAAACCATACACAAATAAAATCACTAACATCATTATCAATTTTGTCAACAATTTTTGCACGATAATAATAAGGGTTAGTTACCAAAACAAAAACCAGAGCTTTGATAGTTTTGTCCATACTTTCTTGCTACACATCAATGTGAGCACTTCGACTTGATCTTTGATACAAAAATCTAACATTAAATATAGAAAAATTCAATTTCCAAACAAATGACACAAGTACAAAAATTACTCGGTATTAGCAAGTGAAATATAAGAGTTCTGACACATTGTCCATAGAAAATCTCTTAGATTCTGTTATGAGTCTATAGAAAATGCAATCGCAGATATATAAGAAAAAAAATATTTTTTTAAAATTTTATATAAAAATTACATGACTTTCAGGCCCCCCCCCCAAAAAAAAAAAAAAAAAAACCACCACCCTAAGTCTTCCACTAAGCCAAAACTAACAAAATAGGTATATAAACTACCCAAAGCCCAATGCACATATCATTAGTCGCTAATATCCAATGTTATTTATATAACTACACTTTTTACAAGACACACATCAATGCAAAGGATATAATCAAGAATCTCGTGTGAAAAAAAAACAAATCTAGAAATTAACACCACAAAGAACATCAATTATATTAGGATGCCATAAGATCCCAAACTTCTTTGGTCAAATAATCAATGATTTATACCCATAAGTCATCAAATGCCTCTACCAATAAACATCTCCAATGTATATACCTATGAAAATGTTATTTGCTTACAATAGACACATCCAAGACACTATTAGTGTGCATGTGTGTGAAAGAAAGACAAAAAGAAAAAGATAAGATAGCCATAGAAGTAGAGGCAAGTGTTGATGACTAAGGGCCTCTTTGGCTTGGTTGTGTCGTACTGTCCATGGGATCGCTAAATAAATAAAGATTTCCATCATCGGGCAAACATATAGAGATATATACTAGATTCAAGCTTAACTTGTATGTGAACATAACTTTAAAAGACTAGATGATGGATCACACAGAGCAATTGCTTGGAGGTGGTCGGACCAACAAATCAGCATTTCAATTGCAGAACAGGCAAGGAAACAAATGGGGCAAGAAAAGGCTATGATTTTAAATAGTCATTCCTTGCTCTGTTCAAAACACTGTTGGCAAGGATTAAGTGTTTGTTTGGTATAAAAATATCGCACTAAACAAGAATTGATAGGCTACGCACTAAAGCTTAAACAAGGAAATTTCTATTCTAATCCTCAAGCAAAGTAGTGATACAAGTACATAGTGTAGCTATACAAAATAATTGCAATAAGAAAACTAGTGTTACTTTTGAAGCATCATACTTTAAACACTTGCAAGTAAAAATAAAATTTAAGTAACTTGAAGAAAATAATAAGGAAATAATCTACCAATTATAATCAACTAACAAGAGCTAGTATATTAATGATCCATGGAAGCGTTGTAAAGAAAAAGGAAAAATGACAGATTTTTCACAAAAAGAATAAAAAGGTCAAGCAATACAACAAATTGAAACAAATTTAATGATATTGAAAGATAGATGAGGCCACAAATCCCTATGCATCTATTTCCTATCTTAAAATACTGATTGTTCTTTTGTGTAGTATTGGAGTTAGAAGAAAACTAAGGCAGTTTTCAGCCCTATGAGAAAAAAAGGACATAAAGTGCATTTTTTTTGCATTTACAAACTAAAATAGGAACCATATGACAAGATAAGGGAAATATGATAGTACTACTTCATTGACATGAATAAAACCATTAGAATGCTAAAGAAAGATAACCCCAATTTTTTTAACATCACATAAGATTGGCATCTATTCTCCTGATTAAGCATACTACAAATGAAACGGTGATATCCAATAGAAAATTTTCAAATTATGATCTCAGATTGACACAGCACTTTGTAAAAAAAAAGTTAGGCTTCATATTATTCATGAAAGAGTACCTAAAAAAACAACATACAAAACCATAGGCAAATAAAATAACTAACAGCATTATCAATTTTGTCAATAGCTTTTACACAATAATAATAAGGGTTAATTACCAAAACAAAAACCAGAGCTTTAACAATTTTGTCCATACTTCCTTATTGCACATCAATGTGAGCCCTTCCATTAGATCTTTGATACCAATATCTGACATTAAATGTAGAAAATTTCTACTTCCAACCAAATAACATATGGGTTGCAGCCTCCCCCTCCTCCCTTACGCTCCGACTAGGCCAAAATTGAGAAAATAGGTATATAAATTACCCAAGCCCAATGCACATATGATCAGTCACTAATATCCAATGTTCTTTATATAACTACACTTTTTCAAAAGACACTCATAGATATAAATGATAAAATCATGAATCTCGAGTGGAAAAAAAACAAATTTAGATATTAACACCACAAAGAATATCAATCGTATTCGGATGCCCTCAGATCCCAAACCTCTTTGCTCAAATCATCAATGATTTATCCGCATAAGTCCTCAAATGCGTCTACTAATAAACATCTAAAATGTATAAACCTATGAGAATGCTATTTGCTTGCTTGTATACTACAATATACACATCCAAGACACTGTTAATGTGTGTGTGTGTGTGTGTGCGCACGTGTGTGAAAGAAAGACAAAGGGAAAAGGAGAAGATAACCATAGAAGTAGAGGCAAGTGTTTACGACTAAGGGCCTATTTGGCTTGGTTGTGTCATGTTGTCCACTGGAGCGCTCAATAAATAAGGATTTCCATCATCGGGCAAACACATCGAGATATATACTACTAGATTGAAGCTTAAATTGCACATGAACATAACTTTGAAGGAGTAGAAGATAGATGATCCAGAGCAATTGCTTGGCGGTAATCGGATCGATAATTAGCTTTTCAAAGGCGGAACAACCAATGAAACTACAGGGGCCAAAGAAGACCCCACGATCGATCGAATCGCCAAACCCTAGTTCTCGATGGTCGACGCCAGTTCCGTACTGTTGGAAACGTTGCTTAATGCTTATGCTGGAAGCCAAACAGTAAAAACATAGTGAGAAGAGCGTCAGAGGAAAAATAAGCTATACCAGGATGTGAAAACCATCAACAAAAGCAATCAAAGTACACACACACAGAGAGAGAGAGAGAGAGAGAGAGGACCTGCCGAAATTGGAGAAAAGCGCCATGCCTAGGGTTTTCCAAGTAGTCTTCGAAGGGTTTGAAGAGAGCGAATTGAACCTTTGCTTCGATCTAGAACCAGAGTTGGCAGAGCGAGTGGAGGAGTTGAAGCTCACTGTGTGTGATTTGAACAAATTGTGATCGCAGAGGAGATCCTCGAGGATTTGATTTTCAAACCGTTAGAGAGAGAGAAAGAGAGAGAGAGGAAGGAAACTTGCTTGCAATTTGACGAAGATTTGAATGAAGCAGCTACTGGGCGAATAAACTGTGGCCCGCCTGCTTGCCCGCCCGCCCGCCCGCCTGCCCGTTTTTATTATTTATTTGGATTGGATTTGGATTGGGGGCACTCACCGCAACCACAACAGCTTTTTATTATTTATTTTTAATTAATTTCCTCATTTGGGGCACCCACCGCCACCATGGCCCATGGGCTTGTTTACTCACGGGGGATCGATCATATTTTTTACTGTGCAATGTATTGGTCATTATCTTCCAACAAGTTGAGTTTATTTTTGATTTGTTGATGTGCAAGAAATATAAATACTATCAATTAATAAAATATATCATTAAATAAATACATCACAAAATAAAATTATGACTTTCATAACTAGTCTGAGATTTTTGATATAATTACATCGAGTTAGTTTTTCGTTATTTTATTTTATATAAAGAAGTTAAAAGAGTATTAAAAAATTATGTCAAAACTCATACACTTATCTATCAAATGTTATAATATTTAAGTATTTATTTATCATAGTAAAAATATCTAATAATTTGAAAGTTTGTGTATTTTATTATCCTGTTTTTTAATGTTGTTGGAATTAAAATTCTAACAATTATAATATTAGTTTTACTATAAAAAAAATCCATTTCTATGTAATTCTTTTCCACATCTAATACCGATAATAATATTTAAATCAGTAAAATATTCTCTTCCAGTAGCTATTGTATATCTCCTTCAACTTGTTTGCCATAAACTCATCAATCGAATACTATAATTGTCATCAAATTTTCCATTCTGAACATAATATTAAGTGTATCAATTCCGAATATGTTATAATTTAGGATTTTAGAAATATAATTTTTTTTATATACCACAATCACTGATATACTTGACACATGATTTATTTGGAAAATCAGGGACTGATGCAAATCTAAAATCAAATGAAGCATTATTACATGGATAATAAATTATTTGGTTGTCCATAACTCAAAAACTATCAAATATCCAAACAAACTTAATTTCATGTTTCCAGGTCACACTATACAAATTTGCTATAGCAAATAAACCAACTTACCATGTATCCTCAAACAACAAAAAATTGAGACTCAAAACGCTCAACATTATATCAACATAGCCCAATAAACCAAATCATATGATCATTCAAATCTAGTGAATATCAAATTGAAAGGTTGTGACCAAAAAACATAAGATATATCAAGTTAGAATTTTCCATTTTCTTCAAATCTACTTTAAATTTCTTTTTGCTTGTAATAGGAATTCTTGAAGACTTGTACCATGACTTTAAATATTTCAAAATCATCTCTAGAGAAAAAAAAAAAAACTTGTGTTTTTTGTTTGCAAAATTTTCCGACAGTAAAATTAACATGAAAAACTAATAACATGACAATCCACGTGGTTATGAATTTTGAAATGGTCATGAGTATAACTAATAACTAAAACTACTGAAACTCCAAATAAAAATAATTAATGAACTCCTTAAATCCTTAAAAGAAACTACAAATATACAAAACTGACAAAATTGTAGTTCTTCCACGATCATAGAATGTGTTAAAAGCAATTGGAACAACTTTGACACATAAACTATATACAACATAACCTGCACTCTTGTGCAATTCTTATGTAGAATTTTATAAAACTGAACAGCCACCTGCAACTAATCCAAAGACTATAACTCCACCAAACCTAACCTGATAGAATGACATGGTGTTCAAGAGATGCAAAAGAAAAACATTGACCCCTTCCTATACATGCATTTTTAGGTGCCAATCAAATTAAATGTCAACTCCTTACCTCTTTGTATGCTTCAAAGTTGAAAGCAAAATTAACAAGGTGAGGACAAAGAGCCTTCAAATCTCTAAGAAACATTCCATTCTGTACTCCTAAGAGTAGAAAAAATATTAACGAACAAAAAAGAGAAACCAAATCCAAACAGATGGGGTAATTATGTCAGGAAACGAAACATAACCACGAGCAGCGTAGTTTGCAGATGAAATTTCAACAATTACGCGCAGATTGTCAGAATGGTAGATAGCAATAGGCTTATCCTTTAATTCTAAATGGTTCCTAATAGGCACTAAGACAAAAAAAAACACATTCCTGGGAAAGAATCATCCACAAAGACATTGCAAACTTTACAATTTGTTCTAATACCAGTTGAAAATTGCATTTGATGTCATGGATTTTTCCAAGAATATCACATGCATAATTATAGTATACGTAGTAATCCAAAATCACATGAAAGAAAGAAACAAAATAGTCACACATAATTTGACACATGATTTATTTGGAAAATCATAGACTAATGCAAATCTAAAATCATATGAAGCATTATTATATGGATAATAAATTTTTTGGACACCCATAACTCAAAAACCGTCAAATTTTCTAACAAGCTCAATTTCATGTTTCCAAGTCACACTATTCAAATTTGCCATAACAGATAATTTACCTGAAACAGAAGGTTGAGATGGGCTAGCTTGATTATGAATTTCAGCTGTGTTCCCACCAATTATACAAACATCACTTCCTTTATCTAACTTCCCTTCACTATATTCTCTTTCAATGCACACAAGCCCCTGACTGACTGCTGTTGCAATATTCTTGCCCAAGCTGTCATCCCCGCCCGTTGGCTCTGAGCGTTGCATGGATCCACGTGGTTCAGATAAATTAGTCTTCTTAATCTGTGCAAGCTTTTGCGAAAGGATCCCCCAATTTAGGTTCTATTTGACCTGTCACACAAGTTTCAAAATCACTGGAGACCAGGCTGCTTTCCAAAACAAAACAAGCACATATCTTTGGTTGGTTATGAGCTTCACTAGCAATCTGGTCCAGTTGGTAAGGAACGCCAGCAAACAACACAAAGAAACATGAATTATATCAAATCCTATATTGCATCATAAACTGCAAAGTTTATAACATGGCTCCTTAATACAGAATTTTTTTGAAAGAGCAATCAAGACAGTAAGAAACATAGTCTTCAAATATGCTAGACTATCCATCTTCCTAAGATTTCTCAATGCACGTAACCGTTGCTACTCATTCTTCACAGTTTCAATACGCTTAGATCATGCTTCAAGGATTATCCACATAACAGAAACACTGCAGTTGAAAATACAGTACATGGAATTAATAGAGGACTAGTCAAAATGACTTCCCTCCCTAACATTTGGAGATCAACCTTCTTTTCTTTTCTCAACTTACATAGAATCAAGTGTGGCAATTAGAAAAAGGGATGTCAGTTCAAAACTGCTTAGGAAATAAAAAAAGTCAAGCAAAGATTAAAGCATACAGCTTAACAGTTTATTTGCAGCGATAGAATCCATCAGCCATGAAGGTTTCACTACTGGTAATCCACCACTCAAGGACCTGGATAAATTACCAACAAGAAAAATTAAAGAAGTTCAAGAAAAGCTAAATGATCAATTTTGAATGTCTAAGACCAGGCAATGTCCACCACAGGTTCTTGATTTTACTATCTGGAAGGTTACTACATATGATATGGGTAACATGATGCCTTGAAAAATAGTTCCCAAGGCGTCTTCCCTGCTTGAGCATATACCCTCGCCGCTCCTGTTAAGATAAAAGAGAACTTTCAAATTTTTTGGTAACACCTCTGGGCATTTAATGAATATTGCAAAGTACATCGAGACCTGAATGATGGCACAGTAAATCCATCAACACATTGTCTATGTCAATTTGAACACAATGGGATCGAGAGGAGATCTCGAGGATTTTCAACCGTTAGAGAGAGGAAGGAAACTTGCTTGTGAAGATTGCAATTCGATGAAGAAGTAGCGATTTGAAAGACTAGTAAATTTGCAACAGGAATTATTTATTTCCTAATTCAATTATTTACGTATTCTCCTAAATTTCTTCCAGTTATTCCGTCTGTACTCGGATATGTGACTAATTTGGCTATACCAGCATGCGAAAACCATCAACAAAGGTAATCAAAGTACAGAGAGGGAGAGAGAGGGGACCTGGCGGGATCGGAGAAAGGTGAAATGCGAAAGGATGAGCGGGAGGAAGAACGAGAATTGGAACCCCAAGCCATGCCTAGGGTTTTTTTGAGTTGTCTTCTTCTTCTTTTTGTTGCCGTTACTCGAAGGGCTTGAAGTGAGCGAATTGAAGCTTCGCTTTGATCTGGATCCAGAGTTGGCAGAGCGAGTGGAGTTAAAGCTCGCTGTCTATTTCAATTTGAACAAATTGGGATTGAGAGGAGATCTCGAGGATTTTCAACCGTGTTAGAGAGAGGAAGGAAACTTACCTGCGAAGACTGCTATTCGACGAAGGAGTCGCGATTTGAATGAAGCGACAACTGGGCGACCGCTTTTATACTCATTTTGGGCGCTCACCGCAACCGCCTGTGCCTGTGGCCTTCTTGCGCTCGCACTCACATTTCTTCCTGTGCAACTTCATATTATAAATTAATTAATTACATATGAATTTTTTATTTCAAAAAATGAAACTTCATATTATAAATTAACAAATTATGAATAACTAATTTATATCAAATTAAAATAAAATTTTATATTTAAAACTTTAATTCTGTACCAGTTTTACAATAACGTTAAACTTGAATAATTAATCTTATATGTATTAATTATTTTATCTTTCTTCCAATTTTAGAGGATAATTAGTTGTGGAAAATGTTTTTCAATTTTTATATCAAATTTTTTATAAAAAAAAATAATTAAAAAATCAATATTATTTTGTGCAATTGTAATGTTTATTAGGGAACGAAAGTAAGACGAATTGGAAAAACAATTGTGGAAAAACTACAATCACTAAATTTTATTTTTTGTCACTACAACCACTAAATTTTAATTTTTATTACAATTTTAATTTATGGAAAAACTACAATCACTAAATTTGTCAGCTAGTAAATCACTTTAGGAGATTTTTTTAAATCTTAATACTCGTTTTCTACAAACCAATAATACTTCATTTGATAGGTAATTATAAGAATGAAATTAATTTTGTTTTCATTTGAACAAAATAATACTTCATATTAAAATTTATATATGTTGAAAACCATAACCTTGACTCATGACTTAGGAATTAAGCTAATAGATGTTTTTCATCATCAAAACTAATATACAAAAGTAAAACAACAATAAGAATGTTGTTTAAGTCTTTATTAGATACTCTTGAATTTGTCAACTAGTAAAGGCTAATAAGTAGTTAATACCAGACATGTTAGATTATATAATGAATATATGAGATTAGTATCCATTCATAAATTACCTTTATTTTTCAAATAAAATTTGATTGGTAAATTTGAAAAATATTTCTCCAATATTTATTTTTTCATATAGTAAATATATAATAAATATTTTATTTTTAGTTTTCTAAATTATTTTATTGTTGAAAATATCTTAATAGAGACGTAGAAATTTAGGAACAATAATGATTTCATTCATATAATTTCATAATTTATATGAAATATTAGTTGAGGGATTACTATATAAAAGAGTCTCATAATAAGTCTCTAATTACTTGTTATTAAAATTATTAATTTGTTGATAGGCATGAGTAGTATGGACTAATTTGAAATAAAAGAAAAGATCCCATTAGGTCCCATAGCCTTGTTTATATAAATCCTACTTGTGTGAGGTGCCCTAGAAAAATCAATCCAATCACTAATGTGTGTTATGAAAAACTTGTTAGTTCGAGAGGGAGAGAATTAAGCTCCACAAAAATTACCTTTTAAAATTGCAATGTTATAAATGAATACAGAAATGAATACACGAGAGAGAAAACATTATACATAGGTATTTATAGTGATTCGGCCAACTGTAAGTGCAGTTTGAGATTTGTTTCGAGTGCTTTAAATGCTGTTTAAGGTTGCATTAAATGCAACCCAATGACTAGGAATTTCAAATTTTCAAGTTGCGAGGAAATTCTCCTTCTTTTCAACACTGAAAAAACACAAATGACTACAAATTGATTGTATAAATATCAAATTACCTTATATTTGTTCAACATTATTAAAAAGAATAATGCTAGGAGTCATGGTCACGTGACTGATGACACCGTCATCAATAATGACTCCTAGCATGACACTGCCACACTTTTAAACCGGTATCATTAGTATTATCACTTTATTTTGATGGGTTTCCTATAAAAGCAAGAAAAGCTAATAAATAATGAACAACCAATAAGTTTGACATTTGTATTGAAATGATATGTAACACCCGAGAATAATTTTAAGGATAAAAATGATATTTGATAAAGGGCATAATTAGAATTTTGGGAAAAATAAGACTATAGGGCACACTAACACAGATTTGGACGACCGAATTAATCAGAGGGAGTACCTCAGACTCTAGATAGCCAAGGAAAATGGTATAGTATCGACGAGAAATTAAAATTATGATTTTTGGTGATAAAAGAAAGAAGATCGGGAATAGTTTTCGGT
This sequence comes from Diospyros kaki, assembly GCA_036245055.1. Taxonomy (NCBI): domain Eukaryota; kingdom Viridiplantae; phylum Streptophyta; class Magnoliopsida; order Ericales; family Ebenaceae; genus Diospyros; species Diospyros kaki. The sequence goes on from BSEG01000014.1 coordinate 16,771,168, forward strand.
ACACCAAAAATACAACTGCCAATTAGGTCGTATTACCGAATTACTGTAAACAACGTCCAAAAAGTCAACGGAGAGTGTCAAGGACTAGTATTCGATGTATAGAACAACCCTTAAGTGGTTTCAGGTTGAATCGAGTAGATTTAAGGTCAAATAAATCAATTGGGCCTAAGTGTAATTTTCTAAAAATACCCGAGGGAGGTCAAAACGGTAAATTTTTGAAAGTTTCAAGGGAGAAATGAGAAGTACTAATATTGAGGGTCTTAGTGATAGTGTTGGGAAGATCAGGGGCTTAAGGATAAGGGCTAAAATGTAAAAGAAAGTTCAAGGGGGGCCAAATTGCAATTTTCAAAAATCTGCCAAAGCATGGCAGATCTGGCCGAGATTTTGGCCTGAAATTATGATGATTTAGGCATCCTAGGGTCGTCAGGGAGTGGCCTAGGGTGGTCTAGGAGACGTGGGGAAGAAGCCTTGGCCGGAAATCGGCCACGTGGGGGTCGGATTTGGCTATAAATAGCCAAGGGTTTCGGCCAAAAATGAAGCATCAAATTGCTCAGTTTTGAGGGCAAATCGAGGGAAGGCAATAAGGGGCTTTTGATCCTTGAGGGAAGAGGATCATTTCTGGAGATTTTGAGAATTTTTTGAGCGGTATAGGGTTGTTTTTACATTTGGCCGTGTATATATATATATATATATATATCGAGTGAAGATGAAATCGGGTTGTAGAGTGATCGATTGGGCGATCTAATAAGGGGCTTTTGTTCGCAAGGCGATGGGTAACTGATATGGAAAGTTTCGTGTCAATCGAAGTTCGAATCAAAGGTCAATTTGGCTCGCCGGAAAACGCAAAGCTTCGCCGGAGCCGGACTGTAAATCGTCAAATCGGGCTGCTTCCGGTGAGTTTTTCGGCCATGTGAGGGTTCCATTGTGATCGAATTGAAGAGGGCTTCAAGGTGGTGTCATCGGATCAGCCATCGGAGCAGGTCGCTGGTCGCCGTCGCCGAAGAAGATGACCGGAGGTATTTTCTGTAATTTTTTTAAATACTGAAAATAAAGAAAATTAGAGGAAAAATAGAATTAAAGGGATTAAAATTCTGAAAAAATATTCATAAATTCAAGAAAGATGAATAGTTTATTTTGATGAATTTTTATCTTGGAAATTGCTTGAGGAAATAATTATTTTTGATTTTTGAAAGGAAATGTAAATGGAAAATAAATATGAGGGATTTTTATAAAATTCTGGAAAAATTACAGAAGAATAATGAATTTATTTTATGAGTTTTTGTGATTTTTCTTGAAGTATATTCGAAGGAAATCAATGAGAAATGAATTTATTCATGGCAAAGTAATTATGGAAATTTGAGAAAATAGGTCAAAAATCTGGAAAATTTCCAGAAAATTCCATAGGCTTATAAATATTGTTTTATGAATTTTTGTGGAGAAAAATTTAGAAAAATGCTTGAAGAGGTTTTTATTTGGAATTATCGAGAGAAAATTAGGAAGAAAATTAGAGAAAATTTATGAGAAAATTGGGAAAAAAGATATTGATATGATTTTGAACAAACATGATGTCTAGGGTATCGTTGAGGCTCAAGGTTGAGTTATAGTACGCTTGGCACGAGAATCGAGGCAATTCACAAGGATCGAGGCAATCTGAATACATTCGTGGTGAGTGGTTCTACCCAAAAAGATTTCAAGTAACATGTGAATGGTTTTACTGTGAGCATTTATCCCCTTGGCTTGATTTATTGTTCAAACGGTTGTTTTCATGTGCATTAAATTTCGTACGGTAAATTGCATACATCGAAAGGTTGACTTTAAGCTATGCATGTTATGATTTTCAACCATTGGCTTGTTTTGTGTCATCCACGTGGGACGTGGGTTGGTAACTTGTGACGTAGCCCAGAGTGACAGTACTCGGGATGCGTACCTAGGATTAATGCTAGGTGACCCACTTGGGACGGGGCTGAGACGAACTTCACCCTACGGGACCCATGTGGCGGGGCTGAGAGTGGACACCACCCCGGTTGTTGGCTCAAGTGGCGGGGCTGCGAGTGGACACCACCCCAGGTTCCTTTGAGCAATAGCATTAATGCCGAGGTGACGTCGAATCCGAGGATAGTGCTGATGTGACACTCTTGGGGCTAGGGTTACGTTGAATTTTGGAATGCTTTTGAGTGAGAGCGTAAAGCTTAACAATGACAATGGGGTGATTCCCGAGTTCATATGTCGAGGTTGTCCCTCTTAAGCAGGATCGGTTTGCCAATGGGTCGATGTGGTCGTGTCGCCTTTAGAGAGATTGCATTTTCCCCGGTTAGGGCTAAATGCTGTGTGGGATTCTCTTAGGCTGATGCATGTGGGATTTATCGATTTTGGAACATGATTTTGCATACATTCATGAAAATGTTTTTGAACTCTCACTTAGATGATTCAGCATCTAATTTGGACTATGTCCCTAGAATATTCAAACGTTCCAAGTGAAAGCAGTGGCGCCAAGGGAAAGAATGTCTTCGAGATGTAGCCGTTACGTTTGGTTGTCGTAGGTTTTGTCTATGATTACAATGTTCAGAGATTATGTAATATATTTTCATGTGAAACATCGATTCGGTTATTGTAAAAGGAATTGTCGGTTATATATATATATCATTGAAGTTTCGATCTTGATTCCGCTGATGTGATTGATGATACCTGTCTTAGTTTATTAATTGTTAAATTTTGATATACTGAGAAGGTACGATCGGGATTGTCAGGAAATGAAGTGATACATCATGTGGATCATCGACTGATAATATTTGAATAGGTTGATTAGTTTGTTGAGTTTCATCAATAATTAAAAAATATAGATTTCGATCTTTAATGTGTAAAATATCAAAATTTTGCATTTCAACTATTAAAAATTGTTGTATCTCTAATGACGTTAAATTCTCCTTTTCAACACTCTCACGCGAAAACTATACACAAAAATGAATCCAAGAAAAGATCATACACATGTATTTATAGTGGTTCGACCAACTGTAAATGTGATTTGAGATTTGTTTCCAATGCATTAAATGCGGTTTAAGATTGTATTAAATGCGACCCAATGACTAGAAATTTCAAATCTTCAAGTCGTCCGCATGACGTTACTCGAGTAATGTTAGAATATTTATCGGGTAACAATCTATGTATTTTTTCAAATTTAAAATTCATTCATTAGTTACTTGAGTAATACATCATGTTACTTGAGTAAGATTTTGAAACTCTATTTATTTGTTTATTACTAAAGGAATGCAAAACGTTACTTTGAGTAAGATTTAGAGACTCTTTATTTCTTAAGGAATTAGTTGAGTACTAATCAAAGCCGGTTCCATGGGGGCCTTAGACGAAAAAGTTTGTCGGGAATTTCTCAAGAGTATTAATTTTTTTTTTGTAAAAAAATAAGTAATACACCTTTCTACAGGAAGAAGTTTGTCGGGGCCTTTTCAAGTGTATTAAGAAGTAAAGAAGATAAACTCACCTCACAGTGATACAGTCTTCACAGGTACCTCGCCAATTACGTAAAAATATCAAAGATTCAAGGAAAATGAAACAATAAAAACAAGAAGAACAAGAGCATATAATAATTGTTATTGCTTTTGATTGGAAGTTTGTAATTGACAAATTTTTTTTTAGGGCTGCAATTGAAAGATTAATAATCAAAAATAAATTTACAGTATTAAAGTCTATGGGATATTCAAGAAGAAACGATAAAAATTGAGAATAATGGGAAGAAAACGTAAAAATTGGAACGAGAAAATAGGGAAAACAAAACGTTGTAAATTGATTGCTGGGTTGGGTGTCCGTGTATCTATGTGAAATTTGGACTGAAAGTCAAATTTTATTTTAGGCTCAAAATTTTCTTAATAAAATATTTATTATTAAAAAGAAATATATATATATATAAATTACAAAATTTTGGGGCCTATGTAAATGCAGGGCCTTAGGCGGCCTAGATGGCTTTATGATTGAGCCGACTCTGGTAATAATTATAGTACTTGAATAAGATTGACTTTAGCAGAAGAACATTTAGTTCTTTTAATTAATATTTGAGTAATACATTTTAATACTCAATTAACATTTTCTACTTTCTCAATTTCTTGGTAAAATACTCAATACTCATGTAATAGCTCGTCCGTATAACACTCATCTCAGTATTTACCTAAATTAGTGAAGTGACATTTGCTGGCTTGGGTAAATACTTGAATAATAGCTTCCTAGAATCTTGATACTCGATTATTTCTAATGTTTAGTCTTTGATGCTTAACCTATTGCTTTCAACACCTTTACTATCACTCAATTTCTTTTTAAGCCACGAGAATCGAAAAATGTATAGTTGTTAAACTTTCGAAGCTCATTTCACAACCTATAACATTAACTTATGGTTTGTTTTGTTAAACATCAATACTATATTTTGAGTATACACTTTTCAACCATATGGTTAATTTAAGCATCAATACTTTATTTTTGGGCACTTGCATGACTAGAAGTGAGATTCATCCAACCACTTTTTGAGCGAGATTGACAGAACCTTTCCTTAAATTTGTACATGTAATGATGTGCCAGCTCTTTATCATATAGATCTATAGGTGAGGAACTCTTATAGCTTAAGACCAACATCATATGAACTTAAATTGTATGTACATGTCAACAATATCCGACTGATGCATTAGCCAAGGCATTGGCTATTGTTGTGTAAAATAATGGATATAATTGTCCATAAGATACTATTATGAATAGTGGCGGGAAATCAACCACATTCAACCAACCCTCCTCATGTTTTAGGCTAATTTTACAGACAACCATATGGTTCAATTTTAGTATTTTGAGTCCTTGTCTGTTCTTTTACCACGATACAGTAACATCCAAGACACAACAGGCTGATGAAGTCAACAAACAGTGAGATTAACTTAACAGAGGCGGCCATATTGCAATTTCTGAATGTCCATCTTCTGTAGCACAAGCTCTAAACATGCCTGTTGTGTTGAACTGCATATACAAGAAACAGCAACCAAGCCAGTTGTGCCCTTTGGGGTGCACTTTTCTACAACATAAGCCGCTGCTTCCTGCAGAGAAAGCCCCTTGAACCCCATCAGAGCAGCCATGTACAAGAAACGACCACATTCTAGTTGAAGTTGCTTGTAGTGCAACATGTAAGAAAATAATGAATGGGTGTTTCTTATGAGGCAGTCTCCAAACTGTCACTTGTTAGTTGTTATAGATTAGGGGTAATCTTCCTTTTGACTTGAACTGAGTTAATTATTTGGAAGCCAGTGTAGCTACTTTGTGACACCTGCAATGAGACTAGAGTATGCTCAGGTGCCTGTCCATCACCTGCAATGAGACTAGAGTTCTTGGTGAGAAACCTGTAAACATGACATAAGTACAAGAGCCTTGCAGAAATATGGTTGCACGAGTTAGATTATGGTTTGAGAGTGTTGTTCTTAATGGATATACCAGACAAACATTATCACATTTTTGAAATTTTAGTGATATTTTAGTCAAATTAACTCACAATCAGCCAATTGTCCTGTACTCAAATTGCAATTTTAGTGATATATTAGTAAAATCAGAATACAATCAGCAACTTGTCCACATCAACTGCACTCACAAGTAGAGCACCATTTGCCCACTTAGAATGTGTTTCTATTCTGTGGGTACTAGTTCTCGATGGTCCAGATTTTTCCTTCTCTTGCTGGAAGAGGAACCCCAAAAGGCATAAACAAAGTCACTAGACCAGACTCCAGAGTCCCATATTATGCATTCAGCTCTATCCCTAAGTGTCCATCTGATAGCGCCCCCCCCCCCCCCCCCCCAAGTTCTGCTTCCTCTTCTCTTCCTCCTAGCAACACTAGATCTAGATCTAATAAAAAAAAAAAAAAAAAAAGAAACGTCAGAGCAGCCACGTCGCTTGCAACTGTAGCTCGTACTGTTGCTTCACCTTTTCCTGTGGCAGAGACAGCACAAAAGCTATTGGCATACGTCCCTGCACTGGTAGAAGTTGCAGCAGCTAAATTCCATGGACATCGACAGTATCATGAAGGTGCTTTATGAGTAAAATCAAATTTCAGCAAGCACAAATGTATGATTACTGAATTCTTAAGACACATTTCAAGCTTCCAGCCAACAAGAATTAATCACAAAAAGTTGCAGCCAGCCGGCCAGCCTTTTGTTCAAGTACAAGGAATTGTGGACAGAAATATTGAAACTCATCAAATTATTATTCCCCTAATTATAAGATCAGCATCACGTGTATCTACAGCAAGCATTTCAATATTTTCTCAAAATAAAAAACAGAGAAACAAATATTAAAACATACTGTAAAGCAGATGTGATCTGGCATATTTTCTCTAATCAGCTGTAATTTTGTTGTTAATGATCAATATTTTATTTTGCTTTGTTTTGTTCAAAGAATATGTAAAGCTGGCTGCAGCAGAAATTAAGGAAGATGTTTCTTAGATTACCAACATATAAAGTTTTGAGCTGTGAATATGTGATCCAGCTTAAAGTTAGCTGAAATTTAGGAGTCAAAGTTTCCTTTATTAGTCAAGAGTAGTTGTTCACTGTTGAAAAGTTTCTTTAATACCTTGTGAATGTGAGTTAAGGGTTCCGTTTTTTCCAGCACATATAACTCTCCATTTCGTTGCTTCAAAAAGCTAACAAGTGGTATCGGAGCTTCTTTGATCTTAGAGAGGGTTGTGAGTGTTCGAAGAATAGAAGCTGAGAGGAAATCTGTAGGATAAAAACATTCTGCAAATGGCTTCCAGTCATTATTCAGCACAACCACCACCACAGTTCACAACTGTCTCTTGGGCAATAAAAATGAAGGCCTACCTGCAGGCTTATGATCCGTGGGAAGTAAAAGAGACAGGAGAAGATCCACCACCTTTCAGGGCAAATCCTACCGTTGCTCAGATAAAGCATCACAGCAAGGAGGTTGTAAAAAAGTTCAAAGCCCTATCAGCTACTCATGGAGATGTTTCTGAGTCAATCTTTACTAGGATTATGGCATGTACTACAGCAAAGGAAGTTTGGTCCCAAAGATTAAGGAAGAGTTCCAGGGAAGCATGGGAACTAGGCAAATGCAAGTTCTCAATTTAAGGAGAAAATTTGAGTCTCTCAAGATGGAGGGGTTAGAGACTGAAGGAATTCTCTAACAGACTTCTCAAAGTTGTAAATCGGATCAGAATTATGGGTGAAGAATTGAATGATAAATGTGTGGCGGAAAAGGTTCTAATAAGTCTACCAGAAAAGTTTGAAGCAAAGATCTCATCACTAGAAGAGTCAAGAGATCTTTCTCAAATTTCCTTAGCTGAGTTGGTAAATGCTTTGCAAGCCACAGAGCAGAGGAGGACTATTAGACAAGATGAGTCCTCAGAAAATGCTTTTGTGGCCAATCAGAAAGGAAAAGCACCTGCAGCTGGTGGAGGCAAAATGAGTCATGGTGGTGTCAAGACCTAGGTCTTGAATCTAGGGTTTCCAATGTAGAAACGAGAAGGAAGAATGGATGAGAGAAACTGAGAGAGAAATTAGAGAGAAAACGGAGAAGGTTATAGAGAGAGAACATGAGAATTGTATTCAAAATTCTTGTTATTCTCTAATACAAGTTGGTGTAGCTTATATATAGCTAACCAAAAACAGTTACGGAATGTCACTGACTGCTAACCACCAATTGTAGAGAGAAAATCTGCTGCAATAGTCCTCATATATCTCCTACACCCTACGAACTTGAGGGCAGCATGGGGAAAATGAGTTAACAGATTATAGGCAAGTATTCACAGGTGCTATTGATAGGGTGCAGATGGGACCATTGGACCAATACTTGTGTAAGAGGAAGATTGTTCCTGTAAATCACTCTCTTATCCAAAATTACAGAAGGTTCCACCTTGAAATCCCCATCAGTAGTTAGAGGAGGTAAAGTAGGACTGGAATGGCCAATGGATCCAATGGTCTTCTTCAATAAAGACACATGGAAAATTGGATGCATGTTAGTATGAGGTGGAAGCTGGAAACGATAGGCCAAAGGCCCAACCTTAGCAATGATAGGGAAGGGTCCAAAATACTTAGGACTCAGCTTAGAATGAGAAAAAGAATTTTTTATGGGAGTGTTTGGTCTTGAGATAAACCAAATCACCCATAGCAAACTCCCTTTCACTTCTTTCTTTGTCTGCATATTGCTTCATCCGATTTTGGGCAGTGGCTAGCTCCTGTTTAATGAGTTGCAATAATTCTTGGTGAGTCTATAAATATTGATCCACTGCTGCCACAGAAGAGGAAGAATCCATAGTGGCAGGTAGAAGAGAGGGTTTAATACCAATCAGGGCGTCAAAAGGGGATGTTTTCAATGACCTGTGACAACTAGAATTATTCCACCATTGAGCTAAGGCCAACCATGATGGTGCTACGAAGATAGATGCAAGTGTTTTCAGGAGTTTAATTGGCTGTTTGTTGTATCTAAAAGCAACCAGACCTGATATCCTATTCACCACCAGTTTATTGTCAAGATTTATGCAGAGTCCTAGTGAGCTACACTTCAAGGCTGCCAAACGTGTGCTGAGATACATTAGAGGGACTATAAACTTGGTATTTTGTATAAGGAGTCTGAAAATGCAAAGCTAGTTGGGTATACTGACAACGACTGGGAAGGCTCAAATGATGACTTAAAGAATACATCTGGATACCTTAGGGAGATTTCTCTCATCGTTATGAGGCTCCTTTCACTTGCTCGATTACACCAATTTCGTGACAATCTTCTTCCCTCGATCACTGATGTTCTAACTTTCTTTCTCCTATTTTCCTTTTGCACCATGATATGATTTTTACTTAATGAATGCATTAGATGATGAGTTGGAGTTGTGGATCTAACGCAGAGCTGAGTTGGAAGACTATTAGGAAGCTGAGTTGGAAAGTTGTTAAAAGACTTGAAGCATTGAAGAAGCTTAATCAGCTGGTGACATGTGCCAATAGTTAGTTGAGTTAGCTAATTGTTGCCAGTTGTAATTGGAGGTAGTTATGAATATAAATCCTTGTCATTCAACTCTGGAGGTTATGGAAAAATGAAATGAAAATTCTTCCTCAACCGAGCAATACCCTTTCCCTAATAGAAGAAAATAATCATGCCTAAAGTGTTAGAGAAATTGAAATGCAAAATAAATAAATAAATAAATAAATAAATAAATAAAAGAAACAGGTCACAATTTCCTGGGATGAAATCATAATCAAGTATAAGTGGCTTGAAATTAAAGGACATTGCAATTGCTTAAAAAGAACCCAATCATAAAGCCAGATGTTAAGCAACAAGAAAACCCCAAGGGTTTTTCCATCAAAGAATCATTTGATCCACCCTCGGCAAATAAGTATAATCCACAAAAATGCAGTGAAAATATTTTACATGGATAACGCCAAAAAGAAAAATAGTTGTAGAAGATTTTATCAAGAAATACCATACTTGGGTCATTGAGAAAGTAAGAACGAAGAGCTACTTATTGGTGTAGGATAGGAGCTCTCTCATTTCCCAAGCATTCAGTCCTGAGAACCTGCCCATTGATGTAAAAAGCTATCACGGCCCAATTAGTTTAAAATGGAACGACTATTTTAACATCATGACCGGAATAGCAAGACATAAAAAAAATAAAAAATAAAAAAGGAAAGGAATACAAAGGGAATAAAAGGTAAAATATCACTACAGTGATAACTAAAAGCGTTGAAGCCGCATGTAGACCTCTAAAGAACAATCCAAGTACTTTCTGTAGTCAAAAAATTCATAAACATATATTGCACCAAGGAGGGGAAGAGAGGGAGGGCGATCCATAATATATTGTGCAAAAATACCATACCTGGGTCGCTGAGGAAGTAAGATCAAAGTGTAACATGTCTGTGTAGTAGAGGATCTGTCTCATTTCCCAAGAATTCATGCGGAGAACATGCCCACTGATGTAAAAAGCTATCACGACCTAATTAGTTTAAAATGGAACGACTATTTAAGTAACATGATTGAGATAGCAAGACGTAAAAAAAAGAAAAAAAAAAGGGAAAGGAATACAACGGAATAAAAGGAAAAAGATCACTACAGTGATAACTGTCAACGTTGAAGTTGCATGTAGACCTCTAAAGGACAATCCAACTACTTACTGCAGTTGAAAACATCATAAAAATATGGCCAAATAGACTATTTTATACTAAACTTAGGGTATTTATTCACTATTATCTAGTTTTGACATTTGTTTCAATTTTATCATCGAACTTTAACTTTTGTTTTTAATTTTATCCTAAAGCGGACAGGCGTATGGCCCTGCATACGTGGCGCTGACGTGGCGTGCTATTGTGTCCAATAATGGACACATTAGCAAAAGTATCCCATGGTTGAGTTCGATCCAAATCTGACCCAGTGTGTCCACCGAACATTTAATGGGTAAAAACCCATCTTCTTCCCCAAATCACCTAGGGTTTCGCCTTGCACCTTGCGCTGCCGCCGCCCCCGTCGTTGCATTTTTTGCCTTTTTCCTGCCCCTAGCCGCCTCCTTTTCCCTCATTCTTCATCGCCAATGGCTTGCTTTCATGAATGGCGACCACATAGGTAGTCGAATGGAAAAAGAAGAGGGGAGAAAACCGGAGGTCGAGGGGAAAAAACGACCATGACGAGATCGATGTTGAGAAGATGACAAGGGCCACGGGTCTATCGCCGTCGATCGATTGGGTCTTGCGTCTGCCATCTTCGACAATGTTCTCCAAAATCGAGGTTCACCGTGACTGCCTTGACTGACGGTTCGTGTCCCTTTTTGGTCGATGGCTTGCCGACGTGGGTCATCATTTTGGTCAACCGATTGACGCGAGTCTTCTCAGCCACGAGTCGAATCTCGGCATTGCAATGGCCATCGACACCATGACCGATGACCTCTGGTCACTCGCATGGCCAAACAGCTTCGTGCTCGACATGGCTCGCGTGGCGTGACCAGAGGGTTGAGGTCTCGAGTGACCGGCAATGAGAGAACAAAAAGGCGACCAACGATGAAGAAAGGCGGCAACAACTATTTAGGATGTAAAACCTAGTGGCTTGAGGGTTGAAGATGATGGGTTTCTTTTGCTGATGTGTCCAACAATCGACACATCAGCACGCCACCTAAGCGCCACGCATGTTGGGGCACACGTCTGTCCGTTTGGAGATAAAATTGAAATCAAAGTTTAAATTTGATGACCAAATTGAACTAAAGGTCAAAACTGGATAAAATTCAAAAATGACCCTAAGCTCAGGATAAAATGGTCTATTCGTCCTAAAAATATATTGCTCCAAGAAGGGGGAAGAGAGGGAGAGTAATGAATAATGGAACTCACAACCTCTTTAAGAATAAGCTTTAGTGTCTCATCAACTTTCTCATAAGAGCGTGAAATCTCGTACTTCACCTGAGCAAAACATCTTACAGTTAGTATAGCGCCAAAAATTTCCTACATAAAAAATGATGCACTTGATAAAAAAATCAATGATGGTAAGTAATGATGAAACATAAGTACTCGATCAACAATTCGATAATATTGAAATGCTCAAATACTTAAAAGAAGATTAACAAAATGAAGTGGTTTTAAAACTATTCAAACCTTAGCAGTTAAGCATCATCTACTTGCACAACCGAGTTCCATCACTGGTTTCTAATAATCATATTTCCGAATCCCTTATGCATTCACTTTTTCATATTCTGTGTATTTTCAGATAACTTATTGTGTGAGGATAGATTGTTAAACGTGCAAGTAAGACTTGATCTAACCTGGTGGATGGCATGAGTAAACAAGTTCTTACTCAACCGAGCACAACCCTTTCCCTAATAAAAGAAAATAATCATGCCTGAAGTGTTCGGGAAACTTAGCTACAATAAAAAAAAAAAAAAAACAGAAACAGGTCACAATGTCTTGGGATGAGATCATAATCAAGTATAAGTGGCTAGAAATTAAAGGGACATTGCAATTGCTTAAAAAGAACCCAATCATAAAGTCAGACGTTAGGCATCAAGAAAACCCCAAGGGTTTTCCACCAAAGAATCATTTGAACCACCCTCGACAAATAAGTACAATCCACCAAAATGTAGTGAAAATATTTTACATGGATAACGCCAAAAAGAAAAATAGTTGTAGGAGATTTTATCTAGAAATACCATACTTGGGTCACTGAGAAAGTAAGAACGAAGAGCTACTTATCGGTGTAGGATAGGAGCTCTCTAATTTCCCAAGCATTCAGTCCTGAGAACCTACCCATTGATGTAAAAAGCTATCACGACCCAATTAGTTTAAAATGGAACGACTATTTTAACATCATGACTGAAATAGCAAGACATTAAAAAAAAAAAATAAAATAAAAAGGAAAGGAATACAAAGGGAATAAAAGGTGAAAGATCACTACAGTGATAATGAAAAGCGTTGAAGCTGCATGTAGACCTCCAAAGAACAATCCAAGTACTTTTTGTAGTCGAAAAATTCATAAAAATATATTGCCCTAAGAAGGGGAAGAGAGGGAGGGCGATCGATAATATATTGTGCAAAAATACCATATCTGAGTTGCTGAGGAAGTAAGATCAAAGTGTTACATGTCTGTGTAGTAGAGGAGCTCTCTCATTTCCCAAGAATTCAGTTCGGAGAACATGCCCACTGATGAAAAAACCTATCACGACCAAATTAGTTTAAAATGGAATCATTGTTTAAGCATCATGATTGAAATAGCAAGCCCTAAAAAAAAAAAAAAAGGGGAAAGGAATTCAAGGGAGTAAATGGTAAAAGATCACTAAAGTGAAAACTGAAAGTGTTGAAGCTGCATGTAGACCTCCAAAGAACAATCCAACTACTTTTCGTAGTCAAAAAATTCATAAAAATATATTGCTCTAAGAAGGGGAAAAGAGGGACGATGATGCAAAATATACTGTGCAGAAATACCATACTTGGGTCGCTGAGAAAGTAAGATCAAAGTGTTATATGTCTGTGTAGTAAAGGAACTCTCTCATTTCCCAAGCATTCAATCTAGAGAACCTGCCGATTGATGTAAAAAGCTATCACAACTCAATTAGTTTAAAATGGAATGACTATTTTAAAATGATGACTGAAATAGTAGACAAAAAAATAAATAAATAAATAAAAAAGAAAAGGGATACAAGGCAATAAAAGGTAAAAGATCACTACAGTGATAACTAAAAGCGTTGAAACTGCAGGTAGACCTCCAAAGAACAATCCAACTATTTTTTGTAGCCGAAAAATTCACAAAAATATATTGCTTTAAGAAGGGGAAAAGAGGGAGGGCCATCCATAATATATTGTGCAAAAATTCCAAACCTGGGTTGCTGAAAAAGTAAGATCAAAGTGTTACATGTTTATGTAGTAGAGCAGCTCTCTAATTTCCCAACCATTAAGTGCGGAGAACTTGCCCACTGATATACAAAGCTATCATGAGCCAATTAATTTAAAATGGAATTACTATTTAAGCATCATGATTGAAATAGAAAGATGTAGAAAAACAAAAAACAAAAAAAAAGGGTAAGGAACACAAGGGAGTAAAATGTAAAAGATCACTACAGTGAAAACTAAAAGCGTTGAAGCTGCATGTAGACCTCCAAAGAACAATCCAACTACTTTCCGTAGTTGAAAAATTCATAAAAGTATTTTTCTCTAAGAAGGGGAAGAGAGGGAGGGCGATACATAATATACTGTGCAAAAATACCATACTTGGATCGCTAAGAAAGTAAGATAAAGGTGTTACATCTCTGTGTAGTAGAGGAGCTCTCCCAACATGCCCACTGATGTAAAAAGCTATCACGACCCAATTAGTTTAAAATGGAACGACTATTTAAGCATCATGATTGAAATAGCAAGACATAGAAAAAAGAAAAAAAAAAAAAGGGAAAGGAATACAACGGAATAAAAGGAAAGAGATCACTACAGTGATAACTGCCAGCGTTGAAGTTGCATGTAGACCTCCAAAGGACAATCCAACTACTTCATGCAGTTGAAAACGTCATAAAAATATGGCCGAACAGACTATTTTATACTGAACGTAGGGTCTTTTTTCACTATTATCCAGTTTTGACATTTGTTTCAATTTTAACATCGCACTTTAACTTTTGTTTTAATTTTATCCCAAAGCGTACAGGCGTATGGCCCTTCATACGTGGCGCTGACGTGGCGTGTTGTTGTGTGTAATAATGGACACATTAGAAAAAGAATCTCACGGTTGAGTTTGATCCAAATCTGACCCAATGCGTCGACCGAACATTTAGTGGGTAAAAACCTATCTTCATCCCCAAATCACCTAGGGTTTCGCCTTCCACCTTGCGCTGCCACCGCCCACGCCATTGCCCTTTTTGCCTTTTCCTGACCCCTAGCCGCCTCCTTCTTTCTCACTCTTCATCACCGGTGACTTGCTTCCATTAATGGCGACCACATAGGCAGTCGATTGGAAAAAGAAGAGAGAGGGGAGAAGACAAGAGGTCGAGGGGAAAAAACGACCATGGCGAGATCGATGTTGAGAAGATGACAAGGGCCAGGGGTCTATCGCCATCGATCGATTGGGTCTTGCTTCCGCCATCTTCGACGATGTTCTCCAAAATCGAGGTTCACCGTGACTGCCCTAGCCGACGGTTCGTGTCCCCTTTTGGTCGATGGCTCGCCGAGGTGGGTCATCGTTTTTGTCGGCCGATTGTAGCGCTCGAAGACCACCACCTGGTGGCCCTCCCGCTTAAGCTCACAAGCTGCCAGTAGGTGAGCTTCACTGCCTCTACGCCATCGCCGCCGTCAAGCCCCATCCTTGTCAACGCGTCTTCGCTAACTCAAGCTCTATCTCCACTACTCTGAGGTCGCGATGGAGCTGGAGGTAGCGATGAGGTACCAACGGCATTGAGGCGACAACGTTCAGGCAGCGGCGGCCTTGGGCTAGAAAAGAGGGAGACGACTGAGAGGTAGGTAAAAAATTAGGCGTCCCAAGCGGCTAGGCATCGCCTGGGCTGCCTATGCGTCGGCGGCGGCCGATTAATCGGGTCGGCTCCTAGGGGGCCAACTAGGCCAAATTCGCAGCGACCAGCGGCCACCTAGGCCGATTTTTAGAACGCTGAGCTAAATAGGGTTCTATTCACTCTATATTTCAAGGAATGATGCATTTCTTGATTAGGGGCTAGTATTATGCAAGATTTGGTATTGTCTTGCGTGTGTTTTTGGTCTTTCACGGTTGTCGTTCTTGTTGCCGGGTTTTGGCAGTCAACCGATCGAGTCACAATTGTTGACCGTTAGATGTATGGGCTTTAGTTGTCGCTCGTTAAGGGAGTCCAAAGCAATAACTCTCTCTCCTTATTTACTAGCGTGTAAGACCTAGCTTTTTTTTTTTTCCTGCAAGTTTTGTCTGCATAAGGGGATTCGACCAAAAGACAAGGGCACCCCATCCTCTCATTAGAGGCGTAAACGGTTCGAATTGGTCCGGTTCTATAAGAATCCAGTAACCTAACCATTTTTAACGATTCCGAAAAAATAAGAACCATAACCGAACCATTACATATATAAAACCAAACCATGACCAATCCGTAGCATCGGACTGGTTTCGGTTCTATCCAATTAACATTTAACTTTTAAACATTTTCGTAAAATATAAAATTACAAACAAATCTGTTAATTAAAATAAACCTATAACTTCATTAATGCTCAAATCTTGAAGTAAAAATAGAACAAAATAATTCATAAACTACCTCCTCATCAAATGAGATTACATCGACCATTTAGTATAGCAATAGCGTATAAAAGCCTAGAAATAAAAGAGTTCATGAATAACAATAACAAACAACAAAAAAAAAAACAAAAAATAAATAAAAACTAGCAGATTAAAATTACAAGTAATAATATATTTATGCATATGTATATATATATACCCAAAAAATTATAATATATATACAAGTATAATATCGGTTCTGGTTCGGTCGAACCACGGTTTGAAAATAAAAACCAGTAACCAAACCAAATATATCGGTTCTTAATTTTTTAGAACCAGAACCTAACCGTTGAACCATAGAACCAATCCAAAAGGTACAGTTCGGTTCGATTCGGTCCGGTTCACCGGTTTTCGGATATTTTTTGACACCCCTACCTCTCATTGCAAGATTATACTTCCCATCCAACAAATTAAATAGGACGAAAGGTAAGACTGATCAGAAGTAAGAATGATGCACTAACTAGAGTTGATTTAAGATCCAAGATGGATAAAGAATGATGTTGAAAGAGCCATGCCAAACAAACATTTGATGGAATGACAAGAAGAGTGACTATCAGCAGGAAGGACAAAGGATAATGGGCTAACTTGTAGTTTATGTGTACTTAACATGATTAAATCAATTTAACATGTGCTCAAAGTTGCACTTTTAAAAGACTCCATAAAATTATGTCAGGGCATGCCTTTTGGTTGCCTTTTTTTGTTCTACCTTCCATTTTGTTCTCGGTGTCTGCTCCTATGTATTATGCAAATAGCGGGCAAAAATAGAGACCAAGACTATCTTATTTTGAGCCTTATAGTTCCCACGAATGGTTCTTCTGATTATCTTATTTTGCATAGGCTTTTACTTGTATTTTCTCAATGAATTTAATGTCATAATGGCTTCCGAATAGAAGGGAAAAACCTTATATTTTCTCCATTTTGCAGACAAGATCACTTAATCTTTGAGTATCATTATAACAATAACACTGAAATTGAGTTCAAATTTTTACATAATTCTATTGCTACCATCGTCCAATAGCCTCCATACCTTCCTCTTTGGGAATGTTAGGTTGATAGCGACGGAAATATTCGTTGTTATTATTATTTTTAATGACGGGACTTTTGCCCCTCACTACTTATATTAAAGACGGTACTTTTCTTCTGTCGTCGTCATTAATACTTTTAACGACGGGAAATCAACTTTTAACGATTAGCTTTCCCCTCGTTAAAACCCCTTTTTTGTAGTGCATTATGGTAGTTTTTCTTTTCCTTCTTCTTTTCATTCATAAATGCTCTGCAATATTACAAGAATTCTTCTTTTTTTTTTTTTTGGAGGGGGGGGGGGTGGGGGGCTCAAATGATTAAATTAAAAAGCATGCTATAAAGAAGAACATATAAGAACTCGCTACCCTGCATACCTCGGCTTCAAGGCAACCACTTGAAATGTTGATATGATTGATGATTTAAACAAGTACCTGGAAACTAGAACCAGTAAGTTCATTGAGAATTATAATAATAATAATAATAATAATAAAATTGACTTTGCCCACTAATTTATTAATGTTGGAATTAGAACTAGCCATTTTTGAAAGAAATATCTGTCACTAATTAGAAGGTAGAAATTAAAATATCTAAAGTAAAAGCTTTGTTTCTAATAATTAACAAAAAGTACTCCCTCAGCCTTAAGAATAGTGAGAGTAAGAAAGAAGAGAATCCACTCTCCTGCTCCATGAAATAAATTAGACTTTATAAAGAATGACATGTCACTCCATGATGAGTGTTGCAGGGCAATTATTTAATTTCAAATTGCAAATGACATACAACCTACACCAGCACATACTCATTTCCTTTCACACTCGGAGCTAATCTTTTGGCATCAAACTCGTAGTTAAGCAGAGGTGACAGGAAAAACTCGAAAGGCAAAAGACAACCAGAAGCCGTGACAAGCATGACCACAAGAGGGAAACAAAGTCCCATTAGGAATTCGTTGCCAAAAAATAGAAGGGTTGATAAAAACAACACTGCAAAGAATATGCGAGACGACATGAAAAGAGCGATAGAAGAAGTACTAGAACAGAAAAAATTGATTCCGGCTACTGAGGAGCAGCCCACAAGGAAATCCCCATTCACCCGAAACATATTGGGGAAGCCACTGCCCAAAAAATTTAAGATGCCACAAATTATCCCTTACACTGGCAAAGATGACCCTGAAGATCATGTAGAAAATTATGAATCGCTGATGGTACTTCATGGATGGGAAGACGAAATCATGTGTCGAGCATTTTCGTTAACTTTAGCAGGGCATGCCCGGACCTGGTTCAAGGGATTACCTGATTGTTTCATTTCATCATTTGCGCAGTTAAGAACAGAATTCATTAAAGCCTTTGCAATTAGTAGTTGGAGAAAGAGGGACGCAACACATCTTCTCAGCATTCGACAGGGAGCCAGAGAAACCCTTCGACAATATATAGATAGATTACGGAATGCCACTATCGAGATCCGAGACCTACCACTTGAAATGGCAATCTCTGCTATGATGCAAGGGGCACGACAAGTATCTTTCCAAGAGTCATTATCATTAGACCCCCCAAAGTCTTTGGCAGATTTATTTGTTAGAGCAAACAGGTACGTACTCCACACTGAAGTGATGAAAACAGTGGGAGGAGATGAAAATGGAGAACGAAAGAGAAAAGGTCGAGAAAGTGAAGAGGACTTAAACAAGCGACATGAAAGGGCACGGAGGTCGGATCCACCTAAACCCCAATTCAATCATTACACCCACCTCACTCAGCCACAGTCTGCTATATTATCGGCAGTGGAAAGATCAGGGCTTATCAAGCCCCCGAAGAGAACTAATCATCCTATGGGAAGGGATCATGATGAATACTGTAGATATCATAGGACTTATGGACACTCCACTGATCAATGCAAGGAACTAAAAAATCAGATTGAAATGCTTATCCGAGAAGGACATTTGAAAAAATATGTACAAAAAGAAGAGAGAGACGACCGGGAGTCACAAAGAAAGGAAGAGAGGCCTGAGGGGCACGAGACCCATGATCGAAGACGACAAAAGAAAGAGAGGGATTATAGATAAAATCCACCTCCCGACAATAAGCCAATTTTATGGTGATTAGAGCCACCTCGACTGCATACGACGTGATCTTCGGCCACCCTATACTCAATGACATGAAGGTTATCGTCTCCTCCTACCATCTACTGATGAAGTTCTTAACATCTTAGGGTGTGGGACAAATTCGTGGAGATCAGCGAAAGACTCGCATTTGGGGAGAAGAATGAATGAACTCCACTCATTGCCAAACAGACTGCGTAAGACTAATTCTGAGTTGCATTGTTTCTTTTAATATAAATTATCTGCATTTATGAGCCCAAAGATAGACTGTGAGCACATGCGCATTTGGTTGAACCACACTAATATTATTTTCTCGCATGGATGAATTATTATTACTACTGTGCTCACTATTATTTGTCTACGTTGTTGCTCGAGATGAAAGGAAAAGATCGATCGAAAGTCCTTTTCCCATAAAATGTCTCGTTGTCCCGCTTACAGCCCGACGACATGATTGGCCCATTGTCTCGCCTAACAGCTCGACATTGTGGTTCGCACAATCAATCTGTTTACAAGATTGACCTATTGTCCAACCTAAAGGCCCGACAATGTGGTTCGCATAATCGCTCTGTCTACAAGATTGACCCATTGTCCCGCCTAACGGCCCGGCAATGTGATTCACATAATCTCCCCATCTACACAATTGGCTCATTGTCCCGCCTAACGGCCTGACAATGTGGTTTGTACAATTATCTCGTTTGAACGATTGACTCGTTGTCCTGTCTAATGACCCGACAACGCGGTTTGAATAATCATTCCATCAACAAGATCGGGTCCCATACCGCGGACGTAGGTTCATGCTGAACCGCGAAAACAAAATATAACGCGGACGTAGGCTCATGTTGAACCGCGAAAACAAAATGTAACGCGGACGTAGGGTTACACCGAACCGCGAAAACAAAATGTAATGCGGACGTAGGCTCATGCTGAACTGCGAAAACAAAATATAACGCGGACGTAGGCTCATGCTGAACCACGAAAACAAAATATAATGCGGACGTAGGTTTACGTCGAACCGCTAGAACAAAATATACTACAGACGTGGGTTCATGCTGAACCGCGAAAACAAAATATACCGCAGACACATCATCATGGTTTGAAGAAGAAAAACTCTCACCCCTTCGGGAGCCGAGAACGCAAGGAGGAGCCAAGTCAGTGTGACAAGGCGAGAAAATATTGAACATATAGATTTATATTGCTAAGGAAGAAGCTCTGGTATCATAAGTGTTTTGCAACTGGCGCCTATGAAGGTCTGAAACACAGAAATGTCAAAGTTTAAATGATCTTGAAATTTGAAGGCAGGCAGTAGGACAATATACTCTTCCGCTCGAAACTTTCGAACAAAAGAGTAGGGAGCAATTGATATGCCCAACAAATATCGACAAGTAAATGCGGATTAAATGCTAGAGGAAAAGGAAAAATTAAAAGCAAAATTTGTAGAAGCAAGTGAAGACGAGACCTACCCGATTTTGGTGGTGAAAACCGAGTGAGTCTCGGTTCCTTTAAACTGAGCGAGTCCAACTCGGTTCTTAGTCTCGTGTTATCTTAAATCCCTAGCGAAAGGTACCCAGAATATGTCATCCGGGAAGCTCCAGATGGTTGCCACACGTCCCCCCGGGAAGCCCGGGATGATTGCCACGTGTCCCTCACTCCCTCCTCTATAAATAGAAGTCTTGCCTCTTCATTGAGGGGGGATTGATGGGTGGAGAGAGGAGTCTATTTTGCTCTCAAGCATTTTAAGGGCACTCGGTTCTTTGGAGGCACTCGATTTTTGGGCACTCGGTTCTTTGGAGGCACTCGGTTTTTGGGCAATCGGTTCTTGGGCACTCGGTTCTCAAGGGCAATCGGTTCTCAAAGGCACTCGGTTCTTTTGGGCACTCGGTTCTTTGGAGGCACTCGGTTTTTGGGCACTCGTTTCTTTGGAGGCACTCGGTTTTTGGGCAATCGATTTTTGGGCACAAGGTTCTCAAGGGCAATCGGTTCTCAAGGGCACTCGGTTCTTTTGGGCACTCGGTTCTTTGGAGGCACTCGGTTCTTTGGAGGCACTCGGTTTTTGGAGGCACTCGGTTCTTTGGAGGCACTCGGTTCTTTGGAGGCACTCGGTTTTTGGGCAATCGGTTCTTGGGCACTCGGTTCTCAAGGGCAATCGGTTCTCAAGGGCACTCGGTTATTTTTGGGCACTCGGTTCTTTTGGGCACTCGGTTCTTTGGGCACTCGGTTCTTTGGGCACCCGTTACTTTGGGCACCCGTTACTTTTGGGCACCCGTTACTTTGGGCACCCGGTTTTAACCAAGACCCAGTCAGTTTTAACCCGATGCCAATCATTTCATCAGCTGTTCAACTCCAAGGAAGAGGCAAACGATTTTAATCACCAGCCAGTCGGTTATAATCAGCAGCCAGTCGTTTCTTCAGCCAAACGGTTATAATCAGTAACCAATCGGTTATTTGAACAGTACTATTCATGAAAGAACAATTATTCACCCGCAACTATTCATCAGCATAAACATGAACATTTATACACATATCAGTAATGTCATGCATAATATTTGCGACATGCATCAGACATATTTCTCAGAATATTGTCTAACTTGGCCGTCGGAGGGCCCGCGCGGGGAATTCCCCCGCGTGGCCTTCTAATTGTTGTTCTGCCCGCAGGCTAAATTCTGGACGACTTTATCCTAGCTTTGGAAGACCAATCTATTGAAGGCCTCATCGGGTCCCACGTCGCCTATCACATGAAGATCCCTTCGGGTACTTGACAAAGAAGATTCTGAAGACTATTCTAGGTCCAGGCCTTGTAGAATTTCAACTACAACCCAATCCGGATCCGTTGAAGCCTCGTGAATGACTCTCCTGACCATTGACATTGATGGATACTTTCGCTCAAGTTGATCCCTAGATAAATAAATATTATTGTTGTAACTTGGCCACAACAATACCAATTCATTACTGTAGCTGTTTTGGGGTCACTTGGATAGATCCCCCTTTAACGCGTTGCCAATTGTTTCGAAGAATTTTCTCAAGTGAGAAAACAATACCATGAAACTCTCCCCTAAATTTGTTCATAACAACAGAGAAAGTCAGATTCTTGCCAAACAGAACAATTAAATAAATCCTATGCATTAATGAGAAATCCAATAGTCATCAACATCATCACAATTAAACTTTAAACCCATAGTGAAAATGTATTGAAATGCCTCTACTACCTAAATAATGATAATTTGAATTGCAAGGTAAGAAAATTAAATTATTTCCCTGTTCAAAAAGCCTTCTGTTTCAAGAATTCATAGAACTCTAATGACAATACATACAACCCAAACCTTTGTTCCTAGAATATATTTTTTTTTTTTTTAATATTACACAGTGTAAAACTAACAATCATATTCTGCTACAATTTGTAAAAAAATGCAGGAACAAAAATTCATATATTGATGAGTCTTGTCCATTTACTTGTTAACTTCATGAGCAATTGCATAAACTTATAGTCTTATTCAATGAAAGCAAGAATAAAAGTACAATTTAAAACTTTTCATGTGTGTCATATAGAAGTGCCTTTAACAAGAATAACCTGCAACCTCTCAATAATGGAAGTTGTGTTACGAAACTGGGAAAGCAACTTAGACTGAAGTTCATCCCACTGACTCATTTCTTCTTTCACTTTCCTTAATTTTTGCTGATATTTCTTCACCATCCCCTCCATTGCCTGGAAAAATAAATAATAAGTAACAACAAAACTAATATATTTAAAACTAGTTATCATAATCAGGAAAAATCCTAGTGCTAATTGCTGATATAAATTCATCCAATGTCTCTCTCTTGTTACCTAGGCATGGATTCAGGTAAGAGTCAACTAATAACTAGTGCTCAAATCTCTACATCATGATATGATCCTGCCATTATTTCTTTCTATTTTTCATTGATTCTTTTCCAATTTTATTAAAAATATTTTTCAAAAAACATTTATAATAAAATGAGCATGACAAGTATAAATGGCACTTGGAATTGCATAAAAAACATGTATAATAAAATCAAGTCATACATAAATATTTTACATGATCCAACATTCGCACTCATAAAAATAAATAGTGACAACTTCTATGTGGAAGTACTCGAATCAGAATGAATTTAAACAATGAGCGGTGAAAATAAAAAAAGAAAAAATTAGCACCATCCCTATTTGATAAGTTTTTTGCATCATTACCATTGTCACCATATTTAATCCAATCCCGTGTATTAGCCCTCAAATGGCATTAGAAATATCCCTGCAAACTAAAGCCGAAACAAGGCACACCACAACTAGCATATTCTACAGTTATATCTATAGAGTTACAAAACTTAAAACTCAAATTGGCATATGGAACTCTGTCCAATTGTTATTTCAAAATATACCCTTTAACTAAATGATTTATTCCATTATTCTCTTGCACAAAACATGCCCTAAAAATGTATAACTATGTTGTTAATTTAATTGCATAACATAATTTGCTATTTGAGTATATTACATGGAAAAACATAACATGATGGCATCTGCATACAATTTTGTTGTTAATTGAAGTTCATAATATAATTTGGTATGTTAAGATGGTATAGGAAAACATTACAAGGTTGCGTGTGCATACAACTTTGTGTGTGTTTATATGCACTATAAACCATCAAATTAGTGACAAATTATTTCATGGAATTGTCATAAAATGTGATGCCCACTACAATTTCTTAACACTGTACTAAAAGGAATAAGATTTTTCAAATACATGTATTAAAATGGGGATTCTACACACACAAAGGTCACACTGGTTTCCAAACTTATCAGTTCAATTGTAAAGGTCATGGATTATATTTCTAAATCCAAATCGGAGAGGAAGTTAGGATGTATAAATAGAAATATGCAAAGATGAGAACAATCACAAACTTGTAAGGCAAGTTAGTGGTGCTTACATCAAGCATTACTATGTCAATCAACAGAATCTTTGGATATCCCATGATTAGAGCCTGGGAAACTTAAGGTAAATTTTCTTGGATAGGAATATGGCAGTGGTTGGGTATAGACCAGGGACCCCTTCCCCACCCTCATCTAGGCTGGGTATATTGTTCAGTTCTCTGTCCCCGCCCTCATTGGGTAATAGGTCTCCATTCTACTTTGTAAATTCATTAAAAGGGGATAACAAATTAATTTTTTTCATTGTTTAATTCATTTCCTAGCAATTTTTCAGGCTACTTTTTAATTTCACCCGTTCATTACACAAAAAAAATATATCAAAGTATACAAAAGTTTTCATCATTTTTACATAGCAACAAAATTGGCAAGAAAGAAACAACCCAAATTACAGAGAGTAAAATCATCAATGTTTTAACAACTAGGTATCCAAAAAACCATGCATTCTAAAATCTAACATTCTAATAGATAGAATAGTAAAGATATAAAATATATATATATATATATATATATACGTGTATACCATTTGTACCCTTATACAACCTGCACAAAGCTGCTTGTGAAGTAGCAGCAACAAGTATTACCAAAACAAAAAAAAACGTGAGATACGAAACCAGATAAGCTACTGAGAGGGCGCGGGGGGAATTCGAAAGACACAAGCAACATATTGATTGAAAGGAAAAACCAATAATACAAAACAGATCTCAGGAAAAAAAAATGGTTTGAGAGTTCAATTTTACTGAATCAAGAAGTGAGCGTTTTGACAGATGATTTAAACTACACTGATTGCAGAGAGGATCAGCAATCACTAGAATACAAAAAAAATCCCGTCGGTCGAGCAAAGCATGTGCAGAGAAGGCTTTGGTGAGAATCGAACTAATGAGATTGTGATTGCCGACTGAAATGAATATGCATTCAGAAATATCAGATTGGGGAGAGGGATAAAATCAATTGAAGTTCATTCAGTTTAGGTTAGGATTAAAGTCTATTTTATATTTAAATTGGTTCAAGTTATTCCGAGTCCAAATCCTGATAGCGCTACAAAATCCTTAAAAGGAAATAAGCAGGCAGTCTTACCCCATTGATGTTCTGACTCCCAGGACTTTAAACAATTCTTTTTTCTTTTCTCCCTTTTTGTTCTTTTCTTGTTTAGCTCATCTAAGCATACCATGAAACAACCAATTTTTTTCCCTGCAGTAGAGCAGCTTTATTGTAGTCCCTCCTTCCCATGAGGTGGGGAATCCACATTATATAGGTGATTCACTATCCAATAAACCACTCGTATAACAAAATCAATAAAGCAAATAAAAGCTCTTAGATGGACACAAATTAATCATAATTTCTTGCCTTGAAACATAATCAAATCGAGCCTAAATGATTAGCATATCAAACAAATTAATCATAGAATAATTGTTGTGACAGTTAAATCCGTAGCTGTTCTTAGTCTTAACATTACAACAAATTTGGATAGAAATTATATGTTATTTGAAAGGATAGGCAGGCCATTAAACACTAGTATTATGAAGAATATCCAGACCTTGCATGTTTCAGGGAGCATATATGCTGACAACTATAAGCTGTAATTGTTGAGGGAACAAGGCCTTGAAGGTTAATTCAAATGTTAGGTAAGGACAAGTTTTGATTTACAAAAAATAATTAGATCAACAATGAAATGCTCTCACCTGAATTCACATAATCAACTTTAGATATTTCAGCAGGTTCAGAGACTGATATGATAGGGCTCCTCCGCTAACAACACCTACCAATCCAGGCACAGGTTTACTCTGTGATGCATTTTTCAGGCTGTGTTTCAAATTCTGCCTTGGAGTCCTTTCCCTCTTAGTTTAGATGGCAAAGACCTGTAAAGAATTGCAACTTAGACACGTAAATAAAGTACTTTTTTCTCAATTGGTAGAGTTTACGACTAAAAATCATTCGCTAATCTAGATAATCAAGGCCTCAAAAACAAACACAAATGAGAAACATGTCGGGGAAAAAATATGTGTGTATATATATATATATAACACTTCAAATAACTAAATCAACACCAGTTGAAGAAGAAACATGGAATCATAGAATTGACAAATCAAAGCTTAGCATGAAGATAGATAGAATGGGCTACAAAATATACCTGCAAAAAAGAAAAGGGGACAACAGCGGCAGAAGGCGATAAGCGGAAGATAGCAGAGGCGACAGCGACGAAGGTGACCAGCTTCGTTGACTAAGGGGAAGGAGACGGGTGAAATTCGAGAAAAAATCGAGAAGAAAGGAATAGATTGCATAATAAACCCCAATCCTGTAGACAAAAAATATTCTGTATCTAAGTCTGGCTCAGAGACGAAATGTCTCGGTTTATAATTTTGCATAACATTTTGAACAGACACAGAGGAAATTCCATCTCTATGAAAAAATAATATTTAAATAATAAAAACAATTTTTTGGCATGACACAACTTAATTAATTAATCCGTATTTTGACATACAAGAGTGTAGGCCTTCACTTCCTCCAGTGATTATAATATCATATCGTGCATGCATCGCTACCATTGAAATTAGGCTTAGATATAGTCGCCTACTAATAATTAAAAAATATGTTATTTAATTTTTAAAGTGCAAAATGTTAATATTTGATATCTCAATTATTTAAAATTATTGTTTTAAATTCTTACTGTAACTAAGAGTAAATAGAGTTGTTATTTATGTCACGTAGGATGCCACGTCATATAAAAAAGGTCGCGTTAACGAGATACATCAAATTAGTTTTAATAAATAAATATGACATTTGATCCCTCAATAATTAAAAAATTTAACATTTGATTCCTAATAAGAAAAAGATCAAATTTGATAAAAAAAAACCTAAATTTATAAAAAAAAAAAAAAAATTCATAAAAAATATTTTAAAATATTCAAGAAAGACCTAAATTTCATTAAAAAAACCTAAAAATTTAACAAAAAAACCTAAAATAATAAAAAGACCTAAAGACTTCATAAAAACATCTAAAAATTAAAAAAAAAATCTAAATTTCATAAGAAAGCCTAAAAATTTCTTAAAAAATACTTAAAAATAATAAAAGACCTAAATTTCATAAAAAGACCAAAACTTTTCATTAAAAATCTAAAAATACACAAGGGATGAACCCCAAGCTCAAAATTGAAGTAGTTTAGAGGAGGACAACAAACTTCCAAGGAGCTTTTCATGTTCATTAAGTTTGGCAACTAGCAGTCAAACCATCTGAAGCTTGGAGCCATAAGAAAGAAGATTAATGTTATTGTGACTTAAAAATCCATCATTCTGCCTTTGTCAGGATGACATCAAGTTAAATTATTGGATAGTCTTGGGTCACGAGGCTCTAGTCCTTGGATAGTCTTGGGAGACTTCAACAGTATTCTGAATGCCGGGGAAAAATGCAATGGCCAAGATGTTACTCCATATGAAACTAAGGACCTGTTCGATTGCTGCATGAATTATGGTCTCTCGGATCTGCCATCTATTGGATGCTATTACACATGTACCAACAACTCGGTATGGTCTAAATTAGACCGGGCGATGGTTAATGGTCATTGGCTGATGAAAAGTCTCTATGGGTAGGCAAATTTTCTCCCCTCAGGATGCTTATCTGACCATACCCCATGTATCGTTTCTATTTTTCAGCCGGATAGATCAAGGAGCAAGCCATTCAAATTCTATAACATGTGGGTGAATCATGTTCATTTCAACAACCTAGTCAATTCAGAATGGCAGCAGTACATTGAATGGACTGAGCAGTTCGTCTTTTGCAAAAAGCTCCAAAATCTAAAGCATCCTTTGAGGCAGCTAAACACTAATCATTTTGGGCATATTTCCTCTCGAGTTGAAAGAGCTTCCCAAGAGTTTAAATAGGCCCAGATTTGCCTCCAGGACCAGCCACAAAATGCTGTCCTACAAAATAAAGTTGTTTTGAGGAAGAAAATTATTTTCTTGAAAGAAGCTGAGAGACTATTCTATCAGCAGAAAGCCAAATGTGAGCAAAGTGACAAATGCACCAAGTTCTTCCATGCAATAGCTAGAAGAAACTCTTAAGCGCAACTTCATTGCTTCGGTTTACAGAGAAGACGGATCACTTACTGCATCTTTTAATGAGGTTGTGGATGAGTTTGTAAGGTTCTATGAGAATCTACTGGGAACAGAAGTCCCTTGTCAGCCGATTGATCCAAATATCCTGAACTTGGGGCCAAGTATCCAACCAAATCAGGCATCCAGCCTAATCAGAAGCATTAGCAATGAAGAGATAAAAGCTGCCTTAATCAGTATAGGGGAGGACAATGCCCCGGGTCCTGATGGGTTCGCTTCCTGTATACTCTTAAGAGCTTAGATGATTGATATGTTAGTGATAGTGCCCTAGATGCTAGATTTACATTACACGGGATGTATGTGAATGACACACTTGATGTATTCTTGATATTAATAAAAGGGTCATATCTTCATTCATACCTCTCTCTCTGGCTTTTATGAATGAGTCCCTAGATATCCTGATAAAGTTCTTACTCTCAAAGGGTTGGGACAGCGTGACCTTGATTTATAGTTCAGAATATCTTAAAAATATTTCCAGTCCTTAGATTTATCAAAAGGAGAATATGATATATCGATTAGTGGATCGGCACATGGGCTACTACCATTATTAGCATAGGATGCTAGTGGGAATGGGGTGGTGAGTCACATGCCACATTGTGTGGGATGCATATAGTAGACATGTGGATGGGTGTTGCTAAAACATCTGCTAAATGTGACGCCAGCGATAAATCACATGGTTTGAGGATTAATGATCTGTTGTTGACTCCCGATTGTATATTTGGTCCTTGGACTAAAAGTGACATGGTGCCTTGTGCACTAGTGTCAGGGATTTACCGCTGAGTAGAACCATCCGGTGTAAGAGGAGAGAATGCTCATTGTGTGGTCTTTGTACAGTGGTGTATGGAGATAGATGTTCACTGATAGGATCCGTTGAGATCCATGGGTTGGAGGCGTACATCCATAACTTGTAAATCAGGTCAATCTATGGGACATGCAATGCAGTATGGGCGGAATGATCAACAAAACAAGTGCAAAAATTGGCGAAAACAGCGTAAGATCAATTATGGAATTGAGATATTAAAATTAGGGTTTAAGAAATCTTCAAAGTTGAAATAGAATGAAACGACTGCCTACAAAGTTTCTTAAAAGACTACTTATACTAGGTTACTAATCCTTGATCACATAGGAATCCTAGTCCTTGATCACAAGGAATCCATCTAATATAAGGAATCTATCTTTTTTTTAAAAGTCAAATGTGCTAGTCACATGACTACTTATTAAAACTAATAAATAAAAAAGTATTAAAACCTAATAACTAAAATACTAACAATAATTAAACAAATAAAAATAAAATAACACTAATAACTACAAAACTGCTCTTGAATCAATGTGGCAACTCACAACCATGCTAATACATACTAAGGTAAGTTAATAAAATAGGTGTACCTCGTGACAGAGACAGTGCCAAGAGTGGTATGAGAGCAGATAATGTGCAGATATGCCCCCGACTCATACCTGAGAAAGGCTCAGAATATACAGCAACGTCTGACAACTTCATGCCATATTACATTGTTTTCTCAATAACAAGGAAAAAGGTGATCGCACAATACATTTTCACACTAGAATGACATTTTGCGAGTGAAAATTGTAACACCCCTTACCTCAGTTTCAAGGTTGGGCGTTTCAAGTGATCTAGTTGGTTGGATACTAACTTGGATTTGGATATAACCTATTACTGTAGTTCTGATAGATTTAGTTGATTGGGAGTTGATACCAGAATACGCCGGAGACAGGACCATGCACAAGGTATGATTGGGGCAACGGCTCTTGACGGCTCTCTGGCCTACTAGCCTCCTCAGGCCCTTGTCCTGTTATGTGCATGGCCACCCCCGGTATATAACAGATCATAACAGTTTGTACAGGGAGCGTTCTGATGCAGAGGATCCTCCAAGGAGGCAACTGCAAAGCATACTAGCCATAGGTACAGTGCTCATGGTATGAACATAGCTATGCAAGGGTGAGGGAAGAAACCAGAAACGAGAAGCTTTAGAACAGCATGGAGAAGAAAGGGGTTTTGATTTCTCTGGGAATCGATATCTTACATAGAGAGAGAGGGCTTCCTTTTATAGAGAAGGAAAAGCCGAAATCTTACACACCAAGAGCATTGGATGCTTCGATAAAGCATAAAGCATAAAGGAAAAGACACAGAGAGCATTAAGTGCTCTGGCCAGTACAGTACACAAGAAGCCAAACTACTTTCGGCGAAAAACATAAAGCATACAGATAAGGCTATCATGCAGAGAGCATGCGCCTGACATATACAATACGGATAGAAGAAGACTGTTCTGCAGGAGACTTCATGCGGGGCTGATGATGGGCTTGGGCCGGTCCTGTTATGGTGTACCAAGATTACATTCTGGGTCGGGCTCGTCTGAATCATATGGGTCATGGGGCATACCCATACGCTTCCACCAGGGGTCTTCAGTGTGGGCTGGCTCTTCTGGTTGGGTAGAGCTGTTGCTTTGGGCCGGGTCTGGAGTAGAGATGCTAAGGAGATACTCGGACTGGGCTTTTTGTATCTTCTGGGTGTAGCGGGGAGGAGATTTTTCCCATGGGACATCTTCATCAATGCTGGGCCAGATTTGGGGCGGAATGGTCTGGTTGAGGATGGATAGTTGACGTTGGAGTTCTCGGAATTCTTGGGGATGGGTCTGCCATTCAGAATGGAGGTTGAATGGGAAGAAAGCATAGTCCTGGAAAGTAGAGGTGTAACGGGAAGATGCAGCAGTAGGGGTGTCCGTGGTAAACCATTTGGTTCGGGTGAAGAGAAGGATGATATACCACTTCTGGGGGGAATTCTGGTTGCGGAGGGTAATACTTGCAAAGTATTGTTTCCAATAGGAGAGAGGATGGAACCATTCTAGGAATTGGGTAGTATAAGTGTTAAGGCGAGAAGGATGAAGCCAATGCTGCCAGGTCTGAATGTGGAATTGGATGGCAATAGTGTGCTGATCCAGGAGGTACCATAAAAACCATAGGAGAGGTTCAGGAAATTCGGAATGGGGTAAAAGGGTGAAAAGGGTATAGAAGGGGTATTCAGGGTGAATGCCAAGACCACCAAGATGAAGGGAACCATAGTGTCGAATAGTTTCCAATTGGTAGTGAAGCATGAGCTTGTAAATTTCTTCAGGGAGGTTAAAAACTCTGGGCCATTCAGGGGGGTAGGTTGGAAGAGGTTGGAACATGGCAACGACCGGGAGAGAAGAAGCAGGTTTAGTGAGGGGTCGGCTTAGGAAGTTTGCAAGGATATTCTGGGTACCTGGGATATATTTGACTGTGAAAGAGTAGCGTGAAAACCATTCTTGCCATCGGAGAAGAAGAGGAGGGGGTAAATCTTTTTGTTTGAATTGCAACATGCGGGGGAAAGCGGCCATATCCATTTGTATCTGAAAATGATGGTTCACAAGGTGAATTTGGAATTTCTGGATGCCTTTTTTGACAGCAAGGATCTCTTTGAAAGTGGAATGGTAATGGAGCTCACTATCTTTGAAAGCACCGCTTTTGTAACCACAGATGGAGGTGTGTCCATTTTTTTCTTCAAGGAGGACGGCGGACCAATAAAGATCACTAGCATCAGTCTGGAGAATACGGGTTCCATCAGCTGGAATGTGCAATGGTGGTAAAGTGGGGACGAGAGTCTTAAGGTGCCGGATGGCTTGGGTGTGAGAGTGGTTCCCGGGGGGGGGGGGGGTCTTTTTTGAGGAGATGTTGTAAGGGTCGAATGGTGTGGACCAGGTTGGGAACAAAGTCAGCAATGTAGGTGACAATGCCAAGGAATTGTTGAACTTGGGTTTTGGTAAGGTTAAGAGTCAGGAAATGTGAGGAGCTCATTGCCAATAAGAGGTTGGAGGGAAATTTGGCCATTGGAGATGGTAAGTCCAAGGAAATCAATGGAAGGGACTGCAAGGGTCATTTTCTTGGGAGAGAGCATGATACCATACTAGGTAAGTAAGGTATGGAAGGTATGAAGTAAAGCGAAATGGTCAGCAGTATTGGAGGAGAAAAGGAAGATGTCATCAATGTAGATCAGGGCATTGGAGAGAATAGGGTGGAAAATACGGGTCATGGCTTTCTGGAAGAGAGAAGGAGCGGTCTTGAGTCCAAAGGGCATGACAGTCCATTGGTAATGGAAATTGGGAATGCAGAAAGCAGTTTTGAATCGTTCTTCAGGGCAGATGCCAAGTTGCCAGAAGCCAGCTTTGAGGTCAAATTTGGAGAAAATGGTAGCACCAGCGAGATGGGCAAAAAGATCAGGCTTGGTAGGAAGTGGGAATTTGTTGCCTGCAAGGAAGTGATTAAGAGGTTGGTAATTGATAACAAGGCGGAGTTTTCCTCTGGTTTGTTCAGCTCGCTTGTTGACATAGAAAGCTTGACAAGCCCACTGAGAAGTGGTGTCTTCAATGAGGTGTTCGGTTTTGAGTTGAGTGAGTTCTTGACGGCCAAGGAATAGTGGGAAGGATTCATGCCAGAATGGGTAGCTTTGGTAGGGTTGATGTCTTCATTTTTCTTGAAAAGAAGAGAAATGAAAAAATCGGGGTTTTGCCACAACGGGTGAGAGCATTTGGTAAGAAATTCAGAATGGGTTTCAGCACAACAGGTAGTGAGAAAGAGGCTCTGGAGAGTAGAGAGTTCGGTAAGGCTAAAAAAATTCTGGGGGGGAACAAATGGGAGGAATGAGCCTTTGTAACTAAGGCCATTATCAAGTGGTTTAATTCGGGTTTTCCAGAGTTGGCTAATGATATCCCATCCAAGGATGAGATCTTTGCCAGGGAGAGTGGAGCCAAGGAATTTATGTTTGATGCGAAGACCAGGAAATATCTGGAGATCAACGGGTTTACTTCGTTGCTTAATGGTGAAAGTTTCGCCATTGGCAGCTTGGAAGTATTGGGTATGAGGTTTCCAAAAGGAAGGTGGTAATACAGCTGGGTTGAGAATGGAGGTAGCAGCACCAGTATCAAAAAGGGCTATGACAGTGGTAGGTTTGGAGAATTTATCAGGGAAAATTTGGAGTTTGAGGAAAGGGGTTGGTAAGACTGCTTGGATAGGGGAGACTTCATACTGGAGGGAGTCGGGGTCAGAGGCGTCAGACTCATCATTAGTTTGGTAAGAGATACCAAAGACAACCTGAGGATTGTCTTCCACAGTTTCAGAGAAGAGAGATTCAAGGTCATCATCTTGAAGAGAAATGTTGGAGATCATCTGAACATGGGAGAGAACCTTTTTTGCTTTGGCTTGGGGGCAATTTTTTGCAAAATGCCCAGGTTGTCGACATATGAAACAGCAGTTTCCTTTGTTTTGGCCTTTGTGAGACTTCTTTTTGAAGAAGCGTTTGCGGGATGGAAATTTGGACTTGGTGCGGGCTCGGTTTTTGTGGTGAGGGATCGAGGGAGTGATTTTCCTGAAATGTCGGGATCGGTGACCAGAGCAATCACAAGTTTTTTCTTTGCATTTGATTTGTAAGTCAGTGCGGGTGCAAACTTTGGCAAGCTTGGTTGTCAAGGCCTTGATATCAGCATGTGCCTGTTGTTGGGAACAAAACTGTTCAACAGTTTTCAACACTCGTTGATGGAGTTCTCCAAGGGAAATGGTGACGAGGGAAAGATCTTTGTCTTCAAGCTGTCGGGAGATCTCTTGTCCAATGGGGTCTGGGATGGAGTTAAGGAATTGTTGCTTTAAGTTCGGATCATGCATGCCACCAAGGGCGTAAAAGCGGCGAGCAACTTCTCGGAAATGCCTGTTGAGATCTTTGGGATGGAAGGAGCAGCATTTGAGCTGGAAGTATTCTCTTCGGGCTAAATCAATGACATGAGCTGGTTGGCCAAGGAATTCTGTATGGATGTGCACAATGCAGCGCTCAATTGAGGATTCGGTAAGAATCAATTGTTTGAGGAAATCATCAAGTTTATCCCACCAATCACGGAGGATACCAACAGTGCGGGCAATAAATTGGGAGAAAACATAGGGGACAGAAGCATCTGGTTTTTTCATTTCAGCAACACACCAGGCTTGGAATTCTTGGATTCGGGAATACCAGCGAGAAGGCGGTATGTTGTCAAGGGTGAAACATGGATGGGAGGGCATGGTTGGAGGAATGGGTAAGTGGGTTTCAAAAGTAGTCGAATGGGCAGTATCGGCTATTTGGCGATGGGGAGACTCTGGAGGAGAATCTGAAAGAGGTTGGAGAGATGGTTCATAGTTGTTTAATCAGGGTCAGTTTGATAGCCAAAAGTGTTTGGGCTAGGACTAGGGGCTGCAGTGGATTCTTCAGTAGCAAAAACAAGGGGATTTGTTTCGTCGTCTGAAGTATCGGTTGGTTCAGTGTCGGTAGGGTAGGAGGAGAGAGGGTGTGTCATCATCTGAGGGGATTTTGGAGACGGAGGCAGTTTGGAAGGTGGTCGGAAGGTAGGTCGCTGTGGTTTGGGAGGGGTGAACTTTGTGGAGTTGCCATAAAGACCTTTGATTGCTTGAACATCAGACTCATAGTGGGACTTATCACGCCAGTAATTGAGATATCCTTTGGGGCCAACAGAAGAAGAAGATCCCTGGTATTTTTGTGTTCGGTTAGCCATTTCAACCGCAAGAGGATAATTCTGGCAAAGGCGTTTGAGCTCTTGTTCCTGGTGGTAAAAATTTTGCCTATCAAGTTTCATCTGGGTGATTTCCAACTGGAGATCTGTCATCCGTTTTTCCATTTGGTGCAAGGGATGAAGGACAACTGGTAAAACTTTGTCGAGCTTAGTTTCCAATCGGTTTTGGGACTGAGCAATTCGAGTAAGCATGGTGTTTTGAGAAACAGCATTTTGAGATTGCCAGTTTAAAACTTGCTCTGCTGGAGAAGCTTTGGTAGGAGTACCATCAAGACGTACTATGTTCGGATTTTTGACTTTCCAAGCATAGGAAATGTGCTGGGAAGGATCTTCACGGGATTCAAGAGGGGGAAAATTTTGGTGATAGGTAGAGGAGGAAGAAGGAAGATCAGGTTGTACCATGGCTTGAGTGGGACAAACTAAGGGCAGGATAGGGATGGTTGGAGGGGGGATATTTTGAGAAGATCTTGGTTGAGGCTTTGGTGGAGGTATTTCTGGTTGTGGGTCAATATCCCATCCGGTAGGGATAATGGGGCAGTGGGATTTGGGAGGTGCTGTAAACTTGACGTAGTAGTCATATTTTCCAGAGGGTTCTCCTAAGACCAATAGATGGGTCTCCTTTATCATAGGACTCTTTGAAGGATGTCCTGGATGGTTTGCAGGCTTGCTTGGGAGACTGCCGGGTGCTAGGCATACGATGGTTCCGGTAAATGCTGTGGAGAGTAGATCGTGTAAGATCTGGGTCTGTCATCTGAGCAAGACAGGAATCACAGCCGCATTCTTCTGGATCTATGGCAAGACCATCTGGGAGGATAATGTGGTGGCATTCTTTTACCCATCGGGGAACTGGGGATCCGTTTGCACGGAATTCAAGGATTTCTCTGGAGCCGGTCTGATCTGGGGGAGGGCTTTCTAAAGGTTGGATAGCAAACTGAGTAGAGAAGCAGGTTGGAGGAGGTGCTTCTTTTGTTCTCTGAAAGCTGATTTCTACAGTACCATCAGACTTGGTACTATAAGT
Organism: Diospyros kaki; assembly: GCA_036245055.1. Lineage (NCBI taxonomy): Eukaryota > Viridiplantae > Streptophyta > Magnoliopsida > Ericales > Ebenaceae > Diospyros > Diospyros kaki. The sequence continues at coordinate 16,806,661 of BSEG01000014.1, forward strand.
GGGATCAGAAGACTGGATAGGTTCAACGGTTCAGCCACCTTGATGGTATTTTTCATAGTCAGTCACCCATGCATTAGGAAGAATCTTGATGAGTTCTTCACGGGACAGTTGCTTAGGAACATGAATACAACTGGGGACTTGGTTGGAGTCAACTTGCAGCAGGAGAGCATCGGATTGATTGTGCGGGAGAGCAAGATCCAAAGCATGATTCTGAACTCGGTAAGCCATCTGATAGTGTAGGGTAGCATCATAAGTTGGAACACTGGGTTTTGTGCCAGCAATCTGAATCTAGACCTTAAAAGTATGGAGAAGCTGAGGGTCACAGATTGGCATGTTGAAATTGGGGAAAAGGGTAACAAAAATAGTGCCAGAGTTGAGAGTAGTCTCAACGGTACCGATGCAGGCATGCTGGTAAGTAGCAAAGTGCGAATCTAGAAGAGCTATTCTTGAAGTAGTCGGAAGACCTTTTCGACTGTGGAAGGTAAGAGCGAGTCGGATACATCCAAAATGAATATGGGTGTAACCTTCACGCATCCAAACAGGGGGCATATGGGCAGGAAGTTCGAGGTTGACAAAATGTTCTTGCTGCTGGGAAGGGATGAGGCACTGGTCAAACTTGGTTGCTTGGATATATTCTTTGACTTGAGATTGTGGGGCAGAAGGGGAGATGAGGGTTTTCATTTTCTTGACCAAAGAGGTTGAAGGAGTTTTGGTGAAGGCAAAATATGGGTTTACCAAGGGGATTTCAGTAACTGGGATACGAGAGTCATTTGGAAGATAGTTGATCTCATAAAGAGAATCTATCTGAGAAGATGTTGAAAAGCGGGAGGAGGAAGCAATTGAATCAGTTCGGGGGAGTGGAGGAGGAAGTAGTGGATTCATAATAGAAGGAGAGTTTCTGATTTCAAACCCTTCTTCTTGCAAGCATATGAACTACCATGAAAGTTGAAGGATAACAAAAAGAAGGTTGTACAGGGCGTTGTATCTAGATCCACTGTGTATGGGTAACACACTTAGTGCCAGTAGCACGCAGGTTCTAGTTTCCAACCAATATACTTCCCAAATTCTGGGCTCTGATACCAAAATACGCCGAAGACAGGACCATGCACAAGGTGTCTTTTCCTTTATGCTTTATCGGAGCATCCAATGCTCTTGGTGTGTAAGATTTCGGCTTTTCCTTCTCTATAAAAGGAAGCCCTCTCTCTCTATGTAAGATATCGATTCCCAGAGAAATCAAAACCCCTTTCTTCTCCATGCTGTTCTAAAGCTTCTCGTTTCTGGTTTCTTCCCTCACCCTTGCATAGCTATGTTCATACCATGAGCACTGTACCTAAGGCTAGTATGCTCTGCAGTTGCCTCCTTGGAGGATCCTCTGCATCAGAACGCTCCCTGTACAAACTGCTATGATCCGTTATATACCGGGGGTGGCCATGCACATAACAGGACAAGGGCCTGAGGAGGCTAGCAGGCCAGAGAGCCGTCAAGAGCCGTTGCCCCAGTCATACCTTGTGCATGGTCCTGTCTCTGGTGTTGCCACCATCTTTTCCTTCTAGTTGCCATTGTCAGGCTTTCAGTGGCATCTTATTTGTGCGACACTTATTACCACACTTCAGCACTTCTTAAAGACCATCTAACTGCCACCTAGCAACTTTCTGCTTCAGAAAACTTAAGAGACAATATGGCTGCCACCTTGCATTAAATCCAACCCCTACCTATTTCCATATGCTAAAAAGCTTTCATTTTCTACAAATAGTACACGTAGTTTATTGTTTCATCTTCCACGAATCACGATATCCATTCATATATGGATGAGAAAGGGTCATGTTTCCATGTTGTATGGGTTGACTTCACAATATCAACTATGTGATGGAACACAACCATATCAATTATCTTCATTCACTACCATGTCATCAATTGACATTATGAATACCATGCAACAACCCTAACTTACTTAGGATAAGGTGTAGTTAATGATAATAATGAATTTTACTAGTGACTACCTGAATTTGATCAGCACTAGCTTTAGCTAATATTAATTTCAGAGAACCCATCTTTACATCAACCTAAAGAGTTGGCCACAAATACTCAATTAAACCATCAAATTCCTTAGATATTGACCTAATTCAAATTGAGACATATCAATGCCTCATACTTTGAAGCCTTCGTAGTTTTTGCAACACCATAATGATAGAAACCAATTACAAGATGGTATCTCTTATAAAAGAAAAATAAAACTAATTAACTTAATAAAAAAGACACATTAGACCATCAACAATAATACCCTATCAGAATATAGTCCAAGAAACAAATGTACAATGGAGTGCATGATATTAACTATCTAGTAACCTTTATTTTTTATAGTTTCCTTGGGTTCTCAAAGCATAAGATGATTTAAAGTAATCAAAAAACTTCATAACCTCCAAGAATCAGTTTAATAATGAAATTATCCTCCCTCAGGACAAGATCTAGTAAATATGTCCCGACACATTGTAATAGAAGTGTTAAATCATAATGATACTAACAAAAATCCATCAATATTCAATAAAATAGAAAATTAGAAGTGACCGCTAAGTTCAGCTACAAGTCCTAATGAACCTCACGTGGAAACATGATTTACAATTGAATGTTCATGACATAGCTAATCATCACTAAGATGATTTAGAGTGTCAAAAAACCTTCATAACCTCCAAGCATCAATAATCAATTCCTCTCACTAAGACCAGGATCTAGGACATATGTCTCCAAGGCATGCAATCCAAGTGTTAGTAATAATAGTAGTGATGATGGCGATAAAACACCTATGAACAGATTACATATTAGAAGTGACTACCAAGTTCATATAGGTTCCCTAATGAACCACGTGTGGCAAGCATGATTAACTATTGAATGATCATGGTCTAGATAATAATCCAATAAGCAAGGATAATGAATTTCTTCTACTAACTCCATCACCTCGAAAAAGAATTTCTATATGTACAGTAATGTCACAAAAGGGGGAGGCTTTCGCAGGTGTATATTGCTCAGATTTAACTACAAAGAAGGGATTCAAACTGAGTTTCATTTATGAGAATACAAAGATCACATTAAAAATGATGGCATAATGCCCAGAATCAGGATTTAACTACAAACAGGTTATCCAAACTGACTTTGTTATAACATCCAAAAACACAACAAAAACTTGGGAACAAAGGAGATTACATAATCAGTGCCATCCTCATGAAAATTGCCAGGACAGTAGCTCAGATGGTCAAAATTATCTCCTGTCATAGAATTAAGCTGCCATCAATTATTATGAACCATTGCCATAGACGGATTATACTTGGTCACATCTTGGTTGTCACATCTTGGTTTGTGAAGGCTAGCAATCAACTAAAACAAATATCAATATCGAGTTCTTCACCAATTTCTTATGCAACATGTGGAAACTGATACATGTGCCCTAATTTATTTTCAACGATAAGTATGTATAATTTACATGGACCCTAAGGCAATATTTAACTGTTATTTATCTCTCATTGCTTAATGTTATTTTGTCACCCCAACCTCATCAAATATATGCCAAACCAAAACACTAAGGAATGAGGAGAAAACAACATATCAAACCTCTATCCCACTGCAATAGGGTAAAGAAAAAGACAACATCTGTACAATTTTATTGAGCCACAAAATCACAATTTCCCACTAACCAAAATGAAAAATTATGGAGCAACATGACTCACAATTAAATAAATAAATGGAAAGCAAGAGAATAATAATTATGGGTGAATCTGAGTTCTTAAATAAAAGCACAACATAACATATTATAATTTCTGCAAGCTCAAAAAATTCGGCAGGATAAATTCTGTCAATGGCATTTAGAAAAACAAAATCCTATCTTTACTTCTTTGAAGCCTTCGTAATTTCAGAGAACTCATAGGTCAATAACATATGTTGATGGTTAGCAAGTATTAATTTCAAAGAACCCATCTTTAATACAACCTAAAGAGTTGGTCACAAATACTCGATTAAACCATCAAATTCCTTAAAAGCTAACCTCTTTCAATTTGAGACATATCAATGCTTCTGCCACATGATGATTCAGAGCATTCTTTCAATTTCTTTTGTTTCAAGTCAGAGATTTCTAATTTCAAGTGTCCTAAGTTGTTTAACAGTCATTCCTTGCTTTGCTCAAAATACTGTTGGTAAGGATTAAGTGCCTTTTTGGAATAACAATATCACACTAAACAAGAATTGATAGGTAGTACCCTAAAGCTTAAGAATGGAAACCCCTATTCTAATCCTCAAGCAAAGTAGTGATACAAGTACATAGTGTAGCTATACAAAATAATTGCAATAAGAAAAACTAGTGTTACTTCTAAAGCTTCATACTTTAAACAGCCGCAAGTAAAAACAAAATTTAAGTGACCTTGAAGAAAAGAATCAAGACATAATCTACAAATTAAAATCAACTGACAAGAGCTAGCATGCCTAAGATCCATGTAAGTGTTGCAAAGCAAAAGGAATAACGATTGACTTTTCACAAAAAGAATAATAAGGCCAAGCAATACAACAAATTAGACCAAATTTAACGATATTGAAATAAAGACAAGGCCACAAATCCCAATGCATATTTTTCCTATCTTTCGATACTACTTTTTCTTCTTGTGCAGTTGTGGAGTTCGAAGAAAACTAAGGCAATTTCCAGCCCTCTGAGACAGAGAGGACATAAAGTGCACTTTTCTGCATTTACAAACTAAAATACAAACCAAATGACAATATAAGCAAAATATGGTAGTACTAACTCGTTGACATGAATAAAACCTGCTAAGAAAAGATAACCCATTTTTTTTAACATGCCACAACATTGGCATCTCTTCTCTTGATTAAGCATATTACAAATGAATGGGATATACCCAAAAAAATTTAAATAATGATCTCAAGTTGACAAAGCACTCTGGGAAAAAAAAAAAAAAAAGAAAGCTCAGCTTCATATTATTCAAGAAAGAGTACACAAAAAACACACACACACAAAACCATAGTCAAATAAAAGCACTAACACCATTATCAATTTTCTCAACAGCTTTTTCACGATAATAACAAAGGTTAATTACCAAAACAAAAACCTGAATTGTAACAGTTTTGTCAATACTTTCTTGCTGTGCATCAATGTGAGGCCTTCCACTTGATCTTTGATGTAAAAATCTGAAATTAAATGTAGAAAAATTATATTTCTAAACAAATGACAAAACTACTAAAATTACTAGGTATCAGCAAGTCAAATATACGAGTTCTCAAACACTGTCCTTAGAATATCTCATAAATCCTGTTATGAATCTATGGAAAATGCAACCGCAAATATATAAAGAAAACAATATTTTCTTAAAATTTTATATAAAAATTTCATATGGGTTTCAACCTCCCACTCCTCCCTCACTCTTCAAATAGGCCAAAACTAAGAAAATAGGTACATAAACTACCCAGAGCCCAATGCATATAACATCAGTCACTAATATCCAATGTTCTTTATATAACTACTCTTTTTCACAAGACACTCGGATATAAATGATAAAATCATGAATCTTGAGTGAGAAAAAACAAATCTAAATATTAACATCAATTATATTCGGATGCCCTCAGATCCCAAACCTCTTTGATCAAGTCATCAACGATTTATCCCCAGAAGCAATTGAATGCCTCTTACCAATAAACATCTCCAATGTATATACGCAAAAAAATGCTACTTCCTTGTATACTACAATAGACACATCCAAGGCACTGTTAGTGTGTGTATATGTAAAAGAAAGACAGAAAGAAAGAGAGAAGGTAGCCATAGAAGTAGAGGCAAGTGTTGACGACTAAGGGCCAGTTTGGCTTGGCTGTGTAGTGCTGCTGTCCATGGGACCGCTCAAAAAATAAAGATTTCCATCATCGGAAAAACATATCGAGATATATTAGAGTCAAGCTTAACTCATATTGAACATAACTTTAAAGGAGTATAAGATAGATCATACAGAGCAATTGCTTGGCAGTGATTCGATCTACAATTCAAATGCCAAGGAAACAATCGGGGCTAGAGAAGATAGTGATTTTAAATAGTCATTCCTTGCTTTGTTCAAAACATTGTTGCTAAGGATTAAATGCTTGTTTGGTATAAATATATCCCACTAAAGTAGCGTTTGTTAAAATGAGTAAGATAAAGTTGTATCAAGATAAGATTAGAATGTTTTCCAGACCAATATATAGAATGGTCAAGATAAGATTGAAAAACATTCTAACATTTTTATCAAACTGTTTGTTAATTTTTTTGGAATGCACTTGAGGACATATGCGTCATTTTTTCTTATCTATAAGGTCCAAGATATGCTTATCTTTTTTTTGTGTAAATAAGCATTTTTATCAAACTGCCATTTTTTTTTCTTATCTTGAGGGGGGGAGAGAGATTAACATATGTGGAAAATGGCAGATAAGAAGTCACGCGACTTTTTTTCCAATGGTCGCCAGATAAGTTTAACAAACCCATTGGAAATGACAAAAGTCTGAAATGCTTTTTATATCTTACCTTTTTTGGTCTATATGTTAGTTAACAAACACTACCTAATCAAGAATTGATAGGTAGTTTGCTAAAGCTTAAACAAGAAAACCCTTATTCTAATCCTCAAGCAAAGTAGTGATATAAGAACATAGTGCAGCTATACAAAATAATTGCAATAAGAAAACCAATGTTACTTCTAAAGCTTCATAACTTAAGCACCTCCAACTAAAAATAAAATTTAAGTAACCTTAGAGAAAAAAATCAGGACATAATCACCAAATTAAAATCAATAAACAAGAGCTAGCATGTTAAAGAACCATGTAAGTGTTGTAAATCAAATGGAGTAATGATTGATTTTTTAAAAAAAGAATAAAAAAGTCAAGCAATACAACAAATTGGAACAAATTTAATGATATTGAAATATAGACAAGGCCACAAATCCCAGTGCATCTTTTACCTATCTTTCAATACTGCTTGTTCTTTTGTGTAGTTGTAGAGTTGGATGAAACTATGGCAGTTTTCAGCCCTCTGAGGAAAAAAGGGCGTAAAGTGCATTTTTCTGCATTTACAAACTAAAACAAGAACCATATGACAAGATAAGCAAAATATGGTAATACTTGCTTGTTGACATGAATAAAACCATTAGAATGCTAAAACAAGATAACCCAATTTTTTTAACATGACATAAGATTGGCATCTCTCCTCTTGAATAAGCACATCGCAAAAAGAAACACTGATATCCAATTGAAAATTTTTAAATCATGATCTAAGATTAACACAACAGTGTATAAAAAAAGAGCTAAGCTTCATAATATTCATGAAATAGTACCCAAAAAAAAAAACACAAACACAAAACCAAAGCCAAATAAATTCACTAACAGCAATATCAATTTTGTCAACAGCTTTTGCATTATAATAGTAGGGGTTAATAACCAAAATAAAAACCTGAGCTTTAACAGTTTTGTCGATACTTTCTTGTTGTACAAATATGTGAGGGCATCCACTTGATCTTTGATGCCAAAATCTGTCATTAAATGTAGAAAAATTCTAATTCCGAACAAATGACACAAGTACTAAAATTACTAGGTACCAACAAGAGAAATATAGGAGTTCTAATCCACTGTAATGAGAAAATCTGTCAGATCCTATTATGAGTCTATGGAAAATGCAACCACAAACATATAAGAAAAACAATATGTTCTTAAAATTTTATATGACAATTTCATAAGGGTTTCAACCTGCCCCTCCTCCCTCACTCTACGAGTTGGCCAAAACTAGGAAAATAGGTATATAAACTACCCAGAGCTCAACGCATATAACATCAATCACTAATATCCAATGTTCTTTATATAATTACACTTTTTAACAACACACTCATAGATATAAATGATAAAATCATGAATCTCGAGTGGGAAAAAACAAATCTAAATATTAACACCGCAAAGAACATCAATCATATTCGGATGCCCTCATATCCCAAACCAATTTTAATCAAATCATCAATGATTTATCCCTATAAGTCATCAAATGCCTGTACCAATAAACATTTCCAATGTATATACGTATGAAAATGCTATTTGCTTGTATACTACAATAGACTCATCCAAGGCACTGTTAATGTGTGTGTGTGTGAAAGAAAGAGAGAAAGAAAAAGAGAAGCTAGCCATAGAAGTAGAGGCAAGTGTTGAGACTAAGGGCTTGTTTCGCTTAGCTGTGTCGTGGTGTCCATGGGACCACTCAATAAATAAAGATTTCCATCATCGAACTATCAGATCGAATATATACTAGATTCATGCTTAACTTGTATATAAACATGACATTAAAGCAATACAAGATAGATCAAACAGAGCAATTGCTTGGCGATGATCGGACCAACATATCAACATTTTAATGGCGGAACTGGCAAAGAAACAACCGGGGCTAGAAAAGGCTGTGATTTCAAATAGCCATTCTTTACTTTGTTCAAAACACTATTGGCAAGGATTAAGTGCCTCTTCAGTATAACAATATCACTTTAAACAAGAACTAATAACACTAAAGCTTAAGCAAGCAAACACGTATTCCAATCCTCAAGCAAAGTAGTGATACAAGCACATAGTGTAGCTATATAAAATAATTGCAACAAGAAAACCAATGTTACTTCTAAAGCATCATACTTTGAACACTTGCAAACAAAACTAAAATTTAACTAACCGTGAAGAAAAGAATTAGGATATAATCTAGAAATTAAAATCAATTGACAAGAGCTAGAACATCAAAGATCCACAGAAGTGTTGTAGAGCAAAATAAGTACTAATTGATTTTTCACAAAAAGAATAAAAAGGTCAAGCAATACAACAAATTAAAACAAATTTAATGATATTGAAATATAGAAAAGGCCACAAATACTAGTTCATCTTTTTCCTATCTTTCAATCCTGATTGTTCTTTTGTGAATTTGTGGACTTCGAAGAAGACAAAGTGCATTTTTTCACATTTACAAACTAAAATACGAACCATGTGACAAGATAAGCAAAATATGGTAGTACTAGCTCGTTGACATGAATAAAACCATTATAATGTTAAAAAAGATAACCCAATTGTTTTGACATGACATAAGATTGACAACTCTTCCCTTAATTAATTAAGCATACTACAAATGAAATGTTGATATCCAATTGAAAACTCTTAAATCATTATCTTAGATTAACACTGCACTTTGTAAAAACAAGAGTTAAGCTTCATATTATTCAAGAAAGAGTACCCAAAAAAAAACACAAAACCATAGCCAAATAAAATCACTAATAGCATATCAATTTTGTCAACAACTTTTGCACGATAATAATAAGGGTTAATTACCAAAACAAAAACTTGAGCTTTAACAGTTTTGTCAGTACATTCTAGTTGTAAATAAATGTGAGGCGTTCCATTGGATCTTTTATGCCAATATCTGGCATTAGAAGTAGAAAATATCTATTTCCAAACAAATGACACTTGTACTAAAATTATAAGGCGCCAGCAATCAAAATATAGGAGTTCTGATACACTGTCCTTAGAAAATCTCTCAAATTCTGTTATGGAAAATGCTACTGCAGATATATAAGAAAAACAATATTTTCTACAAATAATATATAAAAATTCCATGTGGGTTTCAGCTTCCACCTCCTCCCTCTCTCCCCGACTAGGCCAAAACTGAGAAAATAGGTATATAAACTACCCAGAGACCAATGCATATATCATCAGTTACTAATACCCAGTATTCTTTATATAACTACACTTTTTAACAGGACACTCAAAGATATAAATGATAAAATCTTGAATCTCAAGTGGGAAACAACAAATCTAGATATTAACACCTCAAAGAACATCGATCATATTCGGATGCTCACCAATCCCAAACCTCTTTGATCAACCCATCAATGATTTATCCACCTAAGTCATCAAATATCTCTACCAATAAACATAGCCAATGTATATACGTATGAAAATGCTATTCGCTTGTATACTACAATAGACACAACCAAGGTACTATTAGTGTGTGTGTGTGTGTGTGACAAAAACACAGATAGAAAAAGAGAAGGCTTCTGTAGAAGTAGAGGCAAGTGTTGACCACTAAGGGCCTGTTTGGCTTGGCTATGCCGTGCTGTCCATGGGACCACTCAATAAATAAAGATCTCTATCATAGGGCAAACATATCGATACCTATACGAGATTCAAGCGTAATTTATATATGAACATAACTTTAAAAGAGTACAAAATAGATCATACAGAGCAATTGCTTAGCAGAGATAGGACCAAGAAATTAGAATTTCAACAGTAGAATAGGTAAAGAAACAACCAGGGCAAATGAAGGCAGTGATTTTAAATGGTCGTTCCATGCGTTGATCGAAAAATTGTTAGTAAGGATAAAGTGCCAGGTTGGTATAAAAATACCACACAAAACAAGAATTGATAGGTAGAACACTAAAAGCTTAAGCAAGGAAAACACTATTCTAATCCTCAAGTGCAAACTAGTGATATGAGTACATAGTGCAGCCATACAAAATAATTGGAAAACAAAAACAAGTGTTACTTCTAAAGTTTCATACTTGAAATACCTGCAAGTAAAAATAAAACTTACATAATCTTGAAGAAAAGAATCAGGACATAATCTACAAATTAAAATCAATTGACAAGACTTAGCATATCAAAATTCCATGTAAGTGTCGTAAAGCAAAAGGAATAATGATTGATTTTTCAAAAAATGAAGAAAAAGGTCAAGCAACACAACAAATTGGAACAAATTTAATGGTATTGAAATATATCTAACACCAAAAGTCCCAACGCATCTTTTTCCTATCTTTCAATACTGCTTGTTCGTTTGTGTAGCTATGGAGTCGGAAGAAAACTATGGCAATTTTTAGCCCTCTGAGAAAAAAAGGACAAAAAGCACATTTATTCACATTTACAAACTAAAATAAGGACCACATGACAAGATAGGCAAAACATGGTACTACTAGATCACTGACATGAATAAAACCATTAGAATGTTCAAAAAAGATAATCCAATTTTTTTAACACGACATAACATTGTCATCTCTTCTCTTCAATAAGCATATTGCAAAAGAAATGTGAGATCCAATTTAAAATTTTTAAATCATAATTTCAAATTGACACAACACTGTAAAAAAGGAGTTAAGCTTTATATTATTCTTAAAAGAGTACCCAAAAAAAAAAAAACACAAAATCATAGCAAATTAAAATCACTAATAGCATTACCAATTAGTTAACAGCTCTTGGATTGTAATAAAAAGGGTTAATTATCAAAACAAAAACCCGAGCTTTAACAATTTTGTCAGTACTTTCTTGTGGTAGATAAATGCGAGGCCTTCCACTTGATCTTTGATGCCAAAATCTGACATTAAATGTAGAAAACATCTATTTCCAAACAAGTGACACAAATACTAAAATTACGATATACCTACACGTGATATATAGGAGTTCTCATACGCTGTCATTAGAAAACCTCTCAGATCCTGTTATGAGTCTATCAAAAATACAACCGCAGATATACGAGAAAGACAAGCATTTCTTAAAATTTTATATAAAAATTTCATATGGGTTTCAGCCTCACCCTTCTCCCTCACTCTCTAAGTAGGCCAAAACAGAGAAAATAGGAATATAAACTTCCCATAGCCCAATGCATATATATTCAGTCACTAATATCCAATGTTCTTCATAGAACAACGCTTTTGAAAAAGACACTCAAATATATAACTGATAAAATTATGAATCACGATTGAGAAAAAATAAATCTAAATATTAACACAAAAAAAAAAAACATTAATCATATTCGGATGCCCTTAGATCCCAACCCTTTTTGATCAAATCAACAATGATTTATCCCCATAAGTCATCAAATGCATCTACCAATAAACATCTCCAATGTATATACATACAAAAATGCTATTTGCTTGTATACTACAATAAACACATCCAAGGCAATGTTAGTGTGTGTGTGAAAGAAAGAGAGAGAAAAAAAGATTGTAGCTATAGAAGTAGAGGCAAATGTTTACGACCGAGGGCTTGTTTGCCTTGGCCGTATTGTGCTGTCCATGGGACTGCATAATAAATAAAGATTTCCATCATCGGACTGATTTTTCACGAAAAGTATAAAAAGTCCAAGCAATACAACAAATTGGAACAAATTTAATGATATTGAATTATAGACAAGGCCACAAATCCCAATGCATCTTTTTCTTATCTTTAAAAACTGCTTGTTCTTTTGTGTAGTTAAGGAGTTGGAAGAAAACTATGGCAGTTTTCAACCCTCGGAGAAAAAAAAGACGTAAAGTGCATTTATTCACATTTACAAACTAAAATAAGGACCGTATTACAAAACAAGCAAAATATGGTAGTATTAGCTCGTTGACGTGAATAAAACTATTAGAATGCCTAAAAAAGATAACCCAATTTTTATAACATGAGATAAGATTAGTATCTCTTCTCATGAAAATAAGCATAAAGCAAATGAAAGGGTGATATCCATCTGAAAATTTTTAAATCATGATCTCATGTTGACATAAAACTATGTCAAAAAAGAGTTAAGCTTCATATTTATCAAGAAAGAGTGCCCAGAAAAAAAAAAAAAAAAAAACAAGGAACTACAGCCAATTAAAATCACTAACAACATTAACAATTTAGTCAACAACTTTTGCATGATAATAATAAGGGTTAATTACCAAAACAAAAACTTGAGCTTTAACAGTTTTGTTAGTATTTTCTTGCTGTAGAAAAATGTGAGGCCTTCCACTTGATCTTTGATGCCAAAATCTGACATTAAACATAGAAAAATTATATTTCCAAACAAATGACACAAGTACTAAAATTACCATTACCGGTAAGTGAAAGATAAGAATTCTCATACACTGTCATTAGAAAACCTCAGATCTTGTAATGAGTCTATGCAAAATTCAACCGCAAATATGAAAGAAAAAGAACATTTTCTTAAAATTTTATATAAAAATTTCAAATGGGTTTCAACCTCCCCCTTCCTCCCATACTCTCTGACTAGGCCAAAACTAAGAAAATAGGTATATAAACTACCCAGAGCCCAATGCATACACCATCAGTCACTAATATCCAATGTTTTTATATAACAACACTTTTTCACAAGGCACTCATAGATATAAAAGATAAAAACATGAATCTCAAATGGGAAAAAACAAATCTAGATATTAACACCACAAAGAACATCAATCATATTCAAATGCCCTCATATCCCAAACCTCTTTGATCAAATCATCAATGATTTATCCCCATAAATCATCAAATGCCTCTACCAATAAACATCTCCAATGTACACCACAATAGACACATCCAAGGCACCGTTAGTGTGTGTGTGTGCGCGTGCACGAAAGAATAAGAAAAGAAAAAAGGGAAGGTAGACATCGAAGTAGGGGCAAGTGTTGACGACAAAGGGCCCGTTTGGCTTGGCTACGTCGTGTTGTCCATTGACTGCTGAATAAAAAAATATTTCGATCCTCAGGCAAACATATCGAGATATATACTAGATTCAAGCTTCACTTGTATATGAACGTAACATTAAAGGAGAACAAGATAGATCAAACAGAGTAATTGCTTGGTGGTGATGAGATCGATAAAGCAGCAATTCAATGGTGGAACAGACAAGGAAACAGCTAGGGCTAAAGAAGGTTGTGATTTGAAAGAGCCGTTCTTGCTTTGTTCAAACCACTATTGGTAAGGATTAAGTGTCTGATTGGTATAACAATATCGCACTAAACAAAAATTGATAGGTTGTACACAAAAGCTTAAGCAAGGAAACCCCTATTCTAATTCTCAAGCAAAGTAGTTATACAAGTACATAGCGTAGCTATACAAAATAATTGCAATAAGAAAACCAGTGTTACTTCTAAAGCTTCATACTTTAAACACTAGCAATTAAAATATAAAATTTAAGTATCCTGCAGGAAAATAATCAAGACAAAATCTACAAATTAAAATCAACTGACAAGAGCAAGCATATCAATCCATGGAAGTGTTGTAAAGAAAAAGGAAAAATCACTGATTTTTCACAAAAAAGAATAAAAAGGTCAAGGAATACAACAAAATGGAACAAAATTAAAGATATTGAAATATAGACAGGGCCACAAATCCCTGTGCATCTTTTTCCTATATTTCAATACTGCTTGTTCTTTTGTGTAGTTGTGGAGTTGGAATAAAATAAAGGTAGTTTTCAGCCTTATAAGAAAAAAATAACATGAAGGGCATTTTTTGGCATTTACAAACTAAAATCAGAACCTTATGACAAGATAAGCAAAATATGATAGTCCTAAGTAGTACAAGACAAGGATATTTTATATGAAAAATTCATTTGGCTTTCAGCCTCCCCCTCCTCCCTCACTCTCTAACTGGGCTAAAACTGAAAAAATAGATCAATGCATATATCATTAGTCACTAAAATCCAATGTCCTTTATATAACTACACTTTTTCACAAGACACTCATAAAGATAAGATCAAGAATCTCAAGTGGGAGAAAACAAATCCAGATATTAACACTACAAAGAACATCGATCATATTCGCATTCCCTCAAATCCCAAACCTCTTTGATCAAGTCATCAATGATTTATCCCCATAAGTCCTCAAACGCCTCTATCAATAAACATCTGAAATTTATAAACCAATGAAAATGCTATTTTCTTGTATACTGCAATATACACATCCAAGACACTATTAGTGTGTGTGTGTGTGTGTGTGTGTGTGAAAGAAAGACAGAAAGAAAAAGACAAGATAGCCATAGAAGTAGAGGCAAGTGTTGATGACTAAGGGCCTGTGTGGCTTCGTTGTGTCAGGTTGTCCATGGAACTGCTCAATGAATAAAGATTTCCATCATCGGGCAATCTTAAAGAGATATATACTAGATTCAAGCTTAACTAGTACGTGAACAAAACATTAAAAGAGTACAAGATAAATCAAAAAGAGCAATTGATTGGCGGTGATGGACTGACAAATCAGCATTTTAGTGGCGGAACATGCAAGGAAACAACCGGGGCAAGAAAACGATGTGATTTTAAATAGTCGTTCCTTGCTTTGTTCAAAACACTGTCGGTAAGGATTAAGTGCCTGTCTGGTATAACAATATCGCACTAAGAAAGAATTGATAGGTTCTACACTAAAGCTTAAGCAAGGAAATCTCTATTCAAATCATCAACCAATGTAGTGATACAAGTACATCGTATAGCTATACAAAATAATGCAACAAGAAAACCAGTGTTACTTCTACAGCTTCATACTTTAAACCTGCAAGCAAAAATAAAATTTAAGTAACTTGAAGAAAATAATGAGGGCATAATCTACAAATTAAAATCAAATGAGAAGAGCTAGCATATTAACGATCCATGGAAGTGTTGTAAAGCAAAAGGAAAAATGACTGATTTTTCACAAAAAGAATAAAAAGGTAAAGCAATACAACAAATTGGAACAAATTTAATGATATTGAAATATAGACAAGGCCACAAATCCCAGTGCATCTTTTTCCTATCTTTCAATAATGTTTGGTCCTTTGTGTTGTTGTGGAGTTCGAAGAAAACTAAGGCAATTTTCAGCCCTATGAGAAAAAAAAGACATATAGTGCATTTTTTCGCATTTACAAACTAAAATAAGAACCATATAATAGGATAAGCAAAATATGACAGCATTAGCTCGTTGACATGAATAAAACCATTAGAATCCTAAAAGAAGATAACCAAATTCTTTTAACATCACATAAGATTGGCATCTATTCTCATGATTAAGCATACTACAAATGAAACGGTGATATCCAATAGAAAATTTTCAAATCATGATCTAAGATTGACACGACACTCTGTAAAAAAATAGTTAGGCTTCGTATTATTCATGAAAGACTTCCTAAAAAATACACACAAATAAAATCACTAACATCATTATCAATTTTGTCAACAACTTTTGCACGATAATAATAAGGGTTAGTTACCAAAACAAAAACCAGAGCTTTGATAGTTTTGTCCATACTTTCTTGCTACACATCAATGTGAGCCCTGCGACTTGATCTTTGATACAAAAATCTAACATTAAATGTAGAAAAATTCAATTTCCAAACAAATGACACAAGTACAAAAATTACTAGGTACCAGCAAGTGAAATATAAGAGTTCTGACACACTGTCCTTAGAAAATCTCTTAGATTCTGTTATGAGTCTATAGAAAATGCAATCGTAGATATATAAGAAAAACAATATTTTCTTAAAATTTTATATAAAAATTACATATGGCTTTCGGCAACACCCCCCCCCCCCCAAAAAAAACCACCACCCTAACTCTTCCGCTAAGCCAAAAGCCAAAACTGACAAAATAGGTATATAAACTACCTAGAGCCCAATGCACATATCATTAGTCACTAATATCCAATGTTATTTACATAACTGCACTTTTTAACAAGACACACATCGATGTAAAGGATAAAATCAAGAATCTCGTGTGAAAAAAAAACAAATCCAGAAATTAACGCCACAAAGAACATCAATCATATTAGGATGCCATAAGATCCCAAACTTCTTTGGTCAAATAATCAATGATTTATACCCATAAGTCATCAAATGCCTCCACCAATAAACATCTCCAATGTATATACCTATGAAAATGTTATTTGCTTGTACAGTACAATAGACACATCCAAGACACTATTAGTGTGCATGTGTGTGAAAGAAAGACAAAAAGAAAAAGATAAGATAGCCATAGAAGTAGAGGCAAGTGTTGATTACTAAGGGCCTCTTTGGCTTGGTTGTGTCGTACTGTCCATGGGATCACTAAATAAATAAAGATTTCCATCATCGGGCAAACATATAGAGATATATACTAGATTCAAGCTTAACTTGTATGTGAACATAACTTTAAAAGACTAGAGGATGGATCACACAGAGCAATTGCTTGGAGGTGGTCGGACCGAGAAATCAACATTTCAATTGCAGAACAGGCAAGGAAACAAATGGGGCAAGAAAAGGCTATGATTTTAAATAGTCATTCCTTGTTCTGTTCAAAACACTGTTGGCAAGGATTAAGTGTCTGTTTGGTATAAAAATATCGCACTAAACAAGAATTGATAGGCTACACACTAAAGCTTAAACAAGGAAATTTCTATTCTAATCCTCAAGCAAAGTAGTGATACAAGTACATAGTGTAGCTATACAAAATAATTGCAATAAGAAAACTAGTGTTACTTTTGAAGCATCATACTTTAAACACTTGCAAGTAAAAATAAAATTTAAGTAACTTGAAGAAAATAATAAGGCAATAATCTACCAATTATAATCAACTAACAAGAGCTAGTATATTAATGATCCATGGAAGCGTTGTAAAGAAAAAGGAAAAATGACAGATTTTTCACAAAAAGAATAAAAAGGTCAAGCAATACAACAAATTTAATGATATTGAAAGATAGATAAGGCCACAAATCCCTATGAATCTATTTCCTATCTTAAAATACTAATTGTTCTTTTGTGTAGTATTGGAGTTGGAAGAAAACTAAGGCAGTTTTCAGCCCTATGAGAAAAAAAGGACATAAAGTGCATTTTTTTTGCATTTACAAACTAAAATAGGAACCATATGACAAGATAAGGGAAATATGATAGTACTACTTCATTGCCATGAATAAAACCATTAGAATGCTAAAGAAAGATAACCCCAATTTTTTTAACATCACATAAGATTGGCATCTATTCTCCTGATTAAGCATACTACAAATGAAACGGTGATATCCAATAGAAAATTTTCAAATTATGATCTCAGATTGACACAGCACTTTGTAAAAAAAGAGTTAGGCTTCATATTATTCGTGAAAGAGTACCTAAAAAAACAACATACAAAACCATAGGCAAATAAAATAACTAACAGCATTATCAATTTTGTCAACAGCTTTTACACAATAATAATAAGGGTTAATTACCAAAACAAAAACCAGAGCTTTAACAATTTTGTCCATACTTTCTTGTTGCACATCAATGTGAGCCCTTCCATTAGATCTTTGATACCATTATCTGACATTAAATGTAGAAAATTTCTACTTCCAAACAAATAACATATGGGTTGCAGCCTCCCCCTCCTCCCTTACGCTCCGACTAGGCCAAAATTGAGAAAATAGGTATATAAATTACCCAAGCCCAATGCACATATGATCAGTCACTAATATCCAATGTTCTTTATATAACTACACTTTTTCAAAAGACACTCATAGATATAAATGATAAAATCATGAATCTCGAGTGGAAAAAAAACAAATTTAGATATTAACACCACAAAGAATATCAATCGTATTCGGATGCCCTCAGATCCCAAACCTCTTTGCTCAAATCATCAATGATTTATCCGCATAAGTCCTCAAATGCATCTACTAATAAACATCTAAAATGTATAAACCTATGAGAATGCTATTTGCTTGCTTGTATACTACAATATACACATCCAAGACACTGTTAATGTGTGTGTGTGTGTGTGCTCGCGTGTGTGAAAGAAAGACAAAAGGAAAAAGAGAAGATAACCATAGAAGTAGAGGCAAGTGTTTACGACTAATGGCCTATTTGGCTTGGTTGTGTCATGCTGTCCACTGGAGCGCTCAATAAATAAGGATTTCCATCATCGGGCAAACACATCAAGATATATACTACTAGATTGAAGCTTAAATTGCACATGAACATAACTTTGAAGGAGTAGAAGATAGATGATCCAGAGCAATTGCTTGGCGGTAATCGGATCGATAATTAGCATTTCAAAGGCGAAACAACCAATGAAACTACAGGGGCCAAAGAAGACCCCACGATCGATCGAATCGCCAAACCCTAGTTCTCGATGGTCGACGTCGGTTCCGTACCGTTGGAAACGTTGCTTAATGCTTATGCTGGAAGCCAAACAGTAAAAACATAGCGAGAAGAGCGTCAGAGGAAAAATAAGCTATACCAGGATGCGAAAACCATCAACAAAAGCAATCAAAGTACACAGAGAGACAGAGAGAGAGAGAGAGAGGACCTGCCAAAATTGGAGAAAAGCGCCATGCCTAGGGTTTTCCGAGTAGTCTTCGAAGGGTTTGAAGAGAGCGAATTGAAGCTTCGCTTCGATCTAGAACCAGAGTTGGCAAAGCGAGTGGAGGAGTTGAAGCTCATTGTGTGTGATTTGAACAAATTGGGATCGCAGAGGAGATCCTCGAGGATTTGATTTTCAAACCGTTAGAGAGAGAGAGAGAGAGGAAGGAAACTTGCTTGCAATTTGACGAAGATTTGAATGAAGCAGCAATTGGGCGAATAAACTGTGGCCCGCCCCCCCGCTTTTATTATTTATTTGGATTGGGGGCACTCACCGCAACCACAACCGCTTTTTATTATTTATTTTTAATTAATTTGCTCATCTGGGGCAGCCACCGCCACCATGGCCCATGGGCTTGTTTACTCACGGGGGATCGGTCATATTTCTTACTGTGCAGTGCATTGGTTATTATCTTCCAACAAGTTGAGTTTATTTTTGATTTGTTGATGTGCAAGAAATATAAATACTATCAATTAATAAAATATATCATTAAATAAATACATCACAAAATAAAATTATGACTTTCATAACTAGTCTGAGATTTTTGATATAATTACATCGAGTTAGTTTTTCGTTATTTTATTTTATATAAAGAAGTTAAAAGAGTATTAAAAAATTATGTCAAAACTCATACACTTATCTATCAAATGTTATAATATTTAAGTATTTATTTATCATAGTAAAAATATCTAATAATTTGAAAGTTTGTGTATTTTATTATCCTGTTTTTTAATGTTGTTGGAATTAAAATTCTAATAATTATAATATTAGTTTTACTATAAAAAAAAAATCCATTTCTATGTAATTCTTTTCCACATCTAATATCGATAATAATATTTAAATCAGTAAAATATTCTCTTCCAGTAGCTATTGTATATCTCCTTAGCTTGTTTGCCATAAACTCATCAATCGAATACTATAATTGCCATCAAATTTCCCATTCAGAACATAATATTAAGTGTATCAATTCCGAATATGTTATAATTTAGGATTTTAGAAATATAATTTTTTTTATATACCACAATCACTGATATACTTGACACATGATTTATTTGGAAAATCAAGGACTGATGCAAATCTAAAATCAAATGAAGCATTATTACATGGATAATAAATTATTTGGTCATCCATAACTCAAAAACTATCAAATATCCAAACTAACTTAATTTCATGTTTCCAGGTCACACTATACAAATTTGCTATAACAAATAAACCAATTTACCATGTATCCTCAAACAACAAAAAATTGAGACTCAAAACGTGCAACATTATATCAACATAGCCCAATAAACCAAATCATATGATCATTCAAATCTAGTGAATATCAAATTGAAAGGTTGTGACCAAAAAACATAAGATATATCAAGTTAGAATTTTCTATTTTCTTCAAATCTACTTTAAATTTCTTTTTGCTTGTAATAGAAATTCTTGAAGACTTGTACCATGACTTTAAATATTTCAAAATCATCTCTAAAAAAAAAAAAAACTTACGCTTTTTGTTTGCAAAATTTTCCAATAGTAAAATTAACATGAAAAACTAATAACATGACAATCCACGTGGTTATGAATTTTGAAATGGTCATGAGTATAACTATAACTAAAACTACTGAAACTCCAAATAAAAATAATTAATGAACTCCTTAGATCCTTAAAAGAAACTACAAATATACAAAACTGACAAAATTGTAGTTCTTCCACGATCATAGAATGTGTTAAAAGCAATTGGAACAACTTTGACACATAAACTATATACAACACAACCTGCACTCTTGTGCAATTCTTATGTAGAATTTTATAAAACTGAACAGCCACCTGCAACTAATCCAAAGACTATAACTCCACCAAACCTAACCTGATAGAATGACATGGTGTACAAGAGATGCAAAAGAAAAACATTGACCCCTTCCTATACATGCAGTTTAGGTGCCAATCAAATTAAATGTCAACTCCTTACCTCTTCATATGCTTCAAAGTTGAAAGCAAAATTAACAAGGTGAGGACAAAGAGCCTTCACATCTCTAAGAAACATTCCATTCTGTACTCCTAAGAGTAGAAAAAATATTAACGAACAAAAAAGAGAAACCAAATCCAAACAGATGGGGTAATTATGTCAGGAAACGAAACATAACCACGAGCAGCGTAGTTTGCAGATGAAATTTCAACAATTACGCGCAGATTGTCAGAATGGTAGATAGCAATAGGCTTATCCTTTAATTCTAAATGGTTCCTAATAGGCACTAAGACAAAAAAAAACACATTCCTAGGAAAGAATCATCCACAAAGACATTGCAAACTTTACAATTTGTTCTAATACCAGTTGAAAATTGCATTTGATGTCATGGATTTTTCCAAGAATATCACATGCATAATTATAGTATACGTAGTAATCCAAAATCACATGAAAGAAAGAAACAAAATAGTCACACATAATTTGACACATGATTTATTTGGAAAATCATAGACTAATGCAAATCTAAAATCATATGAAGCATTATTATATGGATAATAAATTTTTTGGACACCCATAACTCAAAAACCGTCAAATTTTCTAACAAGCTCAATTTCATGTCTCCAAGTCACACTATTCAAATTTGCCATAACAGATAATTTACCTGAAACAGAAGGTTGAGATGGGCTAGCTTGATTATGAATTTCAGCTGTGTTCCCACCAATTATACAAACATCACTTCCTTTATCTAACTTCCCTTCACTATATTCTCTTTCAATGCACACAAGCCCCTGACTGACTGCTGTTGCAATATTCTTGCCCAAGCTGTCATCCCCGCCCGTTGGCTCTGAGCGTTGCATGGATCCACGTGGTTCAGATAAATTAGTCTTCTTAATCTGTGCAAGCTTTTGCGAAAGGATCCCCCAATTTAGGTTCTATTTGACCTGTCACACAAGTTTCAAAATCACTGGAGACCAGGCTGCTTTCCAAAACAAAACAAGCACATATCTTTGGTTGGTTATGAGCTTCACTAGCAATCTGGTCCAGTTGGTAAGGAACGCCAGCAAACAACACAAAGAAACATGAATTATATCAAATCCTATATTGCATCATAAACTGCAAAGTTTATAACATGGCTCCTTAATACAGAATTTTTTTGAAAGAGCAATCAAGACAAAAAGAAACATAGTCTTCAAATATGCTAGACTATCCATCTTCCTAAGATTTCTCAATGCACGTAACCGTTGCTACTCATTCTTCACAGTTTCAATACGCTTAGATCATGCTTCAAGGATTATCCACATAACAGAAACACTGCAGTTGAAAATACAGTACATGGAATTAATAGAGGACTAATCAAAATGACTTCCCTCCCTAACATTTGGAGATCAACCTTCTTTTCTTTTCTCAACTTACATAGAATCAAGTGTGGCAATTAGAAAAAGGGATGTCAGTTCAAAACTGCTTAGGAAATAAAAAAAGTCAAGCAAAGATTAAAGCATACAGCTTAACAGTTTATTTGCAGCGATAGAATCCATCAGCCATGAAGGTTTCACTACTGGTAATCCACCACTCAAGGACCTGGATAAATTACCAACAATAAAAATTAAAGAAGTTCAAGAAAAGCTAAATGATCAATTTTGAATGTCTAAGACCAGGCAATGTCCACCACAGGTTCTTGATTTTACTATCTGGAAGGTTACTACATATGATATGGGTAACATGATGCCTTGAAAAATAGTTCCCAAGGCGTCTTCCCTGCTTGAGCATATACCCTCGCCGCTCCTGTTAAGATAAAAGAGAACTTTCAAATTTTTTGGTAACACCTCTGGGCATTTAATGAATATTGCAAAGTACATCGAGACCTGAATGATGGCACAGTAAATCCATCAACACATTGTCTATGTCAATTTGAACACAATGGGATCGAGAGGAGATCTCGAGGATTTTCAACCGTTAGAGAGAGGAAGGAAACTTGCTTGTGAAGATTGCAATTCGATGAAGAAGTAGCGATTTGAAAGACTAGTAAATTTGCAACAGGAATTATTTATTTCCTAATTCAATTATTTACGTATTCTCCTAAATTTCTTCCAGTTATTCCGTCTGTACTCGGATATGTGACTAATTTGGCTATACCAGCATGCGAAAACCATCAACAAAGGTAATCAAAGTACAGAGAGGGAGAGAGAGGGGACCTGGCGGGATCGGAGAAAGGTGAAATGCGAAAGGATGAGCGGGAGGAAGAACGAGAATTGGAACCCCAAGCCATGCCTAGGGTTTTTTTGAGTTGTCTTCTTCTTCTTTTTGTTGCCGTTACTCGAAGGGCTTGAAGTGAGCGAATTGAAGCTTCGCTTTGATCTGGATCCAGAGTTGGCAGAGCGAGTGGAGTTAAAGCTCGCTGTCTATTTCAATTTGAACAAATTGGGATTGAGAGGAGATCTCGAGGATTTTCAACCGTGTTAGAGAGAGGAAGGAAACTTACCTGCGAAGACTGCTATTCGACGAAGGAGTCGCGATTTGAATGAAGCGACAACTGGGCGACCGCTTTTATACTCATTTTGGGCGCTCACCGCAACCGCCTGTGCCTGTGGCCTTCTTGCGCTCGCACTCACATTTCTTCCTGTGCAACTTCATATTATAAATTAATTAATTACATATGAATTTTTTATTTCAAAAAATGAAACTTCATATTATAAATTAACAAATTATGAATAACTAATTTATATCAAATTAATATAAAATTTTATATTTAAAACTTTAATTCTGTACCAGTTTTACAATAACGTTAAACTTGAATAATTAATCTTATATGTATTAATTATTTTATCTTTCTTCCAATTTTAGAGGATAATTAGTTGTGGAAAATGTTTTTCAATTTTTATATCAAATTTTTTATAAAAAAAATAATTAAAAAATCAATATTATTTTGTGCAATTGTAATGTTTATTAGGGAACGAAAGTAAGACGAATTGGAAAAACAATTGTGGAAAAACAACAATCACTAAATTTTATTTTTTGTCACTACAACCACTAAATTTTAATTTTTATTACAATTTTAATTTATGGAAAAACTACAATCACTAAATTTGTCAGCTAGTAAATCACTTTAGGAGATTCTTTTAAATCTTAATACTCGTTTTCTACAAACCAATAATACTTCATTTGATAGGTAATTATAAGAATGAAATTAATTTTGTTTTCATTTGAACAAAATAATACTTCATATTGAAATTTATATATGTTGAAAACCATAACCTTGACTCATGACTTAGGAATTAAGCCAATAGATGTTTTTCATCATCAAAACTAATATACAAAAGTGAAACAACAATAAGAATGTTGTTTAAGTCTTTATTAGATAGTCTTGAATTTGTCAACTAGTAAAGGCTAATAAGTGGTTAATACCAGACATGTTAGATTATATAATGAATATATGAGATTAGTATCCATTCTTAAATTACATTTATTTTTCAAATAAAATTTGATTGGTAAATTTGAAAAATATTTCTCCAATATTTATTTTTTCATATAGTAAATATATAATAAATATTTTATTTTTAGTTTTCTAAATTGTTTTATTGTTGAAAATATCCTAATAGAGACATAAATTTGAAAACAATAATGATTGCACTAATATAATCTCATAATTTATATGAAATAGCTTGGGGGTTTCTTTTTGTGCATAACTTGATTAGGCGGTGTACAGGGCCATGCAGACCTAGCAATGTTCAGCTTGGGGGTTTCTTTTTGTGCATTTTGTCGCTTCCGAACTATATTTTTCTTTACTTTATTTGGGTCTGTATGAATTGTGTTTATTTTGTGGCCAGTGTGCCAATGTTATATGTTATGCATGCGTGGGCTATGTGCAACACCCCACTTTTTTCTTACCGAGCGTATCACTATGTTAGGGTCCAAAATATACATAAATTATTTTTTTTCTTTCTTTCTCGGTACATAACTTAACCTTAAGTACTGAATTTCAAACAAAACCCCCAGTAAATCATTTAAAAATGCGGAAGCGATAATCAAAACCTGATATAGTACATAACTAATTCAACTTATATTATATCGTAAAGAATTCGTACCATATATTACATCATATCTTTAACAGCCTTAATACATGAAGAATCCATAATATTCTAATAAGGCTAATCATAAATAAAACATCAGCTCGCTGAATCTATCGGGCACGCCATCACGTGCTGTCATATCTCAACCTGCTCCTTGCCCTAACTGCAAGTCTCAACTGGAACGTGGAATGTTCCAGGGGCATAACCCATTAGAAGATGAAACTTCTAGCGAGGGTCCAGAACATATATGCATGATGCAATAACATGAACAACATTTGCCCTTAGTGTAACTTCCCTGGCTTGCAAGCCCGGTTAGGAATCCTAGGCAAATTCCGAACCTCTACAGGATAAACCTAACATTATTCCTTCAACGCCCTTGGGAATTACGGCTACACTCTGGGGGCGACATCCCATTCCCATGCACAAATATCAATATGATAATAATATCGTGCCATGTAAATATCACGACTTTCCATGCAATATGACAAAATGAATCATAGCTTTTGTAAATATTATGCATATATAAACAATCATATCTTTCATAAATATCATGTAGGATAGGATAACTCACTAAACCATGTTTAGGATAAAATTACTCACCTTTTAATATAAATTTGCATTTTCTCGAAAAACGTGCACTGCCTTGATATGCGTGCCCTGCCTCGATTCTCGTGCTAACTCTCAAAAGTTGCACCAATCACATCATTTCGATCACCTCAATCATAAAATAACATTTAATCACTAAATATTCTCAATATTCTATTTATTTTATTTTTCCTTCATTTTCTTTCATTTTTCCTTTTCAAAAATTCCAATAAATATCTTGGGACTATTTTCTCAAATCTAATTCCACAACAATTCATAATAGGCTATGAACTTCAAGGGAAAAATACTGAACTTACCTGAATGCAGCGTTTTCATGCAAAACGAGGTTCTTTGACGTTAAAACCGAGACATAGGGAATCCCAAATCCCAATCTTTTTACACAAACCTCCATAAAACATTTTTCTCTATTTTTTTAGCATTTTTTTCGAGAATTTTAGGAAGCTCCACGCACCCGTACGTGCCCACATGAGCTAGGGCGAGTGGGGGCGCGTGAGGAATAGCGCGTGCCGGCCACGCGCCAGTCATCTTCCCCGACTCCGGCACACCGGCGATCGGAGATGGCTATACCATTTTGAAGCCTTATTTCAATCGATCCTTTTGGCCCATCTTGGAGCTTGAAAGGACAACCTGAAGGCCGTCAATCGGAGGCTTAAAGCCTCGGCCGTCCGTCCGCCTCCCTCTTTTCGGCGAGCTTCGAATCACCTTCAAACCTTCACCAAAATGGCTCAAAATCTCCAGAAATCATCTTCAAGCTATGGGCAACAAAAGCCCCTTGCTTTGAACTCCCAATTTATTCGAAAACATTGTCGATTTGTAGCTTCTTTCTCCCTTATTTTTGGCCAAACCCTAACCCTGTTTATAGGCAAATTCGAGTGATGAAACGCTCTTGGCTGCCTTACCCGACCTCTTAAGAGCTTCAACCTCCCCTAGATCGACCCTCAAGCCGCCCTTGCCGACCACGAAATCAAGTTGCAGGAGCTCGACCAATCGGCCAAATTCTTGATTGATTTTTGCTCGATTTTCGGCCACCTCGATTGCTTTTGACAGATATTCCTTTGCAAAAGTTGCTCCCCTGATCATCCCTCATGCAACACTGTGGCCAAAATCGGCCATGGCCGACCACCCACGTGCAGGTCGTTTGGCTATGCTGTCATTTTTGAGAAATTGCACTTTGACCCCTCCAGTTTTGGCCTTTCTCATTTTGGCCCTTTTCATTTATCCCATGAACTTTCCATAATTTCATTTAGAACCCTCAAGTCTAAAACATCATTTTGACCCTTGAGGATTCTGAAAAAATGTTGTTTCGGCCTCTTTCTAGTAATTTCTAAAAACTGCACTTAGGCCCGAATCTTCGTTTTGGCCCTAAACCCTCTCGTTTCTTCCTGAAACCACTGAAGGGTTGTTCCTCATGAAAAACCGAAGCTCTCTCAAGCTTCCGTTGACTCCCCGAAAGTCATCTATAACAATTCGGTATTATAGCCTAATTAACAGCTGCATTTTTGCTGTACCGAAAACTGTTCCCGATCCAATTTCTTTCGGCACCATAAATCCTATCTCGGGATGCTTGTTAATGCCATATCATTTTCCTTTGGCATATCGGCTCCAGGGTACTCCCGGTAATCGATTTGGTCAATTTTTCGAGCTATTCAGATACCAATTTTATCTGAAATCTCATTTCTCTAATAAATTGCATATTTTTAATTAACCCAAATTTCTCGGGTATTACATTCACCCCTCCTTAAAAGAAATTTCGTCCTCAAAATTTTCATCAGACCGTTAAAGTAACTAAGACATAACATAGCTCATTATCTAAATACCTCAAATCAAACATTTATTTGATCCTTGACAAACACCTCGGTTTGCGTTCCTTACACGTCTAATGCTTACAAGCATACCATGTCTTTCACATTATTTCCTTTTATGGCTTCTTTCAGACAACCACACATCTTTCAATCATTTTAGGCACGCACATTCTTCCCTGAAACTTTTGAGAATGCCTTCTCGTATTTCAAAAATCGTAAACCTTGGGCTGGCCATATCATCATTCCATAGACAAGAATATTTGTCAACCACACATGCCTTCGTATCTCGTTCACCAGATTCAGCTAAACAACCAGACTAGCCATAAAAATAGACGATCCTTTTGGTACTACCATCATAGTCAGCAGGCCAACAAGCCTCCAACTTCATCTGACACTCACAGCTATCTACCAGGTCCTGCGTTGGGCACCTCTCTGCCACGCGCCCGGTGATACGAAGTAGTGCAATCGTAGTCCTTAAGGAATTCCATCAACCGTTGCTACCTCTCGTTCAGCTCCTTTTGTGAGAACTCATGCCTCAGGCTTCTCGTGGTTTGTGAGCACATCAAAATGTCCTACCATTCCGTTTCGGTAATGTTTCTATAACTTTGAGAGCACATACCACATTTGCCAATTCCAAGTCATATATCGGGTAATCCTTTCTGTGCCTTGACGTGATCCTCATGCCATCATTCGGTCATGTTGCACTAATCATGCAATTCGATCCTTTAAGCTATCATAAACTCTTACTGCACCCGGCAGGTTATTCTTGTTAGGCTCTTCTCATGAGTCCTATTGTAGACATAATTATTCCAGAGTGTTCTATCACTGCCTCCTGACAATAGCTTGCCAAAACATCTTATTTTGAAACATCTTAGCACTTTATTTCAAAATCTAGTTCGCAAAAAATTTCACTTCGAACCCCACGTTGCTCCATGTTTCAAAACATAAAGTCGGAACTATAAATATCCGAAAAGCCTCGAACTCAACTTTCACGTGTCCGGACAATTTTTTTTTTCCTTGCCAAAATCTCCAAAATAATAAAACACGTTTTTTTTCCATAAAGAAGAGAAATATATATATATATATTTCCATTTCTTTTTCCTTTTTCTTTTCTTCTTCTTCTTCTTCTTCTTCTTCTTCTTCTCTCTGCCAACCGTGCGCGCGAACAGCCACTAATCGCGGCCGCCTTCCAGCATCGCCGCCACCCCGACGGTCGCCGCTGCCTCCTCTGCTATCGCCATCGGTGCCTGCTCCGCCATCGGCAGCGAGCCATCGTGTGGCTTCTCCGCGCCCCTAGTCGCTGATCGCCATCTCTAAAGGCCCAATCGGCCCTCCGTCGGCCAGATCCGGCACACCGCCGCCGCTACCTGCTCCCTCATGCAGCCACCGGCCACTGCCTGGCCTCCCTCGGCCGCCACTGCTACTGTCACCGTCCCTGCCGTTGCTGCCAGATCTGGGTTGATCCGACCCGATTCAGGTTTAACCCATCCTTGATTTGACTCATTAGATCTGACCCATTTAGATTCGACCCATATCTAATTTGTCTAGATTTAGTCAGACCCAGATTTATCATGCCGAGGCGTATCACACTAAACCCCCGGTCTCAATGTGGTGCCTGCATAGTCTTAAACAGAGGATGCACTCCACAGTGCATCTTTGCACCTTACTTCTATTATGAGGATGGTACTACTCATTTTGCTACCATCTATGAGGTTTTTACTGTCAGAAATGTCGTCAACCTCCTTGCTCCGCTTTCGGTTAACGACCGATTTTGGGCTTCCGCCACACTCTTCTTTGAAGCTCAAGTCCGGCTTCAGGATCCTATCTATGGTTGCGTATCCCACATTCTAGCTCTTCAACAACAGGTTAGTGATTTGCAAGCTTATCGAGCTTTCTTGCTAGATTCACTATTCGCATACTATTCTTCATATTCCCAACCTGTTCCTCAACCTGATCAAAACCCGAACTGGAGTTCCGATCTTCCCATCATCCCAGATGACGTCCCTTATCCTGGTTTCTCAGAGGCTATTCTTCCACCTTATCCTGGTGAAGCCAGCAGTAGCTAGATGCCACCCCCAGATGACATCGATGAGCTGGGACCTATCGTGTTTGGCAACCTTCGTCCTCACTGAGCATCGACCATGTTATCAGTTTTATGGTTTGCCTTTTTCTTTTGAATGATTGTATGACTTGATCTCCTGTAACTGCTTGAACGTATAGAATGAATGTTATGCTTTTGGATACTTTTAACGTTTCATTCCCTTGTCTTACCCTCGATTGCATTTTGATCATAAAATACCTCAGCCTCTTGCAACTATTTTAATAATTCATCAAATTGAGGTAAAATATCAGCTCTTAATTATCACCTGATAATTCGTGTCTTTAATCAAGTCACACATAACCAAGCATAATCTCAAGCTATCATTGGCAATTTCATCAGTAAGAAATAATCCTGTTAAATCTTCCGAGAATATATTTTGCTATTTCTCAATTCTTCTTACAGCTTTTCATTGACTGCAAGTGGCCGTACCATATCTCGACAGGTTCTTTATTTCCATAACTTACTGACATCACTTAGCAATACATCTCCCAATTTTCCCATCAAGGCTACATAGACTAACTGTCTAGCCATACGAGAGTTCCAATCTCCAAAATCGAAAATCTCGAATCCTCAATCAATTTGGTTCTGCAGCTTCTCCTACTGCGACCTATCATCTTGGCACATCTGCCATCATCTTGATTCTCTTAATTACGTCCAAGATTTAAACAATCTTTAAGACGACAATCTATAGTCATGCTACCAGCTAAAGCAGGTAGGTATTTACATTACCCACGGTACTCCCATCCTTATTGGATTTCTTCCTTTGAAAACTCTAAAGTTTCCTCACGAATCCATAAATCCTCAATTGATTCTTTCAAGAAATTCCTCAAGAATCTCAAACTGATTTATCCTCAAGATCCCAAATCATATCACAATATCTGGTTCCCATCGTCTTCCAAAAACTCGATTTCCTTTGCCATCACGGCTCTCTATCCATCATTCATCACGGTGCTTTTAAGCTCTTCTCATCGAGTTTGATTACCGACAACTTTACTTGATTTTTGTAGGTCCATTTGGCACACTAAACCGTAGTCACAACCTCTGTTGACTAGGTATTTTCATTATTCCTTTAGGGTTGATACGATCTATCAATCAACTATTTCCTTTTCGGTACCCAACTGTACCTTGAGTTGAGACTACCATCTCCCAACTCATCGTCAAGGTTTTGGATTAGCCATGCTCTGCTACTTGAAATCTCATTTACCGAGAATCCACAGACTCGCTTTTCGTTCTTTAGATCTAGTTGACTATCGGCACCAGACCATTAAATTAGTTCTTCTTAGGCACTACACTTATTGTCAGCCAGCACACAGCTGTCATCATCACCCCCATCATATAGTAGGCTTACTCCCACATCATACGTTATCCCTTACACAGGTACGTCTCGGGTGAAAACTGCACGATCTCGTCGTAGTCGTTCAAGAACTATCATTCATTGTCGCTGCCATTGAGTCTACTCATTCTGTAAGAACATTCCTTCTAGGCCCTCATCATGGCCGATGATTTCATTACCTCATAGGTAGCGCCTACACGGCTCATGAGCATGCATCTTTCCTTTCCATTTCATATGTTAG
Source organism: Diospyros kaki (assembly GCA_036245055.1). Taxonomy (NCBI): domain Eukaryota; kingdom Viridiplantae; phylum Streptophyta; class Magnoliopsida; order Ericales; family Ebenaceae; genus Diospyros; species Diospyros kaki. Next base: position 16,837,843 of record BSEG01000014.1, read on the forward strand.
GTAGCATTCCTTTGAGCCACCCAACATGACCATCTCATGATCCCATTTGCCATACTATTCACCGAGGTATTTTATTCCTCGAGTCTCGCACCGTTTGGCATGTCACCCACTCCCAAGATGACCGCGAACCCCAATGCAATTCCTTAAATAGGACACACAGTCCATATTCAATCCATCACATTTCGATTTCCAAGGCTTCCGGCCTCTATCAATCACAGCTAATGGCATACCTCGCATCCATTGGGACTTGGATATCCCCTACAAGGTACAAACCCTACTGTGTTGTCCCAGATCTTTAGCATCTGATCATCTCCTCGGCAGTACACTAAGCAACTTAGACCCTGGGTCCCAGACCCATACTGCGAGACAACCAACTAGCTTTCCCGGTACGTTAATCATAAGCTCATAACAAGCCTTTTGCCTTGGTCCCTAGATCCAGATCTGTCACTGCGAACACCGACCAATAGTGTCGTCACGCTGCTAGGGTTTCCTATCCCGTCTCTGCGAGTCTCATTGGTTGCACCCCCGTCTCCTCATCAATGGACGCAACTCACACGCCATTACTTGGCCATCTTTGGCCTCTCGTTTGATCCAATCCGTTGGATCCCTTATCTTATTTCCGAGATACTAAATGACCCTAGAAAAATCCTTATCCTTCGATCCTTAACTCGACAGCTAAGCCATGTCACATCAGACTAATCATCACTGATCTGATCATCTTCGATAACCGCAGTTATCTCATCTCTCATTGTAAGGATTTTTAACTAATGACCTCAAATCATCGGTCCCTAAATCTCTCGGATCCATAATCACGGTTACCGAGTCAACCTTACACCCGAATCATCTCATTGGATCCTTAACTTCATAGATAGATCATTCTTTCAGTACTAGCTTCTATTAGGCATTCTACTATTCACCAGGAATAGTAGTCGTCTATTGAAATAGTGTCTGTCATGAAGAGTACACCAGGTAAGTTCCCAGGAAAGAGAGGTGGGTCACAATGGACACACTTAAGTACCAAATCTTTCCTTAACCAGAACTTTCCTAGACATGCACTTCCACTACAACACACTTATCCAGTAACCGTCAATACCTAAATCTTACGGTGGTTTTGCTAGTCACATGCGACCCTTTTCCTTAGGTTCGCCTAATATCGACTACATCCTAGTCACTTAAGGCTCTTCCATCGGATTTCTTTTCCAAAAATTCGCTCTGATACCAACTATAACACCCCGTTTTTTTCTTACTGAGCGTGTCACTATGCTGGGGCCCAAAATATACATAAATTAGTTTTTTCTTTCTTTCTCGGTATATAACTTAACCTTAAGTACCGAATTCCAAACAAAACCCCCAGCAAATCATTTAAAAATGCGGAAGCGATAATCGAAACCTGATATAGTACATACCTGAATTCAACTTATATTATATCGTAAATAATTCGTACCATATATTATATCATATCTTTAACAACCTTAATACGTGAAGAATCCATAATATTCTAACAAGGCTAATCATAAATAAAACATCAGCTCGCTGAATCTATCGGCCACGTCATCACGTGCTGTCATATCTCAACCTGCTTCTTGCCCTAACTGCAAGTCTCAACTGGAACGTGGAATGTTCCAGGGGCATAACCCATTAGAAGATGAAACTTCTAGCGAGGGTCCAGAACATATATGCATGATGCAATAACATGAACAACATTTGCCCTTAGTGTAACTTCCTTGGCCCGCAAGCCCGGCTAGGAATCCTAGGCAAATCCCGAACCTCTGCAGGATAAGCCTAACATTATTCCTTCAACGCCCTTGGGAATTACGGCTACATTCTGGGGGCGACATCCCATTCCCATGCACGAATATCAATATGACAATAATATCGTGCCATGCAAATATCACGACTTTCTATGCAATATAACAAAATGAATCATAGCTTTTGTAAATATTATGCATATATAAGCAATCACATCTTTCATAAATATCATGTAGGATAGGATAACTCACTAAACCATGTTTAGGATAAAATTACTCACCTTTTAAGATAAACTTGAATTTTCTCAAAAAACGTGCATCGCCTTGATATGCGTGCCTCACCTTGATTCTCGTGCTAACTCTCAAAAGTTGCACCAATCACATCATTTCAATCACCTCAATCATAAAATAACATTTAATAACTAAATATCCTCAATATTCTATTTATTTTATTTTTTCTTTATTTTCTTTCATTTTTCCTTTCCAATAAATACCTCGGGACTATTTTCTCAAATCTAATTCCACAACAATTCATAATAGGCTATGAACTTCAAGGGAAAAATACTGAACTTACCCGAATGCAGCGTTTTCACGCAAAACGAGGTTCTTTGACGTTAAAACCGAGACATAAGGAATCTCAAATCCCAATCTTTTTGCACAAACCTCCATAAAATATTTTTCTCTATTTTTCAGCATTTTTTTCCAGAATTTTAGGAAGCTCCACGCGCCCATACGAGCCCACATGAGCTAGGGCGAGTGGCGGCGCGTGAGGAACAGCGCGTGCCGGCCATGCGCCAGTCATCTTCCCCGGCTCCGGCACACCGGCAATCGGAGATAGCTATGCCATCTTGAAGCCCTATTTCAGTCAATCTTTTTGGCCCATCTTGGAGCTTGAAAGGACAACCCGAAGGCTGTCAATCGGAGGCTTAAAGCCTCAGCTGTCCGTCCGCCTCCCTCTTTTCGACGAGCTTCGAATCGCCTTCAAACCTTCACCAAAATGGCTCAAAATCTCCAGAAATCATCTTCAAGCTATGGGCAACAAAAGCCCCATGTTTTGAACTCCCAATTTATTCGAAAACATTGTCGATTTGTAGCTTCTTTCTCCCTTATTTTTGGCCAAACCCTTGCCCTATTTATAGGCTAATTCGAGCGATGAAACGCTCTTGGCTGGCTTACCTGACCTCTTAAGAGCTTCAACCTCCCCTAGATCGACCCTCAAGCCGCCCTTGCCAACTAAGAAATCAAGTTGCAGGAGCTCGACCAATCGGCCGAATTCTTGGTTGATTTTTGCTCGATTTTCGGCCACCTCGATTGCTTTTGACAAATATTCCTTTGCAAAAGTTGCTCCCCTGATCATCCCTTGTGCAACCCTGTGGCCAAAATCGTCCATGGCCTATCGCCTATGTGCTGGTCAGGTTTTGTCATGCTGCTATTTTTGAGAAATTGCACTTTGGCCCCTTTAGTTTTGACCCTTTTCACTTATCCCATGAACTTTCCATAATTTCATTTAGGACCCTCAAGTCCTAAAACATCATTTTGACCCTTGAGGATTCCAAAAAAATGTTGTTTCGGCCTCCCTCTAGTAATTTTTAAAAACTACACTTAGGCCCGAATCTTCGTTTTGACCCCAAACCCTCTCGTTTCTTCCTGAAACCACTGAAGGGTTATTTCTCATGAAAAACCAAAGCCCCCTCAAGCTTCCATTGACTCCCCAGAAGTCGTCTATAACAATTCGGTATTGCAGCCTAATTGACAGCTGCATTTTTGTTGTACCGAAAACTGTTCCCGATCCAATTTCTTTCGGCACCATAAATCCTATCTCGAGGTGCTTGTTAATGACATATCATTTTACTTTGGCATCTCGGCTCCAAGGTACTCCCGGTAGTCGATTTGGTCAATTTTTCGGGCTATTCAGATACCAATTTTATCTGAAATCCCATTTTTCTAATAAATTGCATATTTTTAATTAACCCAAATTTCTCGGGTATTACACTATGTAAGCCTAGAGATCAGTTGTTGTATAGCAGGTTGAGGTTTTTGTATATATGCCGGGATGACAAGTTTTTTCTATCAGTTTTCTCTTGGTATTTATCAGTGGCACGCATGACATGTTCTTCCAGATCAGGTTGTCTCTATTTTAGTAGGGCACCCACTCTGGTTCTTTGGGGACCTGGGTGGGGGCCTTACAGTATCCATTCATAAGTAATCTGATTGGTAAATTTTAAAAATATTTTTCAAATATTTATTTTTTCATATAGTAAATATATAATAAATATTTTATTTTTAGTTTTCTAAATTGTTTTATTGTTGAAAATATCTTAATGGAGACATATAAATTTAGGAACAATAATGATTTCATTCATATAATTTCATAATTTATATGAAATATTAGTTGAGGGATTACTATATAAAAGAGTCTCATAATAAGTCTCTAATCACTTGTTATTAAAATTATAAATTTATTGATAGGCATGAGCAGTATGGACTAATTTGAAATAAAAGAAAAGATCCCATTAGGTCCCATAGCCTTGTTTATATAAATCCTACTTGTGTGAGGTGCCCTAGAAAAATCAATCCAATCACTAATGTGTTTATGAAAAACTTGTTAGTTCGAGAGGGAAAGAATTAAGCTCCACAAAAATTACCTTTTAAAATTGCAATGTTATAAATGAACACAGAAATGAATACACGAGAGAGAAAAGATTATACATAGGTATTTATAGTGATTCGGCCAACTGTAAGTGCAGTTTGAGATTTGTTTCGAGTGCATTAAATGCGGTTTAAGGTTGCATTAAATGCAACCCAATGACTAGAAATTTCAAATTTTCAAGTTGCGCGGAAATTCTCCTTTTCAACACTGAAAAAACACGAATGACTACAAATTGATTGTATAAATTTCAAATTACCTTATATTTGTTTAACATTATTAAAAAGAATAATGCTAGGAGTCATGGTCATGTGACTGATGACACCGTCATCAATAATGACTCCTAGCATGACACTGCCACACTTTTAAAACAGTATCATTAGTATTATCACTTTATTTTGATGGGTTTCCTATAAAAGCAAGAAAAACTAATAAATAATGAACAACCAATAAGTTTGACACTCGTATTGAAATGATAGGCATGGCTTTTTGGCACATATTTAGGGAAGCATTTGATGCTCCACTGGCCACCCTTCTTAGCCACTGTCAAGCATGCGCGGTATACCCTCGACAACACTTGCCATCAATCATAAATTATGAAAATGACCATTTTTCAATATCAAAAATCGTTAAATATCTTAATTATTAATTATTAAAAATTATTATTTTAAATTTTTATGAGTTCATTGTATGAATATATCCGTTTTTATAAGTGATACATCACGTGGATCATCAATTGATAATATTTGAATAGGTTGATTAGTTTGTTGAGTTTCATCAATAATTAAAAAATATAGATTTTGATCTTTAATGTGTAAAATATCAAAATTTTGTATTTTAACTATTAAAAACTGTTGTATCTCTAATGACGTTAAATTCTCCTTTTCAACACTCTCACGCGAAATCTATACAAAAAAATGAATCCAAGAAAAGATTATACACATGTATTTATAGTGGTTCGACCAACTATAAATGTGATTTGAGATTTGTTTCCAATGCATTAAATGCAGTTTAAGGTTGTATTAAATGCGACCCAATGACTAGAAATTTCAAATTTTCAAGTCGTGCGCGTGACGTTACTCGAGTAATGTTAGAATGTTTGTCGGGTAACAATCTATGTATTTTTTCAAATTTAAAATTCATTCATTAGTTACTTGAGTAATACATCATATTACTTGAGTAAGATTTTGAAACTCTATTTATTTGTTTATTACTGAAGGAATGCAAAACGTTACTTTGAGTAAGATTTAGAGACTCTTTATTTCTTAAGGAATTAGTTGAGTACTAATCAAAGCCGGCTCCATGGGAGCCTTAGACGAAAAAGTTTGTCGGGGATTTCTCAAGAGTATTATTTTTTTTTTGTAAAAAAATAAATAATACACCTTTCTACAGGAAGAAGTTTGTCGGGGCCTTCTCAAGTGTATTAAGAAGTAAAGAAGATAAACTCACCTCACAGTGATACAGTCTTCACGGGTACCTCGCCAATTACGTAAAAATATCAAAGATTCAAGGAAAATGAAACAATAAAAACAAGAAGAACAAGAGCATATAATAATTGTTATTGCTTTTGATTGGAAGTTTGTAATTGACAGAATTTCATATGGGTTTCAGCCTCCACCTCCTCCCTTGCGCTCCAACTAGGCCAAAATTGAGAAAATAGGTATATAAATTACCCAAAGCCCAATGCACATATGATCAGTCACTAATATCCAATGTTCTTTATATAACTACACTTTTTCACAAGATACTCATAGATATAAATGATAAAATCACGAATCTCGAGTGGAAAAAAACAAATTTAGATATTAACACCACAAAGAATATCAATCATATTCGGATGCCCTCAGATCCCAAATCTCTTTGCTCAAATCATCAATGATTTATCTGCATAAGTCCTCAAATGTGTCTACTAATAAACATCTCAAATGTATAAACCTATGAGAATGCTATTTGCTTGCTTGTATACTACAATATGCACATCCAAGACACTGTTAATGTGTGTGTATGTGTGCGCGTGTGTGAAAGAAAGAAAAAAGGAAAATGAGAAGATAACCATAGAAGTAGAGACAAGTGTTTACGACTAAGGGCCTATTTGGCTTGGTTGTGTCATGCTGTCCACTGGAGCGCTCAATAAATAAAGATTTCCATCATCGGGTAAACACATCGAGATATATACTAGATTGAAGCTTAAATTGCACATGAACATAACTTTGAAGGAGTAGAAGATAGATGATCCAGAGCAATTGCTTGGCGGTAATCGAATCGATAATTAGCATTTCAAAGGCAGAACAACCAATGAAACTACAGGGGCCAAAGAAGACCCCACGATCAATCGAATCGCCAAACCCTAGTTCTCGATGATCGACGCTGGTTCCGTACCGTTGGAAATGTTGCTTAATGCTTATGCTGGAAGCCAAATAGTAAAAACATAACGAGAAGAGCGTCAGAGGAAAGATAAGTTATACTAGGATGCGAAAACCATCAACAAAATCAATCAAAGTACACAAAGAGACAGAGATAGAGAGAGAGAGAGAGGGGGAGAGAGAGAGGACCTGGTGAAATTGGAGAAAAGCACCATGCCTAGGGTTTTTCGAGTAGTATTCGAAGGGTTTGAAGAGAGCGAATTGAAGCTTTACTTCGATCTAGAACCAGAGTTGGCAGAGCGAGTGGAGGAGTTGAAGCTCATTGTGTGTGATTTGAACAAATTGGGATCGCAGAGGAGATCCTCGAGGATTTGATTTTCAAACCATTAGAGAGAGAGAGAGAGAGAGGGGAAGGAAACTTGCTTGCAATTTGACGAAGATTTGAATGAAGCAGCTACTGGACGAATAAACTGTGGCCTGCCCGCTTTTATTATTTATTTGGATTGGATTTGGATTGGGGGCACTCACCGCAACCACAACCTCTTTTTATTATTTATTTTTAATTAATTTCCTCATTTGAGGCACCTATCGCCACCGTGACCCATGGGCTTGTTTGCTCACGGGGGATCGGTCATATTTCTTACTGTGCAATGTATTGGTCATTATCTTCCAACAAGTTGAGTTTATTTTTCATTTGTTGATGTGCAAGAAATATAAATACTATCAATTAATAAAATATATCGTTAAATAAATACATCACAAAATAAAATTATGACTTTCATAACTAGTTTGAGATTTTTGATATAATTACATCGAGTAAGTTTTTCGTTATTTTATTTTATATAAAGAAGTTAAAAGAGTATTAAAAAATTATGTCAAAACTCATACACTTATCTATCAAATGTTATAATATTTAAGTATTTATTTATCATAGTAAAAATATCTAATAATTTGAAAGTTTGTGTATTTTATTATCCTGTTTTTTAATGTTGTTGGAATTAAAATTCTAATAATTCTAATATTGGTTTTACAATAAAAAAAATTCCATTTCTATGTAATTCTTTTCCACATCTAATATCGATAATAATATTTAAATCAGTAAAAATATTCTCTTCCAGTAGCTATTGTATATCTCCTTCAGCTTTTTTGCCATAAACTCATCAATCGAATACTATAATTGTCATCAAATTTTCCATTTAGAACATAATATTAAGTGTATCAATTCCGAATATGTTATAATTTAGGATTTTAGAAATATAATTTTTTTTATATACCACAATCACTGACATACATCACACAAATTCCCAAAAACCATAATTTTACATTCTCAGCCTAACAAACCTAATAATCGAATAGCTAAGACAGGTGTTAAAATTTTAAATGCAAAAGCTAGATTGAACCTGATATGGTACGTAACCATAATACTTTATTTTTCTTATAAGAAACCGTTCGAGATGTTTACAAAATGAACTACATGGATATCATCTCTCAGAACGATAATCGAACGTCTAAAACATAACCAAAACATACTAAGGTTTACATTAGTTCGCACAAAATCAAACATAGGCTAACACATGCTACATGCGACAAAATAAACTTATTCTTTAGCTATCTCATTTCCTTTAGAGCTATTTGTCGAACTTGGAACGTAAATATTCTAGAGACATCGTCGAATTAGAAGATGAATCTTCTAGTGAGAACTCCAGAACAATTCATATACATGCATGAACAAATATAAAATGTATGAGAAAATAACGAGAACTACTTCGAAATGCCTTGTGAACACGTCAGCATCCTCAATGAGAGCTTTCTCAACAGTGCACGCATAGCGCCTCTATAACACCCTATATTTTCGTGAAATTACCACGTATTTTAAGTGGGTTTAAAATACCAAAAAATATGTTTGAAATGGAAAGAAGTGACCGAATCAGTCACAGGAAGTGCCCTAGAGCTTAGATACCTAAGGACAAAGGTATAATTTTAACGAGCATCTCGAGGTGAGACTTATTGCACTGAAAGAAATCAAATCAGAAATGGTTTTCGGTTAAGCTAAGTTGTAGCCAAAAAAGACCGAATGATGGTAAGGAGCTTCCAAAAAATCATATATATTGAGTAATTTTGAGTTAATAATTTTGGGATTTTAAGTATCTCAATAAATTTGATGTTTGAGGGTATAATTCTAATTAGAGAAATTATCCAAATGAAAGAATGATGAAATTATGAGCTTAGGTGGTAAAATGTTATAGTTGAAAACTTGAAATAAGGGCCAAAGTGTTATTTGAAAGAAGTTTAGGGTTTTAGCTTGGATTTAAAAAGTTGGATTAATTCTAGTTTTGGATTTCAAAAGCCACTCAATTATGGCTTTGAGTCTTTGGAGTCCATGGCTAAGATTGTGACAAGTGGCATAACACCATTGGTTGAAGGATTCTATAAATAGGCACCTTGAATTGTTCTCAAACCATTCCAAACAAATTTGAGGAGTGAAGCACTCTAAGAGGAGGAGCTTGCTCTAGAGAGAGAGAAGGGAGTTCGGCAAGAAGGCGGGAAGAAAGCGGCGAAGAAGCTGCGGAGAACGAGCCTCGTCGGAGTTGCGGGTCTTCACCGGAGTTTGCCAAAATCAGTCAGCAAAAAAGTGAGGTAAGTCCAATTTTTTTTGATAATCCTGTAGAGGGGGAAGAGAGGGTCGCGTAGGTTCAAACGGGGGTCGAATCGGAGTTAAAACGAGGGAGATATGGCCGAAATACGAAAACGACGCGTTGTTGTTCGGAATCTGGTGCCTGCGCGTGAGTTACACGCGCCGGATAATGGCTGCGCGTGGGGGCGCGTGGCCAGCCTTCTTGGGGCGCATGAGGGCGCGTGAGGGGTCCTTTTTACAAGCAATTTTCCAGTTATGCCCCTACTTTAATACCCTTCAACTCTATATAAAAATATTTGAGGTTAGATTTACCAAAATGGGTGTTTTCTGCAGAAACTTAGGCCGTTTGCTGTAAAATTATACCGTCAAAGAGATAACCCAACAAGGTGAGACTCCGTGAGACTCCTATACTCCAAATCCTATTTTTATTTCTCTTATGAGATACTTCTATTACATGACACGTGTTTCGTGAAGTTCTTATACGTAAACTCTTATTATTCGCTTACGTGAAATCATGTTGCATCTATGAACTGAATTTTCCTTAAAATATATGCTGTTGGCTTTTTAACTGTTGCATTTATCCGTGTGGCCATACTGTTGTACCTATTTGTTGTTGGTCGAGGGCAAAAGTCGAAGATCCCCCGAGAGGCGCTATGCGTGCGCCATCGAGAAAGCTCTCGTGGGGAAGATCGTGAGTCTAAGGCACAACGGATGTGGTGCTTGCATGAGTTCTATGAAGTTGGGCCGAAGTGACATGGTTAGGGACCTCCCGAGAGGCGCTATGCGTGCGCCATTGAGCAAGCTCTCGTTGGAGGAGGCTGACGTGTTCACAAGGCACTTCGGAGTAGTTCTCCTTGTCTTCTCATACATTTTATACCTGATCATGCATCGATATAAACTGTTTTTTTTTTTAGTTTCTCACTAGAAGATTCATCTTCTAATTGGACTATGTCCCTGGAATATTCAAACGTTCCAGGTTCGACGAGTAGCTCTAAGGGAAAGGAGGTAGCTGAAGAATATGTTTAATTTACTACCTGTAGCATGTTTAACATACATTTGTTTATGTGCGAGCTTATGTAATTTTGGATATGTTTAAGATGTTTAGTTATCATTTGCTAGAGATGATGTATATTAATACATTTTGTAGACGTCTTGAAGAATTTTATGATAAATAAAATGTTATGGTTTTGAACCATATCAGGTTCGATCTAGCTTCTGCATTTGAGATTTTAATGCCTGTCTTAGCTATTTGATTATTGGGTTTGTTAAGCTGAGAAGGTAAAAATTAGGGTTTTTGGGATATTGTGTGGTGTATGACAGCTATTGTGATATGAAAAATTTTTATAATCCCGAAATCCTAAGTTATAACATGCTCAAGAAATTTGGGGTGTTACAGCCTCTTGGGAGGTCCCTAACCATGTCATCTCAACCTAATCTCATAAAACTCATGCAAACACCACATCTGTTGTCCCTTAGACTCATGGTCTTCCCCACAAGAATTTTCTTAATATCGCATGTAATACCCTAAGTCATTATGAATAAACTGTTTAATTATGCTTATATGATATGTTTATATGATGAGTAATTAATTTATTTAGCTTAAGTATGCATATGCTAGAAATTATACAAGTATGTAAATATAAATATGTAATAAGTATAAAGGTTACATGTATAGGTATGTGTACGTATGTATGAATGTATGAAAAATTATTTTATTTTGATACGATTATTATGATATCAAAAAAAATTTGAATCGTCGTAATTAATTTACAAAATGTCAATAGAACATGGAATACACTTTAATTTAGTTAGTAAAACAACATTTTTGTTGTTACTTGTTGAAACAAAAGTATTAGCGATCAAATCGAACAATCGGGCGTAAGTGTAATTTTTTCATTTTTCTCATGATTGGTCGAAAAAAATATTTTCTTTCTCTTTTTTGTAATTTTCAATTGTGGAATGAAGATAATTTCATATTGTCTTAAGTGTCATTTTATTTTGAAGTATAATTGAAATCTTAACAAGATTAGAGGTTTAACGTGATTTTCGATACAATTATGAGTAACCGAATCGAGTGCAGGGAGTGCACTGTAACCAAGATATCTAAAAAAATTATATTATATAAACCAAAATTCCGATACGATTATTATGATATTGAAAAAAATCTGATCGGAAATAGTTTTTTGTATAGCTAAAATTTCGGCCGAAAAGTCGAATTGTCGTAATTCAATTACAAAATGTCAACAGAACACGAATAATCCTTAATTTAGTTAGTAGTAAAACATTTTGGTTGCTTCATATTGAAACAAGTGTATTTGCGATCAAATCGAACAATCGGGCGTAAGTGTAATTTTTTTATTTTTCCCGTGATTGGTCGAAAAAATTATTTTCTTTCTTTTTTTTTTAATTATCAATAGTGGAATGAAGATAATTTCAAATTGTTTTAAGTGTAGTTTTATTAGGAAGTGTAATTGAAATCTTCACAAGATTAGGGGTTTAACGTGATTTTCGGTACAATTATGAGTAACCGAATCGATTACAGGGAGTGCTCCGTAACAAAGATATCTAAAAAAAATTATATTATATAGACCAAAATTTCGATACGATTATTATGATATCGAAAAAAATCTGATCAGAAATAGTTTTTGTACAGCTAAAATTCCAGCCGAAAAGTCGAATCGTCGTAATTCAATTACAAAATGTCAACAGAACACGAATATACTTTAATTTAGTTAGTAGTACAACATTTTGGTTGTTTCAAGTTGAAACAAGGGTATTAGCGATCAAATCGAACAATCGGGCGTAAGTGTAATTTCTTCATTTTTCTCGTGATTGGTCGAAAAAAATATTTTCTTTTTTTTTTTTTAATTATCAGTAGTGGAATGAAGATAATTTCAAATTGTTTTAAGTGTAGTTTTATTTGGAAGTTTAATTGAAATCTTCACAAGATTAGGGGTTTAACGTTATTTTCGATATAATTATGTGTAACCGAATCGATTGCAGGGAATGCTCCGTAACCAAGATATATAAAAAAAATTATATTATATGAACTATAATTTCGATACGATTATTATGATATCGAAAAAAATTTGATCGGAAACAGTGTTTTATGAAGCTAAAATTTTGGCCGAAAATCGAATCGTCGTAATTCATTTACAAAATGTCAACAGAACACGAAATACACTTTAATTTAATAAGTAGAACAACATTTTCGTTGTTTCATGTTGAAACAAAAGTATTAGCGATCAAATCAAACAATCGGGTATAAGTGTAATTTCTTCATTTTTCCCATGATTAGTCGAAAAAAATATTTTGTTTCATTTTTTTGTAATTTTCAATTGTGGAATGAAAATAATTTCATATTGTTTTAAGTGTAATTGAAATCTTCACCAGATTAGGGGTTTAACGTGATTTTCGGTACAATTATGAGTAACCGAATTGATTGCAGGGAGTGCTCTATAACCAAGATATCTAAAAGAAAATTATATTATATAAACCAGAATTTCGATACGATTATTATGATATCGAAAAAAATTTGATCGAAAATAGTTTTTTATCCAGTGAAAATTTTGGCCGAAAAGTCCAATCGTCGTAATTAAGTTACAAAATGTCAACAGAACACGGAATACACTTTAATTTAGTTAGTAGAACAACATTTTTGTTATTACTTGTTGAAACAAAAGTATTAGCGATCAAATCGAGTAATCGGGCATAAGTGTAATTTTTTCATTCTTCTCGTGATTGGTCGAAAAAAATATTTTCTTTTTTTTTTTTAATTACCAATAGTGGAATGAACATTATTTCATATTGTTTTAAGTGTAGTTTTATTTGGAAGTTTAATTGAAATCTTCACAAGATTAGGGGTTTAACGTTATTTTCGATATAATTATGTGTAATCAAATCGATTGTAGGGAGCGCTCCGTAACCAAGATATATAAAAAAAATTATATTATATGAACCATAATTTCAATACGATTATTATGATATCGAAAAAAATTTGATCGGAAACAGTGTTTTATGAAGCTAAAATTCCGGCCAAAAATCGAATCATCGTAATTCATTTACAAAATGTCAACAGAACATGGAATACACTTTAATTTAGTAAGTAGAACAACATTTTCGTTGTTTCATGTTGAAACAAAAGTATTAGCGATCAAATCGAACAATCGGGCATAAGTGTAATTTCTTCATTTTTCCCATGTTTAGTCGAAAAAAATATTTTGTTTCTTTTTTTTTATAATTTTCAATTGTGGAATGAAAATAATTTCATATTGTTTTAAGTGTAGTTTTATTTTGAAGTGTAATTGAAATCTTCACCAGATCAGGGGTTTAACGTGATTTTCGGTATAATTATGAGTAACCGAATTGATTGCAGGGAGTGCTCTATAACCAAGATATCTAAAAAAAATTATATTATATAAACCAGAATTTCGATACGATTATTATGATATCGAAAATAATTTGATCGGAAATAGTTTTTTATCCAGTGAAAATTTTGGCCGAAAAGTCGAATCGTCGTAATTAATTTACAAAATGTCAACAGAACACGGAATACACTTTAATTTAGTTAGTAGAACAACATTTTTGTTGTTACTTGTTGAAACAAAAGTATTAGCGATCAAATCGAGCAATCGGGCGTAAGTGTAATTTTTTCATTCTTCCCGTGATTGGTCGAAAAAAATATTTTCTTTCTTTTTTTTTTTAATTACCAATAGTGGAATGAACATTAATTCATATTGTTTTAAGTGTAGTCTTACTTGGAAGTTTAATTCAAAATCTTCACAAGATTAGGGGTTGAACATGATTTTCGGTATAATTATGAGTAACCGAATCGCTTGCAGGGAGTGTTCCGTAACAAAGATATTTAAAAAAAATAATATTATATGAACCATAATTTCGATACGATTATTATGATATCGAAAAAAATTTGATCGGAAATAGTTTTTTGATCTGCCAAAATTCTGGCCGAAAAGTCGAATTGTCGTAATTCATTTACAAAATGTCAACAAAACGCGGAATATACTTTTATTTAGTAAGTAGAACAACATTTTGGTTGTTTCATTTTGAAAAAAGAGTATTTGCGATCAAATTGAACAATCGGATGTAAGTGTAATTTCTCCATTTTTCTCGTGGTTGGTCGAAAAAAAAAATATATATTTTTTTTGATTTTCAATTTTCGAATAAAGATAATTTCATATTGTTTTAAGTGTAGTTTTCTTTTGAAGTGTAATTGAAATCTTCAAAAGATTAGAGATTTAACGTGATTTTCGGTACAATTATGAGTAAGCGAATCGATTGCAGGGAGGCCTCCGTAACAAAGATATCTAAAAAAAATTATATTATATAAACCAGAATTTCGATACAATTATTATGATATTGAAAAAAATCTGATTGAAAATAGTTTTTGTATAGCTAAAATTTCGACCGAAAAGTCAAACCGTCGTAAGTCAATTGTAAAATGTCAACAGAACACGAATACACTTAAATTTAGTTAGTAGTACAACATTTTGGTTGTTTCATGTTGAAACAAGAGTATTAGCGATCAAATCGAATAATCGGGCGTAAGTGTAATTTTTTATTTTTCTCGTGATGCGTCGAAAAAAATATTTTGTTTCTTCTATTTTTAATTATCAATAGTGGAATGAAGATAATTTCAAATTGGTTTAAGTGTTGTTTTATTTGGAAGTTAAACTGAAATCTTCACAAGATTAGGGGTTTAACGTTATTTTCGGTATAATTATGTGTAACTGAATCGGTTGCAGGGAGTGCTCCGTAACCATGATATCTAAAAAAAATTATATTATATGAACCAAAATTTCGATATGATTATTATGATATCGAAAACAATTTGATCGGAAACAGTTTTTTGTGCTGCCAAAATTCTGGCCGAAAAGTCGAATCGTCATAATTCATTTACAAAATGTCAACAGAACGTGGAATATACTTTTATTTAGTTAGTAGAACAACTTTTTGGTTGTTTCATTTTGAAAGAAGAGTATTTGCGATCAAATCGAACAATCAGACGTAAGTGTAATTTCATCATTTTTCTTGTGGTTGGTCGAAAAAAATATATATATATTTTTTTAATTTTCAATTTTGGAATGAAGATAATTTCATATTGTTTTAAGTGTTTTTTTCTTTGGAAGTTTAATTGAAATCTTCAAAAGATTAAGGGTTTAACGTGATTTTCGGTACAATTATGAGTGATCGAATCGATTACAGGGAGGCCTCTGTAACAAAGATATCTAAAAAAAATTATATTATATAAACCAGAATTTCGATACGATTATTATAATATCTAAAAAAATCTGATCGAAAATAGTTTTTGTACAGCTAAAATTCCAACCGAAAAGTCGAACCATCGTAATTCAATTACAAAATATCAACAGAACACGAATACACTTTAATTTAGTTAGTAGTACAACATTTTGGTTGTTTCATGTTGAAACAAGAGTATTAGCGATCAAATCGAACAATCGGGCGTAAGTGTAATTTCTTTATTTTTCCCGTGATGGGTCGAAAAAAATATTTTGTTTCTTTTTTTTTTTTTTAATTATCAATAGTGGAATGAAGATAATTTCAAATTGTTTTCAATGTAGTTTTATTTGGAAGTTTAATTGAAATCTTTACAAGATTAGGGGTTTAACGTTATTTTCGGTATAATTATGAGTAACCGAATCGATTGCAGGGAGTGCTCCGTAACCAAGATATCTAGAAAAAATTATATTATATGAACCATAATTTTGATACGATTATTATGATATCGAAAAAAATTTGATTAGAAATAGTTTTTTGTATAGCTAAAATTCCGGCCGAAAAGTCGAATCGTTGTAATTCAATTACAAAATTTCAGCAAAACACGAATAATCCTTAATTTAGTTAGTAGTACAACATTTTGATTGTTTCATGGTTAAACAAGAGTATTAGCGATCAAATTGAACAATCGGGCGTAAGTGTAATTTCTTCATTTTTCCTGTGATTAGTCGAAAAAAATATTTTCTTTCTTTTTTTTTAATTATCAATAGTGGAATGAAGATAATTTTGATATTGTTTAAAGTGTAGTTTTAATTGGAAGTTTAATTGAAATCTTCACAAGATTAGAGGTTTAACATGATTTTTGGTATAATTATGAGTAATCGAATCGCTTGCAGGGAGTGCTTTGTAACAAAGATATCTAAAAAAAATTATATTATATGAACTATAATTTTGATACGATTATTATGATATCAAAAAAAATTTGATCGAAAACAGTTTTTTATGAAGCTAAAATTCTGGCCGAAAAGTCGAATCGTTGTATTTCAATTACAAAATGTCTACAGAACACGAATACACTTTAATTTAGTTAGTAGTACAATATTTTAGTTTTTTCATGTTGAAACAAGAGTATTAGCGATCAAATTGAACAATCAGGCGTAAGTGTAATTTCGTCATTTTTCCCGTGATAGGTCGAAAAAAAAAATTTCTTTTTTTTTTTTAATTTTCAATAGTGGAGTAAAGATAATTTTATATTGTTTTAACTGTAGGTTTATTAGGAAGTGTAATTTAAATATTTACAAGTATAGGGGTTTAACGTGATTTTCGATACAATTATGAGTAACCGAATCGATTGCAGGGAGTGCTCCATAACAAAGATATCTAAAAAAAATTATATTATATAAACTAGAATTTCGATACGATTATTATGATATCGAAAAAAATCTGATTAGAAATAGTTTTTATACAGCTAAAATTCCGGCCGAAAAGTCGAACCATCGTAATTCAATTACAAAATGTCAACAGAACACGAATATACGTTAATTTAGTTAGTAATGCAACATTTTGGTTGTTTCAAGTTGAAACAAGGGTATTAGCGATCAAATCGAACAATCGGGCGTAAGTGTGATTTCTTCATTTTTCTCATGATTGGTCGAAAAAAATATTTTTTTCTTTTTTTTTTAATTATCAATAGTGGAATGAAGATAATTTCAAATTGTTTTAAGTGTAGTTTTATTAGGAAGTTTAATTGAAATCTTCACAAGATTAGGAATTTAACGTTATTTTCGGTATAATTATGAGTAACTGAATCGTTTGTAGGGAGTGTTTTGTAACCAAGATATCTAAAAAAAATAATATTATATGAACCAAAATTTCGATACGATTATTATGATATCGAAAAAAATTTGATCGGAAACAGTTTTTTGTGTTGCCAAAATTCTGCTCGAAAAGTCGAATCGTCGTAATTTATTTCCAAAATGTCAACAGAACGCGGAATATACTTTTATTTAGTTAGTAGAAAAACATTTTGGTTGTTTCATTTTGAAACAAGTTAATTTGCGATCAAATCGAACAATCGGACGTAAGTGTAATTTCTTCATTTTTCTCGTGGTTGGACAAAAAAAATATTTTCTTTTTTTTTTTTAATTTTCAATTTTGGAATGAAGATAATTTCATATTGTTTTCAGTGTAGTTTTCTTTTGAAGTGTAATTGAAATCTTCAAAAGATTAGGGGTTTAACGTGATTTTCGGTACAATTATGAGTAACAGAATCGATTGCAGGGAGTGCTTCGTAACCAAGATATCTAAAAAAAATTATATTATATGAACCATAATTTCGATAGGATTATTATGATATCGAAAAAAATTTGATCGGAAACAGTTTTTTATGAAGCTAAAATTTCGGCCGAAAAGTTGAATCGTCGTAATTAATTTACAAAATGTCGACAGAACACAGAATACACTTTAATTTGGTTAGTAGAACAACATTTTTGTTGTTATTTTTTGAAACAAAAGTATTAGCGATCAAATCGAACAATCGGACATAAGTGTAATTTCTTCATTTTTCCCGTGATTGGTCTAAAAAAATATTTTCTTTCTTTTTTTTGTAATTTTCAATTGTCTAATGAAGATAATTTCATATTGTTTTAAGTGTCGTTTTATTTTGAACTGTAATTGAAATCTTCAAAAGATTAGGGGTTTGACGTGATTTTCGGTATAATTATGAGTAACCGAATCGAGTGCAGGGAATGCTCCGTAACCAAGATATCTAAAAAAAATTATATTATAGAGACCAGAATTCCGATACGATTACTATGATATCGAAAAAAATCTGATCGAAAATAGTTTTTTGTATAGCTAAAACTCCGGCCGAAAAGTCGAATCGCCGTAATATAATTACAAAATGTCAACAGAACACGAATAATCATTAATTTAGTTAGCAGTACAACATTTTGGTTATTTCATGTTGAAACAAGAGTATTAGCAATCAAATCGAAGAATCGAGCGTAAGTATAATTTCTTTATTCTTCCCGTGATTGGTCGAAAAAAATATTTTCTTTCTGTTTTTTTAATTATCAATAGTGGAATGAATATAATTTCATATTGTTTTAAGTGTAGTTTTATTTGGAAGTTTAATTGAAATATTCATAAGATTAGGGGTTTAACGTTATTTTCGATATAATTATGAGTAACCGAATCGCTTGCAAGGAGTGTTCCGTAACCAAGATATTTAAAAAAAAAAATATTATATGAATCAGAATTTCGATACAATTATTATGATTTCGAAAAAAATTTGATCGGAAACAGTTTTTTGTACTGCCAAAATTCCGGCTGAGAAGTCGAATTGTCGTAATTCATTTACAAAATGTTAACAGAACGTGGAATATACTTTTATTTAGTTAGTAGAACAACATTTTGGTTGTCTCATTTTGAAACAAGAGTATTTACGATCAAATCGGACAATTGGACGTAAGTGTAATTTCTTCATTTTTCTCGTGATTGGTCGAAAAAATATATATATATTTTTTTAATTTTCAATTTTGGAATGAAGATAATTTCATATTGTTTTAATTGTAGTTTTCTTTTGAAGTGTAATTGAAATCTTCAAAGGATTACGGGCTTGACGTGATTTTCGGTACAATTATGAGTAACCAAATTGATTGCAGGGAGGCCTCCGTAACAAAGATATCTAAAAAAAAATATATTATATAAACCAGAATTTCGATACAATTATTATGATATCAAAAAAAATCTGATCGGAAATAGTTTTTGTAGAGCTAAAATTCCGACCGGAAAGTCGAACCATCATAATTCAATTAAAAAATGTCAACAGAACACGAATACACTTTAATTTAGTTAGTAGAACAACATTTTGGTTGTTTCATGTTGAAACAAGAGTATTAGCAATCAAATCGAACAATCGGGCGTAAGTGTCATTTCTTTATTTTTCCCGTGATGGGTCGAAAAAAATATTTTGTTTCTTTTTTTTTTTAATTTTCAATAGTGTAATGAAGATAATTTCAAATTGTTTTAAGTGTAGTTTTAGTTGGAAGTTTAATTGAAATGTTTACAAGATTAGGGGTTTAACGTTATTTTCGGTATAATAATGAGTAACCAAATTGATTGTAGAGAGTGCCCCGTAACTAAGATATCTAAAAACAATTATATTATGTAAACCATAATTTCGATACGATTATTATTATATCGAAAAAAATTTGATCGGAAACAGTTTTTTGTGTAGCTAAAATTCCGGCCGAAAATTGAATCGTCGTAATTTATTTACAAAATGTCAACAGAACACGGAATACACGTTAATTTACTTAGTAGAACAACATTTTTGTTGTTTCATGTTGAAACAAAAGTATTACCAATCAAATCGAACAATCGGGCATAAGTGTAATTTCTTCATTTTTCCGGTGATTAGTCGAAAAAATTATTTTATTTCTATTTTTTGTAATTTTCAATTGTGGAATGAAAATAATTTCATATTGTTTTAAGTGTAGTTTTATTTTGAAGTGTAATTGAATTCTTCACAAGATTAGGGGTTTTAACACAATTTTCGGTACAAATATGAGTGATCGAATCGATTGCAGGGAGTGCTTCGTAACCAAGATATCTAAAAAAAATTATATTATATAAACCAGACTTTCAATACGATTATTATGATATCTAAAAAAATTTGATCGGAAATAGTTTTTTGTGCAGCGAAAATTTCGGCCGAAAAGTCGAATCGTCGTAATTAATTTACAAAATGTCAACAGAACACGGAATACACTTTAATTTAGTTAGTAGAACAATATTTTTGTCGTTACTTGTTGAAACAAAAGTATTTGCGATCGAATCGAACAACCGGGCGTAAGTATAATTTTTTCATTTTTCTCGTGATTGGTCGAAAAAAATATTTTTTCTTTCTATTTTTTGTAATTTTCAATTGTGGAATGAAGATAATTTCATATTGTTTTAAGTGTCGTTTTATTATGAAGTGTAATTGAAATATTAACAAGATTAGAGATTTAACGTGATTTTCGGTACAATTATGAGTAACTGAAACGAGTGTAGGGAGTGCTCCGTAACCAAGATATGTACAAAAAATTAGATTATATAAACCAGAATTCTGATACGATTATTATGATATCGAAAAAAATCTGATCGAAAATAGTTTTTTGTATAGCAAAAATTCCGGCCGAAAAGTCGAATCGTCGTAATTCAATTACAAAATGTCAACAGAACATGAATAATCTTTAATTTATTTAGTAGTACAACATTTTGGTTGTTTCATGTTGAAACAAGAGTATTTTCTTTCTTTTTTTTAATTATCTATAGTGGAATGAAGATAATTTCAAATTGTTTTAAGTGTAGTTTTATGTGGAAGTTTAATAGAAATCTTCACAAGATTAGGGGTTTAACGTGATTTTTGATACAATTCTGAGTAACTGAATAAATTGCAGTGAGTGCTCCGTAACCAAGATATCTAAAAAAAATTATATTATAGGAACCAAAATTTCGATACGATTATTATGATATCCAAAAAGATTTGATCAGAAAAAGTTTTTTGTGCAGCAAAAATTCGGGCTGAAAAGTCGAATCGTCGTAATTCATTTACAAAATATCAAAGGAACACGGAATACACTTTAATTTAGTTAGTAGAACAACATTTTGGTTGTTTCATCTTGAAAAAAGAGTATTAGCGATCAAATCTAACAATCGAGCATAAGTGTAATTTCTTCATTTTTCCCGTGATTGGATGAAAAAACTATTTTATTTCTTTTTTTTTTAATTATCAATAGTGGAATAAAGATAATTTTAAATTGTTTTAAGCGTAGTTTTATGTGGAAGTTTAGTAGAAATCTTCACAAGATTAGGGGTTTAACGTGATTTTCGGTACAATTATGAGTAACTGAATCGATTGCAGGGAGTGCTCCGTAACCAAGATATCTAAAAAAAATTATATTATATAAACTAGAATTTCGATACGATTATTATGATATCGAAAAAAATCTGATCGGAAATAGTTTTTTGTACAACTAAAATTCTGATCGAAAATTCGAATCGTAGTAAATCATTTACAAAATGTCCATAGAACACGGAATACACTTTAATTTAGTTAGTAAAAAAACATTTTGGTTGTTTCATGTTGAAACAAGAGTATTAGTGATCAAATCGAACAATCGGGCGTAAATGTAATTTCTTCATTTTTCCCGTGATTGGAAGAAAAAAATATGTTCTTTTTTTTTTTAATTATCAATAGTTGAATGATGATAATTTCAAATTGTTTTAAGTGTCGTTTTAATTGGAAGTTTAATTGAAATCTTCACAAGATTCGGGGTTTAACGTGATTTTTGGTACAATTATGAGTAACCGAATCGATTGCAGGGAGTGCTCCGTAACCAAGATATCCAAAAAAAATTATTGTATATGAACAAAATTTTCGATACGATTATTATGATATCTAAAAAAAATTGATCTGAAACAGTTTTTTGTGTAGACAAAAATTCCGGCCGAAAAGTAGAATCGTCGTAATTCATTTACAAAATGTCAACAGAATACGGAAAACACTTTAATTTAGTTAGTAGAACAACATTTTGGTTGTTTCATTTTGAAAAGAGAGTCTTAGCGATCAAATCCAACAATCGGTCGTAAGTGTAATTTCTTCATTTTTCTCGTGATTGGTTGAAAAAAATATTTTCTTTCTTTTTTTTTAATTATCAATAGTGGAATGAAGATAATTTCATATTGTTTTAAGTGTAGTTTTATTTAGAAGTGTAATTGAAATCTTCACAAAATTCGGGGTTTAACGTGATTTTCGGTACAATTATTAGTAACCGAGTCGATTGCAAGGAGTCCTCTGTAACCAAAATATCCAAAAAAAATTATTGTATATGAACCAAAATTTCGACACGATTATTATGATATCGAAAAAAATTTAATCGGAAACAGTTTTTTTTGCAGCTTAATTTTCGGCCAAAAAGTCGAATCGTCGTAATTCATTTACAAAATGTCAACAGAACACGGAATACACTTTAATTTAGTTAGTAAAAGAACATTTTGGTTGTTTCATGTTGAAACAAGAGTACTGGCGATCAAATAGAACAATCGGGCGTAAGCGTAATTTCTTTATTTTTCCTGTGATTGGATGAAAAAAATATTTTCCTTCTTTTTTTTTTAATTATCAATAGTGGATTGAAGATAATTTAAAATTCTTTTAAGTGTAGTTTTATGTGGAAGTTTAATAGAAATCTTCACAAGATTAGGGGTTTAACGTGATTTTCAGTACAATTATGAGTAACGAAATCGATTGCAGGGAGTGCTCCGTAACCAAGATATCTAAAAAAAATTATATTACAGGAACCAAAATTTCGATACGATTATTCTGATATCCAAAAAGATTTGATCAGAAAAAGTTTTTTGTGTAGCAAAAATTCGGGCCGAAAAGTCGAATCGTCGTAATTCATTTGCAAAATGTCAAAGGAACACAGAATATATTTTAATTTTGTTAGTAGAACAACATTTTGGTTGTTAGATCTTGAAAAAAGTGTATTAGCGATCAAATCGAACAATCGGGCGTAAGTGTAATTTCTTAATTTTTCCCGTGATTGGATGAAAAAAATATTTTCTTTCTTTTTTTTTTTAATTATCAATAGTGGAATAAAGGTAATTTCAAATTGTTTTAAGTGTAGTTTTATTTGGAAGTGTAATTGAAATCTTCACAAGATTAGGGATTTAACGTGATTTTCGGTTCAATTATAAGTAACCGAATCGATTGCTGAGAGTGCTCCGTACCCAAGATATTTTAAAAAAATTATATTATATGAACCAAAATTTCGATTCGAGTATTATGATATCGAAAAAAATTTGATCGGAAATTGTTTTTTGTGCAGCTAAAATTCCGGTCGAAAAGTTGAATCGTCGTAATTTATTTAATAAATGTCAACAGAACATGGAATACACTTCAATTTAGTTAGTAGAACAACATTTTGGTTATTTCATCTTAAACAAAAGTATTAGCGATCAAATCGAACAATCAGACGTAAGTGTAATTTCTTCATTTTTCTCGTGGTTGGTCGAAAAAGATATTTTCTTTCTTTTTTTTTTTTAATTTTCAATTTTGGAATAAAGTTAATTTCATATTGTTTTAAGTGTAGTTTTATTTTGAATTGGAATTGAAATCTTCTCAAGATTAGGGGTATAATGGGATTTTTGGTACAATTATGAGTAATCGAATCGATTGCAGGGAGTACTCCGTAACCAAGATATCTAGAAAAAATTATATTATATAAACCAGAATATCGATACGATTATTATGATATCGAAAAAAATCTGATCGGAAATAGTTTTTTGTACAGCTAAAATTCCGATCGAAAACTCGAATCGTTGTAATTCATTTACAAAATGTCAACAGAACAACATTTTTGTTGTTTTATATTAAAACAAGAGTATTAGTGATCAAATCGAACTATCGGACGTGAGGGTAATGTCTTCATTTTGCTCGTGGTTGGTCGAAAGAAATATTTTCTTCTTCTTTATTTTTTTAAATTTCAATATTTGAATGAAGATAATTTCATATTGTTTTAAGTGTAGTTTTATTTGGAAGTGTAATTGAAATCTTCAAAAGATTCGGGGTTTAACGTGATTTTCGGTACAATTATGAGTAACCGAATCGATTGCAGGGAGTGCTCCGTAACCAAGATATCCAAAAAAAATTATTGTATATGAACCAAAATTTCGATACGATTATTATGATATCGAAAAAAATTTAATCGAAAACAGTTTTTTGTGAAGCTAAAATTCCGGCCGAAAAGGTAAATCGTCATACGTCATTTACAAAATGCCAACAGAACACGGAATACACTTTAATTTATTTAGTAGAACAATATTTTGGTTGATTTCATTTTGAAACAAGAGTATTAACGATCAAATCGAATAATCGGACGTAAGTGTAATTTCTTCATTTTTCTCGTGGTTGGTCGAAAAAAATATATATATATTTTTTTAATTTTCAATTTTGGAATGAAGATAATTTCATATTATTTTAAGTGTAGTTTTATTTTGAATATTAATTGAAATCTTCACAAGATTAGGGGTTTAACGTGATTTTTGATACAATTATGAGTAATCGAATCGATTGCAGGGAGTGCTCCGTAACCAAGATATCTAAAAAAAATTATATTATATAAACCAGAATTTCGATACGATTATTATGATATCGAGAAAAATCTGATCGGAAATAGTTTTTTGTACAGCTAAAATTCTGATCGAAAAGTCGAATCGTTATAATTCATTTACAAAATGTCAACAGAACACGGAATATACTTTAATTTAGTTAGTAGAACAACATTTTTGTTGTTTCGTTTTGAAACAAGAGTATTAACAATCAAATCGAACAATCGGACGTATGTGTAATTTCTTATTTTTTCTTGTGGTTGGTCGAAAAAAATATTTTCTTTCTCTTTTTTTTAATTTTCAATTTTGGAATGAAGTTAATTTCATATTGTTTTAAGTGTAGTTTTATTTGGAAGTGTAATTGAAATCTTCACCAAATTAGGGGTTTAACGTGATTTTTGGTACAATTATGAGTAACAGATTAGGTGTTTAACGTAATTGAAATCTTCACAAGATTAGGAATAAAATAGTTGTTTCTTTTTTTTGTAATTTTCAATTGTGAAATGAAGATAATTTTATATTTTTTTAAGTGTAGTTTTATTTTGAAGTGTAATTGAAATCTTCACAAGATTAGAGGTTTAACGTGATTTTCGGTACAATTATGAGTAACCGAATGGAGTGCAGGGAGTGCTCCGTAACCAAGATATCTAAAAAAAATTATATTATATGAACCAAAATTTTTATACGATTATTATTATATTGAAAAAAAAGTTGATCAAAAACAGTTTTTTGTGCTGCTAATATTCCAGTCGAAAAGTCGAATCATCGTAATTCATTTACAAATTGTCAAAAAAACACAAAATACACTTTAATTTAGTTAATAGAACATTTTAGGTTTTTCATGTTTAAACAAGAGTTTTAGCGATCAAATCGAATAATCGAACGTAAGTGTAATTTCTTCATTTTTCTCGTGGTTGGTCGAAAAAAATATTTTCTTTCTTTTTTTTTTTACTTTTCAATTTTCGAATAAAGATAATTTCATATTGTTTTTAGTGTAGATTTATTTTGAAGTGTAATTGAAATCTTCGCAAAATTAGGGATTTAACGTGATTTTTGATACAATTATGCGTAACCGAATCTGTAACGACCCGCTCCCACTTACGGGCGCTACTAGTGAATAATCAACCGGATTACTCACACGCAACACCAAACCAATGAAGAGATGGACTATGTTTTATCGGGAAACGTCCTAGGTGGGGCTAGGCTTTGTCCTTCCCTTCGCTCCACTCAAAGAATGGGTCCCAATCATAAAAGAAACACAGCAGACGGGACCCGAATCTCGAGTGAGCTTCACCTCTCTTCAGCTCGTCCCATAGCAAGCCAAAGGTGACCCAGGCACAAAGCTAGCATAACAAACACTTCGCTGAGTATTGGGGATTTATGAGAACATACATCACTGATCTTTACTCGATCTGAAACTCGGCTTCTCCAACTAAGCCATATACAACGAACAATCTCACAATCATTTATCACACTATGATGATTAAATACATTTAACGCTCAACAACACATACATTTACTCACAAGAGTATAAATACATAACACCACATGGCTACGTACTAGAGATAATAAAATACACAACTCGGGCAACACAGCTAGTTGCCACAATAGCCTCCCAGCGCCATCCTTGCTTGTATCTGGAATTTCAACATCTACACATGAGGTAAAATCTCATGAGTCATAAAGAGTCAGTAAGGGTGCAATGCATGTAAATATGAATATAATCGTGTTTATGTATGACAAATGCATGCAAATGAGGCTAGGCTTACTCATCCTCACAATCCACTAAGGTTTGAGGCATCAACCTATCCGCCCCTACCACACTAGTCCTCCATATGGCCATAGGTCCACTAGGTCTTGTATCACACAAGATATAACCACTACATGCCAATGTAACATAAAAACATTATCGAACATATTTACCAACTTGCAAGGCCACCTCCACATGGGGCCATCCCTTACCTGGCTCGAAGTCTCATCTCTACCTCGGCACGCATTCCAGCCTGAATCTCAAGTTCCTCTAGGATCACTGTTTTCCCAGTCGAACCTAGAGGTAAACACACATAAACCCAACTTCATTAACATCCGGCATTAAACTAATGCCCTCAACTTTGCCACACATCGCAACACTCACTCAACAACAACTTCTAAACAACCTCACCAAGGGTTCAATCCAACCAATACGACACAATTCATTATCTCACATAATGAAATTACTTTGAAAAGAATTAAATTAATTACCTCGATTAATCTGGAAGAGAAAATCAGTTAATCGCCCACATTGGCACCGCCATAATGCTCTCGGATTCCCATTTCGAACCTCTGGGCCACTCCTCGAGCCCCAAATTAATTTCCAGAACTTTCCTCAATTTTTCTGGAATTTTTGGCCATTTTTCCTTATTTTCTCCTTTTTCCAAATTTTCTTTTATTTTCATTTTCTTTTTTTTTTCTTTCTTTCCACTTCACTGTTCTTCTTCCTCCTTCGCGTCTCCTTCTTCTTCTCTGGCTTCCGCGCGCGCACAGTGCCCTGTTCATCGTCTTCTTCACCATCTCCAGCGCGCACAGCTGCGCACTAGCAGCCGCCGCCGCCGGCCCTGCGTCCATTGCCAGCCCACACTGCCAGCCCCGCGTCCCGCCGCCATCGGCCGCCTCACCGCAGCCACTCGCATGCGACCGCCGCTGCTTGCTTCGCTGCATCAGGCCGCTGAGCTGCGGCTACCTCCGGCTATCATCGGCCTCTGCTCGGCTAGCTCCAGTCGCTTCCGCCTTCGCCACCATCAGATGCCATCGCTCCTGGCCATCGATCGGTCGCATTGTTGCTGCTTCAAGTCGCGGCTGCTTCAGCCGCGTCGGCCATGGCTGCCGACACCTTGGCCTCTCTCTCTCGGTCGATCTCTCGAGCTCACTCTCTCTCTTCAATCTCTCGGCCATCACTCTCCTCCCTCACGATCTCTCAGTCTCCTCTACTTCACTCGGCCAAATGCTTCAACAGACCAAATTTTGGATCCAATGCAAATGGCCACTGTGGAAGTTTTGTCCTCACGCATCCAATGCATTTGTATGTATAATTACACATAATATACACGTTTAATTACACAAGAAAACATATAATTATTTAATAATTGCATCTTAACCCCCCCACAGCCACTTCATTAATTCCACTTAGGAATTTTTAATAATCACACTTAGACCCTCTAGAGTCTTAAATAATTGCCCTCAAGACTTTAAAAATCTTGATTTCCCAAAATTTATAATCGGTGATTACTAGCTAAGACCGATCTCGTCCCTGTACCTTCACAGGACCTTATCTCAACTTAAAAATACTGTAGGATTGACTTATTTATAAAATCGGGCCACCCTTAGGGTTCCTCTGCCATATCGATGATTTACTTATTGGCCCTCTTAAACATTCGGTTCAGCCAATAATTTAAGATTATATCGTAGGTGTACCGAAAATTATTCCCGATCTAACTTCTCTTAGAGTCATTAGTCTCATTTCGAAATGTTCGACAATCCCTTGCCCCATTTCCTGGACAACTAATCTTAGGGCATTTCCTGCCATTGATTTGGCAATTTGTTAATTTATTTCTCGAAACTGACCTTAGGTCCCACCAGACCGCTCACTGTCCAAATTACCAAAATGCCCCTCTCGAGGGCCCATCATTTCATTTCTCGCCTCTCTCGTAAAAGGGCATTTTGGGAATTTTTATTTTATTTTTTAACACCAGTAACACCGAGTGTTACAGAATTGATTGGAAGGAGTGCTATGTAACCAAGATATCTAAAAAAAATTATATTATATGGACAACAGTTTCGATAGGATTATTAAGATATCGAAAAAAATTTGACCGAAAACAATTTTTTGTGAAGCTAAAATTAAAGTTGAAAAGTCGAATCGGCGTAATTCAATTACAAAATGTCAACAGAACACGAATACACTTTAATTTAGTTAGTAGTACAACATGTTGGCTGTTTCATGTTGAAACATGAGTATTAGCGATCAAATAAAACGATCGGGCGTAAGTTTAATTTCTTAATTTTTACCGTGATTGGTCGAAAAAAATATTTTCTTTCTTTTTTTTAATTATCAATAGTGGCATGAAGATAATTTCATATTGTTTTAAGTGTAGTTCTATATGGAAGTGCAGTTGAAATCTTTACAAGATTAGGGGTTTAACATGATTTTTGGTACAATTATGAGTAACCGAATCGGTTGCAGGGAGTGCTCCGTAACCAATATATCTAAAAAAAATTATATTATATAAACTAGAATTTCGATACGATTATTATGATATCGAAAAAAATCTGATCGGAAATAGTTTTTTGTACAACTAAAATTCTGATCGAAAATTCGAATCGTAGTAAATCATTTACAAAATGTCCATAGAACACGGAATACACTTTAATTTAGTTAGTAAAAAAACATTTTGGTTGTTTCATGTTGAAACAAGAGTATTAGTGATCAAATCGAACAATCGGGCGTAAATGTAATTTCTTCATTTTTCCCGTGATTGGAAGAAAAAAATATGTTCTTTTTTTTTTTAATTATCAATAGTTGAATGATGATAATTTCAAATTGTTTTAAGTGTCGTTTTAATTGGAAGTTTAATTGAAATCTTCACAAGATTCGGGGTTTAACGTGATTTTTGGTACAATTATGAGTAACCGAATCGATTGCAGGGAGTGCTCCGTAACCAAGATATCCAAAAAAAATTATTGTATATGAACAAAATTTTCGATACGATTATTATGATATCTAAAAAAAATTGATCTGAAACAGTTTTTTGTGTAGACAAAAATTCCGGCCGAAAAGTAGAATCGTCGTAATTCATTTACAAAATGTCAACAGAATACGGAAAACACTTTAATTTAGTTAGTAGAACAACATTTTGGTTGTTTCATTTTGAAAAGAGAGTCTTAGCGATCAAATCCAACAATCGGTCGTAAGTGTAATTTCTTCATTTTTCTCGTGATTGGTTGAAAAAAATATTTTCTTTCTTTTTTTTTAATTATCAATAGTGGAATGAAGATAATTTCATATTGTTTTAAGTGTAGTTTTATTTAGAAGTGTAATTGAAATCTTCACAAAATTCGGGGTTTAACGTGATTTTCGGTACAATTATTAGTAACCGAGTCGATTGCAAGGAGTCCTCTGTAACCAAAATATCCAAAAAAAATTATTGTATATGAACCAAAATTTCGACACGATTATTATGATATCGAAAAAAATTTAATCGGAAACAGTTTTTTTTGCAGCTTAATTTTCGGCCAAAAAGTCGAATCGTCGTAATTCATTTACAAAATGTCAACAGAACACGGAATACACTTTAATTTAGTTAGTAAAAGAACATTTTGGTTGTTTCATGTTGAAACAAGAGTACTGGCGATCAAATAGAACAATCGGGCGTAAGCGTAATTTCTTTATTTTTCCTGTGATTGGATGAAAAAAATATTTTCCTTCTTTTTTTTTTAATTATCAATAGTGGATTGAAGATAATTTAAAATTCTTTTAAGTGTAGTTTTATGTGGAAGTTTAATAGAAATCTTCACAAGATTAGGGGTTTAACGTGATTTTCAGTACAATTATGAGTAACGAAATCGATTGCAGGGAGTGCTCCGTAACCAAGATATCTAAAAAAAATTATATTACAGGAACCAAAATTTCGATACGATTATTCTGATATCCAAAAAGATTTGATCAGAAAAAGTTTTTTGTGTAGCAAAAATTCGGGCCGAAAAGTCGAATCGTCGTAATTCATTTGCAAAATGTCAAAGGAACACAGAATATATTTTAATTTTGTTAGTAGAACAACATTTTGGTTGTTAGATCTTGAAAAAAGTGTATTAGCGATCAAATCGAACAATCGGGCGTAAGTGTAATTTCTTAATTTTTCCCGTGATTGGATGAAAAAAATATTTTCTTTCTTTTTTTTTTTAATTATCAATAGTGGAATAAAGGTAATTTCAAATTGTTTTAAGTGTAGTTTTATTTGGAAGTGTAATTGAAATCTTCACAAGATTAGGGATTTAACGTGATTTTCGGTTCAATTATAAGTAACCGAATCGATTGCTGAGAGTGCTCCGTACCCAAGATATTTTAAAAAAATTATATTATATGAACCAAAATTTCGATTCGAGTATTATGATATCGAAAAAAATTTGATCGGAAATTGTTTTTTGTGCAGCTAAAATTCCGGTCGAAAAGTTGAATCGTCGTAATTTATTTAATAAATGTCAACAGAACATGGAATACACTTCAATTTAGTTAGTAGAAAACATTTTGGTTATTTCATCTTAAACAAAAGTATTAGCGATCAAATCGAACAATCAGACGTAAGTGTAATTTCTTCATTTTTCTCGTGGTTGGTCGAAAAAGATATTTTCTTTCTTTTTTTTTTTTAATTTTCAATTTTGGAATAAAGTTAATTTCATATTGTTTTAAGTGTAGTTTTATTTTGAATTGGAATTGAAATCTTCTCAAGATTAGGGGTATAATGGGATTTTTGGTACAATTATGAGTAATCGAATCGATTGCAGGGAGTACTCCGTAACCAAGATATCTAGAAAAAATTATATTATATAAACCAGAATATCGATACGATTATTATGATATCGAAAAAAATCTGATCGGAAATAGTTTTTTGTACAGCTAAAATTCCGATCGAAAACTCGAATCGTTGTAATTCATTTACAAAATGTCAACAGAACAACATTTTTGTTGTTTTATATTAAAACAAGAGTATTAGTGATCAAATCGAACTATCGGACGTGAGGGTAATGTCTTCATTTTGCTCGTGGTTGGTCGAAAGAAATATTTTCTTCTTCTTTATTTTTTTAAATTTCAATATTTGAATGAAGATAATTTCATATTGTTTTAAGTGTAGTTTTATTTGGAAGTGTAATTGAAATCTTCAAAAGATTCGGGGTTTAACGTGATTTTCGGTACAATTATGAGTAACCGAATCGATTGCAGGGAGTGCTCCGTAACCAAGATATCCAAAAAAAATTATTGTATATGAACCAAAATTTCGATACGATTATTATGATATCGAAAAAAATTTAATCGAAAACAGTTTTTTGTGAAGCTAAAATTCCGGCCGAAAAGGTAAATCGTCATACGTCATTTACAAAATGCCAACAGAACACGGAATACACTTTAATTTATTTAGTAGAACAATATTTTGGTTGATTTCATTTTGAAACAAGAGTATTAACGATCAAATCGAATAATCGGACGTAAGTGTAATTTCTTCATTTTTCTCGTGGTTGGTCGAAAAAAATATATATATATTTTTTTAATTTTCAATTTTGGAATGAAGATAATTTCATATTATTTTAAGTGTAGTTTTATTTTGAATATTAATTGAAATCTTCACAAGATTAGGGGTTTAACGTGATTTTTGATACAATTATGAGTAATCGAATCGATTGCAGGGAGTGCTCCGTAACCAAGATATCTAAAAAAAATTATATTATATAAACCAGAATTTCGATACGATTATTATGATATCGAGAAAAATCTGATCGGAAATAGTTTTTTGTACAGCTAAAATTCTGATCGAAAAGTCGAATCGTTATAATTCATTTACAAAATGTCAACAGAACACGGAATATACTTTAATTTAGTTAGTAGAACAACATTTTTGTTGTTTCGTTTTGAAACAAGAGTATTAACAATCAAATCGAACAATCGGACGTATGTGTAATTTCTTATTTTTTCTTGTGGTTGGTCGAAAAAAATATTTTCTTTCTCTTTTTTTTAATTTTCAATTTTGGAATGAAGTTAATTTCATATTGTTTTAAGTGTAGTTTTATTTGGAAGTGTAATTGAAATCTTCACCAAATTAGGGGTTTAACGTGATTTTTGGTACAATTATGAGTAACAGATTAGGTGTTTAACGTAATTGAAATCTTCACAAGATTAGGAATAAAATAGTTGTTTCTTTTTTTTGTAATTTTCAATTGTGAAATGAAGATAATTTTATATTTTTTTAAGTGTAGTTTTATTTTGAAGTGTAATTGAAATCTTCACAAGATTAGAGGTTTAACGTGATTTTCGGTACAATTATGAGTAACCGAATGGAGTGCAGGGAGTGCTCCGTAACCAAGATATCTAAAAAAAATTATATTATATGAACCAAAATTTTTATACGATTATTATTATATTGAAAAAAAAGTTGATCAAAAACAGTTTTTTGTGCTGCTAATATTCCAGTCGAAAAGTCGAATCATCGTAATTCATTTACAAATTGTCAAAAAAACACAAAATACACTTTAATTTAGTTAATAGAACATTTTAGGTTTTTCATGTTTAAACAAGAGTTTTAGCGATCAAATCGAATAATCGAACGTAAGTGTAATTTCTTCATTTTTCTCGTGGTTGGTCGAAAAAAATATTTTCTTTCTTTTTTTTTTTACTTTTCAATTTTCGAATAAAGATAATTTCATATTGTTTTTAGTGTAGATTTATTTTGAAGTGTAATTGAAATCTTCGCAAAATTAGGGATTTAACGTGATTTTTGATACAATTATGCGTAACCGAATCTGTAACGACCCGCTCCCACTTACGGGCGCTACTAGTGAATAATCAACCGGATTACTCACACGCAACACCAAACCAATGAAGAGATGGACTATGTTTTATCGGGAAACGTCCTAGGTGGGGCTAGGCTTTGTCCTTCCCTTCGCTCCACTCAAAGAATGGGTCCCAATCATAAAAGAAACACAGCAGACGGGACCCGAATCTCGAGTGAGCTTCACCTCTCTTCAGCTCGTCCCATAGCAAGCCAAAGGTGACCCAGGCACAAAGCTAGCATAACAAACACTTCGCTGAGTATTGGGGATTTATGAGAACATACCTCACTGATCTTTACTCGATCTGAAACTCGGCTTCTCCAACTAAGCCATATACAACGAACAATCTCACAATCATTTATCACACTATGATGATTAAATACATTTAACGCTCAACAACACATACATTTACTCACAAGAGTATAAATACATAACACCACATGGCTACGTACTAGAGATAATAAAATACACAACTCGGGCAACACAGCTAGTTGCCACAATAGCCTCCCAGCGCCATCCTTGCTTGTATCTGGAATTTCAACATCTACACATGAGGTAAAATCTCATGAGTCATAAAGAGTCAGTAAGGGTGCAATGCATGTAAATATGAATATAATCGTGTTTATGTATGACAAATGCATGCAAATGAGGCTAGGCTTACTCATCCTCACAATCCACTAAGGTTTGAGGCATCAACCTATCCGCCCCTACCACACTAGTCCTCCATATGGCCATAGGTCCACTAGGTCTTGTATCACACAAGATATAACCACTACATGCCAATGTAACATAAAAACATTATCGAACATATTTACCAACTTGCAAGGCCACCTCCACATGGGGCCATCCCTTACCTGGCTCGAAGTCTCATCTCTACCTCGGCACGCATTCCAGCCTGAATCTCAAGTTCCTCTAGGATCACTGTTTTCCCAGTCGAACCTAGAGGTAAACACACATAAACCCAACTTCATTAACATCCGGCATTAAACTAATGCCCTCAACTTTGCCACACATCGCAACACTCACTCAACAACAACTTCTAAACAACCTCACCAAGGGTTCAATCCAACCAATACGACACAATTCATTATCTCACATAATGAAATTACTTTGAAAAGAATTAAATTAATTACCTCGATTAATCTGGAAGAGAAAATCAGTTAATCGCCCACATTGGCACCGCCATAATGCTCTCGGATTCCCATTTCGAACCTCTGGGCCACTCCTCGAGCCCCAAATTAATTTCCAGAACTTTCCTCAATTTTTCTGGAATTTTTGGCCATTTTTCCTTATTTTCTCCTTTTTCCAAATTTTCTTTTATTTTCATTTTCTTTTTTTTTTCTTTCTTTCCACTTCACTGTTCTTCTTCCTCCTTCGCGTCTCCTTCTTCTTCTCTGGCTTCCGCGCGCGCACAGTGCCCTGTTCATCGTCTTCTTCACCATCTCCAGCGCGCACAGCTGCGCACTAGCAGCCGCCGCCGCCGGCCCTGCGTCCATTGCCAGCCCACACTGCCAGCCCCGCGTCCCGCCGCCATCGGCCGCCTCACCGCAGCCACTCGCATGCGACCGCCGCTGCTTGCTTCGCTGCATCAGGCCGCTGAGCTGCGGCTACCTCCGGCTATCATCGGCCTCTGCTCGGCTAGCTCCAGTCGCTTCCGCCTTCGCCACCATCAGATGCCATCGCTCCTGGCCATCGATCGGTCGCATTGTTGCTGCTTCAAGTCGCGGCTGCTTCAGCCGCGTCGGCCATGGCTGCCGACACCTTGGCCTCTCTCTCTCGGTCGATCTCTCGAGCTCACTCTCTCTCTTCAATCTCTCGGCCATCACTCTCCTCCCTCACGATCTCTCAGTCTCCTCTACTTCACTCGGCCAAATGCTTCAACAGACCAAATTTTGGATCCAATGCAAATGGCCACTGTGGAAGTTTTGTCCTCACGCATCCAATGCATTTGTATGTATAATTACACATAATATACACGTTTAATTACACAAGAAAACATATAATTATTTAATAATTGCATCTTAACCCCCCCACAGCCACTTCATTAATTCCACTTAGGAATTTTTAATAATCACACTTAGACCCTCTAGAGTCTTAAATAATTGCCCTCAAGACTTTAAAAATCTTGATTTCCCAAAATTTATAATCGGTGATTACTAGCTAAGACCGATCTCGTCCCTGTACCTTCACAGGACCTTATCTCAACTTAAAAATACTGTAGGATTGACTTATTTATAAAATCGGGCCACCCTTAGGGTTCCTCTGCCATATCGATGATTTACTTATTGGCCCTCTTAAACATTCGGTTCAGCCAATAATTTAAGATTATATCGTAGGTGTACCGAAAATTATTCCCGATCTAACTTCTCTTAGAGTCATTAGTCTCATTTCGAAATGTTCGACAATCCCTTGCCCCATTTCCTGGACAACTAATCTTAGGGCATTTCCTGCCATTGATTTGGCAATTTGTTAATTTATTTCTCGAAACTGACCTTAGGTCCCACCAGACCGCTCACTGTCCAAATTACCAAAATGCCCCTCTCGAGGGCCCATCATTTCATTTCTCGCCTCTCTCGTAAAAGGGCATTTTTGGAATTTTTATTTTATTTTTTAACACCAGTAACACCGAGTGTTACAGAATTGATTGGAAGGAGTGCTATGTAACCAAGATATCTAAAAAAAATTATATTATATGGACAACAGTTTCGATAGGATTATTAAGATATCGAAAAAAATTTGACCGAAAACAATTTTTTGTGAAGCTAAAATTAAAGTTGAAAAGTCGAATCGGCGTAATTCAATTACAAAATGTCAACAGAACACGAATACACTTTAATTTAGTTAGTAGTACAACATGTTGGCTGTTTCATGTTGAAACATGAGTATTAGCGATCAAATAAAACGATCGGGCGTAAGTTTAATTTCTTAATTTTTACCGTGATTGGTCGAAAAAAATATTTTCTTTCTTTTTTTTAATTATCAATAGTGGCATGAAGATAATTTCATATTGTTTTAAGTGTAGTTCTATATGGAAGTGCAGTTGAAATCTTTACAAGATTAGGGGTTTAACATGATTTTTGGTACAATTATGAGTAACCGAATCGGTTGCAGGGAGTGCTCCGTAACCAATATATCTAAAAAAAATTATATTATATGAACCAAAATTTGGATACGATTAATATGATATCGAAAAAATTTTTATCGGAAAAAGTTTTTTATGCAGCTAAAATTCTGGCCGCAAAGTCGAATCATCGTAATTCAATTACAAAATGTCAACAGAACACGGAATACACTTTAATTTAGTTACTAGAACAACATTTTGGTTGTTTCATTTTGAAACAAGAGTATTAGCGATCAAATCGAACAATTGGACATAAGTGTAATTTCTTCATTTTTCCCGTGATTGGTCGAAAAATATATATATATATATATTTTTAAACTATCAATAGTGGAATGAAGATAATTTCATATTGTTTTAAGTGTAGTTTTATTTGAAAGTGTAGTTGAAATCTTCACAAGATTAGGCCCTGTTCTCTTTGCTGTTTTCGACCTGTTTTGAGTTTTCAGTTTTTCAAAACACTGAAAACACGTTCTCTTTGTTATTTTCAAAAACACATTTTCGAAAACAACAAAAAAATTTACAAAGGAAACCCAAAACAACATTTTGTTGTTTTGGGTGTTTTCTGTGAAAACAGGCAGAAAAATGGAAAACACGGAAAACGCACGCACAGGACTCCCCCCCACCCCCCCACCCCCAACCCTTCAATCGTGCATCTGTTCTCTGTCTCTCTGTCTCTCTCCTCTCTTCTCTCTCTCTCTCTCTCTCTCGCCTCGGCCAAACACCGCGCCCGCCATCTCCGTCGCTGCCGAGCCGCCATCGACACCGCCAAAAGCCGCCGTCGATCGCTCTTCTCCCCCCGCCATTCGACCTCGCCCGCCATCTCCGTCGCTGCCGAGCCGCCATCGACCTCGCCCGCCACCGCCAAAAGCCGCCGTCGACCGCTCTTCTCCCCTCGCCATTCGATCTCTCAACCGCCATCGACCGCTCCTCTCATGTCTCATCTTTTCTTTCGACTACCCCCCATCTCCGTCACAGCTGCGAGCCGCCATTGACTGTGCCCTCCATCTCCGCCACCGCCACGAGCAGCCGTCATCCTCACCCGCCGCCATCGACCGCCCCCTGCCGGTGGCGACTGGCAGTGTTGAAGTTGTAGGGCGCCAGGGGAGAAGAAGAACAGTGAAAAAAGATATGGAAGAAAAGACAAAAAAGGAAAAGGAAAAAAATCAAAAATGAGAAAAAAATAATTAAAAAATTTATTATACTATTTTTTAAAAATAAAATTATATATTTATTTAAAATTTTAAAAATATAATATATCTATATTATAATTAAAAAAGGATATATTATACTATTAAGTGTATAATTTAATATAAATTATTGTTAAGATGTATGTTAATAATTTATTAATTAAATTTATTATTTTATTTTAATAATAAAATTTTATTCAAAAGAGTTAATTTTATTATTTAATAATTAAATACATTGAATAAAATATAATAATAACAAAAAAGAAATAATTTTTCAAAATTTCAAAGTAAACGCGTTTTCTAGTTTTCTGTTTTGTGAAATAGTTTTTCAAAATGACAAAAAGAACACATTTTCAAAAATCTCAAAACAGACACTCAAAACACAAAACTAAAAATGAATTCAAAACTCAAAACGCAAAACTAAAACACAAAGAGAACACCACCTTAGGGTTTTAACATGATTTTCGATGCAATTATGAGTAACCGAATCGGTTGCATGGAGTGCTCTGTAATCAAGATATCTAAAAAAAATTATATAATATGAACCAAAATTTCGATACGATTATTATGATATCGAGAAAAATTTGATCGGAAACAGTTTTTTTTGAAGCTAAAATTCCGTCCGAAAAGTCGAATCGTCGTAATTCAATTACAAAATGTCAACATAACACAGAATACACTTTAATTTAATTAGTAGAACAACATTTTTGTTTTTTCATGTTGAAAAAAGAGTATTAGCGATTTTATCGAACAATCGGACGTAAGCGTAATTTCTTCATTTTTCTTGTGGTTGGTCTAAAAAAATATTTTCTTTCTTTTTGTTTTAATTCTCAATTTTCGAATGAAGATAATTTCATATTGTTTTTAAGTGTAGTTTTTTTAGGAAGTTTAATTGAAATCTTCGCAAGATTAGGGGTTTAACGTGATTTTCGGTACAATTATGAGTAATCAAATCGATTGTAGGGAGTGCTCCGTAACCAAGATATCTAAAAAAAATTATATGATATGAACCAAAATTTCGATACGATTTTTATGATATTAAAAAAAATGTGATCGGAAACAATTTTTTGTGAAGCTAAAATTCTGGCCAAAAAGTCGAGTCGTCGTAATTCAATTACAAAATGTCAACAGAGCACGAATACACTTTAATTTGGTTAGTAGTACAACATTTTGGTTATTTTATGTTGAAACAAGAGTATTAGCGATCAAATCGAACAATCGGATGTAAGTGTAATTTCTTCATTTTTCCCGTGATTGGATGAAAAAAATATTTTCTTTCTTTTTTTTTTATTATTTTTAGTGGAATGAAGGTAATTTCATATTGTTTTAAGTGTTGTTTTATTTGGAAGTTTAATTGAAAT
Organism: Diospyros kaki; assembly: GCA_036245055.1. NCBI lineage: Eukaryota > Viridiplantae > Streptophyta > Magnoliopsida > Ericales > Ebenaceae > Diospyros > Diospyros kaki. The sequence continues at coordinate 16,876,893 of BSEG01000014.1, forward strand.
CTTCACAAGATTAGGGGTTTAACGTGATTTTCGGTACAATTATGAGTAACCGAATCGATTGCAGGGAGTGCTCCGTAACCAAGATATCCAAAAAAAAATTATATTATAGGAACCAAAATTTCGATACTATTATTATGATATCGAAAAAAATTTGATTAGAAAATGTTTTTTGTGTAGCAAAAAGTCCGGCCGAAAAGGTAAATCGTCATACGTCATTTACAAAATGCCAACAAAACACGGAATACACTTTAATTTAGTTAATAGAACAATATTTTGGTTGATTTCATTTTGAAACAAGAGTATTAACGATCAAATCGAACAATCGGACGTAAGTGTAATTTCTTCATTTTTCTCGTGGTTAGTCAAAAAAAATATTTTCTTTCTTTTTTTTTAATTTTCAATTTTGGAATGAAGATAATTTCATATTGTTTTAAGTGTAGTTGTAATACCCAGGAAATTATTAAGAGTATAAATGATATTTAATGGAGGGTATAACTGGAATTATCGAAAGAATAAGGCTATATGACACACTAACGCAGTTTTAGACGATCGAATCAGTTGGAGGGAGTAACCCGGACCTTAGATAGCCAGAGAAAATTGTAGAATATCGACAAGTTATTCGAATTATGATTTTTAGTGATGAGAGAAGAGGGATCGGGAACAATTTTCGGTACAACTGTCGACCGGGCTGAGAAAATCGAATCGACGTAGGAAACGTCCGGAAGATCAATGGAGCGCGTCAAGGACTAGTATTTAATGTGTAGAACAACCCTTAAGCGATTTCGGGTTGAATCAAATGGATTTAAGGTTAATTTGACCAGCCGGGCCTAAGTGCAGTTTTCTAATTTTTCCCGAGGGAGGTCAAAATGGTAATTTTTCAGAAGTTTCGAGGGTCAAATGTGATGTACTAAACTTATGGGACTTAGTGGTATGTCTGGATAGTTTAGGGGCACAAGGAAAAGGGCTGAAATGACAAAGAAATAAGCAAGGGGGTTAAACTGCAATTTAGCAAAAGCTGCACAGTGTGAACGCAAGAAGGATTTCGGCCGCCACAATCCGTCGCACATGGGGGCTGTTTCCGGTGATGGGACGGCCGAGGCGCACCTGGGGAAGGTCGCATATGGTCGAGGGATGCTTGGGGGCCAAGCCTTGGCCTCTGATTGGATGAAAAACGACCGGAAATCGCCTATATATACCTAGGTTTTTGGCTGAAATTTGACACTCAAATTACTCACGAATGAGGATGAATCGAGGCGAGTGGTTAGGGGGCTTTTGATCCTTGTGAGAATGGGAGAAAATCTGGAGAATTTGGCGTGGTTTAGTGTTCATTTGAAGCTGGTTCGAGAATGGCCGAAAAACCCTAGGCGGACCGTCGCGAGCCACCTGCAACTGGCCGTTTGGGCAACTTTCCGGTGACCTTTCGGCCTGAAATTGGTGCCGTTGGGATCGACTTGCAAAGGGCTTCAAGGGGGTGCCCTTATTTCGGCCATCGGAGCAACCGCCGGAGACTAGTTCAACGAGGAAGAAGGTGGCGCGTGCAGTTACGCGTCAGTCTCCACACGCACCCACGCGCCAGGAGCGTGAATGCGCGTGAAATGGGCATTTTGGGTATTTCCTCTTCCAATATTTTTGTTAATTTATTTGAGGATTTATCATGTTGAAACATTTTGGAAAATGTTTGAGGAAATAATTATTTTGGAATTATTGAGGTGAAAAATGGGAGAAAATAGAGAAAATTATGAAAAAATTGAGGAAAATGGATTTTAATGCTTTCTTAATTAAATATGGTGTTTAGGAAGTGTTGTGTGTAACAACCCGCCTTCTCGGGCATGTTATGCCTTAAGAAATTTGGTCCATTTTTTTTTTTTTAAACATTATTTTCAAAATTCCCGAAGACCATGTCTAGTACTAGATGAGATATCTAGGCTAGAAAATACATAGCGGAAGCTGAATCGAACCTGCTGATGCATACATAAATAATTGGACAGAGTATTTAATACAAAGTTATTACGTAAATTGCTGGTAAATAAACAAATGTACATAATTCTTAACTATACAGCATAACATGATACATCTACTCCCATCTTGAGGTCTCGTGTCGCTACTCATCACCAATCTCGGAACCATCTCTGCAAGCCCCGCCTGGAACGTTGAATGTTCCAGGGGCGAACCCATGTTAGATGATGAATCATCTAAGTAAGGATACCAAATGCAATGTCATGAGTGTATGCAATGTCTTTCATCGTAGGTGTCAACTGCACCCCTCATGCTGCCTATCATTTTAGCGGCCACCTCTTTCGAAGCCGGGGTGTATGGGTGCACCCTTGATAGCACAGCGGTGCCAGTTCGTACTCCCTACGGCCTCATATGCGTGTGATCAACAATATCATAGTGTATGTATGCGTTTCATAGTCATGTCATTGATGCAGTCTACGTGATGATTTCATATCATAACATGCCAATATGATAAAGTATTTACATCTATAACTGTAGTAAGCAGCATACTTACTCTAATTTGTCTCGAACTACGTGCCAAGCAGCTATCCCTTAATCTCTTTGCTCACAAGGACCCCTACAACATAGATTTATTTTTTAGAACACCATTTACTGTTTTTCAGAATTTCTTCCATTTTTTCTTTTATTTATAAGCTTTATTTCTTCGAAATTACACCATAATTATCTAGACTTCATAAAAATTTAATCTATTTTTACCAATATTCTTTAAGTAATATTTCTAGTATTCTGGATTTTTCTTGGAATTTTCTAACTTAAATTCCTATTTTTCCTTTATTTCATAATAGCTAAATATGTAATTATTACATAATAATTACCTAATCTTTCATTTTATTCAATTTCTTTTCACTAATATTTCTCAAATAATACTTATAACATTCTGAAATTTTCTCAAAAATTTTCAGAATCAAAATCCTATTTTTCTTTATTTCCACAATAGAAAAATTTTAACATTTCCAGAAAATTCTACATTAAATAAATCATAAACAATATTTCAGACTTAATAATAAAATTTCCAAAATTTTATTTCTTTTATTTTCTTTTATTTTCTTTTCTTTTCTTTTCTTCCTATTTCTTTTTCTATTTCTTTTTCTTTTTTTTTTCTATTTCTTTTTCTATTATTATTATTTTTTTTTCAATTTTCCTGACGGGCGCGTGGGCTGCACGCGCCGTCTTCCTACTCACGGGCGCGTGCAGCCCACGCGCCCGTGCTGGTTTCTTCTCCGGCGGCCCTCCCGAGCTTCAAAGCTTTAAACGAAGCTTCATTTCTCCTTTATTTCGACCCCCTGAACCCAAATTTACCATCAAAAACTGGAAAAAAGCATTAAAATTACCTCGTTTGGCGATTAAACTCTCGGCTCCGGCAAGGCGCGATTTTTCGGCGAGTGTTTGGATCTTCTTCCCCACTGCTCCGATGGCCTCCAAATTCTCCAGAAATGACGCCCACAACTTGAAGATCAAAACCTCACTCACCAATCTCTCAAACTCTCTCCCGATTGCCCGATCTAAACCTCACAACTTTCGGATGAAATACATCGCGCGAACTGGGCTATTTATAGCCAAAAACTCCGCCGAAAACGTCCAATCGAAGCCCCTACGTGGCCGGGAAGGCCTTACCTCCGATCATTCGGCCATTAATGCTCCCCCTCCCCTATTAATTTCCCTTTTTGCAGGCGGCCATGCGCACTGCTCTGCAACTCCGGATTTTTCAGATTTTTTTTTTATTATTATTATTATTACAGATATACACAATATACATATTTCCATATTTACATAAAATGATTTAATCTTAAATCATATTACAATTTAATCACATTAATCTTACTATTTTATTTTATTATTATTATTATCATTTTTTTTTTACATATTTATACACATACATACTTAAGCTAATCACATAATTAATTTAAACCAAATAAACTTAATACCATATAAATTAATTTAATTTATTTAACGTGACTTCGGGTATTACATTGTGGCTCGGGGTTGCGTATAAGTTCAAGTATTTGGGATTTGACACGCAAATCTATGCATTGCACGAGGATCGAGGCATCTGAATACGTTTGAGGTGAGTGGTTTGATTCTAGTTTTACCCTTATCTTGAAAATATGTCGAAATATGTGTAGTGGGTTTAGGTGGGCGGTGTTACCCTTTCGAACTTAGATTACACACGATTGGACCAGTTCTAGTGAGCGGTTTTACCCTCCGGAACTTGGGTTGTTCTGCTAAAGCGTTTCACTTATGTATTTATGTCATCATTTGCATATTGAACATGTGATATATTGCATCAACTGTTTTTACTTATAAAAGAGTCAGTGCATGGCGTGTGATTTTCATATCATCGGTGATGCAAGTCACATAGCTAAAACCCCACAAGACCCGTTAAGCATCCATGGGGGTCCAATGACAAGGGCACAAACAAGGAAAATTACGGGAGCATTAAATGGGCTAATTGAACACATCTCAAATTCAAGCATCGTTCAAGATTCTAATATGCCCGAATTAAGTATTCAAGATAGTCAATGCTTTGTCAATGTTATCCAAGTCTTTGAAGGTAATCTGGGTTGATTGATTGATTGAGAAGATTTGGGGTTGATTGATTGACAAGATTGCAAGATGTGGGAATGATTGATTGATTGAGAAGATTTGGGGTTGATTGATTGGTTGGTTGATTGATTGACAAAATTGCAAGATTTGGGGTTGATTGATTGATTGGTTGATTGATTGACAAAATTGCAAGATTTGGGGTTGATTGATTGATTGGCTGATTGATTGACAAGATTGCAAGATTTGGGGCTGATTGATTGATTGACAAGATTGATCCAAGCTTCCCTTATTTCCTCCTTTGTCATAAATCTTTTCTATTTTAGATAATTCTTGTTTCTTTATCAGATTATGCTATTTCCTTCTTGTAATCAATTCCTACAATGCCTAGGATTTGATTTATTTCTTTCTAATTTAGAATTTGAGTTTGGCTATATAAGCTAATGTAACTCGAGAGGAATTTAGTTTTTGATCAATATTATTTGTGAGAGTTTTCTCTTTGGTTATTCAACGAACTACTTTGAACTTATCAAGATTTTATCTTGTGGCGTTCATCCTTGACTTATCACTCACAACTCTTCTCATCTATCTTGAGTGTGGCGTCAACCCTACCTTCTTATACCTTTGGTTCTTATCTCTTTATAGATAACGGGTCAAGGTCCTTTGTTTTCTTTATTATGAATCTGTTTTAGAACGATCCTTGGCAAAGGAACCATTTTTGATCGTCGGGTCTCACCTTCCTTCGTGGGGTTCACATCATTTGGTATCAGAGCTTTGGTTCTAAATCAGGTTTGAACTATCCTCATTTTTTTGCTTTCATTGATTATTGTTTCTCTTTATTCCCGCAGCATTGTTTGTTCTTCAAGTCTGCAACTTTACCTATTTTTTTCATCTTGATTTCTTCAAGTTTTGTTATTTATCATTATATATATATAAAAAAAAAAAGTGAGAAGTTGAGAATTCCAAAAAAAAAAAAAAAAAAAAAAAGGAAAGTTGGAAATTCAAAAAAAAAAAAAAAAAGTGGAAAGTTTGAAGTTCGCAAAGAAAAAGAAAGTGCGAAATTGAAAATTCAAAAAAAAAAAAAAGTAAAGTAAATTTAGAAATCAATTGAATCTGAATTAGTTAAAGTGTTGCTTGTCATTCAAGTTTTGATTGCATAAAGTGTGTATTCTGTCTATTCAGAACAGTTTGACCCTAGTTGCATCAAAATTCGTATCTTCTTTTCGTCTTGTCTTTTCTTATCCATTGTTTCATTATAACTCTATCCTTTCGACTTCTTAAATTCTGCCTATTTTTTTCGTCCTTTGCAAATTAACCCATTCTCATTCTTAGTGATCTGATTGGTTGAGTTTGGATTGTTACAAGGAAAATTTTTGATTGAGTTCATTTGAGTTCAATAAAGAACTAAAAGAGGAGGCTAAAGAGTGGAAAAAGGCAAGAGAGTGTGAGCTCATAAGAGGGTAAAAGCCAAGTTTGAGAATACACGAGTGTGAGTGCTATCAATCTTGAGAGGAAACACGTGAGGGAGTGTTTGTGAGGTTTCCTAACTTTGTTTTGCAGGGTATTAAACATGTCCCAAGAGAATGAAGCTCAGGAAAAGATAGATTTCAAACTCTTCTTTCAGTCCTTGGAGCAAAAATTTGAACGAATGGAGATGAGGTTTGATGAGATAAATGAGAGAATAGATAAAGTTGAATCTAGTTCACAAAAGGGGCAACCACCTAGAGCTCCTACTGTGCAACGAAGAGAGAGGCATCCACCCAGGTATGATTATGAAGATGACTATGGGGATGACCTAGATAATGATGATCGTGCCTCTAATGTCAGTATAGGCCGATTTAGGCGTGGGAATAGAGATAGAGGAGTTAGACATGGAGAAAGGATTGATAACAACTTGGACAACATTAAGATGCAGATTCCATCTTTCCAAGGCAAAAACGATCCAGAAGTTTATTTGGAGTGGGAGACAAAGGTTGAAATGGTGTTTGCTTGTCACAACTACTCTGAATTGAAAAAGGTAAAATTGGCCACCATAGAATTTACTGATTATGCTATTATTTGGTGGGATCAACTTATTTTGAACAGGAGACGGAATCGTGAAAGGCCCATTGAGACATGGGAAGAAATGAAGGCTATTATGAGGAGGAGAATTCATTCCAAGTCACTACTATAGGGACTTATTTCAGAAGTTGCAACGCCTTACTCAAGGTTCCAAAAGTGTTGAGGACTACCACAAGGAGATGGAAATAGCTATGATTCGAGCCAATGTGGAGGAGGACCGAGAAACTACCATGGCCAGGTTCCTAGTTGGATTGAACCGTGATATTGCAGATGTGGTAGAATTACAACATTACATTGAATTAGATGACATGGTGCACATGGCCATTAAAGTGGAGAGACAATTGAAGAGAAAGGGGTCCACACGAATTGGGCAAAATTCAGGCTCTACATGGAAATCGAATTGGAGCAAAAAGGATGAAAAGCCTAATTTCAAGCCTAAAGTCGAAACCTCCAAGGGATGGGGTCTACTTGAGAATGGGACAAGGTTAATCATGGTGATCGGGTGACACGGTAGGGCACCCAGGGCTTGTGCTGGTGATCGGGTGACACGGTAGGGCATCCGGGGCTAGTGATCGAGTGACACGGTAGGGCACTCGAGAATTAAGTATGTCGCGGCAAGGTCAACCCCAACGGTGTGTGGGATGGTGTTTTCCACGGGAGGTTGAGTATGTCAGGGAGATTTCTCAAGTTAGACGTGTCTTGCATATTTTCGTTTGTCTGAGTATGCCATGCTCGTGTGTCTTTCATGCATTGTATAAACTGTTTCATGCCGTCACTTAGATGTTTTATCATCTAACCTGGGCTATGCCCCTGGAACGTTTAATGTTCTAGCCAGGGACTGCTGCAAGGGCAAGAACGTGGCCGGTTGAATGGTGCTTAGTTTGATAGTTGTTGTAACGTTTGGAGGCTTTAATACGTATTTCAGGTTGTAAATGAATAGTTGTATATTAGTAATGTTATCATTTGATCTGTATTGCGTAATTTGCTAAAGAAATACAATGTAAGAACTTCGATGTTTTGATATTAATGTATTTGCTGCGTTGTATTATGTCTCGTTTAGTTTAAGATTATTAATCTTGGTAGTTAAACGGGCAAGGCTGGGGTTCTCGGGGTTTGTATCTGCATGTGAAGATTGTTCTTGGCACACCGCGCGTGTGAGCTTGGAGGAAAAAAAAAAGGAAATCTCGGAAATACCCTTATAGTGACACGCCTGGCGAGACGGGGTGTTACAGTAGTTTTATTTTTAAGTGTAACTAAAATCTTCACAAAATTGTCTAACGTGATTTTCGGTACAATTATGAGTAATCGAATCGATTGTAGGGAGTGCTCTGTAACCAAGATATGTAAAATATATTATATATATAAACCGTAATTTCGATATGATTATTATGTTATCGAAAAAAATCTGATCGGAAATAGTTTTTTGTACAGCTAAAATTCCGATCGAAAAGTCGAATTGTCGTAATTCAATTACAAAATGTCAACAGAACACGAATAATTTTTAATTTAGTTAGTAGTACAATATTTTGGTTGTTTCATGTTGAAACAAGAGTATTAGCTATTAAATCCAACAATCGGGCGTAACTGTAATTTCTTTATTTTTCCCGTGATTGGTCGAAAAAAATATTTTCTTTATTTTTTTTTTAATTATCAATAGTGGAATGTAGATAATTTCATATTGTTTTAAGTGTAGTTTTATTTGGAAGTGTAATTGAAATCTTCAGAAGATTCAGGGTTTAACGTGATTTTCGGTACAATTATGAGTACTCGAATCGATTGCAGGGAGTGCTCCATCACAAAGATATCTAAAAAAATATATATTATATGAACCAAAATTTCGATACGATTATTATGATATAGAAAAAAAAATGATCGGAAACATTTTTTTCTACAGCCAAAATTCTGGCCGAAAAGTCGAATCGTCATAATTCAATTACAAAATGTCAACAGAACACAGAATACACTTTAATTTAGTTAGTAGAACAACATTTTGGTTGTTTCATTTTGAAACAAGAGTATTAGTGATCGAATCGAACAATTGGACGTAAGTGTAATTTCTTCATTTTTCTCGTGGTTGGTCGAAAAAAATATTTTCTTTCTCTTTTTTTTAATTTTCAATTTTGGAATGAAGTTAATTTCATATTGTTTTAGTGTAGTTTTATTTGGAAGTGTAATATAAATCTTCACAAGATTAGGGGTTTAACGTGATTTTTGGTACAATTATGAGTAACAGAATCGATTACAGGAAGTGCTCCGTAACCAAGATATCTAAAAAAAATTATATTATATGAACAAAAATTTCTATACGATTATTATGATATCGAAAAAAAGTTGATCAAAAACAGTTTTTGTGTTGCTAATATTCTGGCCGAAAAGTCGAATCGCCGTAATTCATTTATAAAATGTCAACAGAACATGAAATACACTTTAATTTAGTTAGTAGAACATTTTGGTTTTTCATGTTTAAACAAGAGTATTAGCGATCAAATCGAATAATCGGACGTAAGTGTAATTTATTTATTTTCTCGTGGTTGTTCGAAAAAAATATTTTCTTTCTCTTTTTTTTAATTTTCAATTTTCGAATGAAAACAATTTCATATTGTTTAAAGTGTAGTTTTATTTTGAATTGTAATTGAAATCTTCTCAAGATTAGGGGTTTAACGTAATTTTCGATACAATTATGAGTAACCGAATCAATTGTAGGGAGTGCACTGCAACCAAGATATCTAAAAAAAATTATATTATTTGGACCAAAATTTTGATACGACCATTATGACATCAAAAAAAATTTGATTGAAAATAATTTTTTGTGAGTCTAAAATTTCGGCCGAAAAGTCGAATCCTCGTAATTCATTTACAAAATGTCAACAGAACACGGAACACACTTTAATTTAGTTAGTAGAATAACATTTTGGTTGTTTCATGTTGAAACAAGATTATTAGCGATCAAATCGAACAATCAGACTTAAGTGTAATTTCTTCATTTTTCTCGTGGTTGCACGAAAAAAATATTTCTTTTTTTTTTTAATTTTTAATTTTGAATGAAGATAATTTCAGATTGTTTTAATTGTAATTTTATTTTGAAGTGTAATTAAAATCTTCACAAGATTAGGAGTTTAACGTGATTTTCAGTACAATTATATGTACCAAAATTTCCATACGATTATTATGATATCGAAAAAAATTTGACTGGAAACAATTTTTTGTGCAGTTAAAATTCTGGCAGAAAAGTAGGATCGTCGTAATTCAATTATGAAATATCAACAGAACATGAATAATCTTTAATTTAGTTAGTAGTACAACATTTTGGTTGTTTCATGTTGAAAAAGGTGTATTAGCGATCAAATCGAACAATCAGACGTAAGTGTAATTCCTTCATTTTTCTCGTGGTTGGTCGAAAAAAATATTTTTTCTTTTTTTTTAATTTTTAAATGAAAATAATTACATTTTGTTTTAAGTGTAGTTTTATTTTGAAACGTAATTGAAATCCTCACAAGTTTAGGGGTTTAACGTGATTTTAGGTACAATTATGAGTAACCGAAACGATTGCAGGGAATCCTCTGCAACCAAGATATCTAAAAAAAATCATATTATATGGACAAAAATTTCGATACCTTTTTTATGATATCGAAAGAAATTTGATCGAAAACAGTTTGTGAAACTAAAATTCCAGCCGAAAAGTCGAATTTTCGTAATTCAATTACAAAATGTCAACAGAACACGAATAATCTTTAATTTAGTTAGAAGTACAACATTTTGGTTGTTTCAGGTTGAAACAAGAGTATTAGCGATCAAATCGAACAACCAGACGTAAGTGTAATTTCTTCATTTTTCCCGTGGTTAGTCGAAAACATATATTTTTTTTATTTTCAATTTTGAAATGAAGATAATTACATTTTGTTTTAAGTGTAGTTTTGTAGGACCCCGACCCAGGTTCCCCAAACCAGCCATAGAACCCGAGCAGGTGTCCCAAATAACGAATACAAAACCTGTCATGCATGCACCTCACATTCAAATATACCTGATCATGAATCTGAAAATCTGAAACAAAATCCAAAACACCGCATGCATAACAAAACACCACAGGCCCAACAAGGCTACATTTACAATCCCTGGCCAAAGACAAATCCAAACCACAATACAAACCACAACCCGCCACAGAAGACGTCGAAATCCCCAAAGTCTCAGGGTACAAAAGCCATAAGATAAAGCTAACTCGACCTGCCCTATACACCATATACGGAGAAGTTAGACTTCACTGGGACCATCCCCAATCTTGCCCTTGCCCTTACCTGGAATGAAAAGAAGCAAAGGAGTGAGTCACAAGACTCAGCAAGCTCATACAAAAGAACCGGACAAGAGTAAGCACTACAGAGTACCCTGCACCTAACATGCAGTATCCATGCCAAGCATGTCCATGTCAACAAACAAATGCCAGGTATCTCGTGCATAAAAGAAATGCGCACATACAGGGTTCTGGGGCCCACAAAAGAAAACAATGGCGCCCAAACCCAAGATATATACCTGAGTGAGCCAGTGCAGACTGAACCTGCAACCTGTAAAGAAAACATCAAGTGGGAGCGACCTCACCGAGTCACAACACGCTAACCCAAAAAAACTCGCGTGTGTGGAAATATAACCAGCGCGGTGTACCCGACACTGTCACAGCTGTGGTCTCAATCTCAATCAAAAGCCGGCACCAAACAACCAGTAAATGCACACATATAAAATGCAGTGGCACATGGGTAGAAATCTGATACAAGGCCCCCATAAAACCAAGCATCAAATCACGCCCGCCCACATAAGCAAATACACTCAATGCAGTGCTCATGACTAGCTAACTATTGGATAAAATAAACAACAATGTATGCACGTGGCCAAACATTCAGTCACATGAGTCCCCCAGTGGATGCAGCCCAAATCCCGGCACACAATACCTTGATATGCAAGATGTCAAAAAGATGGGCGACTGAGAGTATTAGCTGTCCTGGCTCGTCTGTGGCCAGTCATGATAGTCGATAGTTGGGCCCATATCACCAACCATCATCTACCAGGACGCAGCGGTCGACAACCAGTAGCTTAACATTCGTCACCATAATAGACCGCCCTCTTGGAGGGAGAACATGACCACACCTAGAGACTTGGCTAACCCTGAAACCAAACTCGGCCCTAGGTTGGATACTACCCCGAGGATAACCTAGCTTCATTCCGCTTAGGAAGTAGAGAGTGAACAAGCTCTTTAGAATTGCAATCAAGACACGCTGGGTACATTTACAACCTCTATGGTTTTATTAAACTATACCTTTATTTTTATAATAACTCAATGAGTTATTACATATAATACATAACTATTAAAAATATATTATAATATATATATAATTTAATGAATTATGTCACACAATACTTATTATTTACTAACATTATTTCTATTATTATTTTTAAGAAAGAAAGATAAAAATAAAAATAATGTTTACTAATATTGTCTATTACTATTACTATTTATTTAATTACCTCAAATTGTATTTATATTCTTTAAGCAACATTTACATAAATATATATATATATATAAATATATTTAAGCACTTCCATGAGCACAAGGACGTGCTGCCTCCATTTTCATCTTTCATCCTTCAACATTATATATATATATATATATCACTCCAATGTCTCATTTTTATATAAGAACCTTTACATCACAGTGAGCAATTCACTCCTCTCACTCACGGCCAAAGGCCACTTAGCTTTGCTCATACACACACTCAAACACTCACTGCACCTGCACATATATACACACACTGGACACATTCAATATTATGCTAATATTAATAAAAATCATAATATTATTTGCTCAAATTATACTAACAATAGTAAAATCAATAAATATATATATAATATATAAAAACTATACCTACATCCCACAATCACCCCAACACGATACAAAGCAGCACCCCTTGCTCGCTGCACATACACACACCTGCCTCTACATGAACACACACACACACACACACACACACACACACACACACACATATATATATATAAATCAACACCCACACTTAAAACACTCACAACGAGCACCCCTTGGAAAATAACAGTAAAATTCCTCATAGAGGCCTACCCGAGAGCTGCTATACAGAGAATAACCATATATATATATATATGACCAGAAAAACAGAGCTCGATACAGGCTCACACACAACCGCCAGTGGGTAACAAGGACTCAAGGAGGAGAAGAGAAGGGGAAAGAGCTTGCCTAATGGAAGAAGAAACTGCCGAATGACTCCTCCTTCTTCTCAGCTCTCGCAACTCTCTGCAACTCACTGAAAATTCTGCAAACATCCTCTATTCTCTCTAAATATATCTCCAGATTCATTGGCAAGGGAAGAGACAATGAATAATGGCTAACACACGCCTGACCACCTCAAATTTCTCTACCACTACACAAAAATCAAGATAATGGTCTGAAACTCCTTTCCAGAAAGACAAATCCGTCTGATTTAAGAAGCGACTCGGTTGGCCCGACCCGGATCCGGATTTGAGAGGGTTTAATGAAAAACGGATCTTCTGGACAGATTCGACAGGGTTTCGAATTTTGGTCATAACTCATTCGTCCGAGCTCCGATTGAGCTGATTCAAAATGGTATGGAAAACCAAGATACAGATCTACAACTTTTGTGATTTAAGTTTTGAAAGAATCAGGCTTAATCACAGTCAAAATTAAGGTTGAATGAGGAGGCAGAATGCTGGAATGCAACATTTACGGAATTCTGGGCAATGCGACACACCGCACTAATTTGGCCATAACTCTCTCATATGATCTCAAATTTTGGTGATTCAAGATGATAGGGAAAGGTAAGAGAAATAGCTACAACTTTCATGTTTTGGGTTTTCAGAGATTTGGTTTTAATAAGGGTCGAAATTGGCTTGAACTGAAACATTGCATACTGAAAATTTAAGCAGATCCGAATCACCTGCACCCAATTTGAATCACTCTCTCTCAATTCGGATCACACTCGCTATCCTAATCGAATACCTATTAAATTAATTTCGATACTCCAAACTTACACGCAATACTTAATTAACTAAATTCGGGTCATTACAAGTTTTATTTTGAAATGTAATTGAAATCTTCATAAGATTAGGGGTTTAACGTGATTTTAGGTACAATTATGAGTAACCGAGACGATTGCAGGGAATCCTCCGTAACCAAGATATCTAAAAAAAATCATATTATATGGACAAAAATTTTGATACCATTTCTATGATATCGAAAAAAATTTGATCGGAAACAGTTTGTGAAACTAAAATTCCGGTTGAAAAGTCGAATCGTCGTAATTCAATTACAAAATGTCAACAGAACACGAATAATCTTTAATTTAGTTAGTAGTACAACATTTTGGTTGTTTCATGTTGAAACAAGAGTATTAGCGATCAAATCGAACAATCGGGCGTAAGTGTAATTTCTTGATTTTTCTCATGGTTTGTCAAAAAAAATATTTTCTTTCTTCTTTATTTAATTTTCTATTTTGGAATGAAGATAATTTCAGATTGTTTTAATTGTTGTTTTATTTTGAAGTGTAATTGAAATCTTCACAAGATTAAGGGTCTAACGTGATTTTCGATACAATTATGAGTAATCGAATCGATTGCAAGGAGTGCTCCGAAAGCAAAATATGTAAAATAATTATTTTATATGTACCAAAATTTCCATAGGATTATTATGATATCGAAAAAAATTTGATCGGAAACAGTTTTTTGTACAGCTAAAATTTCGGCCGAAAAGTCAAATTGTCGCAACTCATTTACAAAATGTCAACAGAACATGAAATATACTTTAATTTAATTAGTAGAAAAACATTTGGGTTGTTTCATGTTGAAAAAAGAGTATTAGCGATCGAATCGAACAATCGGACGTAGGTGCAATTTCTTTATTTTTCTCGTGGTTGGTCGAAACAAATATTTTTTCTATTTTTTTTAATTTTTAATTTTTAAAATGAAGATAATTACATATTGTTTTAAGTATAGTTTTATTTTGAAATGTAATTGAAATCTTCATAAGATTAAGGGATTAACGTGATTTTCGGTACAATTATGAGTAACCGAAACGATTTCAGGGAATCCTCCGTAACCAAGATATCTAAAAAAAAATCATGTTATATGGACCAAAATTTCGAGACGATTTTTATGATATCAAAAAAAATTTTATCAGAAACTGTTTGTGAAACTAAAATTCCGGCCAAAAAGTCGAATCGTCGTAATTCAATTAAAAAATGTCAACAGAAAACGAATAATCTTTAATTTAGTTTGTAGTACAACATTTGGGTTGTTTCATATTGAACCAAGAGTATTAGCGATCAAATCGAACAATCGGGCATTAGTGTAATTTCTTGATTTTTCTCGTGGTTTGTCTAAAACAATATTTTCTTTCTTCTTTATTTATTTCTCAATTTTGGAATGAAGATAATTTAAGATTGTTTCAAGTGTAGTTTTATTTTGAAGTGTAATTTAAATCTTCACAAGATTAGGGGTTTAACGTGATTTTCGGTACAATTATGAGTAACCGAATCGATTGCAGGGAGTGCTCCGTAACCAAGATATCTAAAAAAAAATTATATTATAGGAACCAGAATTTCGATACGATTAATATGATATTGAAAAAAATCTAATCGGAAATAGTTTTTCGTACAGCTCAAATTCTGGTCAAAAAGTCGAATCGTTGTAATTAAATTACAAAATGTCAACAGAACACGAATAATCTTTAATTTAGTTAGTAGTACAACATTTTAGTTGTTTCATGTTCAAACAAGAGTATTTGCGATAAAATCGAACAATCGGACGTAAGTGTAATTTGTTCATTTTTCCCGTGGTTGGTCGAAAAACATATTTTTTTTTCTATTTTCTTTAATTTTCAATTTTGGAACGAAGATAATTTCATATTGTTTTAAGTGTAGTTTTATTTTGAAGTGTAATTGAAATATTCACAAGATTAGAGGTTTAACGTGATTTTCGGTACAATTATGAGTAACCGAATCGATTGCAGGGGGTGCTCCGTAACTAAGATATCTAAAAAAATTATATTATAGGAACCAAAATTTCGATACGATTATTATGATATCGAAAAAAATTTGATCGGAAATAGTTTTTTGTGAAGCTAAAATTCCTGCCGAAAAGTCGAATCGCTGTAATTCAATTAGAAAATTCCAACAGAACAAGAATATACATTAATTTAGTTAGTTTTACAACATATTGGTTGTTTCATGTTAAAACAAGAGTATTAGCGATCAAATCGAACAATCAGGCGTAAGTGTAATTTCTTGATTTTACTCGTGGTTTGTCGAAAAAAATATTTTCTTCCTTCTTTATTTAATTTTCAATTTTTGAATGAAGATAATATCAGATTGTTTCAAGTGTAGTTTTATTTTGAAGTATAATTTAAATATTCGCAAGATTAGGGGTTTAACGTGATTTTCAGTACAATTATAAGCAACCGAATCGATTGTAGGGACTGCTCCGTAACATATCTAAAAAAAATTATATAATAGGAACCAAAATTTCGATACGATTAATATGATATCGAAAAAAATCTAATCGAAAATAGTTTTTCGTACAGCTAAAATTACGGCCAAAAAGTCGAATCGTCGTAATTCAATTACAAAATGTCAACAGAACACGTATAATTATTAATGTAGTTAGTAGTACAATATTTTGGTTGTTCCATGTTGAAACAAGAATATTAGCGATCAAATCGAACAATCGGACGTAAGTGTAATTTCTTCATTTTTTTCGTGGTTGGTTGAAAAACATATTTTTTTTTCTTTTTTCTTTAATTTTCAATTTTGGAATGAAGATAATTTCATATTGTTTTAAGTGTAGTTTTATTTTGAAGTGTAATTGAAATATTCACAAGATTAGGGGTTTAACGTGATTTTCGATACAATTATGAGTAACCGAATCGATTGCAGGGAGTGCTCTGTAACTAAGATATATAAAAAAAATTATATTTTAGGAACCAAAATTTTGATGCGATTATTATGATATTGAAATTTTTTTTATTGGAAACAGTTTTTTGTGAAGCTAAAATTCTAGCCGAAAAGTCGAATCGTGGTAATTCAATTACAAAATTTCAACATAACAAGAATACACATTAATTTAGTTAATAGTGCAACATTTTGGTTGTTTTATGTTGAAACAAGAATATTAGCGATCAAATAGAACAATCGGGCGTAAGTGTAATTTCTTTATTTTTCTCATGATTGGTCGAAAAAAATATTTTCTTTCTTTTTTTTTAATTATCAATAGTGGAATAAAGATAATTTTAGACTGTTTTAAGTGTAGTTTTATTTGAAAGTATAATTGAAATATTGGCAAGATTTGGGGTTTAACGTGATTTTCGGTACAATTATGAATAACCGAATCGATTACAGGGAGTGCTACGAACCCGAGATATCTAAAAAAAATTATATTATATGAACCAGAATTTCGATATGATTATTATGATACAGAAAAAAAATTGATCGGAAACAGTTTTTTGTGCAGCAAAAATTCCGGCTGAAAAGTCAAATCGTCGTAATTCATTTACAAAATGTCAACAGAACACGGAATACACTTTAATTTAGTTAGTAGAACAACATTTTGGTTGTTTCATGTTGAAACAAGAGTATTAGCGATCAAATCGAACAATCGAGCGTACGTGTAATTTCTTGATTTTTCTCTTGATTGGTCGAAAAAAATATTTTCTTTTTTTTTTAATTATCAATTGTAGAATGAAGATAATTTCAGACTGTTTTAAGTGTAGTTTTATTTGAAAGTATAATTGAAATCTTGACATTATTAGGGTTCAACATGATTTTCGGTACAATTATGAGTAACCAAATCGATTACAGGGAGTGCTACGAAACCAAGATATGTAGAAAAAATTATATTATATGAATCAGAATTTCGATAAGATTATTATGATACTGAAAAAAATTTGATCGGAAACAGTTTTTTGTGCAGCTAAAATTCTGGCCGAAAAATTAAATCGTAGTAATTCATTTACAAAATGTCAACAGAACATGGAATACACTTTAATTTAGTTAGTAGAACAACATGTTGGTTGTTTCATGTTGAAATAAGAGTATTAGCGATCAAATCGAACAATCGGGCGTAAGTGTAATTTCTTGATTTTTCTCGGAGTTTGTCGAAAAAAATATTTTCTTTCTTTTTTATTTAATTTTCAATTTTGGAATGAAGATAATTTCAGAATATTTTAATTGTTGTTTTATTTTGAAATGTAATTGAAATCTTCACAAGATTAGAGGTTTAACGTGATTTTCTGTACAACTATGTGTAACCGAATTGATTGCAGTGAGTGCTCCATAAGTAAAATATCTAAAAAAATTATGTTATATGTACCAAAATTTCAATACGATTATTATGATATCGAAAGAAATTTGATCGGAAACAATTTTTTGTGCAGCAAAAATTCTGGACGAAAATTCGAATCGTCATAATTCATTTACAAAATTTCAACAAAACACGGAATACACGTTAATTTAGTTAGTAGAACAACATTTTGATTGTTTCTTGTTGAAACAAGAGTATTAGCGATCAAATCGAACAATCGGACGAAAGTGTAATTTCTTGATTTTTCTCGTGGTTTGTCGAAAAGAATATTTTCTTTCTTTTTTATTTAATTTTCAATTTTGGAATGAAGATAATTTCAGAATTTTTTAATTGTAGTTTAATTTTGAAGTGTAATTGAAATCTTCACAAGATTAGGGGTTTAAAGTGATTTTCTATACAACTATGTGTAACCGAATTGATTGTTGTGAGTGCTCCATAAGTAAAATATCTAAAAAAATTATATTATATGTACCAAAATTTCAATACAATTATTATGATATCGAAAGAAATTTGATCGGAAACAATTTTTTGTGCAGCAAAAATTCTGGACGAAAATTCGAATCGTCGTATTTCATTTACAAAATTTCAACAAAACACGGAATACACCTTAATTTAGTTAGTAGAATAACATTTTGATTGTTTCTTGTTGAAACAAGAGTATTAGCGATCAAATTGAACAATCGGACGTAAGTGTAATTTCTTGATTTTTCTCGTGGTTTGCCGAAAAAATATTTTCTTTCTTTTTTATTTAATTTTCAATTTTGGAATGAAGATAATTTCAGATTGTTTTAATTGTAGTTTTATTTTGAAGTGTAATTGAAATCTTCACAAGATTATGTGTCTAATGTGATTTTCGATACAAATATGAGTAACCGAATCGATTGCAGGGAGTGCTCCGTAATCAAGATATCTAAAAAAAATTATATTATATAAACCAGCATTTCGATACGATTATTATGATATCGAAAAAAATCTGATATGAAATAGTTTTTTGTAGAACTAAAATTCCGGCCGAAAAGTTGAATCTTTGTAATTCAATTATAAAATGTCAACAGAACACGAGTAATTTTTAATTTAGCTAGTAGCACAACATTTTGGTTGTTTCATGTTGAAACAACAGTATTAGCGATCAAATCGAACAATCGGGCATAAGTGTAATTTCTTCATTTTTTCCATGATTGGTCAAAAAAAATATTTTCTTTCTTTTTTTTTTAATTATCAATAGTGGAATAAAAATAGTTTCATATTGTTTTCAGTGTAGTTTTATTTGGAAGTGTTATTGAAATCTTCTCAAAATTAAGGTTTAACGTGATTTTTGGTATAATTATGAGTAACCGAATCGATTGCAGAGAATGCTCCGTAACCAAGATATCTAAAAAAAATTATATTATATAAACCAGAATTTCGATACTATTATTATGATGTCGAAAAAAGTCTTATCATAAATTGGTTTTTGTACAGTTAAAATTCCGGTCGAAAAGTCGAATCGTCGTAATTCAATTACAAGATGTCAAAAGAACATGAATAATCTTTAATTTAGTTAGTCGTACAACATTTTGTTTGTTTTATGTTGAAACAAGAGTATTAGCGATCAAATTGAACAATCGGGCGTAAGTGTAATTTCTTCATTTTTCCCGTGATTAGTCGAAAAAAATATTATCTTTCTTTTGTTTTAATTATCAATAGTGGAATGAAGATAATTTCATATTGTTTAAAGTGTAGTTTTATATGGAAGTGTAATTGAAATCTTCACAAGATTAGGGATTTAACGTGATTTTCGGAATAATTATGACTAGCTGAATCGATTGCAGGGACTGCTTCATAAACAAGATATCTAAAAAAAATTTATATTATATGAACCATAATTTCGTTACGATTATTATGAAATCAAAAAAAAATTTGATCGAAAACCGTTTTTTGTGCCATTAAAATTCCGGCCTAAATGTCGAATCGTCGTAATTCATTTACAAAATGTCAACAGAATACAAAATACACTTTAATTTAGCTAGTAGAACAAAATTTTGGTTGTTTCATCTTGAAACAAGAGTATTAGCGATCAAATCGAACAATAGGACGTAAGTGTAATTTCTTCATTATTCTCGTGGTGGGTCGAAAAAAATAATTTCTTTTTGTTGTTTTTTTTTTAATTTTCAATTTTTGAATGAAGATAATTTCATATTGTTTTAAGTGTAGTTTTGTTTTGCAGTATGATTGAAATCTTCACAAGATTAGGGGTTTAACGTGATTTTCGGTACAAATATGAGTAACCGAATCGATTGCAGGGAGTGTTCCATAACCAAAATATCGAAAAAAAAATTATATTATATAAACCAGAATTTCGATACGATTATTATGATATCGAAAAAAATTATCGGAAAAAAATTTTTGTGCAGCTAAAATTTAGGCCAAAAAGTCGAATCCTCGTAATTCACTTACAAAATGTCAACAGGACACGGAATACACTTTAATTTAGTTAGTAGAACAACATTTTAGTTGTTTCATCTTGAAACTAGAGTATCAGCGATCAAATCGAACAATCGGACGTAAGTGTAATTTGTTCATTTTTCCCGTGATTGGATGAAAAAAATATTTTCTTTCTTTTTTTTGTAATTATCAATAGTGGAATGAAGAGAATTTCATATTGTTTTAAGTGTAGTTTTATTTGGGAGTTTAATTGAAATCTTCACAAGATAAGGGGTTTAACGTGATTTTCGGTATAATTATGAGTAACCGAATATATTGCAGGGAGTGCTCCGTAACAAAGATATCTAAAAAAAATTAGATTATATAAACCAGAATTTCGTTACGATTAATATGATATCGAAAAAAATCTAATCGGAAATATTTTTTCGTAAAGCTAAAATTCCGGCATAAAAGTCGAATCGTCGAAATTAAATTACAAAATGTCAACAGAACACGGATAATCTTTAATTTAGTTAGTAGTACAACACTTTGGTTGTTTCATGTTGAAACAAGAGTTTTAGCGATCAAATCGAACGATCGGACGTAAGTGTAATTTCTTCATTTTTCCCGTGGTTTGTCGAAAAACATATTTTTTTTTTCTCTTTTCTTCAATTTTCAATTTTGTAATGAAGATAATTTCATATTTTTTAAAGTGTAGTTTTACAAGATTAGGGGTTTAACGTGATTTTCAGTACAGTTATGAGTAACCGAATTGATTGCAGGGAGTGTTCCGTAACTAAGATATCTAAAAAAAAATTATATTATAGGAACAGAAATTTCGATACGATTATTATGATATTGAAAAAAATTTGATCATAAACAGTTTTTTGTGAAGCAAAAATTCCAGCCGAAAAGTCGAATTGATGTAATTCAATTACAAAATTTCAACAAAACAAGAATACACTTTAATTTAGTTAGTAGTACAATATTTTTGTTGTTTTATGTTGAAACAAGAGTATTAGCAATCAAATCGAGCAATCGGGCGTAAGTGTAATTTCTTTATTTTTCTCGTGATTGGTCAAAAAAAATATTTTCTTTTTTTTTTTAATTATCAATAGTAGAAGGAAGATAATTTCAGACTATTTTAAGTGTTGTTTTATGTGAAAGTATAATTGAAATCTTGACAAGATTAGGAGTTCAACGTGATTTTCGGTACAATTATGAGTAACCGAATCGATTCAGGGAGTGCTACGAAACCAAGATATCTAGAAAAAATTATATTATATGGACTAGAATTTTGATAAGATTATTATGATACCGAAAAAAATTTGATCGGAAACAGTTTTTTGTGCATCTAAAATTACGGCCGAAAAGTCGAATCGTCGTAATTTATTTTACTAAATGTCAAGAGAACACGGAATACACTTTAATTTAGTTAGTAGAACTACATTTTGGTTGTTTTATGTTGAAACAAGAGTATTAGCGATCAAATCTAACAATCGGGCGTAAGTGTAGTTTCTTGATTTTTCTCCGGGTTTGTCGAAAAAAATATTTTCTTTCTTTTTTATTTAATTTTCAATTTTGGAATAAAGATAATTTCAGATTGTTTTAATTGTAGTTTTATTTTGAAGTGTAATTGAAATCTTCATAAGATTAGGGGTTTAACGTCATTTTCGGTACAATTATGAGTAACCGAATTGATTGCAGGGAGTGCTCCGTAAGCAAAATATAAAAAAAAATGATATTATATGTACCAAAATTTCAATACGATTATTATGATATCGAAAAAAATTTGATCGGAAACAGTTTTTTGTGCAGCTAAAATTCTGGCCGAAAAGTCGAATCATCGTATTTCATTTACAAAATGTCAACAAAACACGGAATACACCTTAATTTAGTTAGTAAAACAACTTTTTGGTTCTTTCATGTTGAAACAAGAGTATTAGCGATCAAATCGAATAATCGGACGTAAGTGTAATTTCTTCATTTTTCTCGTGGTTGGTCGATTTTTTTTTTTTCTCTTTTCTTTAAATTTCAATTTTGGAATGAAGATAATTACATATTGTTTTAAGTGTAGTTTTATATGGAAGTATAATTGAAATCTTCACAAGAATAGGGGTTTAATGTGATTTTCGTAACAGTTATGACTAACCGAATCGATTGCAGAGACTACTCCGTAAACAAGATATCTAAAAAAAAATTATATTATAAGATGTCAACAATTTGGCCGAAAAGTGGAATCGTCATAATTCAATTACAAGATGTCAACAGAACGTAATCTTTAATTTAGTTAGTAGTACAACAATTTGGTTGTTTCATGTTGAAACAAGAGTATTAGCGATCAAATTGAACAATCAAGCGTAAGTGTAATTTCTTCATTTTTCCCGTGATTGGTCGAAAAAAATATTTCCTTTCATTTTTTTTAATTGTCAACAGTGGAATGAAGATAATTTCATATTGTTTTAAGTGTAGTTTTATATGGAAGTATAATTGAAATCTTCACAAGAATAGGGGTTTAACGAGATTTTCGGAACAGTTATGACTAACCAAATCGATTGCAGGGACTACTCCATAAACAAGATATCTAAAAAAAAATTATATTATATGAACCATAATTTCGTTACAATTATTATGAAATCGAAAAAAATTTGATCGAAAAAAGTTTTTTGTGCTGCTAAAATTCCGGCCTAAATGTCGAATCATCATAATTCATTTACAAAATGTGAACAGAATACAGAATACACTTTAATTTAGTTAGTAGAAAAAAATTTTGGTTGTTTCATCTTGAAACAAGAGTATTAGTGATCAAATCGAACAATAGGACGTAAGTGTAATTTCTTCATTATTCTCGTGGTGGGTCGAAAAAAATAATTTCTTTCTGTTTTTTTTTTTTGAATTTTCAATTTTGGAGTGAAGATAAATTCATATTGTTTAAAGTGTAGTTTTATGTTTTAGTCTGATTGAAATATTCACAAGAATAGGGGTTTAACGTGATTTTCGGTACAATTATGAGTAACCAAATCGATTGCAGGGAGTGTTCCGTAACCAAGATATCCGAAAAAAATTATTTTATATAAACCAGAATTTCGATACGATTATTATGATATCGAAAAAATTTGATCGGAAAAAGTTTTTTGTGCAGCTAAAATTTAGGCCGAAAAGTCGAATCCTCATAATTCATTTACAAAATGTCAACAGAACACGGAATACACTTTAATTTAGTTAATGGAACAACATTTTGGTTGTTTCATGTTGAAACAAGAGTATTAGCGATCAAATCGAACAATCGGACGTAAGTGTAATTTCTTGATTTTTCCCGTGATTGGACGAAAAAAATATTTTCTTTCCTTTTTTTTGTAATTATCAATAGTGGAATGAAGATAATTTCATATTGTTTTAAGTGTAGTTTCATTTGGGAGTTTAATTGAAATCTTTACAAGATTAGGGGTTTAACGTGATTTTCGGTATAATTATGAGTAACCGTATCGATTACAGGGAGTGCTCCGTAACAAAGATATCTAAATAAAATTATATTATATGACCCAAGATTTCGATATGATTATTATGATATCAAAAAAAATTTGATCGGAAACAGTTTTTTGTGCAGCTAAAATTCAGGCCAAAAATTCGAATCGTCGTAATTCATTTACAAAATGTTAATAGAACATGGAATAGGCTTTAATTTAGTTAGTACAACAACATTTTGGTTGTGTCATGTTGAAACAAGAGTATTAGCGATCAAATCGAACAATAATTTCTTCATTTTTCTCGTGGTTGGTCAAAAAAAAATATTTTTTTCTCTTTTCTTTAATTTTTGATTTTGGAATGAAGATAATTTCATATTGTTTTAAGTGTAGTTTTATTTTGGAGTTTAATTGAAATCTTCACAAGATTAGGGGTTTAACGTGATTTTCGGTATAATTATGAGTAACCGAATCGATTACAGGGAGTGCTCTGTAACCAAGATATCTAAATAAAATTATATTATATGAACCATAATTTCGATACGATTTTTAAGATGTCGAAAAAAATGTGATCGGAAATAGTTTTTTGTGCAGCTAAAATTCTGGCCGAAAAGTCGAATCGTCGTAATTCATTTACAAAATGTCAACATAACACGGAATATACTTTAATTTAATTAGTAGAACAACATTTTGGTTGTTTCATTTTGAAACAAGAGTATTAGCAATCAAATCGAACAATCAGACGTAAGTGTAATTTCTTCATTTTTCCCGTGATTGGACGAAAAATATTTTCTTTCTTTTTTTTGTAATTATCAATAGTGGAATGTAGGTAATTCGATATTGTTTTAAGTGTAGTTTTATTTGGAAGTTTAATTGAAATCTTCAAAAGATTAGTGGTTCAACTTGATTTTCGGTGCAATTATGTACCGAATCGATTGCAGGGAGTACTCCGTAACCAAGATATCTAAAAAAAATGATATTATATAAACCAGAATTTCGTTACGATTAATATGATATCTAAAAAAATCTAATCGGAAATAGTTTTCGTACAGCTAAAATTCTGGCATAAAAGTCGAATCGTCGTAATTAAATTACAAAATGTCAACAGAACAAGAATAATCTTTAATTTAGTTAGTTGTACAACATTTTGGGGCTTTCATATTGAAACAAGAGTATTAGCGATCAAATCAAACAATTGGACGTAAGTGTAATTTCTTCATTTTTCTCGTGGTTGGTCGAAACAAAATATTTTTTCTTTTTTTGTTAATTTTCAATTTTGAAATGAAGATAATTACATATTGTTTTAAGTGTAGTTTTATTTTGAACTGTAATTGAAATCTTCAATAGATTAGGAGTTTAACGTAATTTTCGGTGCAATTATGAATAACTGAATCGATTGCAGGGAGTGTTCCGTAACCAAGATACCTAAAAAAAATTATATTATATAAACCTAAATTTCGATACGATTATTATGATATCGAAAAAAATTTCATCGAAAATGGTTTTTTGTGCAACTAAAATTCAGGCCGAAAAGTCAAATCATCGTAATTCATTTACAAGATGTAAGCAGAGCATGGAATACACTTTAATTTAGTTAGTAGAACAACATTTTGGTTGTTTCATCTTGAAACGAGTATTAGCGATCAAATCGAACAATCGGACGTAAGTGTAATTTCTTCATTTTTCCGGTGACTGGACGAAAAAAATATTTTCTTTCTTTTTTTTTTAATTATCAATAGTGGAATGAAGATAATTTCATATTATTTTAAGTGTAGTTTTATTTGGGAGTTTAATTGAAATCTTCACAAGATTAGGGGTTTAACGTGATTTTCGGTATAATTATGTGTAACTGAATCGATTACAGGGAGTGCTCCGTAACCAAGATATCTAAATAAAATTATATTATATGAACCAGAATTTCGATACGATTATTATGACGTCAAAAAAATTTTGATCGGAAACAATTTTTTGTGCAGCTAAAATTCTGGCCGAAAAGTCGAATCGTCGTAATTCATTTACAAAATGTCTACAGAACACAAAATACACTTTAATTTAGTTAGTAGAACAACATTTTGGTTTTTTCATCTTGAATCAAGACTATTAGCGATCAAATCGAACAATCGGACATAAGGGTAATTTCTTTATTTTTCTCGTGATTGGACGAAAAAAATATTTTCTTTCTTTTTTTTTATAATTATCAATAGTGGAATGAAGATAATTTCATATTGCTTTAAGTGTAGTTTTATTTGGGAGTTTAATTGAAATCTTCACAAGATTAGGGGTTTAACGTGATTTTCGGTAGAATTATGAGTAACCGAATCGATTGCAGGGAGTGCTCCGTAACTAAGATATCTAAAAAAATTATATTATAGGAACCAAAATTTTGATACGATTATTATGATATCGAGAAAAATTTGATCGGAAACAGTTTTTTGTGAAGCTAAAATTCTGGCCGAAAAGTCGAATCATTGTAATTCAATTACAAAATTTCAACAGAACAAGAATACACATTAATTTAGTTAGTAGTACAATATTTTGGTTTTTTCATGTTGAAACAAGAGTATTAGCGATCAAATCGAACAATCGGATGTAAGTGTAATTTCTTCATTTTTCTCGTGATTGGTTGAAAAAAATATTTTCTTTCTTTTTTTGTAATTATCAATAATAGAATGAAGATAATTTCAGACTATTTTAAGTGCAGTTTTATTTGAAAGTATAATTGAAAATCTTGACAAGATTAGGCGTTCAACGTGATTTTCGGTACAATTCTAAGTAACCGAATCGATTACAGGGAGTGCTATGAAAGTAATATATCTAGAAAAAATTATATTATATGGACCAGAATTTCGATAAGATTATTGTGATACCAAAATTTTTTTTATCGGAAACAGTTTTTTGTGTATCTAAAATTCCGGTCGAAAAGTCAAATCGTCATAATTGTTTTACAAAATGTCAACAGAACACGGAATACGCTTTAATTTAGTTAGTAGAACAACATTTTGGTTGTTTTATGTTGAAACAAGAGTATTACCGATCAAATCGAGCAATCGGGCGTAACTGTAGTTTCTTGATTTTTCTCGTGGTTGATCGAAAAAAATATTTTATTTCTTTTTTATTTAATTTTCAATTTTGGAATGAAGATAATTTCAGATTGTTTTAATTGTAGTTTTATTTTGAAGTGTAATTGAAATCTTCACAAGATTAGAGGTTTAATGTCATTTTCGGTACAATTATGAGTAACCGAATTGATTGCAGGCAGTGCTCCGTAAGCAAAATATCTAAAAAAATTATATTATATGTACCAAAATTTGAATACGATTATTATGATATCGAAAAAAATTTGATCGGAAATAGTTTTTTGTGTAGCTAAAATTCCAGTCGAAAAGTCGAATCGTCGTAATTCATTTAAAAAATGTCAACAAAACACGAAATACACCTTAATTTAGTTAGTAGAACAACATTTTGGTTGTTTCATGTTGAAACAAGAGTATTAGCGATCAAATTGAACAATCGGATGTCAGTGTAATTTCTTCATTTTTCTCGTGGTTGGTGGAAAAAAATATTTTTTTTTCTCTTTTCTTTAATTTTCAATTTTGGAATGAAGATAATTTCATATTGTTTTAAGTGTAGTTTTATTTTGAAGTGTAATTGAAATTTTCACAAGATTAGGTGTTTAACGTGATTTTCGATACAAATATGAGTAACCGAATCGATTGCAGGGAGTGCTCCGTAACCAAGATGTCTAAAAAAAATTATATTATATAAACCAGTATTTCGATACGATTATTATGATATCGAAAAAAATCTGATCGGAAATAATTTTTTGTACGGATAAAATTTCGGCCGAAAAGTCAAATCGTCGTAAGTCAATTACAAGATGTCAACAGAACACGAATAATCTTTAATTTAGTTAGTAGTACAACATTTTGGTTTTTTCATGTTGAAAGAAGAGTATTAGTGATTAAATCGAATAATCGGGCGTAAGTGTAATTTCTTCATTTTTCTCGTGATTAGTCGAAAAAAATGTTTTCTTTCTTTTTTCTAAATATCAATAGTGGAGTGAAGATAATTTCATATTGTTTTAAGTGTAGTTTTATTTGAAGTGTAATTCAAATCTTCACAAGATAAGGGGTTTAACGTGATTTTCGGAACAATTATGACTAACCGAATCGATTGCAGGGACTACTCCGTAACCAAGTTATCTAAAAAAAATTATATTATATAAACTAGCATTTCGATACGATTATTATGATATCGAAAAAAATCTGATCGGAAATAATTTTTTGTACGGCTAAAATTCCGGTCGAAAAGTCGAATCGTCGTGAATCAATTATAAAATGTCAACAGAACACGAATAATCTTTAATTTAGTTAGTAGTACAACATTTTGATTTTTTCATGTTGAAACAAGAGTATTAGCGATCAAATCGAATAATCGGGCGTAAGTGTAATTTCTTTATTTTTCTCGTGATTAGTCGAAAAAAATATTTTCTTTTTCTTTTTTTTAATTATCAATAGTGGAATGAAGATAATTTCATATTGTTTTAAGTGTAGTTTTATATGGAAGTGTAATTAAAATTTTCTAAAGATAAGAGGTTTAACGTGATTTTCGAAATAATTATGACTAACCGAATCGATTGCAGGGACTGCTCCGTAACCAAGACATCTAAAAAAAATTATATTATATAAACCAGCATTTCGATACGATTATTGTGATATCGAAAAAAGTCAGATCGGAAATAATATTTTGTAGGGCAAAAATTCCGGCCGAAAAGTCGAATCGTCGTAATTCAATTACAAAATGTCAACACAACACGAATAATCTTTAATTTAGTTAGTAGTACAACATTTTGGTTTTTTCATGTTGAAACAAGAGTATTAACGATCAAATCGAATAATCGGGCGTAAATGTAATTTCTTCATTTTTTCCGTGATTAGTTGAAAAAATATTTTCATTCTTTTTTTTTTAATTGTCAATTGTGGAATGAAGATAATTTCATATTGTTTTAAGTGTAGTTTTATTTGGGAGTTTAATTGAAATCTTCACAAGATTAGGGGTTTAACGTGATTTTCTGTATAATTATGAGTAACTGAATTAATTACAGGGAGTGCTCCGTAACCAAGATATCTAAATAAAATTATATTATATGACCCAGAATTTTGATACGATTATTATGATGTCGAAAAAAAATTGATCGGAAACAATTTTTTGTGCTGCTAAAATTCAGACCGAAAAGTCGAATCGTCGTAATTCATTTACAAAATGTCAACAGAACACGGAAAACACTTTAGTTTAGTTGGTAGAAAACCATTTTGGTTGTTTCATCTTGAAACTAGAGTATCAGCGATCAAATCGAACAATCGGATGTAAGAGTAATTTCTTCATTTTTCCCGTGATTGGACGAAAAAAATATTTTCTTTTTTTTTTTTTAATCATCAATAGTGGAATGAAGATAATTTCATATTGTTTTAGGTGTAGTTTTATTTGGGAGTTTAATTGAAATCTTCACAAGATTTGGGGTTTAACGTGATTTTCGGTAGAATTATGAGTAACCGAATCGATTACAGGGAGTACTCTGTAACTAAGATATCTAAAAAGAATTATATTATAGGAACCAAAATTTCGATACGATTATTAAGATATCGAAAAAAATTTGATCGGAAACAATTTTTTGTGAAGCAAAAATTCCGGCCGAAAAGTCGAATCGTTGAAATTCAATTACAAAATTTCAACAGAACAAGATTACACTTTAATTTAGTTAGTAGTACAACATTTTTTGTTTTTTCATGTTGAAAGAAGAGTATTAACGATCAAATCGAACAATCGGGCGTAAGTGTAATTTCTTCATTTTTCTCGTGATTGGTCGAAAAAAATATTTTCTTCCTTTTTTCTTAATTATCAATAGTGGAGTGAAGATAATTTCAGATTGTTTTAAGTATAGTTTTATTTGAAAGTATAATTGAAATCTTGACAGGATTAGGGGTTTAACGTGATTTTTGGTACAATTATGAGTAACCGAATCGACTACAAGGAGTGCTACGAAACCAAGATTTCTAAAAAAAATTATATTATCTGAACCAGAATTTCGATAAGATTACTATGATACCGAAAAAAATTTGATAGGAAACAGTTTTTTGTGCAGCTAAAATTCAGACCGAAAAGTCGAATCGTCGTAGTTCATTTACAAAATGTCAACAGAACACGAATACACTTTAATTTAGTTAGTAGAACAACATTTTGGTTGTTTTATGTTGAAACAAGAGTATTAGGGATCAAATCGAACAATCGGGTGTAAGTTTAATTTCTTAATTTTTCTCGTGGTTTGTCGAAAAAAATATTTTCTTTCCTTTTTATTTAATTTTTAATTTTGGAATGAAGATAATTTCAGATTATTTTAATTGTAGTTTTTTTTTTGAACTGTAATTGAAATCTTCACAAGATTAGGGGTTTAACGTTATTTTCGGTATAATTATAAGTAACCGAATCGATTACAGAGAGTGCTGCTTAAGCAAAATGTCTAAAAAAATTATATTATATGTACCAAAATTTCTATACGATTATTACGATATCAAAAAAAATTTGATCGGAAACAGTTTTTTGTGCAGTTAAAATTTCGGCCGAAAATTCGAATCGTCGTAATTCATTTACAAAATGTCAACAAAACATGGAATACCTTTTAATTTAGTTAGCAGAAAAACATTTTGGTTGTTTATGTTGAAAAAAGAGTATTAGCAATCAAATCGAACAATTTGACGTAAGTGTAATTTCTTCATTATTCCCGTGGTTGGTCGAAAAAAATAATTTCTTTCTGTGTTTTTTTTTAATTTTCAATTTTGGAATGAAGATAATTTCATATTGTTTTAAGTGTAGTTTTATTTTGAAGTCTAATTGAAATCTTTAATAGATTAGGGGTTTAACGTGATTTTCGATACAATTATGAATAACCGAACCGATTGCAGGGAGTGTTTCGTAACCAAGATATCTAAAAAAAATTATATTATATAAACTAGAATTTCGATACGATTATTATGATACCGAAATAAATTTGATCGAAAAAAGTTTTTTATGCAGCTAAAATTCAGGCCGAAAAGTCGAATCATCGTAATTCATTTACAAAATGTCAACAGAACACGGAATACAATTTAATTTAGTTAGTAGAACAACATTTTGGTTGTTTCATCTTGAAACAAGAGTATTAGCGAGCAAATTGAACAATCGGACATAAGTGTATTTTCTTTCTTTTTTTTTAATTATCATTAGTAGAATGAGGATAATTTCATATTGTTTTAAGTGTTGTTTTATTTGGGAGTTTAATTGAAATCTTCACAAGATTAGGGGTTTAACGTGATTTTCGATATAATTATGAGCAACCGAATCGATTACCAGGTGTGCTCCGTAACCAAGATATCTAAATAAAATTATATTATATGAACCAGAATTTCGATATGATTATTATGATGTCGAAAAAAATTTGATCGGAAACAATTTTTTGTGCAGCTAAAATTCAGGTCGAAAAGTCGAATCGTCGTAATTCATTTTCAAAATGTCAACAGAACACGAAATACACTTTAATTTAGTTAGTAGAACAACATTTTTGTTGTTTCATGTTGAAACAAGAGTATTAGCGATCAAATCGAACAATCGGACGTAAGTGTAATTTCTTCATTTTTCTCGTGATTGGACGAAAAACATATTTTCTTTCTTTTTTTTGTAATTATCAATAGTGGAATGAAGATAATTTCATATTGTTTTAAGTGTAGTTTTATTTGAGAGTTTAATTGAAATCTTCAAAAGAGATAGGGATTTAACGTGATTTTCAGTGCAATTATGAGAAACTGAATCGTTTGTAGGGAGTGCTCCGTAACCAAGATATCTAAAAAAAAATTATATTATATAAACCAGAATTTCGTTACGATTAATATGATATCGAAAAAAATCTAATCGGAAATAATTTTTCGTACAGCTAAAATTCCGACATAAAAGTTGAATCGTTGTAATTAAATAACAAAATGTCATCAGAACACGAATAATCTTTAATTTAGTTTGTAGTACAACATTTTGGTTGTTTCATGTTGAAACAAGAGTATTAGCGATCAAGTCGAACAATCGGACGTAAGTGTAATTTCTTCATTTTTCCCGTGGTTGGTCGAAAAACATATTTTTTCTCTTTTCTTTAATTTTCAATTTTGGAATGAAGATAATTTCATATTGTTTTAAGTGTAGTTTTATTTTGAAGTGTAATTGACATATTCACAAGATTAGGGGTTTAACGTGATTTTCGGTACAATTTTCAATTATGAGTAACCGAATCGATATTTTTTCTCTTTTCTTTAATTTTCAATTATGAGTAATCGAATCGATTGCAGGGAGTGCTATGTAACTAAGATATCTAAAAAAAATTATATTATAGGAACCAAAATTTTGATACGATTATTATGATATCAAAAAAAAATTTGATCGGAAACAATTTTTTGTGAAGCTAAAATTCCGGCCGAAAAGTTGAATCGTTGTAATTGAATTACAAAATTTCAACAAAATAAGAATACAGTTTAATTTAGTTTGTAGTACAACATTTTGGTTTTTTCATGTTGAAACAAGAGTATTAACGATCAAATTGAACAATCGGGCGTAAGTGTAATTTCTTCATTTTTCTCGTGATTGGTCGAAAAAAATATTTTCTTTCTTTTTTTTTAATTATCAAAAGTGGAATGAAGATAATTTCAGATTGTTTTAAGTGTAGTTTTATTTTGAAGTGTATTTGAAATCTTCACAAGATTAGGGGTTTAACGTGATTTTCGGTACAATTATGAATAACCGAATCGATTGTAGAGAATCCTCCGTAACCAAGATATCTAAAAAAAATCATATTATATGGACGAAAATTTTTATACGATTTTTATGATATCGAAAAAAATTTGATCGGAAACAGTTTGTGAAACTAAAATTTCGACCGAAAAGTCGAATCGTCGTAATTTAATTACAAAACGTCAATCGAAGACAAGTAATCTTTAGTTTAGTTAGTAGTACAACATTTTGGTTGTTTCATGTTGAAACAACATTTTGGTTGTTTCATGTTGAAACAAGAGAATTAGTGATCAAATCGAACAATCGGGCGTAAGTGTAATTTCTTGATTTTTCTCGTGGTTTGTCGAAAAAAACACTTTCTTTCTTTTTTATTTAAATAACAATAGTGGAATAACAATAATTTCATATTATTTTAAGTGTAGTTTTATATGGAAGTGTAATTGAAATCTTCACAAGATTATGGGTTTAACGTGATTTTCGGAACAATTATGACTAATCGAATGGATTGCAGGGAGTGCTCTGTAAACAAGATATCTAAAAAAAATTATATTATATTAACCATAATTTCGATACGATTATTATGAAATCGAAAAAAATTTGATCGAAAACAGTTTTTTGGGCCGCTAAAATTCCGGCTGAAAAGTCGAATCGTCGTAATTCATTTACAAAATGTTAACAGAATACATAATACACTTTAATTTAGTTAGTAGAACAACATTTTGGTTTTTTCATCTTGAAACAAGAGTATTACCGATCAAATCGAACAATCGGGCGTAAGTGTAATTTCTTCATTTTTCCCATGATTGGTCGAAAAAATATTTTCTTTCTTTTTTTTTTACTTATCAATAGTGGAATGAAAATAATTTCATATTGTTTTAAGTGTAGTTTTATTTGGAAGTGTTATTGAAATCTTCTCAAGATTAGGGGTTTAACGTGATTTTGGTACAATTATGAGTAACCGAATCGATTGCAGGGAGTGCTCCGTAACCAATATATCTAAATAAAATTATATTATATAAAACAGAATTTCGATACAATTATTATGATATCAAAAAAAATCTGATCATAAAGAGTTTTTGTACAGCCAAAATTTCGGCCGAAAAGTCGAATCGTCGTAATTCAATTATAAGATGCCAACAGAACACGAATAATCTTTAATTTAGTTAGTAGTACAACATTTTGGTTGTTTTATGTTGAAATAAGAGTATTAGCGATCAAATTGAACAATCGGGTGTATGTGTAATTTCTTCATTTTTTTCAGTGATTGGTCGAAATTTTTTTTTTCTTTTTTTTTAATTATCAATAGTGGAATGAAGATAATTTCAGATTGTTTTAAGGGTAGTTTTATTTGGAAGTGTAATTGAAATCTTCACAAGATTATGGGTTTAACTTGATTTTTGGTATAATTATGAGTAACGGAATCGATTACAGGGAGTGCTCCGTAACCAAGATATCTAACAAAAATTATATTATATGAACCACAATTTTGACACGATTGTTATGATATCGACAAAAATTTGATCGAAAACAGTTTTTTAGACAGCTAAAATTCTGGCCGAAAAGTCGAATCGTTATAATTCCTTTACAAAATGTCAACAGAACATGGAATACACTTTAATTTAGTTAGTATAAAAATATTTTGGTTGTTTCATGTTGAAAAAATAGTATTAGTGATCGAATCGAACAATCGGACGTAAGTGTAATTTCTTCGTTTTTCTTGTGGTTGGTTGAAAAAAAATATATATATATATTTTTTTAAAATTTTCAATTTTCAAATGAAGATAATTACATATTGTTTTAAGTGTAGTTTTATTTTTAACTGTAATTGAAATCTTTCACAGATTAGTGGTTTAACATGATTTTCGGTACAATTATGAGTAACTGAATCGATTACAGGAAGTGCTCCATAACCAAGATATCTAAAAAAAATTATATTATATAAACTAGAATTTCAATACGATTATTATGAAATCGAAAAAAATCTGATCGAAAATAGTTTTTTGTACAGCTAAAATTCCGGCCGAAAAGTCGAATCGTCGTAATTCAATTACGAAATCTCAACAGAACACGAATAATCTTTAATTTGGTTAGTAGTATAACATTTTGGTTTTTTCGTGTTGAAACAAGAGTATTAGCGATCAAATCGAATAATCTGGCGTAATTGTAATTTCTTCATTTTTCCTGTGATTAGTCGAAAAAAATATTTTCTTTCTTTTTTTTTAAATATCAATAGTGGAATTAAGATAATTTTATATTATTTTAAGTGTAGTTTTATATGGAAGTGTAATTGAAATCTTCACAAGATTAGGGGTTTAACGTGATTTTCGGAATAATTATGACTAACCAAATCAATTGCAGGGAGTGCTCTGTAAACAAGATAGCTAAAAAAATTTATATTATATGAACCATAATTTCGATACGATTATTATGAAATAGAAAAAAATTTGATCGAAAACAGTTTTTTGTGCTGCTAAAATTCCGGCCGAAAAGTCGAGTCGTTGTAATTCATATGCAAAATGTCAACAGAATATAGAATACACTTTAATTTAGTTAGTAGAACAACATTTTGGTTTTTTATCTTGAA
This sequence comes from Diospyros kaki, assembly GCA_036245055.1. Classification (NCBI taxonomy): domain Eukaryota; kingdom Viridiplantae; phylum Streptophyta; class Magnoliopsida; order Ericales; family Ebenaceae; genus Diospyros; species Diospyros kaki. Next base: position 16,912,152 of record BSEG01000014.1, read on the forward strand.
ACAAGAGTATTAGCGATCAAATCGAACAATCGGACGTAAGTGTAATTTCTTCAATTTTCTCGTGCTTGGTCGAAAAAAATATTTTCTTTCTATTTTTTTTTTAGTTTTCAATTGTGGAATGAAGATAATTTCATATTGTTTTCAGTGTAGTTTTATGTTGGAGTGTAATTGAAATCTTCATATGATTAGGGGTTTAACGTGATTTTTGGTACAATTATGAATAACCGAATCGATTGCAGGGAGTGTTCCGTAACCAAGATATATAAAAAAAATTATATTATTTAAACCAGAATTTCGATACGATTATAATGATGTTGAAAAAAATTTGATCGGAAAAAGTTTTTTGTGCAGCTAAAATTCAGGCCGAAAATTCGAATCATCATAATTCATTTACAAAATGTCAACAGAACACGAAATACACTTTAATTTAGTTAGTAGAACAACATTTTGGTTGTTTCATCTTGAAAAAAGAGTATTAGCGATCAAATCGAACAATCGGACGTAAGTGTAATTTTTTCATTATTCCCGTGATTGGTCGAAAAAAATATTTTCTTTCTTTTTTTATGTGATTATCAATAGTGGAATGAAGATAATTTCATATTGTTATAAGTGTAGTTTTATTTGGGAGTTTAATTGAAATCTTTACAAGATTAGGAGTTTAACATGATTTTCAGTATAGTTATGAGTAACGGAATCAATTACAGGGAGTGTTCCGTAACCAAGATATCTAAAAAAAATTATATTATATGAACCAACATTTCGATACGATTATTATGATGTCGAAAAAAAATTGATCGGAAACAGTTTTTTGTGCAACTAAAATTCCGACCGAAAAATCTAATCGTCGTAATTCATTTACAAAATGTCAACAGAATACGGAATACACTTTAATTTAGTTAGTAGAACAATATTTTGGTTTTTCGTGTTGAAACAAGAGTATTAGCGATCCAATCGAACAATCGGGCGTAAGTGTAATTTCTTCATTTTTCCTATGATTGGTTGAAAAAAATATTTTCTTTCTTTTTTTTTAATTATCAATAACAGAATGAAAATAATTTCATATTGTTTTAAGTGTAGTTTTATTTGGAAGTGTTATTGAAATCTTCTCGAGATTAGGGGTTTAACGTGATTTTTGATACAATTATGAGTAACCGAATCGATTGCAAGGAGTGCTCCGTAACCAAGATATCTAAAAAAAATTATATTATATAAACCAGAATTTCGATACGATTATTATGATATCGAAAAAAATCTGATCATAAATAGTTTTTGTACAGGTAAAATTCCGGCCAAAAAGTCAAATCGTCGTAATTCATTTTGAAAATGTCAATAGAAGACAGAATACACATTAATTTAGTTAGTAGAAAATATTTTGATTGTTTCATGTTGAAACAAGAGTATTAGCGATCAAATCGAACAATCGGGCATAAGCGTAATTTCTTCATTTTTCTCGTGATTGGTCAAAAAAAATATTTTCTTTTTTTTTTAATTATCAACATTGGAATGAAGATAATTTCAGACTGTTTTAAGTGTAGTTTTATTTGAAAGTATAATTGAAATCTTGACACGATTAGCAGTATAACGTGATTTTCGGTACAATTATGAGTAACCAAATCGATTACAAGGAGTGCTACGAAACCAAGATATCTAGAAAAAATTATATTATATGAACCAGAAATTTGATAAGATTATTATGATACCGAAAAAAATTTGATCGGAAACAGTTTTTTGTGCAGCTAAAATTCCAGCCGAAAAGTCGAATCGTCGTAATTCATTTAGAAAATGTCAACAGAACACAAATAATCTTTAATTTAGTAAGTAGTACAACATTTTGGTTTTCTCATGTTGAAACAAGAGTATTAGCGATCCAATCGAACAATCGGGCGTAAGTGTAATTTCTTCATTTTTCCGGTGTTTGGTCGAAAAAAATATTTTCTTTCTCTTTTTTTTAATTATCAATAGTTGAATGAAGATAATTTCATATTGCTTTAAGTATAGTTTTCTTTGGAAGTGTAATTGAAATCTTCTCAAGATTAGCGGTTTAACGTGATTTTCGGTTTAATTATGAGTTACCGAATCGATTGCAGGGAGTGCTTTGTAACCAAGATATCTAAAAAAAAATTATATTATCTGAACCAAAATTTCGATACGATTATTAGGATATCGAATTTTTTTTTATCGGAAACAGTTTTTTTATGCAGCTAAAATTCTGGCCGACAAGTTAAATCGTCGTAATTCATTTACAAAATGTCAAAAGAACACGGAATACACTTTAATTTAGTGAGTAGAAAAACATTTTGGTTATTTTATCTTGAAACAAGTATATTAGCGATCAAATCGAACAATCGGGTGTAAGTGTAATTTCTTCATTTTTCCCATGATTGGACAAAAAAAATATTTTCTTTCTTTTTTTTTAAATATCAATAGTGGAATAAAGATAATTTCATATTGTTTTATGTGTAGTTTTATTTGGAAATGTAATTGAAATCTTCACAAGATTAGGGGTTTAACGTGATTTTCAGTACAATTATGAGTAACCGAATCAATTGCAGGGAGTACTCCGTAACAAAGATATCTAAAAAAAATTATATTATATGAACCAAAATTTCGATACGATTATTATCATATTGAAACAAATTTGATCGAAAATAGTTTTTGTGCAGCTAAAATTCCAGTCGAAAAGTCGAATCGTCGTAATTCGTTTATAAAATGTTAACAGAATACGGAATACACTTTAATTTAGTTAGTAGAACAACATTTTAGTCTTTTCATGTTGAAACAAGTGTATTAACGATCAAATCGAATAATCGGACGTAAGTGTAATTTTATTCATTTTTCTCGTGGTTGGTCGAAAAAAAATATATATATATTTTTTAATTTTCAATTTTGGAATGAAGATAATTTCATATTGTTTTGAGTATAGTTTTATTTTGAAGTGTAATTGAAATCTTAACAAGATTAGGGGTTTAACATGATTTTCGGTACAATTATGAGTAACCAAATCGATTGCAGGGAGTGCTCCGTAACCAAGATATCTAAAAAAATTATATTATATGGACCAGAATTTTGATACGATTGTTATGATATCGAAAAAAATCTGATCGAAAATAGTTTTTGTACAGTTAAAATTTCGACCGAAATGTCGAATCGTCGTAATTTACTTAGAAAATTTCAACAGAACATGAATAATCTTTAATTTTGTTAGTAGTACAAAATTTTGGTTTTTCATGTTGAAACAAGGGTATTAGCGATCAAATCGAACAATTGGGCGAAAGTGTAATTTCTTCATTTTTTCCGTGATTGGTCGAAAAAATATTTTCTTTCTTTTTTTTTTAATTATAAATAGTGGAATAAAGATAATTTCATATTTTTTTAAGTGTAGTTTTATTTGGAAGTGTAATTGAAATCTTCACAAGATTAGAGATTTAACATGATTTTCGGTACAATTATGAGTAACCGAATCGATTGTAGGGAGTGCTCCGTAACCAAGATATCTAAAAAAATTATATTACATAAACCAGAATTTCGATACGATTATTATGATATCGAAAAAAAATATGATCATAAATAGTTTTTTGTACAGCTAAAATTCCAGCTGAAAAGTCGAATCGTCGTAATTCAATTAGAAATTGTCAAGAGAAAACGAATAATCTTTAATTTAGTTAGTAGTACAACATTTTGGTTTTTCATGTTGAAACAAGAGTATTGGCGATCAAATTGAACAATCGGGCGTAACTGTAATTTCTTTTATTTTTTTCGTGATTGGTCGAAAAAAATATTTTCTTTTTTTTTTAAATTATCAATAGTGGAATGTAGATAATTTCATATTGTTTTAAGTATAGCTTTATTTGGAAGTGTAATTGAAATCTTCACAAGATTAGGGGTTTAACGTGATTTTCAATACAAATATGAGTAAACGAATTGATTGCAGGGAGTGCTCAGTAACCAAGATATCTAAAAAAAATTATATTATATGAACCAATCGATTCGGTTACTCATAATTGTACCTAAAATCACGTTAAACCCTAATCTTGTGAAGATTTCAATACCTCTTCCAAATAAAACTACACTTAAAACAATACGAAATTGTCTTCATTCCACAATTGAAAATTATAAGAAAAAGAAAGAAAATATTTTTTTCGACCAATCACGGGAAAAATGAAGAAATTACGCTTACGCCTGATTGTTCGATTTGATCACTAATACTCTTGTTTTAACATGAAACAACCAAAATGTTGTTCTACTAACTAAATTAAAGTGTATTTCGTCTTCTGTTGACTTTTTGTAAATGAATTACAACGATTCGACTTTTCGGCCGTAATGTTAGCTCTCCATAAAACTGTTTCCGATCAGATTTTTTTTTTATTTCATATAAAATCATATCGAAATTTTGGTTCATATAATATAATTTTTTTTAGATATCTTGGTTACGGAGCACTCCCTGTAATCGATTCGTTTACTCATAATTGTACCGAAAATTGCGTTAAACCCATAATCTTCTGAAGATTTCAATTATACTTCCAAATAAAACTACACTTCAAACAAAATGAAATTATCTTCATTCCTCAATTGAAAATTAAAAAAAAATAGGAAAGAAAATATTTTTTTCGACCAATCACGGGAAAAATGAAGAAATTACACTTACGCCCGACTGTTCGATTTGATCGCCGACACTCTTGTTTCAACATGAAACAACCAAAATGTTGTTCTACTAACTAAATTAAAGTGTATTCCGTGTTCTGTTGACATTTTGTAAATGAATTTGGACGATTCGACATTTCGACCGGAATTTTAGCTGCACAAAAAACTATTTCCGATCATATTTTTTTCGATATCATAATAATCGTATCGAAATTTTAGTTCATATAATATAATTTTTTTTTAGATATCTTGGTTACGGAGCACTCTCTGCAATCGATTCGGTTACTCATAATTGTATCAAAAATAACGTTTGTAACGCCCCGCTTTTTCTAGCGCGTTATACCTTGGGACAATTTCGGGACAATAATTTTTTTCTTTCAAATACTAAAGCTAAACCACATCATACCTCAATTCGGTCCCAGAACTTCTAATTATTTTTCTCGAAAGAGAATCATTATACACATCAAATGCGGAAGCAATGATCGAAACCTGATATCTTAACATTAATCATAAATAAATTCTTACATCTTCAACATTCCTCAAACGTTCAGGATCTAAAGTAGCAGAACTTAAATACAGGGGCTACATAACATACATTTCATTCTTCATGCACTCTGCTAAGTGTCATTTCATGCATCATTATTCTCGAATCTGCTACAATCTCCACCTGGAATGTTTGAATATTCCAGGGGCAAAGCCCAAGTTAAATGATGAATCATCTAAGTAAGGGTACATAATGCTATATCATGTGTGTATGCAATGTCTTTCATCGTAGGTGTCAACTGCACCCCTCATGCTACCTACCATTTTTGCGACCATTTTTTTCGAAGCTGAGGTGTATGGGTGCACCCTTGGTAAAGTAGTGGTGCCAGTTCGTACTCCCTACGGCCACAAATGAGCGTGATCAATGATATCAACGTGTATTTATGCATTTCATAGTCATGTATGCAACCTACGTGATGGATACATATCAAGGCATGTCAATATGATGAAAACATTTTTGATGAAGTACCACTTACCTTCTCAAGCTTATCGGGCTACCTTGATATCCATGCCTTACCTCGTGCATCGCCTCGATTTGCGTGCTAACCTCAAAATTTGACAAGTCACTTCAACTTATTCCTCAAAGCATCCTAATCACCATAATTATTTAAATAAATATTAAAACCTATTTTTCCATAATTTCTGGCATTTTCTATAATTTTCTCTCTATTTCTTCCTATTTTTCCTCAATAATTCCAATTTAAATATTTTTAAAATATTTTCTCAATTATTTCACTACGAAAATTCATAAAATAATATTTTTGAGTTTCTGAAATTTTCTAAAGAATTTTACTTACCTTGACTTAGCATCTCTAGCTTCCTCGGTTTGCGTGCCATATCCTTGAAACGTGCCCTAACAATTTTCCTTGCCCAAAATTTTCAGAATATTAGTAAATATCTAAATCCTATTTTTCAGAATTTTTCTAACATTTCCCTATTTTTTCTTTCATTTTCCTTTTTCTTTCTTTTTCTTTTTCTTTTCTTTTTCTTTTTTCTCTTTTCTTTTTTTCTCTTTTCCTTCTCTTCTTCCTCCTTCCTCCTTCTTCTTCCTCCCCTGCCTCCCTGCTGCGTGCGCTGCCATGTGCGCGCATGGCCGAGCTCCACCGGCCTTCCTTCCAGCGCCCACCGGCTGCCACGATCGCCCTTGCCGGCCTCCTCGGACTCGCCGGACCTCGGCGCTGCACACGCCAGCCGTTGGCCGCAACTTGTGGCTGCGGCTGGTTCCTAGTTTGGCCCAACTGCCTGCGGCCATGGCTATCATGGCCGCACCAGCTCCCTCCGGCCACGTCCGAGCCTTTACTAGCACGCCTCCATGCGCATTTGGCCCCTAGCTCGTAGCTCCGCCTTACACTCAAGCTGCCATGGCAGCCCCTACTCCACTCAAACTTGCGGCCATGGCCGCTTGCTGCTTTGGGGCAGCCGATCGACCTCCCTCTCTCTCACAACTCTCTTTCTTGGCTCTCCTCTTGGTGCTTCTCCATCGCCCAAACCCCTGCCTATTTATAGGCAGCCATGCTTGCTCTCCAACGAGCACACATACACACACACACACACACACATATATATATTATACATTACATTAATAACAAAATCTCTCAAATTCGGTTGCCATATCCCTTTAAATCCCGTTGCCATTCTCTTTCAATTTGCGCAAATCTCGCTCGGCCATGAAAATCTTGCAGAGGGTCCATCACTTCATCATTTGAATAATTCAAGTTGCAGCAAAATGAAGCTTCACAGAAGTTCTCTTTCACGCGCACGGATGTGTATATATATTTATATATTTTGCATGTTACATTTAATCAAATCATCCTGTCCTACCTACACCCTGTCTCTTGGAGATTTTTTCCTCAATTCATGCTCCCAATATCTCTCCCATTGCAGCAAATCTCGGCCATTAAAGCTTCTCAGAAGCTGGCCACGCGCACGTGCATATATATATATTTATAATTATGTATTACACTAATAAATTACATATTTAAACTAAAGAAAATTACATATAATCCTTAATTTTCTTCTTAATTTCACTCAAGCAATTTCTTTATTGCAACAATGCCCTTAATCCTCAAATTAATTTGCATTACAATACTGAAAACACAAAATTAATAACTTCAAAGTTACTCGATAATGACGATTTTGCCCCAGTGTCCTTACTGGCTATCGTTTTACCCTGAAACCACTTAAGGGTTGCTCACTACGCAAAACCGAAGCCCCCCTAGTGGTCCGTTAATTTTTCGGGAGCCTTCTACAACGATTCGGTTTTACAGCCTAAATGACAGTTGTATTTTAGCTGTATCGAAAACTGTTTCCGATTCGATTTCTTTCGATACCATAAATCTTAACTCGGAACGCATATTGAGACCATATCATTTTCCTTAGACAATTTCACTCTAAGGCATTCCCTGCAGTTGATTTGGTACCTGAAATTGCTGTAAAATTAATTTTTCGGTATTCTAAACCTATCGAAATTACGTGGCAACCTCATATGGACATGGGGTATTACAATGTTAAACCCTTAATCTTGTGAAAATTTCAATTACACTTCCAAATAAAACTACACTTAAATCAATATGAAATTATCTTCATTCCAGAATTGAAAATTAAAAAAAAAAGAAAGAAAATATTTTTTTCGACCAATCACAGGAAAAATAAAGAAATTACAATTACGTCTGATTGTTCGATTTGATCGCTAATACTCTTGTTTAAAAATGAAACAACCAAAATGTTGTTCTGCTAACTAAATTAAAGTATATTCCGTGTTCTGTTGACATTTTGTAAAAGAATTAGGACGATTCGACTTTTCAGCCGAAATTTTAGCTGCACAAAAAATTATTTTTGATAAGATTTTTTTCGACATCGTAATAATCGTATCGAAATTATGTATTACACTAAATTAAAGTGTATTCCGTGTTCTGTTGACATTTTGTAAATAAATTACGATGATTCGACTTTTCGGCCGTGACGAGGGAATATTTACAGGGGTAATTTTACTATACTACCCCTAGGAGGTTACCATTAACTTGGAGCCATGTGTGCCAATAAAGGCCAATATGCGATCGCCACGTGCCAAGTCCTAGGAGCTTCACGTGTCTTTATAATCTTTATTATGATTTTGAATTGGAAAGATATAGAGAGGAAGATTCAGTTAACCAAGAATATCTCCAATACCGCAAGAATATCTCTAATATCCTAAGAATTATCTCCAACATCCCAAGAATTATCTCCATTGGGGAAGTGTAACGCCCCACTTTTCCAATTACCATTACGATGTAAAATATAAGCTAACATCACCACGAACGTTATGGAAACCCTTACCAACGGAAGCATTAGATCGAACCTAAAAGCTTAACCAAAGCAAAATAAATGGGTTTCCACTAGATTTCCTTTACAAGTACAGGAAATGCTCCCGACTTCCAATACTCCAAAAAGGTAACGCATCATTATGGGAACAATTATAGGTCACCCACACACACACTTCTTACATCCTTGAGTATCCTAGCTGCTATTTACAATACATCATTCGTACTACAAGGGTACATAATGGAATAAAAACGAAAGTTAACCAAGCTTCACCACCTTGCCCATGCTCAAATTGGCACCTGAAACACCTGACACTTCCAACATACCTAGAACATGGAATGTTCCAGGGGCATCAACCCAAGTTAGATATACATCTAAGTGAGTGACTCAGAAAAGGTAAGTACATGCGTGCAAATGCAATAATGCCATTATGAAATCCACCCCTGTGGTAGCAATGCTAAGGTGTTGCAATCACTTCCGCGATCATCATAGTCACTCCTGGCTCATCACCAGAGCACGAGGTTTCCATGATGTCCCAACAACTAGCCACAGTCACCAATACAAACATGATATATGACAAAGCAGAAGGAATATACATAAACAAGGGAAAATATGACATGTAAGCCACGAAGGCATGATGTGCAAGCCAACACACAAGTGAAGCAACAAGTGCTCAAAATGCCACAAAACATGCAGGAATCACTCACCTTAATCGGTTACCTTAGGAAACATGGTTTACAACGAGCGGAATGGGTTTTCACGTAGTTTTTCTTACTGCTTGACACGAACTTCGAGAAAGACCCAAAAATTCTGTCAAGGCTTATTCTCCCTCGACTTTCTCCATTCTCTTTGGTAGCATTTCCTCTCTCAAACTCCCTTCCTTTTCCTTCTTTCTTGGTGCCCAAATGAATAACTCCAAAGCCCTTATTATAGGAAACTTCGGCGAACCAAATCACGCCACGTGTCGCGTAATCATTCCACCTATAAGTATCCAATTAAAATATGCCATGTGTCCCTAAAGATTTGTGCATTTTCATGCCCTTACAACAAGTCTCCATTGAGATATGAGCCATCACATGTTTAATTTGATTTTCCAATATTCCCATCATTACATCTCATATGGTTTAATTCATTTTCCACATTTCTCATCATTACACTTCAAATTCTATCTCCAAGTGGCCAATGAATGCTTGCCACATGTCCTTAGAGATAATGTTTGGAGACTTTTGCAAACTTGGAAGCTAAGTAAGTTTTTCCTTAGCCAATCATGCAATGCCACCTCAAAGGGTCATTATGAGCCATCATGTGACCTTAACCTAACTTCCAAGTAACCTAATGGTTTATTGCCATGTGTCATTGAAGATAAGGCTTCATCATTTCTCCCATGTGCATCCAACTCAAATGCACCTCTCGTCTCTTAATTGAATTTAATAGAGTTTGGAATCCAAAATTTCATTTGTTTTGAGTGTTCACACTATGCTCATCATTACACCCATAATCATAAGGTTTCAACCAATCCAATTGTGACAGCTAGGGGGGACACTTGGCCATCCATGATTGGCCCATGGTTGATATTTTGAAGAGATATTTTTTTAAGGTTTCAAGAACTACACATTGGCCCGAACTTTTCGGATAATTTGCACTTAGGCCCTTGCAACTTGGTCCCGGAGCTATTTTTAATTGCACTTTTTGGTCCCCAGAAAATGGATAAATTACACTTAGCACCACAAGATTTTAGGTAAATTACACTTTTACCCGACTCCAGTATTTACGATTTTGCCACTGGTTCAGAAACTAAATTTTTCCCTCAAGACTTCCTCAATTCCTTGAAAGGACCTATTTCCTCAAGTATTAGAACCTAATAACCTTAGGTATTACCTCTTTTTTGAGTTGAAAATCTGGGATGTTACAGGAAAGTTATCTTTTCTCCCCATGGAAAAGGGATCGGACTCCTAAGGGACTTTTCTATTATTTTCCATTACTATTATACTCCTCGAAAACCCGTGAACTGACTTGAGCGTCGGAGGGATCACGAGGAGCAAGTCCCCACTCTTTTTGCAGGTACTTGGTTCGAGACAGAAGAAGGTGATCAGCTCTGCATCATCAATTGGCACCCACCGTAGGGCCCTCATCTTTCCTTTCTGTCTGCCAAGTACAATTTCAAGCCGTATGAAATCTATTCAACTCAATTACACGTATGTGCGGATTGCATCACGGGTACGCTCGTTTCTTTTAATATTTTTATGCTAGCTACGGTTTTATTTTTCAATTATTGTTTTATGCAAAAAATAATTGAAAGAGAAGACTGAAAGATTCATATATGTATATATATATGATGTAAGAAGTTCTGGTTGAGGCATGGTAGACAAAAAATAGAGAAGTAATTCTACCATTATTTTGTATTATACGCACATACATACATCATATACATATACATTCATATTATAATATATTGAGAAAAGCTTTATGTGGAAGCTAGTGAAAAAAATTGTTATATTATATATATATGTATATTATGCAAAAGAAGCTCATGCGAGGCACTCTGTGTACATATTTTGTAGTTTCTTACAGAAGCTTGATTATTAGAAAAATGTAAATCTAGACCCAGTGCCGTTAAGTATATATATGTATATATTACATTATATGTTGCAAGGAGCTCCTAAAAGAAGCTCTCCTGGAAAAAATAGATCTAGAACAAATTTTCTAAAACAGATCTGGGTTGTTAAAGGTGCAGACTTGAGTAGATTTGGATTGAAAATATATTTATATAAAAATATTATTTTTTGATTGCGGATGTAGGCGTTACGCCGAACTGCCGGAAAAAATTGTTATTCTTTAATTGCGGATGTAGGCTTTATGTCGAACCGCGAAAACAAAATATTGTTATTCTTTAATTGCAGATGTAGATTTTATGTCGAACTGCGAAAACAAAATATTATTATTCTTTAATTGCAGACGTAGGCATTTCGCCGAACAGCAAAAATAAAATATGGATATTCTTTAAAATCTCGTCATCAACTACAAATCCAAGCCAACATGTGCACACGAAGACCGAGGGTCTGAAAGGCCTCAACAACGCAAAAACAAAGGATCAGATGTGATCCTCGGGGGGCCCCGAACCCCCAAACACTCAAAAACAAAGGATCAGAAGTGATCCTCAAGGGCCTCGAACCCCCGACAACTTAAGACAAAAGGATCACATATGATCCTCGAACTCCTGACAACTCAAGACCAAAGGGGCCCACCCTTAATAATTAAGGAACGAGTTCGGGGCTACGAACCTCGACCATCGAAGGCTCAAAGGGGACCACACCTAATAATTAAGGAATTAATTCCAAGAATCACTCCCAAAACAAAAAGAAGGTTCAATGTAACCCCCCTCAGTTCGGAAAGAACCTCTAACGAAAGCCGAATGATCAAGATTCTCGCTAAGCAAGCAACGCTACATGAAAAAGCTGCCTCATCGGGATAGTAGAGCTTATCCTAATACACTTAAAGGGTTAAGGGCCAAGATTTTATGAGCTTTGGAAAGCAAGCAAAAGAGGAAAATCTTGGCCACCACAGCTTTAGCCAGCGACCCTGAAGATAATGCACGCGACCTCGACCACCACAGCCTCGGCTAGCGGCCCCCAAAGGTGAGGCATGGTGCCTCGGCCCTAGGCCATCGAAGCCGAGGCACGCAGCCTCGGCGCTAGGCCAAGAATAACAATAAAAATATACGTATGTACTAATTTAAGAGTTGACCCCTCTCTACCATAGGAAAATCTCCAAACGTCTCTATCACCTCAAGCGACCTAATCACCCTCTACATGGGAAGAGTGAAAGGGCATGAGGAGACTTGAAAAGCGAATTCAATATCCGAGATTGCTAACCCAATTTTCAGTAGAACTTTTTTACAGAGACTCAGAAAAACAATGATGACTACTCCTTTAGCTGCCCAAACTCCTCGCTCGATCAGCTTAAGGAGTGGGGGGCAAGTGATGAGGGAATATTTACAGGGGGCAATTTTACTATACTACCCCTAGGAGGTTACCATTAACTTGGAGCCATGTGTGCCAGTAAAGGCCAATATGCGATCGCCAAGTGTCAAGTCCTAGGAGCTCCACGTGTCTTTATAATCTTTATTATGATTTTGAATTGGAAAGAGATAGAGAGGAAGATTCAGTCAACCAACAGTATCTCCAATACCGCAAGAATATCTCTAATATCCTAAGAATTATCTCCAACATCCCAAGAATTATCTCCATTGGGGAAGGTTATCTTTTCTCCCCATGGAAAGAGGATCGGCCTCTACTTTTGAAATATATCTTATCACCTAAGGGAAAGGCCAAAAGACATCTATAAATAGAGGACAGCCTCTTCAGGTATGAGGATCTGATCGGACTCCTAAGGGACTCTTCTATTATTTTCCATTACTATTATACTCCTCGAAAACCCGTGAACTGACTTGAGCGTCGGAGGGATCACTGGGAGCAAGTCCCCACCCTTTTTGCAGGTACTTGGTCCGAGACAGAAGAAGGTGATCGGCTTTGCATCATCAGGCCGGAATTTTAGTTGCATAAAAAATTGATTCCGAACAGATTTTTTTCGATATCATAATAATGGTATCGAAATTCTTATTCTTATAATATAATTTTTTTTAGTTATCTTGGTTACGGAGCACTCCCTACAATCGATTCGGTTACTAATAATTTTATCGAAAAGCACATTAAACCCCTAATCTTGTGAAGATTTCAATTACACTTTCAAACAAAATTAAACTTAAAACAAATTGAAATTATCTTCATTCCACAATTGGAAATTAAAAAAAAGAAAAAGAAAATATTTTTTTCGACCAAATACAGGAAAAATAAGGAAATTACACTTACGCCCGATTGTTTTATTTGATCGCTTATACTCTTGTTTCAATATCAAACAACCAAAATGTTGTTCTACTAACTAAATTAAAGTGTATTCCGTGTTCTGTTGACATTTTGTAAATGAATTACAACGATTGACTTTTCGGCCGGAATTTTAGTTGCATAAGAAACTGTTTCCGATAAGATTTTTTTCGATATCATAATAATGGTATTGAAATTCTTGTTCTTATAATATAAATTTTTTTAGTTATCTTGGTTATGGAGCATTCCCTGCAATCGATTCAGTTACTCATAATTTTATCAAAAAGCACATTAAACCCCTAATCTTGTGAAGATTTCAATTACAATTCCAAATAAAAGTACACTTAAAACAATATGAAATTATCTTCATTCCACAATTGAAATTTAAAAAAATAAAAAAGAAAATATTTTTTTCGACCAATCATGGGAAAAATGAAGAAATTATGTAACACCCCGAAATTTTGATAAGGTTGCCACGTATTTTAAGAGAGTTTAAAATACCAAAAAATGACTCGGTAGCAAAATAAATCGCCGAATCGACTGCCGGGAGTGCCTCGGAGAAGGAATGTCAGCAGAAAATGGTATAGTCTCGATGAGCGTTTCGAGAGGGGGTTTATGGAATTAAAATAAATTAGAATCGAGACGGTTTTCGGTACAGTTAAAGTACAGCTGTGATTTGAGACTGAAATACCGAATTGTCATAGGGGACTTTCGGGAAGTTAACGGAAGGCTGAGAGGGCTTCAGTTTTTCATAACGATCAACCCTTCAGTAGTTTCAGGATGAATTAAGGGCCCGGTGAGGACTCGGTGGCGAGATTAATTTTATCGAATAACCCCAAAGTTATTAATTTTGGTTTTAAAAGCATTGTAATGCAAATTAATTGGCCATTAGAGGGAGTATATGCAATTTAAGAATTCTCGAAGTGCTATTAATAGAATCCTCAAGTGTAATTAATGAGAAGTTGGGGGATTAAATGTATTAATACACATAATATATAAATATTATATAGTTATGTATGCAAGCATGCGCGACAGAGGCGTGGGCTCCTCTGAAACTCGATGAAGTGGGTTCTCCAATTAAGGTGTTGGGCTGAGGAAATGGCAGAGGATTAGAGGAGAATGTCGAGAGGTGGCCAAGGCTGTCGGGTGCTCGCCTATTCATTCCAGAGAGAGAGAGAGAGAGAGAGAGAGAGAGAAAGGGAGAGCTTCGGCCATGGCAGTGAATGGCCGAGAGTTGCAATGAGAAAGAGAGATGCCAAGAGAGTGAGAGCAAGATCAGGGAAGAGAGCTTGGCCGAGAGCTTATGGCCGAGGGAAAGAGAGAGAGAGAGAGAGCTAGAGTAAGAGGAAGAGGAGATGGAAGCCGCTTGCAGCAAGCGGCCATAGCCGCAAGCTCCAAGCGGCCATGGCCGCAAGCTTGAGCAAGCAGGGGGCTATTGTGCATGCTCGCGGGAAGGCTGGTTGCAAGCTGGTCGGGGTCGCGCGAGGCAAGCTGGTAGCTGGGCGCGGGCTGCTCGAAGTGTTGCAGGAGCTGGTTGCGGTAATGGCAAAGCTGCAGCAATGGCTGGGCGAACAGCAAGCTCGCGGCGGTTCGTGCGTGTAGGCAGGGACGCGACTGAGGCCGCGATGGCTGCGACGGTGAGTGACGATGGCCGGGGCAGCGGCAGAAGTAGCTGGTCATGGCGCTCAAGGAGCTGGTTCGTGGTGCGCATGGTGGCGGCAGTTCGGGCATGGCCGCGAGGAGGCTGTGAACAGGGTGAAACCAAGAAAGAAGAAGAAGAAGAAGAAGAAGAAGGAGAAGAAAGAAAAGAAGGAAAGAAGAAAAGGAAGAAAGAAAGGAAGAAAAGAAGAAGAAGAAGAAGGAGTTGCAGGGAGGCGTTGCAAAAGAAGAAACAGAGAAGAAGATGATGAATAGTAAGAGGAAAAGAAATAGAAAAAGAAATAGAAAAGAAAAAGAAAAGAAAAGGAAAGAAAAGAAAGAAAATGGGAAAAATTGTGAAATAATTCTGAAAAATCCCGAAAAATAAGAAATGGTGTTGTATTAATATTCCGGAGTCTTTGGCGAGGAAAATGGTTCGGGAACACATTTCGAGGTCAATGCACGCGCATCAATGAGGCTTTAAAAGATAAGCCTAGGTAAGTTCTAGAATTTTTAATATTCTTAGAATTTGATGAATTTCCATGGATAAATATTTAGTGGAATATTTAAGTAGATATTTATTTTAGAATATTATTGAGGAAAATGAGAGAAAAATAGAGAATAATGCAAGAAAATTATGGAAAAATAGGTTTTGATGTTTATTGGAATAAAATGATGAATGGGATGCTTTGATGATTTAGGTGAAGTGATTTGCACGTGAATCGAGATCGTGCACGTGAATCGAGGCTCGACACGCTAATCGAGGCATCTTGGAAATTGTCAAAGGCAAGCTTCCCTACTCATTTTCTTCTCCTTGGGTCACTGTTATTTGTCCAGTGAGTGTGCGAACTGCAAGCATTCCACCCTCTCTTATCTTTATTTCCATTAGTTATCCATATTACTTCTCTAATGTCAGATGATAGCATGTGATAGATGCTTCCATTCTCAGATTTGGTTTATCTCCCTTACTGTCGTTCGGTTATTTCCTTATTTGTTACCTCCTTATTTTGATGTTGACCGGTTGGGTGTAGAGCTGGAGGTTTCATATAGGGATTACAGGCTTGACATTTGCTAGTCTTCTCCATGTTGGTTGGGTCTGTTTGAGATGGCAAGCCTATTCTTGAGAATGGTTTATTTCCTTACCGTATGTTGATTTAGAGGTGATAGTTGGAGCTTTTAGAAAAGCTTGTACATGAGGATTTATTGAGGAACACTGTAAGTTTGTCATTGAGGTTGTATGTGAGGATTTACTCACTATGAGTCATTGATGGTTTTTATTATAAGCTTGTCTATTACGAGTTTCTCAATTTTCCTTTCCATGAGATTTTAGATGTTTATTTTGAGGACTTTAGGTTCTTTATTGGAGGATTATAGGCGTGACTTATTTTCTTACCATATGTGATTTACTGGTTGTTATAAGTCGGACTTCTCGCCTAATCTTGTTGTTTGAGGATTTACTCTGTTGAGTTGTGGATGTTTTCATTCGAGGATTATAGGCCTGTTTCTGGTTAGTTTCTCCATCTTGGTTTGATCCTTGCCAGATGGTGGGTCTTTCCTTGTGAGCTTTGAAGGGTTTGTTTCTCCCTTCTATTTGTTGCTGGAATGAAGCTAGGAACCTGTGGGTAGGTTCTTGTTAGAGGTTGTTGTGGCCGAGAATAGTTGCATGTGTTTCTTTTATTTCAGGTAACTTGTCAGTTCATATGCATGCATGGGCTTGGGATATGCATATGGAGGTTTCATGTGATTGTGTGCTTGGCCATGGGCATATTGTTGTATATTTGTCTTTCCTTCGAGGCGAGCAGGGCATGATGAATGGCTTATGGGGGCTATGTATCATCGTTTGTGCTCATTATGCCTCTGCATTACATGAGCACTGCATTGTATGTGATTTCCTATATGGGCGAGACTTGGCGGGATGCTTGGCTTATGGGGGCTTTGTATCCTGTCTGGTCTACTACGCCATCCCTTATTTGTTGCATTTGCACAGTCTTGGCGCCAGTTCTTGAGATACAGCTGTACGGTGTCGGGTTTCCCGAACCGAGTTATTTAAGGACGCCTCCGACGTACCTAGCTTTTATTTAAGGACGCCTCCGGCGTACCTAGCTTTTATTTAAGGACACCTTTGGCGTACCTAGCTTTTATTTAAGGACGCCTTCGGCGTGCCTAGCTTTTTATTTTGGTCGCCTATGCAAACCAGAAGGTGTGGTCATACCCACCTAGATGAGTTTTCAGCTTGCAGCACAGATACAGTTCGCCTTAAGGGCAGTAGCAGATTTGTGATAAGGACTTGGGTGCCAGTGCATTCTTTATTTGGGCCCCAAGATCCTATATATGTGCATTGTTACTTATGCAGTTTGTACCTGTGACAGTTTATGAGATTGCATGGCATGTTATGCATCAGTTTTGATTTGCTATGCGTTTGAGATGTAGGGTTACTCTTAGCACCTACTCTATCCATCCTTCCTTTCTTTATGAGCTTGCTGAGTCATTTGGACTCACCTTGTTTTCTCTTCATTCCAGGTAAATGAAAGAATCCAGTTGTGGGCGAGTTTAGTGGGTCCCGACTTCTAGGTTAGATGGTGTACAGGGCCATGCAGACCTAGCAGATGTCAGCCTGGGGGGTTCTTTTTGTTCTTTTTACCGCTTCCGGACTGTATTTTTCTCTTCGGTCTATTTGAGTCTGTATGGATTGTGTTATTTTGTGGCTAGTATGCCAGTGTTGTATGTTATGCATGCTTGGGCTATGTAAGCATAGAGTTCAGTTGTTGTATAGCAGGTTGAGGTTTTGATATATATATGCCGTGATGACAAGTTTCCTTTATCAGTTTTCTCTTGATATTTATCAGTGGCATGCATGACAGGTTCTTCTTTATCAGGTTGTCTATATTTTAGTAGGGCACCCGCTCTGGTTCTTTGGGGACCTAGGTGGGGGCCTTACAAATTACACTTACGCTTGATTTTTCGATTTGATCGCTAATACTCTTGTTTCAACATGAAGCAACCAAAATGTTGTTCTACTAAAAAAAATTGAAGTGTATTCCTTATTCTGTTGACTTTTTGTAAATGAATTACGATGATTCGACTTTTCGGCCAGAATTTGTGCTATACAAAATTTATTTCCTATCAGTTTTTTTCGATGTCAAAATAATCGTATAGAAATTCTGATTCATAGCATATTTTTTTTAGATATCCTAGTGATGGAGCACTCCCTGCAATCGATTTGGTTACTCATAATTGTACCGAAAATCACGTTAAACCCCTAATCTTGTGAAGATTTTCCAAATAAAACTACACTTAAAACAATATGAAATTATCTTCATTCAACAATTGAAAATTAAAAAAAAATAAGAAAGAAAATATTTTTTTCGACCAATCACGGGAAAAATGAAGAAATTACACTTTCGCCCGATTGTTCGATTTGATCGCTAATACTTTTCTTTCAACATGAAACAACCAGAAGGTTGTTCTACTAAATAAATTAAAGTATATTCCGTATTCTGTTGACTTTTTTAAATGAATTACAACCATTCGACTTTTCGGCCGGAATTTTAGCTGCATGAAAAACTGTTTCCGATTAGATTTTTTTCGATATCATAACAATCGTATCGAAATTCTAGTTCAAATAATATAATTTTTTTAAGATATCTTGGTTACGGAACACTCCCTGCAATCGATTCGGTTACTCATAATTGTGCCGAAAATCACGTTAAACCTCTAATCTTCTGAAGATTTCAATTACACTTCCAAATAAAATTACACTTAAAACAATATGAAATTATCTTCATTCCATGATTGAAAATTAAAAAAAAAAAAGATAGAAAGTATTTTTTTCAACCAATCACGAGAAAAATGAAGAAATTACAGTTACGTCCGATTGTTCGATTTGATCGTTAATACTCTTGTTTCAATATGAAACAACCAAAAGTTTGTTCTACTAACTAAATTAAAGTGTATTCCGTGTTCTGTTGACATTTTGTAAATGAATTACGACGATTCGACTTTTCAGCCGGAATTTTAACTGCACAAAAACTGTTTCCGATCATATTTTTTTCGATATCATAATAATCGTATAAATTCTGGTTCATATAATATAATTTTTTTTAGATATCTTGGTTACGAAGCACTCCCTGTAATCGACTCGGTAACTCATAATTGTACCGAAAATAACTTTAAACCCCTAATCTTAAGAAGATTTCAATTACATTTCCAAATAAAACTACACTTAAAACAATATAAAATTATCTTCATTCCACAGTTGAAATTAAAATATATATATATATATATATATTTTCGACCAATTACGGGAAAAATGAAGAAATTACACTTACGCCCGATTGTTCGATTTGATCCCTAATACTTTTGTTTCAACATGAAAAAACAAAAAGGTTGTTCTACTAACTAAATTAAAGTGTATTCCGTGTTCTGTTGACTATTTGTAAATGAATTACGACGATTCAACTTTTCCGCTGGATTTTTAGCTACACAAAAAATCGTTTCTGATCAGATTATTTTCGATTTCATCAAAAATCATATTGAAATTTTGGTTCATATAATATAATATTTTTTAGATATCTTGGTTACGAAGCACTCCCTGCAATCGATTCGGTTACTCATAATTGTACTGAAAATCACGTTAAACCCTAATCTTGTGTAGATTTCAATTACACTTCCAAATAAAATTACACTTAAAACAATATGAAATTATCTTCATTCCACAATTGAAAATGAAAAAAATAAGAAATAAAATATTTTTTTTACCAATAACGAGAAAAATGAAGAAATTACACTTACGCCCGATTGTTCGATTTAATCGTTAATACTCTTGTTTCAACATGAAACAACCAAAATGCTGCTCAACTAACTAAATTAAAGGGTATTTCATGTTCTGTTGACATTTTGTAAATGAATTACGACGATTTGACTTTTCAATCGGAATTTTAGCTACACAAAAAATTGTTTCCGATCAGATTTTTTTCAATATCTTAATAATGGTATCGAAATTCTAGTTCTTATAATATAATTTTTTTTAGATATCTTGGTTACGAAGCACTCCCTACAATTGATTCGGTTAATCATAATTGTACCGAAAATCACGTTAAATCCCTAATCTTGTAAAGATTTCAATTACACTTCCAAACAAAACAACACATAAAACAAAATAAAATTATCTTCATTCCACTATTGAAAATTAAAAAAAAGAAAGAAATTATTTTTTTCGACCAATCACGGGAAAATGAAGAAATTACGCTTATGCCCGATTGTTCGATATGATCGTTAATACTCTTGTTTCAACATTAAACAACTAAAATGTTGTTCAACTAACTAAATTAAAGTGTATTCCGTGTTCTGTTGATATTTTGTAAATGAATTACGACGATTTGATTTTTCGCCCAGAATTTTAGATGCACAAAAAATTGTTTCCGATTAGATTTTTTTCGATATCAAAATAATCGTATCGAAATTCTGGTTCATATCATATAATTTTTTTTAGATATCTTGGTGACGGAGCACTCCCCGCAATCGATTCAGTTACTCATAATTGTACCGAAAATCACGTTAAACCCCTAATCTTGTGAAGATTTCAATTACACTTCCCAATAAAACTGCAATTAAAACAATACGAAATTATCTTCATTCCACAATTGAAAATTAAAAAAAAAAGAAATATTTTTTTCGAAGAATCACGGGAAAAATGAAGAAATTACAATTACGTCCGATTGTTCGATTTGATCGCTAATACTATTGTTTCAACATGAAACAACCAAAATATTGTTCTACTAAGTAAATTAAGGTGTATTCCGTGTTCTGTTGAATTTTTGTAAATGAATTACGACGATTCAACTTTTTGGGTGGAATTTTAGCTGCACAAAAAACTTTTTTTCGATAAGATTTTTTTCGAATTCATATAAAATCGTATCGAAATTTTGGTTCATATAATATATCTTTTTTAGATATCTTGGTTATGGAGCACTCCCTGGAATTGATTCGGTTACTCATAATTGTACCGAAAATCACGTTAAACCCCTAATCTTGTGAAGATTTCAATTACACTTTCAAATAAAAGTACACTTAAAACAGTATGAAATTATCATAATTCCACAATTGAAAATTAAAAAAAATCAAAAAGAAAAATATTTTTTTCGACCAATCACGGGAAAAATGAAGAAATTACACTTACGTTTGATTGTACGATTTGATCGCTAATAGTCTTGTTTCAAAATAAAAAAACCAAAATGTTGTTCTATTAACAAAATTAAAGTGTATTCCTTGTTCTGTTGACTTTTTGTAAATGAATTACGACGATTCTACTTTTTGGCTGAAATTTTAACTGCACAAAAAACTGTTTCCAATCAAATTTTTTTCGATATCATAATAATCATATCGAAATTCTGGTTCATATAATATAATTTTTTTTAGATATCTTGGTTACGGAGCACTCCCTGCAATCGATTCGGTTACTCATAATAGTATCGAAAATAACGTTAAACCCCTAATCGTCGGAAGATTTCAATTACACTTCCAAATAAAACTATCCTTAAAACAATATGAAATTATTTTCATTCCATAGTTGAAAATTAAAAAAAAATAATATTCTTTCTACCAATTATGGGGAAAATGAAGAAATTAAACTTACGCCTGATTGTTCGATTTGATCAGTAATAATTTTGTTTCAACAAAAAACAACCAAAAGGTTGTTCTACTAACTAAATTAAAGTGTATTGCGTGTTCTGTTGACTATTTGTAAATGAATTACGACGATTCCACTTTTCGGCCAGATTTTTAGCTGCACAAAAAACTGTTTCCAATCAGATTTTTTTCGATTTCATATAAAATCGTACCGAAATTTAGTTCATATAATATAATTTTTTTTAAGATATTTTGGTTACGAAGCATTCCCTACAATCGATTCGGTTACTCATAACTGCACCGAAAATCACGTTAAACCCCTAATCTTGTGAAGATTTCAATTACACTTCAGAATAAAACTATACTTAAAAGAATATGAAATTATCTTCATTCCACAACTGAAAATTAAAAAAAAAAAAGAAAGAAAATATTTTTTTGGACCAATCACGGAAAAAGTGAAGAAATTACACTTACGCTTGATTGTACGATTTGATCGCTAATACTCTTGTTTCAACATGAAACAACCAAAATGTTGTTCTACTAACAAAATTAAAGTGTATTCCTTGTTCTGTTGACTTTTTGTAATTGAATTACGACGATTCAATATTTTCGGCCGAAATTTTAACTGCACAAAATCTGTTTTCGATCAAATTTTTTTCGATATCATAATAATCGTATCGAAATTCTGGTTCATATAATATAATTTTTTTTGGATGTCTTGGTTACGAAGCACTCCCTGTAATCGACTCGGTTACTCATAATTGTACCGAATATAATGTTAAACCCCTAATTGTCGAAAGATTTCAATTACACTTCCAAATAAAACTATACTTAAAACAATATGAAATTATCTTCATTCCACAGTTGAAAATAAAAAAAAAAGAAAAAAATATTATTTTCTACCAATTACGGGAAAAATGTAGAAATTACACTTACGCCTGATTGTTTGATTTGATCAGTAATACTTTTGTTTCAACATGAAACAACCAAAAGGTTCTACTAACTGAATTAAAGTGTATTCCGTGTTCTGTTGACTATCTGTAAATTAATTACGATGATTCGACTTTTCGGCCGGATTTTTAGCATCACAAAAAACTGTTTCGATAAGATTGTTTTCGATTTCATATAAAATCGTATCAAAATTTTAGTTCATATAATATAATTTTTTTTAGATATTTTGGATACGGAGCACTCCCTGCAATCGATTCGGTTACTCATAACTGCACGAAAAATCACGTTAAACCCCTAATCTTGTGAAGATTTCAATTACACTTCCAAATAAAACTACACTTAAAAGAATATGAAATTATCTTCATTCCACAATTGAAAATTAAAAAAAAGAAAGAAAATATTTTTCTCGACCAATCATGGGAAAAATGAAGAAATTACGTTTATGCCCGATTGTTCGATTTGATCGCTAATACTCTTGTTTCAACATGAAACAACCAAAATGTTGTTCTACTAACTAAATTAAAGTGTATTCAGTGTTCTGTTGATATTTTGTAAATGAATTACGACGATTCGACTTTTCGGCCAGAATTTTAGTTGCACAAAAAATTGATTCCGATAAGATTTTTTTCGATGTCAAAATAAACGTATCGAAATTCTGATTCATATTATATAATGTTTTTTAGATATCTTAGTGACGAAGCACTCCCCGCAATCGATTCGGTAAATCATAATTGAACTGAAAATCACGTTAAACCCCTAATCTACTGAAAATTTGAATTATACTTCACAATAAAACTGCAATTAAAACAATACGAAATTATCTTCCTTCCACAATTAAAAATTAAAAAAAAAGAAAGGAAATATTTTTTTCGACAATTCACAAGAAAAATGAAGATATTACATTTACGTCTGATTGTTTGATTTGATCGCTAATACTATTTTTTAAACATGAAACAACCAAAATGTTGTTCTACTAACCAAATTAAAGTGAATTCCGTGTTTTGTTGACTTTTTCTAAATGAATTACGACGATTCGACTTTTCGGCTGAAATTTTAGTTGCACAAAAAATTGTTCCCGATCAGATTTTTTTCGAATTCATATAAAATCAAATCGAAATTTTGGTTCATATAATATATTATTTTTTAGATTTCATGGTTATGAAGCACTCCCCGCAATCGATTCGGTAAATCATAATTGAACTGAAAATCACGTTAAACCCCTAATCTTATGAAGATTTCAATTACACTTCCAAATAAAAGTACACTTAAAACAATATGAAATTATCTTCATTCCACAATTGAAAATTAAAAAAAAATAAAAAGAAAATATTTTTTTCGACCAATCACGGGAAAAATGAAAAAATTACATTTACGCTTGATTTTTCGATTTGATCGCTAATACTCTTGTTTCAACATGAAACAACAGAAATGTTGTTCTACTAACAAAATTAAAGTGTATTCCTTGTTTTGTTGACTTTTTGTAAATGAATTACGATGATTCGACTTTTCGGCCAGAATTTGTGCTGTATAAAAAATTGTTTCCGATCAGAATTTTTTCGATGTCAAAATAATCGTATAGAAATTCTGGTTCATAGCATATAATTTCATTTAGATATCCTAGTGACGGAGCACTCCCTCTAATCGATTCAGTTACTCATAATTGTACCAAAAATCACGTTAAACCCCTAATACTTACGTCTGATTGTTCGATTTGATCAGTAATACTTTTGTTGCAACATGAAACAATCAAAAGATTGTTCTACTAACTAAATTAAAGTGTATTCCGTGTTCTGTTGATTATTTGTAAATGAATTACGACAATTCGACTTTTTTGCCGGATTTTTAGCTGCCCAAAAAACTATTACTATTTGATCAGATTTTTTTTCAATTTCATATAAAATCGTATCGAAATTTTAGTTCATATAATATAATTTTTTTTTAGATATCTTGGTTATGGAGCACTCCCTGGAATTGATTCGGTTACTCATAATTGTACCGAAAATCACGTTAAACCCCTAATCTTGTGAAGATTTCAATTACACTTTCAAATAAAAGTACACTTAAAACAGTATGAAATTATCATAATTCCACAATTGAAAATTAAAAAAAATCAAAAAGAAAAATATTTTTTTCGACCAATCACGGGAAAAATGAAGAAATTACACTTACGTTTGATTGTACGATTTGATCGCTAATAGTCTTGTTTCAAAATAAAAAAACCAAAATGTTGTTCTATTAACAAAATTAAAGTGTATTCCTTGTTCTGTTGACTTTTTGTAAATGAATTACGACGATTCTACTTTTTGGCTGAAATTTTAACTGCACAAAAAACTGTTTCCAATCAAATTTTTTTCGATATCATAATAATCATATCGAAATTCTGGTTCATATAATATAATTTTTTTTAGATATCTTGGTTACGGAGCACTCCCTGCAATCGATTCGGTTACTCATAATAGTATCGAAAATAACGTTAAACCCCTAATCGTCGGAAGATTTCAATTACACTTCCAAATAAAACTATCCTTAAAACAATATGAAATTATTTTCATTCCATAGTTGAAAATTAAAAAAAAATAATATTCTTTCTACCAATTATGGGGAAAATGAAGAAATTAAACTTACGCCTGATTGTTCGATTTGATCAGTAATAATTTTGTTTCAACAAAAAACAACCAAAAGGTTGTTCTACTAACTAAATTAAAGTGTATTGCGTGTTCTGTTGACTATTTGTAAATGAATTACGACGATTCCACTTTTCGGCCAGATTTTTAGCTGCACAAAAAACTGTTTCCAATCAGATTTTTTTCGATTTCATATAAAATCGTACCGAAATTTAGTTCATATAATATAATTTTTTTTAAGATATTTTGGTTACGAAGCATTCCCTACAATCGATTCGGTTACTCATAACTGCACCGAAAATCACGTTAAACCCCTAATCTTGTGAAGATTTCAATTACACTTCAGAATAAAACTATACTTAAAAGAATATGAAATTATCTTCATTCCACAACTGAAAATTAAAAAAAAAAAAGAAAGAAAATATTTTTTTGGACCAATCACGGAAAAAGTGAAGAAATTACACTTACGCTTGATTGTACGATTTGATCGCTAATACTCTTGTTTCAACATGAAACAACCAAAATGTTGTTCTACTAACAAAATTAAAGTGTATTCCTTGTTCTGTTGACTTTTTGTAATTGAATTACGACGATTCAATATTTTCGGCCGAAATTTTAACTGCACAAAATCTGTTTTCGATCAAATTTTTTTCGATATCATAATAATCGTATCGAAATTCTGGTTCATATAATATAATTTTTTTTGGATGTCTTGGTTACGAAGCACTCCCTGTAATCGACTCGGTTACTCATAATTGTACCGAATATAATGTTAAACCCCTAATTGTCGAAAGATTTCAATTACACTTCCAAATAAAACTATACTTAAAACAATATGAAATTATCTTCATTCCACAGTTGAAAATAAAAAAAAAAGAAAAAAATATTATTTTCTACCAATTACGGGAAAAATGTAGAAATTACACTTACGCCTGATTGTTTGATTTGATCAGTAATACTTTTGTTTCAACATGAAACAACCAAAAGGTTCTACTAACTGAATTAAAGTGTATTCCGTGTTCTGTTGACTATCTGTAAATTAATTACGATGATTCGACTTTTCGGCCGGATTTTTAGCATCACAAAAAACTGTTTCGATAAGATTGTTTTCGATTTCATATAAAATCGTATCAAAATTTTAGTTCATATAATATAATTTTTTTTAGATATTTTGGATACGGAGCACTCCCTGCAATCGATTCGGTTACTCATAACTGCACGAAAAATCACGTTAAACCCCTAATCTTGTGAAGATTTCAATTACACTTCCAAATAAAACTACACTTAAAAGAATATGAAATTATCTTCATTCCACAATTGAAAATTAAAAAAAAGAAAGAAAATATTTTTCTCGACCAATCATGGGAAAAATGAAGAAATTACGTTTATGCCCGATTGTTCGATTTGATCGCTAATACTCTTGTTTCAACATGAAACAACCAAAATGTTGTTCTACTAACTAAATTAAAGTGTATTCAGTGTTCTGTTGATATTTTGTAAATGAATTACGACGATTCGACTTTTCGGCCAGAATTTTAGTTGCACAAAAAATTGATTCCGATAAGATTTTTTTCGATGTCAAAATAAACGTATCGAAATTCTGATTCATATTATATAATGTTTTTTAGATATCTTAGTGACGAAGCACTCCCCGCAATCGATTCGGTAAATCATAATTGAACTGAAAATCACGTTAAACCCCTAATCTACTGAAAATTTGAATTATACTTCACAATAAAACTGCAATTAAAACAATACGAAATTATCTTCCTTCCACAATTAAAAATTAAAAAAAAAGAAAGGAAATATTTTTTTCGACAATTCACAAGAAAAATGAAGATATTACATTTACGTCTGATTGTTTGATTTGATCGCTAATACTATTTTTTAAACATGAAACAACCAAAATGTTGTTCTACTAACCAAATTAAAGTGAATTCCGTGTTTTGTTGACTTTTTCTAAATGAATTACGACGATTCGACTTTTCGGCTGAAATTTTAGTTGCACAAAAAATTGTTCCCGATCAGATTTTTTTCGAATTCATATAAAATCAAATCGAAATTTTGGTTCATATAATATATTATTTTTTAGATTTCATGGTTATGAAGCACTCCCCGCAATCGATTCGGTAAATCATAATTGAACTGAAAATCACGTTAAACCCCTAATCTTATGAAGATTTCAATTACACTTCCAAATAAAAGTACACTTAAAACAATATGAAATTATCTTCATTCCACAATTGAAAATTAAAAAAAAATAAAAAGAAAATATTTTTTTCGACCAATCACGGGAAAAATGAAAAAATTACATTTACGCTTGATTTTTCGATTTGATCGCTAATACTCTTGTTTCAACATGAAACAACAGAAATGTTGTTCTACTAACAAAATTAAAGTGTATTCCTTGTTTTGTTGACTTTTTGTAAATGAATTACGATGATTCGACTTTTCGGCCAGAATTTGTGCTGTATAAAAAATTGTTTCCGATCAGAATTTTTTCGATGTCAAAATAATCGTATAGAAATTCTGGTTCATAGCATATAATTTCATTTAGATATCCTAGTGACGGAGCACTCCCTCTAATCGATTCAGTTACTCATAATTGTACCAAAAATCACGTTAAACCCCTAATACTTACGTCTGATTGTTCGATTTGATCAGTAATACTTTTGTTGCAACATGAAACAATCAAAAGATTGTTCTACTAACTAAATTAAAGTGTATTCCGTGTTCTGTTGATTATTTGTAAATGAATTACGACAATTCGACTTTTTTGCCGGATTTTTAGCTGCCCAAAAAACTATTACTATTTGATCAGATTTTTTTTCAATTTCATATAAAATCGTATCGAAATTTTAGTTCATATAATATAATTTTTTTTTAGATATCTTGGTTACGGAGCACACCCTGCAATAGATTCGGTTACTCATAACTGCACCAAAAATCACGTTAAACCCCTAATCTTGTGAAGATTTCAATTACACTTCCAAATAAAACTACACTTAAAATAATATGAAATTATCTTCATTCCAAAATTGAAAATTAAAAAAGAAGAAAGAAAATACTTTTTTCGACCAATCACGGGAAAAATAAAGAAATTACACTTACGCCCGATTATTCGATTTGATCGCTAATACTCTTGTTTCAACATGAAACAACCAAAATGTTGTTCTACTAACAAAATTAAAGTATATTCCGTGTTCTGTTGACATTTTGTAAATGAATTAAGACGATTCGACTTTTCGGCCGGAATTTTAGCTGCACAAAAAATTGTTTCTGATCATATTTTTTTTGATATCATAATAATGGTATCGAAATTCTAGTTCTTATACTGTAATTTTTTTTAATTATCTTGGTTATGTAGCATTCCCTGCAATCGATTCGGTTATTCATAATTGTACCGAAAAGTTCATTAAACCCCTAATCTTTTGAAGATTTCAATTATACTTTGAAACAAAACTACAATTAAAACAATATGAAATTATCTTCATTCCACAATTGAAAATTAAAAAAAAAAAAGAAAATATTTTTTTCGACCAATCACAGGAAAAATGAGGAAATTACACTTACGCCCGATTGTTCAATTTGATCGCTTATACTCTTGTTTCAATATAAAACAAACAAAATGTTGTTTTACTAACTAAATTAAAGTATATTTCGTGTTTTGTTGACTTTTCTAAATGAATTACGACGATTTGACTTTTCGACCAGAATTTTAGCTGGACAAACAACTGTTTCCGATCTGATTTTTTTTTATGTCATAATAATCGTATCGAAATTCTCGTTCATATAATATAATTTTTTTAAGATAACTTGGTTACAGAGCACTCCTTGCAATCTATTCGGTTACTTATAATTGTACCGACAATCATGTTAAACCCTAATCTTGTGAAGATTTGAATTACACTTCCAAATAAAACTACATTTAAAACAATATGAAATTGTCTTCATTCCACAATTGAAAATTAAAAAAAAATAAGAAAGAAAATATTTTTTTTGACCAAACACGGAAAAAATGAAGAAATTACATTTATGCCAGATTGTTTGATTTGATCGCTAATACTCTTGTTTCAATATGCAACAATAAAAATGTTGTTCTACTAATTAAATTAAAGTGTATTCCGTGTTCTGTGGACTTTTTGTAAATGAATTACGACGATTTGAATTTTCGACCGAAATTTTAACTGGACAAAAAATATTTTCCAATAAGATTTTTTTCGATATCATATTAATTGTATCGAAATTATGGTTCATCTAATATAATTTTTTCTAGATATCTTGGTTACAGAGCACTCCCTGCAATCGATTAGGTTACTTATAATTGTACCGAAAATCACGTTAAACCCCTAATCTTGGGAAGATTTCAATTACATTTCCAAATAAAACTACACTTAAAACAATATGAAATTATCTTCATTCCACAATTGAAAATAAAAAAAAAAAATTTTTTTAAACTAATCACGGGAAAAATGAAGAAATTATACTTACGCCCGTTTTTTCGATTTGATCGCTAATACTCTTGTTTCAACATGAAACATCCAAAATGTTGTTCTACTAACTAAATTAAAGTGTATTCCGTATTCTGTTGACAATTTGTAAATGAATTACGACAATTCGACTTTTCGTTCGGAATTTTAGCTACAAAAAAAATTGTTTCCCATCAGATTCTTTTCGATATCATAATAATCGTATTGAAATTCTGGTTCATATAATATAATTTTTTTTAGATTTCTTGGTTACGGAGCACTCCCTGTAATAGATTCGGTTAGTCATAATTGTATAGAAAATCACGTTAAACCCCTAATCTTGTGAAGATTTCAATTATACTTCCAAACGAAACTACACTTAAAACCATTTGAAATTATCTTCCTTGCACTATTAAAAATTAATAAAAAAGAAAGAAAATATTTTTTTCCAATCATGGGAAAAATGAAGAAATTACGCTTACGCCCGATTGTTTGATTTGATCTCTAATACTCTTGCTTCAACATGAAACAACCAAAATGTTGTTCTACTAACTAAATTAAAGTGTATTCCGTGTTCTGTTGATATTTTGTAAATGAATTACGATGATTTGACTTTTCGGCCAGAATTTTAGCTGCATAAAAAATTGTTTCCGATCAGATTTTTTTCGATGTCAAAACAATCGTATCGAAATTTTGGATAATATCATATAATTTTTTTAGATATCTTGGTAACAGAGCACTCCCCGCAATCGATTCGGTTACTCATAATTGTACCGAAAATCACGTTAAACACCTAATCTTGTGAAGATTTCAATTACACTTCCCAATAAAACTGCACTTAAAACAATACGAAATTCTCTTTATTCCACAATTGAAAATTAAAAAAAAAAGGAAAGGAAATATTTTTTTTGACCAATCATGGGAAAAATGAAGAAATTACATTTACGTCTGATTGTTCTATTTGATAGCTAATACTATTGTTTCAACATGAAACATTCAAAATGTTGTTCTACTAACTAAATTAAAGTGTATTCTCTGTTTTGTTTACTTTTTGTAAATGAATTATGACGATTCGACTTTTTGGCTGGAATTTTAGCTGCACAAAAAACTGTTTCCGATCAGTTTTTTTTTTAATTCATATAAAATCATATCGAAATTTTGGTTCATATAATATATCTTTTTTTTAGATATCTTGGTTACAGATCACCCCCTGCAATTGATTCGGTTACTCATAATTGTATAGAAAATCACGTTAAACCCCTAATCTTGTGAAGATTTCAATTACACTTCCAAATGAAAGTACACTTAAAACAATATGAAATTATCTTCATTCCACAATTGAAAATTAAAAAAAATAAAAAATAAAATATTTTTTTCGACCAATCACGGGAAAAATGAAGAAATTACACTTACGCTTGATTGTTCGATTTGATCGCTAGTTTTCTTGTTTCAATATGAAGCAACCAAAATGTTGTTCTACTAACAAAATTAAAGTGTATTTCTTGTTCTGTTGACTTGTTGTAAATGAATTACGATGATTCGTTTTTTCGGCCTGAATTTGTGCTGTACAAAAAATTGTTTAGAAATTCTGGTTCATATCATATAATTTTTTTTAAATCTCCTAGTGACGGAGCACTCCCTACAATCGATTCGGTTACTCATAATTGTACCGAAAATCATGTTAAATCCCTAATCTTGTGAAGATTTCAATTACACTTCCAAATAAAACTACACTTAAAACAATATGAAATTATCTTCATTCCAGAATTGAAAATTAAAAAAAAATAAGAAAGAAAATATTTTTTTCGACCAATCACGGAAAAAATGAAGAAATTACACTTATGCCCGATTGTTCGATTTGATCGCTAATACTCTTGTTTCAACATGAAACAACAAAAATGTTGTTCTACTAATTAAATTAAAGTGTATTCCATGTTCTGTTGATTTTTTGTGATTTATTACGATTCGACTTTTCAGCCGGAATTTTACCTGCACGAAAAACTTTTTTCGATATTATAATAATCGTATCAAATTTTTGATAATATAATATAATTTTTTTTAGATATCTTGGTTACGGAGCAGTCCCTGCAATCAATTCGGTTACTTATAATTGTACCGAAAATCACGTTAAGCCCTTAATCTTGTAAATATTTCAATTACACTTCCAAACAAAACTACACTTAAAAACATTATGAAAATATCTTTATTCCACTATTGAAAATTAAAAAAAGAGAAAGAAAATATTTTTTTCGACCAATCACGGGAAAAATGAAGAAAATACACTTACACCCGATTGTTCGATTTGATCGCTAATACTATTGTTTCAACATGAACCAACCAAAAGATTGTTCTACTAAATTAATTAAAATGTATTTCGTGTTCTGTTGACTTTTTGTAAATGAATTACGACGATTCGACTTTTCGGCCAAAATTTTAGCTGCACAAAAAACTGTTTCCGATCAGATTTTTTTTGATTTCATATAAAATTGTATCGAAATTTTGGTTCATATAATATATATTTTTTTTTAGATATCTTGGTTACGGAGCACTCCCTACAATCGATTCGATTACTCATAATTGTACCAAAAATCGCGTTAAACCTCTAAACTTGTGAAGATTTCAATTACACTTCCAAATAAAACTACACGTAAAACAATATGAAATTATATTCATTCCGCAATTGAAAATTAAAAAAAAAAAGAAAAAAAATATTTTTTTCGACCAGTCACGGGAAAAATTAAGAAATTACACTTGCGCCCGATTGTTTGATTTGATCTCTAATACTATTGTTTCAACATGAAATAACCAAAATGTGGTTCTACTAACTAAATTAAAGTATATATTATGTTCTGTTGACTTTTTGTAAATGAATCACGACGATTCTACTTTTCGACCGAAATTTAAGCTGGACAAAAAATTGTTTCCGATCAGATTTTTTTCGATGTAAGAATAATCGTATAGAAATTCTGGTTCATATCATATAATTTTTTATAGATATCTTGGTTACGGAGCACTCTCTGCAATCAATTTGGTTACTCATAATTGTATCGAAAATCACGTTAAACCCCTAAACTTTTGAAGATTTCAATTACACTTCCAAATAAAACTACACGTAAAACAATAAGAAATTATCTTCATTCAACAATTGAGAAATTAAAAAAAAAAAGAAAGAAAATCTTTTTTTCAACCAATCACGGGAAAAATGAAGAAATAACACTTACGCCCGATTGTTTGATTTGATCAACATGAAACAACCAAAATGTTGTTTTACTAACTAAATTAAAGTGTATTCCGTGTTCTGTTGACATTTTGTAAATGAATTACAACGATTAAATTTTTGGGCTAGAATTTTAGCTGCAAAAAAAACTGTTTCTGATCAGATTTTTTTCATTATCATAATAATCGTATCGAAATTCTGGTTCATATAATATAATTTTTTTTAGATATCTTGGTTACAGAGTACTCCCTGCAATCGATTCGGTTACTAATAATTGTGTTGAAAATCGCGTCAAACCCCTAATCTTGTGAAGATTTCAATTACACTTCCAAATAAAACTACACTTAAAATAATATGAAATTATCATCATTCCACAATTGAAAATGAAAAAAAAAAAAGAAAATATACTTTTTTTGACCACTCATGGGAAAAATGAAGAAATTACATTTACGCCCAATTGTTCGATTTGATCGCTAATACTTTTGTTTCAATATGAAACAACCAAAATGTTGTTCTACTAACTAAATTAAAGTGTATTCCGTGTTCTGTTGACATTTTGTAAATGAATTACGACGATTGACTTTTCGGCTGGAATTTTAGTTGCACCAGAAACTGTTTCCGATCAGATTTTTTTCGATATCATATTAATCGTATCGAAATTCTGGTTCATATAATATAATTTTTTTTAGATATATTGGTTACGGAGCACTCCTTGTAACAGACTCGGTTATTCATAATTGTACCGAAAATAACGTTAAACCCCTAATCTTCTAAAGATTTCAATTATACTTCCAAATAAAACTACACTTAAAACAATAGGAAATTATCTTCATTCCACAGTTGAAAATTAAAAACAAAAAAATAAAGAAAATATTTTTTCGACAAATTACGGGAAAAATGAAGAAATTACACTTACGCCCGATTGTTCGATTTGATCGCTAATACTTTTCTTTCAACATGAAACACCAAAAGATTGTTCTACTAACTAAATTAAAGTGTATTCCGTGTTCTGTTGACTTTTTGTAAATGAATTACGACGATTCGACTTTTCGACTGGATTTTTAGTTGCACAAAAAACTGTTTCCGATCTGATTTTTTTCGATTTCATATAAAATCGTGTCAAAATTTTGGTTCAAGTATACTAATTTGAAATTGATGATTTCAAATCTAGAAGAAAGACGACATTTTGATGCACTTTATACACACAAGAAAGTTTAAATTCTGTTTTTGGGAAGTTTTCATAAGTTGAGTTTTAGCCTTGGGTCCTTAGTTGAACACTTTAAACAAGAAAGAGACCACTTTGATTCAATCAACGATATCATCCAATATACTAATTTGATGATGACGATTTCAAATCTAGGAGAAAGATGACATTTTGATGCACTTTATACACTCAATAAAGTTCAAATTACGATTTTGGGAAGTTTTCAAAAGTTGAGTTTTAGCCATGGGAGCTTAGTAGAACATTTTAAACAAGAAAGAGACCATTTTTATTCAACCAACTATACATTCAAGTATACAAATTTGATGATGATGTTTCCAAATCTAGGAGAAAGACGACATTTTACTGCACTTTATACACACATGAAAGTTAAAATTCTGTTTTTGGGAAGTTTTCAAAAGTTGAGTTTTAGCCTCGGGTCCTTAGTTGAACACTTTAAACAAGAAAGCGACCACTTTGATTCAATCAACGATATCTTTAAATATACTATTTTGATGATGACGATTTCAAATCTGGGAGAAAGACGACATTTTGATACACTCTATACACTCAAGAAAGTTCAAATCATGATTTTGGGATGTTTTCAAAAGTTGAGTTTTAGCCATAGGTCCATAGTAGAACACTTAAAACAAGAAAGAGACCACTTTGATTCAATCAACAATATCTTCAACTATACTAATTTGATGATGAGGATTTCAAATCTAGGAGAAAGACGACATTTTGATTTGAACTTTCTCGCGTGTATAAAGTGTATCAAAATGTCGTCTTTTTCCAAGATTTGGAAATGTCGTCGTCAAATTAGTATACTTGAAGATATCGTCGATTAAATAAAAGTGGTCTCTTTCTTGTTTAAAGTGTTCGACTAAGGACCCAGGGCTAAAACTCAACTTTTGAAAACTTCCCAAAATCAGAATTTAAACTTTCTTGTGTATATAAAGTGCATCAAAATGTCGTCTTTCTCCTAGATATGCAAACGTCATCGTCAAATTAGTATAATTAAAGACATCTTTGATTGAATCAACATGGTCCCTTTCTTGTTTAAAGTGTTCAACTAAGGTCCAATGGCTGAAATTCAACTTTTGAAAACTGCCCAAAATCAAAATTTGAACTTTCTTCTGTGTATAAAGTGCATCAAAATGTCATCTTTCTCCTAGATTTGAAATCATCATCATCAAATTAGTATACTTGAAGATATCATTGATTGAATCAAAATGTCGTCTTTCTTGTTTAAAGTGTTCAACTAAGGACCCATGGCAAAAACTCAACTTTTAAAAACTTCCCAAAATCAGAATTTAAACTTTTTTGTGTATATAAAGTGCATCAAAATGTCGTCTTTCTCCTAGGTTTGGAAACGTCATTTTCAAATTAGTATACTTGAAGATATCATTGATTGAATCAATATGGTCTCTTTCTTGTTTAAAGTGTTCAACTAGGCACCCGTGGCAAAAACTCAACTTTTGAAAACTTCCCAACATCAAAATTTGAAATTTCCTGTGTGTATAAAGTGCATCAAAATGTCATATTTCTCCTAAATTTGAAATCATCATCATCAAATTAGTATACTTGAACATATTTTTGATTGAATCAAAGTGACCATTTTCTTTTTTTAAGTGTTCTACTATGGACCCATGGGTAAAACTCAACTTTTGAAAGCCTCCCAAAATCATAATTTGAACTTTCATGAGTGTATAAAGTGCATCAAAATCTCGTCTTTCTCCTAGATTTGAAATCGTCATCCTCAAATTAGTTTATTTCAAGATATCGTTGATTGAATCAAAATGATCTCTTTCTTGTTTAAAGTATTCAACTAAGTACCCAAGGCTAAAACTAAACTTTTGAAAACATCCCAAAAAAAGAATTTAAACTTTCTTGTGTGTATAAAGTACATCAAAATGTCGTCTTTCTCCTAGATTTGAAATCATCATCATCAAATTAGTATACTTGAATATAATTTTGATTGAATCAAAGTGGTCTCTTTCTTGTTTTAAATGTTCTACTATGGACCCATGGTAAAACTCAACTTTTGAAAACCTCCCAAAATCAAGATTTGAACTTCCTTGAGTGTATAAAGTGTATCAAAATGTCGTCTTTCACCTAGATTTGAAATTGTCATCATCAAATTAGTATATTTGAAGACATCGTTGATCGAATCAAAGTGGTCTCTTTCTTGTTTAAAGTGTTCAACTAAGGACCCATGGCTAATACTCAACATTATAAAACTTCCCAAAATCAGAATTTGAACTTTCTCGAGTGTATAAAGTGTATCAAAATGTCGTTTTTCTCCTAGATTTGGAAACGTCATCGTCAATTTAGTATACTTTAAGATATCGTTGATTGAATCAAAGTGGTCTCTTTCTTGTTTAAAGTGTTCAACTAAGGACCCATGGTTAAAACTCAACTTTTAAAAGCTTCCCAAAATTAGAATTTAAACTTTCTTGTGTGTATAAAGTGCATCAAAATGTCGTCTTTCTCCTAGGTTTGGAAACGTCATTTTCAAATTAGTATACTCGAACATATCGTTGATTGAATCAAAGTGGTCTCTTTCTTGTTTAAAGTGTTCAACTAAGGACCCATGGCTAAAACTCAACTTTTGAAAACTTCGCAAAATAAGAATTTAAACTTTCTTGTGTGTAAAAAGTGCATCAAAAAGTCGTCTTTCTCCTAGATATGCAAACGTCATCGTCAAATTAGTATACTTGAAGACATCGTTGATTGAATCAATATGGTCTCTTTCTTGTTTAAAGTGTTCAACTAAGGTGCAATGGCTGAAATTCAACTTTCGAAAATGCCGAAAATCATAATTTGAACTTTCTTCTGTGTATAAAGTGCATCAAAATGTCGTCTTTCTCCTAGATTTGAAATCGTCATCCTCAAATTAGTTTATTTGAAGATATCGTTGGTTGAATCAAAGTGGTCTCTTTCTTGTTTAAAGTGTTCAACTAAGGACTAAAGGCTAAAACTCAACTTTTTAAAACTTCCCAAAAACAGAATTTAAACTTTGTTGTGCGTATAAAGTGCATCAAAATATCGTCTTTCTCCTAGATTTGAAATCATCATCATCAAATTAGTGTACTTGAAGATATTTTTGATTGAATCAATATGGTCTCTTTCTTGTTTTAAGTTTTCTACTATGGACCCAAGGCTAAAACTCAACTTTTGAAAACTTCCCAAAATCAGAATTTAAACTTTCTTGTGAGTATAAAATGCATCAAAAAGTCGTCTTTCTCTTAGATTTGGAAACGTCATCGTCAAATTAGTATACTTGAAGATATCGTTGATTGAATCAATATGGTCTCTTTCTTGTTTTAAGTGGTCTACTATGGACCCACGGCTAAAACTCAACTTTTGAAAACTTCCCAAAATCAGAATTTAAACTTTCTTGTGTGTATAAAGTGCATCAAAAAGTCATCTTTCTCCTAGATATGGAAACGTCATCGTCAAATTAGTATACTTGAAGATATCGTTGATTGAATCAATATGGTCTCTTTCTTGTTTTAAGTGTTCTACTATGGACCCATGGCTAAAACTCAACTTTTGAAAACTTCATGAAATCAGAACTGAACCTTTCTTGTGTGTATAAAGTGTATCAAAATGTCATCTTTCTCCTAGGTTTCAAATCGTCATCATCAAATTAGTATATTTCAAGATATCGTTGATTGAATCAAAGTGGTCTCTTTCTTGTTTAAAGAGTTCAACTAAGGACTCAAGGCTAAAACTCAACTTTTTAAAACTTCCCAAAAACAGAATTTAAACTTTCTTGTGTGTATAAAGTGCATCAAAATGTCGTCTTTCCCCTAGATTTGAAATCATCATCATCAAATTAGTATACTTGAAGATATTTTTGATTGAATCAATGTGGTCTCGTTCTTGTTTTAAGTGTTCTACTATGGACCCATTGGTAAAACTCAACTTTTCAAAACTTTCCAAAATCAGAATTTAAACTTTCTTGTGTGTATAAAGTGCATCAAAAAGTCGTCTTTCTCCTACATTTGGAAACGTCATCGTCAAATTAGTATACTTGAAGATATCGTTGATTGAATTAATATGGTCTCTTTCTTGTTTTAAGTGCTCTACTATGGACCCACGGCTAAAACTCAACTTTTGAAAACTTCCCAAAATAAGAATTTAAACTTTCTTGTGTGTGTAAAGTGCATCAAAAAGTCATCTTTCTCCTAGATATGGAAACGTCATCGTCAAATTAGTATACTTGAAGATATCGTTGATTGAATCAATATGGTCTCTTTCTTGTTTAAAGTGTTCAACTAAGGTCTAATGGCTAAAATTCATGGTAGTTCTTTGCTCGCAAGCATAAAAGTTAGAAATCAGAAACTCCTTCCTTACAGATGAATCCTTTACTTCCTCCTCCACTCTCTCGAATTGACTCAATTGTTTCATCCTCTCGCCTTTCGAATTCTTCCCATGACTCCCGTATCCCAGTTACTGAGATCCCTTTAGTCAACCCATATTCCGCCTTCAACAAAACACCTTCTACCTCCCTCGTCAAAAAAATGAAAACCCTTATCTCTCCTTCTGCCCCAAGATCCCAGGTGAAAGAATACATCCAAGTTACTAAGTTTGACCAATGTCTCATTCCTTCCCAGCAACAAGAACACTTTGTTAATCTTGAGCTTCCTGTTCATATGCCCTCTGTCTGGTTGCGAGAAGGCTACACTCATATTCACTTTGGCTGTATCCGCCTTGCCCTTACCTTCCATGGCAGAAAAGGTCTTCCAACTACTTTGAGAATAGCTCTCTTAGATTCTCGTTTTGCTACTTATCAGCATGCGTGCATAGGCACTGTGGAAACCACTCTCAACTCTGGCACAATCTTTGTTACCCTTTTTCCCAACTTTAACATGCCAATCTGTGACCCCCAGCTGCTCCATACCTTCAAGGTCCAGATCCAGATTGCTGGTGCCAAGCCTAGTGTTCCGACCTATGATGCCACACTTCATTACCAAATGGCCTACAGAGTTCAAAATCATGCAATGGATCTTGCTCTCCCACATAATCAGTCAGATGCACTCCTGTTGCAAGTTGACTCGCACCAAGTCCCCAGTTGCATCCATGTTCCTAAGCAACTATCTCGTGATGAACTCATCAAAATCCTCCCAGATGCATGGGTGACCGATTATGAAAAGTATCACCAAGGTGGAAGAACTGCTGAACCTGTCCAGACTTCTGATCCTACCTATAGTACCAGACCTGACGGTACTGTAGAGATCAGCTTCCAGCATACAAAAGAGGCACCTCCTCCAAATTGCTTCTCCACTCAGTTTGCTATCCAACCACTGGAAAATCCTCCTCCAGACCAGACTGGTTTCAGCGAAATCCTTGAATTTTGAGCCACTGGATCCCCTGTCCCACGATGGGTAAAAGAATGCCATCATATTATTCTCCCAGATGGCCAAAGCATTGATCCAGAAGAATGCGGTTGTGATTCCTGTCTTGCTCAAATAGAAGAACAGGATCTCACACGATCTGCACTACACAGCATTTATCGGTCCAATCACGAGCCCAATGTCCAACAGCCTCCTAAGCAGAAGCAAACCTGCAAACCGCCCCAGAAATCCTTCAGAGATGCTTACAATGAAGGAGATCCGTCCATTGGCCTCTTAGGACAACCCTCTGGCAAGTATGACTATTATGTCAAGTATACTGCTCCTCGCAAGTATCATGGCCCAATTATCCCTACAGGATGGGATGTTGATGTTGACCCAGAACCAGAAAATCCTCTTCCCAAAGCTCCTCCCAAAGTTCCCAAAACATGTTTTACCCGAAGAATCTCACCTCCCATATTACCTCTTGCCTGCCCAACCCAAGCAATGGTACAACCAGATCTACCCTCTACCGCCTCTTCCTACCATCAAAATTTTCCTCCTCTTGAGACCCGTGATGACCCCTCCCAGCATATTTCCTATGCTTGGAAAGTCAAAAACCCAAACATAGTACGTCCTGATGGCACCTCTACCAAAGCCTCTCCAGGCAGAACAAGTCTTAAACTGGCAGTCCCAGAATGCTGTTTCCCAAAATACCATGCTCACCCGTATTGCCCAGTCACAAAACCGTTTGGAAACCAAACTGGACAAAGTACTACCTGCTGTTCTTCATCCTTTGCAACAAATGGAAAAAAGAATGACAGAACTCCAGTTGGAAATCGCTCAAATGAAGCTTGACCGACAAAATTTCTACCAACAAAAACAAGAACTCAAACGCCTCCATCAGAACTATCCTCTTGCAGTAGAAATGGCCAACCGTACCCAAAAGTATCCAGGATCGTCCTTTTCAGTCGGACCCTCCAAAGGATATCTTAACTATTGGCGTGACAAGTCCCATTATGAGTCTGATGTCCAAGCAATCAAAGGATATCTTAATTTCATGATTTTCTTGATTAAAGTGTTCAACTAGGGACCCATGGCTAAAACTCAACTTTTGAAAACTTCTTGAAATCAGAACTGAACCTTTCTTGTGTGTATAAAGTGTATCAAAATGTCATCTTTCTCCTAGGTTTCAAATCGTCATCATCAAATTAGTATATTTCAAGATATCGTTGATTGAATCAAAGTGGTCTCTTTCTTGTTTAAAGAGTTCAACTAAGGACTCAAGGCTAAAACTCAACTTTTTAAAACTTCCCAAAAACAGAATTTAAACTTTCTTGTGTGTATAAAGTGCATCAAAATGTCGTCTTTCCCCTAGATTTGAAATCATCATCATCAAATTAGTATACTTGAAGATATTTTTGATTGAATCAATGTGGTCTCGTTCTTGTTTTAAGTGTTCTACTATGGACCCATTGGTAAAACTCAACTTTTGAAAACTTTCCAAAATCATAATTTAAACTTTCTTGTGTGTACAAAGTGCATCAAAAAGTCGTCTTTCTCCTAGATTTGGTAACGTCATTGTCAAATTAGTATACTTTAAGATATCTTGGATTGAATCAATATGGTCTCTTTCTTGTTTTAAGTGTTCTACTATGGACCCGTGGTTAAAACTCAACTTTTGAAAACCTCCCAGAATCAGAATTTGAACTTTGTTGAGCGTATAAAGTGATCAAATAGTTGTCTTTCTCCTAGATTTGAAATCGTCATCATCAAATAGTATATTTCAAGAGTTCAACTAAGGAGCCAAGGCTTTAAAACTCAACTTTTTAAAACTTCCCAAAAACAGAATTTAAACTTTCTTGTGTGTATGAAGTCCATCCAAATGACGTCTTTCTCCTAGATTTGAAATCCTCAACATCAAATTAGTACACTTGAAGATATTGTTTATTGAATCAAAGTGGTCTCTTTCTTCTTTTAAGTGTTCTACTATGGACCCATGGCTAAAACTCAACTTTTGAAACCTCCCAAAATCATGATTTGAACTTTCTTGAGTGTATAAAGTGTATAAAAATGTCGACTTTCTCCTAGATTTGGAAACGACATAGTCAAATTAGTATACTTGAAGATATGGTTGATTGAGTCAAAGAGGTCTCTTTCTTGTTTAAAGTATTCAAGTAAGGACCCATGGCTAAAACTCAACTTTTCAAAACTTCCCAAAATCAGAATTTAAACTTTCTTCTGTGTATAAAGTGCATCAAAAAGTCGTCTTTCTCCTACATTTGGAAACGTCATCATCAAATTAGTATACTTGAAGATATCGTTGATTGAATCAATATGGTCTCTTTCTTGTTTTAAATGTTCTACTATGGACCCATGGCTAAAACTCAACTATTGGAAACTTCCCAAAATCAGAATTTAAACTTTCTTGTGTGTATAAAGTGCATCAAAATGTCGTCTTTGTCCTAGATTTGAAATCGTCATCATCAAATTAGTATATTTCAAGATATTGTTGATTGAATCAAAGTGGTCTCTTTCTTGTTTAAAGAGTTCAACTAAGGACTCATGGCTAAAACTCAACTTTTTAAAACTTCCCAAAAACAGAATTTAAGCTTTCTTGTGTGTATAAAGTGCATCAAAATGTCGTCTTTCTCTTAGATTTGGAAACGTCATCGTCAAATTAGTATACTTGAAGATATCATTGATTAAATCAAAGTGGTCTCTTTCTTTTTTATAGTGTTCAACTAAAGACCCATGGCTAAAATTCAACTATTGAAAACTTCCCAAAATCAGAATTTGAACTTTCTCGAGTGTATAAAGTGTATCAAAATGTCGTCTTTCTCCGAGATTTGGAAACGTCATTGTCAAATTAGTATACTTGAACATATCGTTGATTGAATCAAAGTGGTCTCTTTCTTGTTTAAAGTGTTCAACTAAGGTCCCATGGCTAAAACTAAACATTTGAAAACTTCCTAAAATCATAATTTGAACTTTCTTGTGTGTGTAAAGTGTATCAAATTGTTGTCTTTCTCCTAGATTTGTAATACTCATCGTCAAATTAGTATACTTGAAGATATCGTTGACTGAATCAATATGGTCTCTTTCTCCTTTGAAATGTTCAACTAAGGACCCGTGGCTAAAACTCAACTTTTGAGAACATCGCAAAATCAAAATTTGAACTTTCTTGAGCGTATAAAGTATATCAAAAAGTCGCCTTTTCCTAGATTTCAAATCGTCAAAATCAAATTAGTATATTTGAAAATATCGTTGATTGAATGAAAGTGGTCTCTCTCTTGTTTTAGTGTTCAACTAAGGACCCATGGCTAAAACTCAAATTTTGTAAACTTCCCAAAATCATAATTTGAACTTCCTAGTGTGTACAAAGTGTATCAAAATGTCGTCTCTCTCCTAGATTTGAAATCGTTATCATGAAATTAGTACATTTGAAGATATCGTTGATGAAAGCGATATCTTTCCTGTTTAAAGTGTTCAACTAAGGACCCAAGCCTAAAACTCAACTTTTGAAAACTTTCCAAAATCATAATTTAAACTTTCTTGTGTGTATAAAGTGCATTACATTGTCGTCTTTCTCTTAGATTTTGGAACGTCATCGTCAAATTAGTATACTTGAAGATATTTTTGATTGAATCAATATGGTCTCTTTCTTGTTTTAAGTGCTCTACTATGGAACCACGGCTAAAACACAACTTTTGAAAACCTCCCAAAATCAGAATTTAAACTTTCTTGTGCATATAAAGTGCATCAAAAAGTCGTCTTTCTCCTAGATATCGAAACGTCATCGTCAAATTAGTATACTTGAAGATATCGTTGATTGAATCAATATGGTCTCTTTCTTGTTTAAAGTGTTCAACTCCAATGGCTAAAATTCAACTTTTGAAAACTGCCCAAAATCATAATTTGAACTTTCTTGAGTGTATAAAGTGCATCAAAATCTAGTCTTTCTCCTAGATTTGAAATCGTCATCCTCAAATTAGTTTACTTGAAGATATCGTTGATTGAATCAAAGCGGTCTCTTGTTTAAAGTGTTCAACTAAGGGGCCAAGGCCAAAACTAAACTTTTGAAAACATCCCAAAAAAAAGAATTTAATCTTTCTGGTGTATATAAAGTGCATCAAAATGTCGTCTTTCTCCTAGATTTGAAATCATCATCATAAAATTAGTATACTCGAAGATATTTTTGATTGAATCAAAGTGGTCTCCTTGTTTTAAGTGTTTTACTATGGACCCATGGGTAAAACTCAACTTTTGAAAACCTTCCAAAA
This sequence comes from Diospyros kaki, assembly GCA_036245055.1. NCBI lineage: Eukaryota > Viridiplantae > Streptophyta > Magnoliopsida > Ericales > Ebenaceae > Diospyros > Diospyros kaki. Next base: position 16,955,865 of record BSEG01000014.1, read on the forward strand.
TCTTGATTTGAACTTTCTTGAGTGTATAAAGTGTATCAAAATGTTGTCTTTTTCCAAGATTTGGAAACGTCATCATCAAATTACTTGAAGATATTTTTGATTGAATCAAAGTGGTCTCTTTCTTGTTTTAAGTGTTCTACGATGGACCCATGGTAAAACTCAACTTTTGAAAACCTCCTAAAATCAAGATTTGAACTTTCTTGAGTGTATAAAGTGTATCAAAATGTCATCTTTCTCCTAGATTTGAAGTTGTCAACATCAAATTAGTATATTTGAAGACATCGTTGATTGAAACAAAGTGGTCTCTTTCTTGTTTAAAGTGTTCAACTAAGGACCCATGGCTAAAACTCAACTTTATAAAACTTTCCAAAATCAGAATTTGAACTTTCTCGAGTGTATAAAGTGTATCAAAATGTCGTTTTTCTCCTAGATTTGGAAACATCATCGTCAATTTAGTATACTTTAAGATATCGTTGATTGAATCAAAGTGGTCTCTTTCTTGTTTAAAGTGTTCAACTAAGGACCCATGGCTAAAACTCAATTTTAAAAAACTTCCCAAAATCAGAATTTAAAGTTTCTTGTGTGTATAAACTGCAGTAAAATGTCGCCTTTCTCATAGATTTGGAAACGTCTTCGTCAAATTAGTTTACTTCAATATATCGTTGATTGAATCAACGTGGTCTATTTCTTGTTTAAAGTGTTCAACTAAGTACCGAAGGCTAAAACTCAACTTTTCAAAACTTCCCAAAATCAGAATTTAAACTTTCTTCTTTGTATAAAGTGTATCAAAAAGTCGTCTTTCTCCTAGATTTGGAAACGTCATCATCAAATTTGTATAGTTGAAGATATCGTTGATTGAATCAATATGGTCTCTTTCTTGTTTTAAATGTTCTACTATGGACCCATGGCTAAAACTCAACTTTTGAAAACATCCCAAAATCAGAATTTAAACTTTCTTGTGTGTATAAAGTGCATCAAAATGTCATCTTTGTCCTAGATTTGAAATCATAATCTTCAAATTAGTATATTTCAAGATATCGTTGATTGAATCAAAGTGGTCTCTTTCTTGTTTACAGAGTTCAACTAAGGACTCATGGCTAAAACTCAACTTTTTAAAACTTCCCAAAAACAGAATTTAAGCTTTCTTGTGTGTATAAAGTGCATCGAAATATCGTCTTTCTCCTAGATTTGGAAACGTCATCGTCAAATTAGTATACTTGAAGATATCGTTGATTGAATCAAAGTGGTCTCTTTCTTGTTTAAAGTGTTCAACTAGGGACCCATGGCTAAAACTCAACTTTTGAAAACTTCTTGAAATTAGAACTGAAACTATCTTGTGTGTATAAAGTGTATCAAAATGTCGTCTTTCTCCTAGGTTTGAAATCGTCATCATCAAATTAGTATATTTCAAGATATCGTTGATTGAATCAAAGTGGTCTCTTTCTTGTTTAAAGAGTTCAACTAAGGACTCAAGGCTAAACCTCAACTTTTTAAAACTTCCCAAAAACAGAATTTAAACTTTCTTGTGTGTATAAAGTGCATCAAAATGTCATCTTTCCCCTAGATTTGAAATCATCATCATCAAATTAGTATACTTGAAGATATTTTGGATTGAATCATTGTGGTCTCGTTCTTGTTTTAAGTGTTCTACTGAAAGATTTCTTATAGAACAAATAGCGGAATAGAAATCTTACTTTGCTAGGATCGATTTGATGTAAAACACAACTCCACACCAAGGGTAATTTGATTACCAACTTAAAGAAGCAGCAACCAAAATACTTTCACAACCCAATGTGCCTTCTCTTTGCTAGACTCTTATTCTTCTCTCTAGAAGAATATCTTTCAATCCTCTTCTCTTACCTTTAATTTGTAATATACAAATAAAGGCTCTCAAATTCATGCAATGGATGAAATGGGTGGTGGTCTATTTATAGTTGAGTGCCACCCCCTTCCCAAAATACTTGTCTTTGGAGAAAGGGTGCATGGAACCTTCTAAGTAACCACCCATAACCAACTTGGTGTGAAAGGATGTGTGGTTACCTTGGTGTCACCACCCATAACCACCTATAACCAACTTGGTGTAACCACCCATAATGGTGACCTTTCATCCATAAGGAAGAGAGAGAGATTTATGTGTTACCATGTGTCAGCACGTGGTTAAGTCACATGTCAATTGGCTAGTAGTCCATGTAAGCTGCCATGTCATCACCTGATGACATGTCACTGCCACCTCACTATCACTCTGCTAGTGTCACTCCCCCGAGCTGGGTCCAACTACCTTGAGTTGACTTGAGCTAGAGTGAGCTAGGTGAGCTGGAGTTGAGCTGGAGTGAGTTAGCTTAAGCTACTGTGAGCTATTCAAAACTCACGTTGAGCTCTCTCTAGCTATCTCATGAGCACATTGCTGCTAAGCAATTCATGATCCATCTGATCAAGTTTAACTTGTGCGTACACAAGTATATGCTCAAATTCCAACAGCTCCCACTCGCACATGGTAAACTTGAACCAATCTTCACTAACACATCAAGAACACATAAAAGTAAATGCAGACTCATACAAGGCATATGGGTCGTGACCCTTTGGCGAAAGTTGAGTTTTTCTTACTATGCAACTGTTAAGTTAGACATAGCAGATTTTCTCAAATCAATGTGACCTACCTACTGACCTAAATAGGTAGTCGTCAAAATGACTCCCACTATCATTAGCATTAATGGTTATAACCATTAAGTTCGCCTGATACCTAAGACTTGTTGTTACGCAATGTTTGGCTACTTTCAATCCCTTTTGTGAGTTGAAACTAATTCAAACTCATGAACCGTACCAAACAACGAGTACTCATGCTTTAAACCGCTATGTAGTGGAGTATTGTTTCGCTGAGAAACATATGATCCGGATCGATTCCACATACAAGCGACAGCGTATTCAAACAAAGTCTTTCCTTTTGAACTCACTATCTGACAACTACAAGTTATTTAATTGCCCAACAAAGAAACCGACAGACTGCATATTCTCATGGTCATAGGTTACCCATCAAAGCAACATAAATAACGCATAATCACAAAATAGTAGTCAATAGTCACTAAAGGCATACAAAAATGAGAAGCTCACACAACATAAGAGATACGGATCACTCTTAGTTACTTCTTGGCGGTCACTATATTAAATATACACACATGGTATGAGACATGTGCCACGGTATCACAAGCCACGTAAATGATTTACTACATGAACCACCCAAATTCTCCCACTTAAATCATGTATAGTGGAATTCTACCAAGTGTACCCACTCAAAGAAATGGTCTCGTTCAACTTGGAGTGTATGTCAAGATTTGAATTATAAATACCGTGCAGACACTGACCAAAACACACATGTTTTGGCTTAACTTCTTTAGGAAGTCCTATCTGGTTCATAGGTTGAGCAACAGATGTGGGGTACATATATGCTCGGTGAATCACACATCACCTCATCTTGAGGTTCTAACACAAAGAACTCATCAAGGCGACTATCATACTCAAGATCACATCCACAAAATAATGTGACTACCTCGAACAATCATCTCATGATTATGTTTGTATTTGAGTAAGTCTCATCCTTAGTTCACAAACTAAGGGCGGATTGCCCGTGTGAGAGAGCCAATCCTCTACCTATACTTGACATATCCTTTAAGTGTTATGGAATATACTAATGGTAATGAAAAGAATACATCTACTCATTTCATTAATAAAACAACCTTGAATACAATATGGTTTGCATGTTACAAGGAAGTACAATCATATCCTACGCAACCCCATTGCTTGAACATGACGGACAAATAAATCAGGTGGTATAGGCTTAGTTAAAGGATCTGCCACCATAGCCGTCGTAGGTATATATTTCAAACAAACTTCCTTGGACTCAAGTGCATCTCTCACAAAATTATATTTTATCCCAATATGCTTGGTTTTCCCATGATACTTTGGATCCTTTGTATAAGCCAAAGCTGCTTGACTATCACAGCATATTGTGATAGGCTCATTCTTGCAAGGCATTATACTTAAATGGGAAATAAAACGACCAAGCCATATGGCTTCTTGTACTGCAGCAGCACTCGCCACAAACTCAGCCTCCATGGTGGATAAAGCCGTACAAGTTTGCTTCTTGCTACTCCAAGAAATAGCTCCACTGTTTAGCAGAAAAATATAACCCGATGTAGATTTGCATCTATCCTTATCACCTCCCCAATCTGCATCCGTGTATCCAACAAATTGTAAACTACCACCTTGGTAGCATAAACAATAATCTTTCGTACCTTTGAGGTAACGAAAAATCCTTTTGATATACTTCCAATGCTGACTTCCAGGGTTGGATTGATACCTGGCTAATAACCCAACAGCTTGACTTATATCAGGCCGTGTACACATCATGGCATACATTAGGCTCCCTATAGCACTTGAATATGGAACTTGTTCCATTTCATGTTTCTCTTGAGGGTTTTGTGGACACATTGCCTCACTAATTTTGGCATTATGGGCAATCGGGGTATTCATTGGTTTAGCATCCTTCATATGGAAGCGTTCAAGAATCTTATCTATATAAGTTTCTTGAGATAGAGCTAGCAACTTTGTAGCCCGATTCCTTAGAATCTGAACTCCAAGAATGTATGCAGCTTCTCCCATATCTTTCATTTCAAAGGTTGATGATAACCATCCTTTGATGACTTTCAAAAACCCTTTATTATTACTTGCAAATAGAATGTCATCTACATATAGTGACATGATCACAAATTTGTCCTTGGAATGCAAGACATATACACAATGATCTTCATCCATCATTTTAAAACCATAGCTCAAAATTGATTCATGGAATTTTAGGTACCACTGCCTAGAAGCTTGCTTCAGGCCGTATATCGACTTCATTAAGTGACATACCTTTTGTTCTTGACCATTTTCGACATAACCCGCTGGTTGTGTCATATAGATTTCTTCACTCAAATCACCATTGAGGAAGGCTGTCTTAACATCCATTTGATGTAATTCCAAGTCCATATAGGCTACTATTGCAAGTATTATCCTAATGGAGTTAAACCTGACAACAGGTGAGAAAGTGTCTTGATAATCAACACCTTCTACCTGTGTGTATCCTTTGGCAACCAATCGTGCCTTGTACCTATCAATGGAACCATCTGCTTTTCGCTTGATTCGAAAAACCCATTTGTTACCAATTGCTTTCCTCCCTTGTGGAAGATCAACCAAGTCCCAGACATAGTTATCCCTCATAGAATTTAGTTCTTCTTCCATAGCCATTTTCCACTTATCTGAATCAAGACTATTAAGTGCATCCTTAATAGTGCGAGGTTCATCATCCACCTCAGGTGAAACCATGTTCACTTCATCATTTAGAATCCACCACTTCTTTGGTCTTCTAAATATTCTTGAAGACCTACGCACACTAGGAGAAGCATCATGATGCACATCATCATCATGTTGTTCAGGAGGTTGATCATCTTCGACCAATTCTTGATGTTGATCTATTTGATCACTTTCTTGTGTGGGCATATCTTGATCAATATTTTGATCATTGTTAGTCACATCTTGACCAACTTCAGTTGGATGCTCAACGCTCCCACTCAACCCAACATTCCCAAACACTCCTTGTGGTGTAGGTATAGTTGATATATTGTGAGTATCAACTTGTGATTCAGACATTTCATAAAAGGAAACTCCTGTAGAAACATTCCCTTTTCTTGGAAACTCATTTTCCAAAAATACTACATCCCTTGAATCAAATTCAGGTCTTTACCCTTCCTCTAAATCAGCAAACACATAGCCTTTAGAGTGTTCACAATACCTAAGGAAAACACATTTCTTTCCTTTTGGTCCTAACTTTCCAAATTCAGATTTGGTGTTATGGACATAGGCTGCACAGCCCCAAGGCCTTAAATTGCTCAAATTTGGTCTCCTTTTAGTCCATAACTCATAAGGAGTAGAAGATACTGATTTGGAGGGCATTCGATTGAGCACATATGTTGCTGTTAGCAACGCATCTCCCCAATAAAACATATCTAAGTTGGCTTGAGCCATCATAGATCTCACCATGTCTAGGAGTGTGCGATTCTTCCTTTCGGCCACTCCATTTTGTTGGAGTGTATCAGGAATAGTAAGCTGCCTTTCTATTCCTTTTTGCTCACAGAACCCCTTAAACAAATTAGACATATACTCACCTCCACGATCTGTCCTTAGACATTTGATCGTAGTGTTAAGTTGATTCTCAACCAATTGCACATATGCCAAGAAGCAACTCATTGCTTCACTTTTAAACTTTAACAAGTACACATGTGTATAACGAGTATAGTCATCAGTGAATGTGAGGAAATATCTAAACCCTTGTCTAGATATCACATTCAAGGGACCACATATGTCAGAATGTACTAAAGCTAATGGAAACTGAACTCGGGACCCTTTCCCAAATGGTTTCCTACTCATCTTTCTAGCAAGGCAATATTCACATGTAGGAAGAGATACATTTCTCAAAGAACCAAGTAAGCCTTCTTTGGCTAACCTTTTCATTCTTGATTCTCCTACATGCCCTAATCTTGAATGCCATAAACATTCATCTTGCCTTTCAGCTATAAGACAATGAGTGTTTGACTTTTCATTTGAAGAATTCAAAACAAAGAAACCATCATGTAAGAAACCAGAACCAACAAACTTTTTATTGGAAAATAGATCCACTTTATTTCCATGAAATGTTAATACAAAACTAAGATCCAAAAGATAAGATACAGAAATCAAGTTTCTTCTAATCTGTGGTACATAAAGTACATCTACTAAATGGAGACAATGTCCATCCTTTATCGAAATTTCACAAATCCCGATTCCTTGTACTTCAAGTCGTGCATTATTTCCAACATATACCCACTTGGTATTTGGTGGAATCTTCCTGAAATGCATGAACAACTCACGATCTTTTACGATGTGACTGGTTGCTCCTGAATCCAGAACCCATCCTGAGTTAGAATCAACCATGAAAGTACATGATGCAACTAATGCATCAAACATAAAAGGAGTAGAGTGTACGTTTGGTATAGTGCAATCACGTGCAAAATGACCCTTTTGGCCACAGTTGAAGCACTTGATTTTCTTGGGATCATTTCCCTTCTTGGGATCTATCATGGTTTCAGTGATCATTTCAAGGGTTTCTTGTTTAGGCCATATAGCATAATAATTGTGATCATTAGCATTAGCCATCTACATGCACATGAACATGCACCCATTAGCAATTTGTCCATAACTTTTCATTCAAAGCATTATACTAAACAACCAATCAAATAACATACATACTCAATCCAAAAGTATGTTTTTATCATACAATCAAAACTTCATATGCATGCATGCGATCAGCGTGTTTAATATAAACTGTGAATGACAATACAGCCTTCTCCTTTTTATATTTGCTGTAGATCCAAGGTATGATAATCAGTTATAACTGTAGATCAATACCGAGGATAATCAGCCTATTGACTCAAGCCGTAGATCCAAGGTATGATAATCAGTGGCAACTGTAGATCAATACCAAGGATAATCAGCCTATCGACTCAAGGGTCAATCACAACTTGCTGTAGATCCAAGGTATGATAATCAGTCGTAACTCTAGATCAATACCAAGGATAATCAGCCTATTCACTCAAGTCGGGTCTTACCGATACAAAGATCAGCATAGCCCGTTCTTGAGTCCATTTTCTTTAAGCATGGATTTTCATCTTAAAAGAAACCAAATATATATGATACATCATAACAAAATCACATGTACCATAAAACTAAAACAATTTCGTAAGAATATGAATTCATAATATTGCTTTAGTCATGGCTAAATAAGATGAAATAAAAGAAAAATAGAAGAGAGAGCAAAAGGCACAAAACCTTGTCTCTGATACCACTGAAAGATTTCTTATAGAACAAATAGCGGAATAGAAATCTTACTTTGCTAGGATCGATTTGATGTAAAACACAACTCCACACCAAGGGTAATTTGATTACCAACTTAAAGAAGCAGCAACCAAAATACTTTCACAACCCAATGTGCCTTCTCTTTGCTAGACTCTTATTCTTCTCTCTAGAAGAATATCTTTCAATCCTCTTCTCTTACCTTTAATTTGTAATATACAAATAAAGGCTCTCAAATTCATGCAATGGATGAAATGGGTGGTGGTCTATTTATAGTTGAGTGCCACCCCTTCCCAAAGGACTTGTCTTTGGAGAAAGGGTGCATGGAACCTTCTAAGTAACCACCCATAACCAACTTGGTGTGAAAGGATGTGTGGTTACCTTGGTGTAACCACCCATAACCACCTATAACCAACTTGGTGTAACCACCCATAATGGTGACCTTTCATCCATAAGGAAGAGAGAGATTTATGTGTTACCATGTGTCAGCACGTGGTTAAGTCACATGTCAATTGGCTAGTAGTCCATGTAAGCATGTCATCACCTGATGACATGTCACTGCCACCTCACTATCACTCAGCTAGTGTCACTCCCCCGAGCTGGGTCCAACTACCTTGAGTTGACTTGAGCTAGAGTGAGCTAGGTGAGCTGGAGTTGAGCTGGAGTGAGTTAGCTTAAGCTACTGTGAGCTATTCAAAACTCACGTTGAGCTCTCTCTAGCTATCTCATGAGCACATTGCTGCTAAGCAATTCATGATCCATCTGATCAAGTTTAACTTGTGCGTACACAAATTCCAACATCTACTATGGACCCATTGGTAAAACTCAACTTTTGAAAACTTTCCAAAATCATAATTTAAACTTTCTTGTGTGTATAAAGTGCATCAAAAAGTCGTATTTCTCCTAGATTTGGTAACGTCATTGTCAAATTAGTATACTTTAAGATATCTTGGATTGAATCAATATGGTCTCTTTCTTGTTTTAAGTGTTCTACTATGGACCCATGGCTAAAACTCAACTTTTGAAAACTTCCCAGAATCAGAATTTGAACTTTGTTGAGCGTATAAAGTGATCAAAAAGTTGTCTTTCTCCTAGATTTGAAATCGTCATCATCAAATAGTATATTTCAAGATATCGTTGATTGAATCAAAGTGGTCTCTTTGTTGTTTAAAGTGTTCAACTATGGACCCAAGGCTAAAACTCAACTTCTGAAACCTTCCCAAAATCATAATTTGAACTTTCTTGTGTGTACAAAGTGTATCAAAATGTCGTCTTTCTCCTACATTTGAAATCGTCATCATCAAATTAGTACATTTGAAGATATTGTTTATTAAATCAAAGTGGTCTCTTTTTTGTTTTGAGTGTTCTACTATGGACCCATGGCTAAAACTCAACTTTTGAAAACCTCCCAAAATCATGATTTGAACTTTCTTGAGTGTATAAAGTGTATAAAAATGTCGACTTTCTCCTAGATTTGGAAACAACATAGTCAAATTAGTATACTTGAAGATATGGTTGATTGAATCAAAGAGGTCTCTTTCTTGTTTAAAGTATTCAAGGACCCAAGGCTAAAACTCAACTTTTCAAAACTTCCCAAAATCAGAATTTAAACTTTCTTCTGTGTATAAAGTGCATCAAAAAGTCGTCTTTCTCCTAGATTTGGAAACGTCATCATCAAATTAGTATACTTGAAGATATTGTTGATTGAATCAATATGGTCTCTTTCTTGTTTTAAATGTTCTACTATGGATGAGTGGCTAAAACTCAACTTTTGAAAACTTCCCAAAATCAGAATTTAAACTTTCTTGTGTGTATAAAGTGCATCAAAATGTCATCTTTGTCCTAGATTTGAAATCGTCATCATCAAATTAGTATATATCATGATATCGTTGATTGAATCAAAGTGGTCTCTTTCTTGTTTAAAGAGTTCAACTAAGGACTTATGGCTAAAACTCAACTTTTTAAAACTTCCCAAAAACAGAATTTAAGCTTTCTTGTGTGTATAAAGTGCATCAAAATGTCGTCTTTCTCTTAGATTTGGAAACATCATCGTCAAATTAGTATACTTGAAGATATCGTTGATTGAATCAAAGTGGTCTCTTTCTTTTTTATAGTGTTCAACTGAAGACCCATGGCTAAAATTCAACTATTGAAAACTTCCCAAAATCAGAATTTGAACTTTCTCAAGTGTATAAAGTGTATCAAAATGTCGTCTTTCTCCGAGATTTGGAAACGTCATCGTCAAATTAGTATACTTGAACATATCGTTGATTGAATCAAAGTGGTCTCTTTCTTGTTTAAAGTGTTCAACTAAGGTCCCATGGCTAAAACTCAACATTTGAAAACTTCCTAAAATCATAATTTGAACTTTCTTGTGTGTGTATAGTGTATCAAATTGTTGTCTTTCTCCTAGATTTGTAATAGTCATCGTCAAATTAGTAAACTTGAAGATATCGTTGACTGAATCAATATGGTCTCTTTCTTCTTTGAAGTGTTTAACTAAGGACCCGTGGCTAAAACTCAACTTTTGAGAACATCCCAAAATCAGAATTTGAACTTTATTGAGCGTATAAAGTGTATCAAAAAGTCGGCTTTTTCCTAGATTTCAAATCGTCAAAATCAAATTAGTATATTTGAAAATATCGTTGATTGAATCAAAGTGGTCCCTCTCTTGTTTAAAGTGTTCAACTAAGGACCCATGGCTAAAACTCAAATTTTGTAAACTTTTCAAAATCATAATTTGAACTTCCTAGTGTGTACAAAGTGTATCAAAATGTCGTCTCTCTCCTAGATTTGAAATCGTTATCTGAAATTAGTACATTTGAAGATATCGTTGATGAAAGCGATATCTTTCCTGTTTAAAGTGTTCAACTAAGGACCCAGGCCTAAAACTCAACTTTTGAAAACTTCCCAAAATCATAATTTAAACTTTCTTGTGTGTATAAAGTGCATTAAATTGTCGTCTTTCTCCTAGATTTTGGAACGTCATCGTCAAATTAGTATACTTGAAGATATTTTTGATTGAATCAATATGGTCTCTTTCTTGTTTTAAGTGCTCTACTATGGAACCACGGCTAAAACACAACTTTTGAAAACCTCCCAAAATCAGAATTTAAACTTTCTTGTGCGTATAAAGTGCATCAAAAAGTCGTCTTTCTCTTAGATATCGAAACGTCATCTTCAAATTAGTATACTTGAAGATATCGTTGATTGAATCAATATGGTCTTTTTCTTGTTTAAAGTGTTCAACTACGGTCCAATGGCTAAAATTCAACTTTTGAAAACTGCCCAACATCAGAATTTGAACTTTCTTGAGTGTATAAAGTGCAGCAAAATCTAGTCTTTCAACTAGATTTGAAATCTTTATCGTCAAATTAGTTTGCTTGAAGATATCGTTGATTGAATCAAAGTGGTCTCTTGTTTACAGTGTTCAACTAAGGGGCCAAGGCCAAAACTCAACTTTTGAAAACATCCCAAAAAAAAGAATTTAAACTTTCTTGTGTATATAAAGTGCATCAAAATGTCGTGTTTCTCCTAGATTTGAAATCATTATCATCAAATTAGTATACTCGAAGATATTTTTGATTGAATCAAAGTGGTCTCCTTGATTTAAGTGTTTTACTATGAACCCATGGGTAAAACTCAACTTTTGAAAACCTCCCAAAATCTTGATTTGAATTTTCTTGAGTGTATAAAGTGTATCAAAATGTCGACTTTTTCCAAGATTTGGAAACGTCATCATCAAATTAGTATACTTGAAGATATTTTGATTGAATCAAAGTGGTATCTTTCTTGTTTTAAGTGTTCTACTATGGACCCATGGTAAAACTCAACTTTTGAAAACCTCCCAAAATCAAGATTTGAACTTCCTTGAGTGTATAAAGTGTATCAAAATGTCGTCTTTCACCTAGATTTGAAATTGTCATCATCAAATTAGTATATTTGAAGACATCGTTGATCGAATCAAAGTGGTCTCTTTCTTGTTTAAAGTGTTCAACTAAGGACCCATGGCTAAAACTCAACATTATAAAACTTCCCAAAATCAGAATTTGAACTGTCTCGAGTGTATAAAGTGTATCAAAATGTCGTTTTTCTCCTAGATTTGGAAACGTCATCGTCAATTTAGTATACTTGAAGATATCGTTGATTGAATCAAAGTGGTCTCTTTCTTGTTTAAAGTGTTGAACTAAGGACCCATGGCTAAAACTCAACTTTTAAAAGCTTCCCAAAATTAGAATTTAAACTTTCTTGTGTGTATAAAGTGCATCAAAATGTCGTCTTTCTCCTAGATTTGAAATCATCATCATCAAATTAGTATACTTGAAGATATTTTTGATTGAATCAAAGTGGTCTCTTTCTTGTTTTAAGTGTTCTACTATGGACTCATGGTAAAACTCAACTTTTGAAAACTGAAAGATTTCTTATAGAACAAATAGCGGAATAGAAATCTTACTTTGAAAACTCCAAGACAGATAACTCTACCTTTTCTTGCTAGGATCGATCGATTTGATGTAAAACACAACTCCACACCAAGGGTAATTTGATTACCAACTTAAAGAAGCAGCTACCAAAATACTTTCACAACCCAATGTGCCTTCTTTGCTAGTCTCTTATGTTGAGTGTAGATTTTGATGATTGATGATTGGCAACCTATATAGAGATTTCATTATATATGGAAACAAGTTTTTAGAGAGCTTTCTAGAAATTTGAGTATTTGAGCTATATATGGAAAGTTCTTGGAATAGAAAGTCTAGAAGATATATATATGGAATCCTTGTTTATATATGGAAAGTTCTTCTTGGAATGGAAAGTCTAGAAGATATATATATATGGAATCCTTGTTTATATATGGAAATGATGAGAATCATGGATGACCGACTAACAATGATGCAATTGGACAAGTCAACCATGTCGGAATTGGATGATTGACAAGATTTGATCGACAAGATTTGCACATAAAAAGGAATGGTTGTTGATTGACTGGTTGATTGCAAGATTTGGGCGCATGATTGATTGCCTGATTGAAAAGATCTGAAAGCATAAAAGGAATGGTTGATTGATTGATTGCCTGATTGATTGATTGAAAAGATCTCGGAGCATAAAAGGAATGATTGATTGATTGACCAGATCTAGTTATTTATTTATTTTCTATGTAATTTAGAATTTGTATTAGTTTCCAAGTAGAATTAGGATTTAATTATTCGCCTATTTAAAGGCTTTTCCATTGTAAACATTAGATAGAAATTATTATGAATTTTTGAATTTGAGAGATTTATCTCTTCTATCTTGTTCGTCAATGAACAAAACTTCGAACTTATCAAGGGAATGATTCCTTTGTGGCGTTCAAAACCCGAACTTATCAAAGATCTGGGCAGTCTTTGTGGCGTTCAACAATTCTTGGTTCTTGTTTCCGCATAATCAATGGGTCTAGATTTTAATATAGTCTAGGTTCTTGGTTCGTGAATCAACGGGTCGGGAATTCTTTTGCCTTCTATCCGATTTTAGCTTTTCTGGGGTTCGTTTCAATCTTTTGTGGGTTCCTTTGGTCTTGTCCCATCGCGAGTTCGCATCAGTAATGATGAGAATCATGGATGGCCGACTAACAATGATGCAATTGGACAAGTCAACCTAGTCAACCATGTCGGAATTGGATGATTGACAAGATTTGATCGACAAGATTTGCACATAAAAGGAATGGTTGATTGATTGATTGCCTGATTGATTGATTGAAAAGATCTCGGAGCATAAAAGGAATGATTGATTGAAACGAACCCACAAAAGATATTTCTTGTTTAAAGTGTTCAACTAGGGACCCGTGGCTAAAACTCAACTTTTGAAAACTTCCCAAAATCATAATTTGAACTTTCTTGTGTGTGTAAAGTGTATCAAAATGTCGTCTTTCCCCTAGATTTGAAATCGTCATCATCAAATTAATATATTTCAAGATATCTTTGATATAATCAAAGGGGTCTCTTTCTTGTTTAAAGACTTCAACTAAGGACCCAACTTTAAGATATCGTTGACTGAATCAATATGGTCTCTTTCTTTTTTAAAGTGTTCAACTAGGGACCCGTGGCTAAAACTCAACTTTTGAAAACTTCCCAAAATCATAATTTGAACTTTCTTGTGTGTGTAAAGTGTATCAAAATGTCGTCTTTCCCCTAGATTTGAAATCGTCATCATCAAATTAATATATTTCAAGATATCTTTGATATAATCAAAGGGGTCTCTTTCTTGTTTAAAGACTTCAACTAAGGACCCAAGGCTAAAACTCAACTTTTGAAAACTTTTGTTGTAAGTGTTATGCTATGGAACCATGGGTAAAACTCAACTTTTGAGAACCTCCCAAAATAATGATTTGAACTTTCTTGAGTGTATAAAATATATCAAAATGTCGTCTTTCTCCTAGATTTGGAAACGTCTTTGTCAAATTAGTATACTTGAACAAATCGTTGATTGAAACAAAGTGGTCTATTTCTTTTTTAAAGTGTTCAACTGAGGACCCATGGCTAAAACTCAACTTTTGAAAACTTCCCAAAATCAGAATTTGAACTTTCTCGAGTTTATAAAGTGTATCAAAATGTCGTCTTTCTCCTAAATTTGGAAACGTCATCGTCAAATTAATATACTTGAAGATATCGTTGATTGAATCAAAGTGGTCTTTTTCTTGTTTAAAGTGTTCAACTAAGGACCCATGGCTAAAACTCAACATTTGAAAACTTCCCAAAATCATAATTTGAACTTTCTTGTGTGTATAAAGTGTATCAAAATGTTGTCTTTCTCCTGGATTTGTTATAGTCATCGTCAAATTAGTACACTCTAAGATTTAGTTGACTTAATCAATATGGTCTCTTTCTTGTTTAAAGTGTTCAAGTAAGGACCCGTGGCTAAAACTCAACTTTTGAAAACATCTCAAAATCAGAATTTGAACTTTCTTGAGCGTCTAAAGTGTATCAAAAAGACGCCTTTTTCCTAGATTTCAAATCGTCAAAATCAAATTAGTATATTTGAAAATATCGTTGATTGAAGTGTTCAACTAAGTACCCATGCCTAAAACTCAAATTTTGAAAACTTCCCAAAATCATAATTTGAACTTCACTGCATGTACAAAGTGTATCAAAATGTCGTCTCTCTCCCAGATTTGAAATCGTTATAATCAAATTAGTACATTTGAAGATATCATCTATTGAATGAAAGTGGTCTCTTACTTGTTTAAAGTGTTCAACTAAGGACCCAAGCCTAAAACTCAACTTTTGAAAACTTCCCAAAATCAGAATTTAAACTTTCTTGTGTGTATAAAGTGCATTAAAATGTCGTCTTTCTCCTAGATTTGGGAACGTCATTGTCAAATTAGTATACTTGAAGATATTTTTGATTGAATCAATATGGTCTCTTTCTTGTTTTAAGTGCTCTACTATGGAACCACGGCTAAAACTCAACTTTTGAAAACCTCCCAAAATTAGAATTTAAACTTTCTTAAAACCTCCCAAAATGTTGAGTTTTAGCCATGGGTCCTTAGTTGAACACTTAAAACAAGAAAGAGACCACTTTGATTCAATCAACGATATCTTCAAGTATATTAATTTGACAATGACGTTCCCAAATCTAGGAGAAAGACGACATTTTGATGCACTTTATACACACAAGAAAGTTTAAATTCTGATTTTGGGAAGTTTTCAAAAGTTGAGTTTTAGGCTTGGGTCCTTAGTTGAACACTTTAAACAAGTAAGAGACCACTTTCATTCAATAGATGATATCTTCAAATGTACTAATTTGATTATAACGATTTCAAATCTGGGAGAGAGACGACATTTTGATACACTTTGTACATGCAGTGAAGTTCAAATTATGAATTTGGGAAGTTTTCAAAATTTGAGTTTTAGGCATGGGTACTTAGTTGAACACTTTAAACAAGAGAGAGACCACTTTGATTCAATCAACGATATTTTCAAATATACTAATTTGATTTTGACGATTTGAAATCTAGGAAAAAGGTGTCTTTTTGATACACTTTAGACGCTCAAGAAAGTTCAAATTCTGATTTTGGGATGTTTTCAAAAGTTGAGTTTTAGCCACGGGTCCTTACTTGAACACTTTAAACAAGAAAGAGACCATATTGATTAAGTCAACTAAATCTTAGAGTGTACTAATTTGACGATGACTATAACAAATCCAGGAGAAAGACAACATTTTGATACACTTTATACACACAAGAAAGTTCAAATTATGATTTTAGGAAGTTTTCAAATGTTGAGTTTTAGCCATGGGTCCTTAGTTGAACACTTTAAACAAGAAAGAGACCACTTTGATTCAATCAACCATATCTTCTAGTATACTAATTTGACTTTGACGTTTCCAGATCTAGGAAAAAGTCGACATTTTTATACACTTTATACACTCAAGAAAGTTCAAATCATGATTTTGGGAGGTTTTCAAAAGTTGAGTTTTAGCCATGGGTCCATAGTAGAACACATAAAACAAGAAAGAGACCACTTTGATTCAATAAACAATATCTTCAAGGGTACTAATTTGATGATAAGGATTTCAAATCTAGGAGAAAGACACCGTTTTGACGCACTTTATACACACAAGAAAGTTCAAATTCGGATTTTGGGAAGTTTTCAAAAGTTGAGTTTTAGCCATCGGTCCTTAGTTGAACACTTAAAACAAGAAAAACACCACTTTGATTCAATCAACAACATCTTCAAGTATACTAATTTGATGATGAAGATTTCAAATCTAGGAGAAAGACGACATTTTGATGCACTTTATACACACAAGAAAGTTGAAATTATGATTTTGGGAAGTTTTCAAATCTTTAGTTCTAGCCATGGGTCCTTAGTTGAACACTTCAAATAAGAAAGAGACCATATTGATTCAGTCAACGATATCTTCAAGTATGCTAATTTAACGATGACTATTTCAAATCTAGGAGAAATACAACATTTTGATACACTTTATACACTCAAGAAAGTTCAAATTCGGATTTTTGAAAGTTTTCAAAAGTTGAGTTTTAGCCATGGGTCCTTAGTTGAACACTTAAAACAAGAAAAACACCACTTTGATTCAATCAACAACATCTTCAAGTATACTAATTTGATGATGAGGATTTCAAATCTAGGAGAAAGACGACATTTTGATGCACTTTATACACACAAGAAAGTTGAAATTATGATTTTGGGAAGTTTTCAAATCTTTAGTTCTAGCCATGGGTCCTTAGTTGAACACTTCAAACAAGAAAGAGACCATATTGATTCAGTCAACGATATCTTCAAGTATGCTAATTTAACAATGACTATTTCAAATCTAGGAGAAATACAACATTTTGATACACTTTATACACTCGAGAAAGTTCAAATTCGGATTTTGGTAAGTTTTCAAAAGTTGAGTTTTAGCCATGGGTCTTTAGTTGAACACTTTAAAAAAGAAAGAGACCACTTTGATTCAATCAATGATATCTTCAAGTATACTAATTTGATGATGACATTTTTTTGATGCACTTTATACACACAAGAAAGCTTAAATTCTGTTTTTGGGAAGATTTAAAAAGTTGAGTTTTAACCTTGAGTCCTTAGTTGAACTCTTTAAACAAGAAATAGACCACTTTGATTCAATCAACGATATGTTCAAGTATACTAATTTGACGATGACGTTTCCAAATCTCGCAGAAAGACAACATTTTGATACACTTTATACACTCGAGAAAGTTCAAATTCTGATTTTGGGAAGTTTTCAATCGTTGAATTTTAGCCATGGGTCTTTAGTTGAACACTTTAAAAAAGAAAGAGACCACTTTGATTCAATCAACGATATCTTCAAGTATACTAATTTGACGATGACGTTTCCAAATCTAGGACGACATTTTGATGCACTTTATACACACAAGAAAGCTTAAATTCTGTTTTTGGGAAGTTTTAAAAAGTTGAGTTTTAGCCTTGAGTCCTTAGTTGAACTCTTTAAACAAGAAAGAGACCACTTTGATTCAATCAACAATATCTTGAAATATACTAATTTGATGATGACGATTTCAAACCAAGGAGAAAGACGACATTTTGATACACTTTAAACACACAAGAATGTTTAAATTCTGATTTCAGGAAGTTTTCGAAAGTTGAGTTTTAGCCATGGCTCCTTAGTTGAACACTCTAAACAAGAAACAGACCTCTTTGATTCAATCAACCATATCTTCAAGTATACTAGTTTGACTATGTCGTTTCCAAATCTAGGAGAAAGTCGACATTTTGATACACTTTATACACTCAAGAAATTTCAAATCATGATTTTGGGAGGTTTTCAAAAGTAGTGTTTTAGCCATGGGTCCATAGTAAAACACTTAAAACAAGAAAGACACAACTTTGATTCAATCAACAATATCTTCAATTATACTAATTTGATGATTAGGATTTCAAATCTAGGAGAAAGACGACATTTTGACACACAAGAAACTTCAAATTATGATTTTGGGAAGTTTTCCAATGTTGAGTTTTAGCCATGGGTCCTTAGTTGAACACTTCAAATAGGAAAGAGACCATATTGATTTTGTCAACGATATCTTCAAGTATACTAATTACACGATGAGTATTTCAAATCTAGGAGAAAGACAACATTTTGATACACTTTATACACACAAGAAAGTCGACATTTTGATACACTTTATACACTCGAGAAAGTTCAAATTCTGATTTTGGGAAGTTTTCAAAAGTTGAGTTTTAGCCATGGGTCTTTAGTTGAACACTTTAAAAAAGAAAGAGACCACTTTGATTCAATCAACGATATCTTCAAGTATACTAATTTGACGATGATGTTTCCAAATCTAGGACGACATTTTGATGCACTTTATACACACAAGAAAGCTTAAATTCTGTTTTTGGGAAGTTTTAAAAAGTTGAGTTTTAGCCTTGAGTCCTTAGTTGCTCTTTAAACAAGAAAGAGACCACTTTGATTCAATCAATGATATGTTCAAGTATACTAATTTGACGATGACATTTCCAAATCTCGGAGAAAGACGACATTTTGATACACTTTATACACTCGAGAAAGTTCAAATTCTGATTTTGGAAAGTTTTCAATAGTTGAATTTTAGCCATGGGTCTTTAGTTGAACACTTTAAAAAAGAAAGAGACCACTTTGATTCAATCAACGATATCTTCAAGTATACTAATTTGACGATGACATTTTTTTGATGCACTTTATACACACAAGAAAGCTTAAATTCTGTTTTTGGGAAGATTTAAAAAGTTGAGTTTTAGCCTTGAGTCCTTAGTTGAACTCTTTAAACAAGAAAGAGACCACTTTGATTCAATCAACGATATGTTCAAGTGTACTAATTTGACGATGACGTTTCCAAATCTCGCAGAAAGACAACATTTTGATACACTTTATACACTCGAGAAAGTTCAAATTCTGATTTTGGGAAGTTTTCAATAGTTGAATTTTAGCCATGGGTCTTTAGTTGAACACTTTAAAAAAGAAAGAGACCACATTGATTCAATCAACGATATCTTCAAGTATACTAATTTGATGATGACGTTTCCAAATCTAGGACGACATTTTGATGCACTTTATACACACAAGAAAGCTTAAATTCTGTTTTTGGGAAGTTTTAAAAAGTTGAGTTTTAGCCTTGAGTCCTTAGTTGAACTCTTTAAACAAGAAAGAGACCACTTCGATTCAATCAACGATATGTTGAGTTCTAACCTAGTCAAGAGGGGGGTGAATTGACACCTTTTTAAAATTCTAATGCGAAATTTATGCACGCATATATATGAGAAAACAAATTTAATATAAACCAAAATTGTAGTTGAGAGTACGGGAGCACTTAAATACTAGATGGATAATATGATATCCGCCAGCTGTGCTAGTATGTGCTTTGATCCAATATACTCTTCAAATTACTACTTGGTGAAAATAAGTGATTTGATTTAAATAAACCAAATGGAATATTGAATTAGTACAAAGAATAATCAATTTAAGCAAATCAGAATATAATCAAACAAGAATAAGTAAGAGTGAAGAGAAGAAGTGTTGGAATTTGAGCGAATACTTGTGTACGCACAAGTTAAACTTGATCAGATGGATCATGAATTGCTTAGCTAGAGAGAGCTCAATGTGAGTTTTGAATAGCTCACAGTAGCTTAAGCTAACTCACTCCAGCTCAACTCCAGCTCACCTAGCTCACTCTAGCTCAAGTCAACTCAAGGTAGTTGGACCCAGCTCGGGGGAGTGACACTAGCTGAGTGATAATGAGGTGGCAGTGACATGTCATCAGGTGATGACATGGAAGCACATGGACTACTAGCCAATTGACATGTGACTTAACCACGTGCTGACACATGGCAACACATAAATCTCTCTCTCTTCCTTATGGATGAAAGGTCACCATTATGGGTGGTTACACCAAGTTGGTTATAGGTGGTTATGGGTGGTTACACCAAGGTAACCACACATCCTTTCACACCAAGTTGGTTATGGGTGGTTACTTGGAAGGTTTCATGCACCCTTTCTCCAAAGACAAGTCCTTTGGGAAGGGGTGGCACTCAACTATAAATAGACCACCACCCATTTCATCCATGGCATAAATTTGAGAGCCTTTATTTGTATATTACAAAGAAAAGGTAAGAGAAGAGGATTGAAAGATATTCTTCTAGAGAGAAGAATAAGAGACTTGCAAAGAAGGCACATTGGGTTGTGAAAGTATTTTGGTTGCTGCTTCTTTAAGTTGGTAATCAAATTACTCTTGGTGTGGAGTTGTGTTTTACATCAAATCGATCCTAGCAAAGTAAGATTTCTATTCCGCTATTGTTCTATAAGAATTCTTTCAAGAAGAACACAGCGATTTATAGTGGTTCGGCCCTTATGGCTTACATCCACTACCTAAGGATTCCCTTCCTTAGGATTTTCAATCAAATCCACTATATGAAACTTTTCTTACAACCACCAAAGCTTTCACTTGGCTTCACCACCACCAAACTATTTTTGGAGTCTCACACTCACTAGTTTGGATTTTGTACGCTCTTTACAAGATACAAGAATAGTAGAGATTGAGGAATAGGGTTCTCTCAAAAATAATACAATGAAGTGTAGAGAACTCTCTTAGTTTTCTCTCAAGAATATAGAGGAAAAGAAAGACTTGGAGAGAATGAAAATCTTGGCCAATGATGTAGAAAATAATAAGGCTTCCAAAAGTTGTTCTAAAGCCTTGAAGAGACCCTTTTATATCTCTGTAGGCTTTCCTTGATCAATCTCAGCCCTCCATGTGTCAAGTCTTCAAGTCAATCTTAGCCCTTCATTTGAATTCTTGATTTACCTTCCATAAACAGCTAACTTGATTGATCATCAAGATCTTTGACTTTTGTTGATCTCCAATCAGCCTTAAATGAGCAAATCAATTCCAATAATGCATGACTGATTTTAAGGATTAAAATATCATCAAAATCCTTCATAATTCTTTCAAAATCGACCATAAATAAGAACTAATCAATTATGACTTCTAGTTGAATCTTCAATCACCTTTGATTGTGCAATTGGCTCCTTAGCTTCCATAACAAGCATAGTTAATTTGAAATTTGAATTTAAATCTCCAAATAGTGTAAAATCCATTCAAATATTCTCAAATAATGAAGCAAATTTGTCCAACAATGAAGATATCAATCATAACTTCAAAAGCCCTTAATTGATCAAGTTTCCATACTAAAAATGTTGACAACAAAAAGAGAATCAATTTGTGTAGCTGAATATATGCAAGATATCCTTAGAATATTCTACCATAATGAAGATATCAATTAGCCATAATGAGGATATCAATTAGTCATAATGAGTAGGATAATTGATTCCATGATTTGAGTAGAGGATCCTTTTAATAAAAGAGAATCAGCAATAAAGGAAAGTAATATCAATCAAGGTTTAACTTTCAAACCTTAATATCCTCCATTAATGTTGAACAATAAGGCTGAATCTTTAACTTCTCCATTTGAATGCAATTCAAAAATTCTTCCATATTTAACTGAGTAAAGAAGCTTCTAAGAACCTTTAAATTTACTCCATGATTCTCTTACCATATTTAAACCAACGAGATGATGTGACCTTGATGAGTGTACTCCACGTGACTGCCATGTCATCAAGATGCCACATTAACAATGCCATGTCGCCAAGATACATATATGGCAACTCCATATAGTGGACTACTCCAATCTCCTCAAAAACTTCCATATAGATCTTTCGAACTTCCCATATATAGACAAGGATTCCATATATATATATATATCTTCTAGACTTTCCATTCCAAGAAGAACTTACCATATATAAACAAGGATTCCATATATATATATCTTCTAGACTTTCCATTCCAAGAAGAACTTTCCATATATAAACAAGGATTCCATATATATATCTTCTAGACTTTCTATTCCAAGAACTTTTCATATATAGCTCAAATACTCAAATTTCTAGAAAGCTCTCTAAAAACTTGTTTCCATATATAATGAAATCTCTATATAGGTTGCCAATCATTAATCATCAAAATCTACACTCAACACGATATGTTCAAGTATACTAATTTGACGATGACGTTTCCAAATCTCGGAGAAAGGCGACATTTTGATACACTCGAGAAAGTTCAAATTCTGATTTTGGGAAGTTTTCAATAGTTGAATTTTAGCCATGGGTCTTTAGTTGAACACTTTAAAAAAGAAAGAGACCACTTTGATTCAATCAACGATATCTTCAAGTATACTAATTTGACGATGACGTTTCCAAATCTAGGACGACATTTTGATGCACTTTATACACACAAGAAAGCTTAAATTCTGTTTTTGGGAAGTTTTAAAAAGTTGAGTTTTAGCCTTGAGTCCTTAGTTGAACTCTTTAAACAAGAAAGAGACCACTTGGATTCAATCAATGATATGTTCAAGTATACTAATTTGACGATGACGTTTCCAAATCTCGGAGAAAGACGACATTTTGATACACTTTATACACTCGAGAAAGTTCAAATTCTGATTTTGGAAAGTTTTCAATAGTTGAATTTTAGCCATGGGTCTTTAGTTGAACACTTTAAAAAAGAAAGAGACCACTTTGATTCAATCAACGATATCTTCAAGTATACTAATTTGACGATGACGTTTCCAAATCTAGGACGACATTTTGATGCACTTTATACCACAAGAAAGCTTAAATTCTGTTTTTGGGAAGTTTTAAAAAGTTGAGTTTTAGCCTTGAGTCCTTAGTTGAACTCTTTAAACAAGAAAGAGACCACTTTGATTCAATCAACAATATCTTGAAATATACTAATTTGATGATGACGATTTCAAACCAAGGAGAAAGACGACATTTTGATACACTTTAAACACACAAGAATGTTTAAATTCTGATTTCAGGAAGTTTTCGAAAGTTGAGTTTTAGCCATGGCTCCTTAGTTGAACACTCTAAACAAGAAACAGACCTCTTTGATTCAATCAACCATATCTTCAAGTATACTAGTTTGACTATGTCGTTTCCAAATCTAGGAGAAAGTCGACATTTTGATACACTTTATACACTCAAGAAATTTCAAATCATGATTTTGGGAGGTTTTCAAAAGTAGTGTTTTAGCCATGGGTCCATAGTAGAACACTTAAAACAAGAAAGACACCACTTTGATTCAATCAACAATACTAATTTGATGATTAGGATTTCAAATCTAGGAGAAAGACGACATTTTGACACACAAGAAACTTCAAATTATGATTTTGGGAAGTTTTCCAATGTTGAGTTTTAGCCATGGGTCCTTAGTTGAACACTTCAAATAGGAAAGAGACCATATTGATTCTGTCAACGATATCTTCAAGTATACTAATTACACAATGAGTATTTCAAATCTAGGAGAAAGACAACATTTTGATACACTTTATACACACAAGAAAGTCGACATTTTGATACACTTTATACACTCGAGAAAGTTCAAATTCTGATTTTGGGAAGTTTTCAAAAGTTGAGTTTTAGCCATGGGTCTTTAGTTGAACACTTAAAAAAAGAAAGAGACCACTTTGATTCAATCAACGATATCTTCAAGTATACTAATTTGACGATGATGTTTCCAAATCTAGGACGACATTTTGATGCACTTTATACACACAAGAAAGCTTAAATTCTGTTTTTGGGAAGTTTTAAAAAGTTGAGTTTTAGCCTTGAGTCCTTAGTTGAACTCTTTAAACAAGAAAGAGACCACTTGGATTCAATCAATGATATGTTCTAGTATACTAATTTGACGATGACGTTTCCAAATCTCGGAGAAAGACGACATTTTGATACACTTTATGAAAGATTTCTTATAGAACAAATAGCGGAATAGAAATCTTACTTTGAAAAACTCCAAGATAGATAACTCTACCTTTTCTTTCTAGGATCGATTTGATGTAAAACACAACTCCACACCAAGGGTAATTTGATTACCAACTTAAAGAAGCGGCAACCAAAATACTTTCACAACCCAATGTGCCTTCTTTGCTAGTCTCTTATTCTTCTCTCTAGAAGAATATCTTTCAATCCTCTTCTCTTACCTTTACTTTGTAATATACAAATAAAGGCTCTCAAATTTATGCCATGGATGAAATGGGTGGTGGTCTATTTATACTTGAGTGCCACCCCTTCCCAAAGGACTTGTCTTTGGAGAAAGGGTGCATGGAACCTTCCAAGTAACCACCCATAACCAACTTGGTGTGAAAGGATGTGTGGTGACCTTTGTGTAACCACCTATAACCACCCTTAACCAACTTGGTATAACCACCCATAATGGTGACCTTTCATCCATAAGGAAGAGAGAGAGATTTATGTATTGCCATGTGTCAGCACGTGGTTAAGTCACATGTCAATTGGCTAGTAGTCCATGTAAGCTGCCATGTCATCACCTGATGACATGTCACTGCCACCTCACTATCACTCAGCTAGTGTCACTACCCCGAGCTGGGTCCAACTACCTTGAGTTGACTTGAGCTAGAGTGAGCTAGGTGAGCTGGCACCTCACTATCACTCACGTTGAGCTCTCTTTAGCTATCTCATGAGCACATTGCTTCTAAGCAATTCATGATCCATGTGATCAAGTTTAACTTGTGCGTACACAAGTATTCGCTCAAATTCCAACAGCTCCCACTCGCACATGGTAAACTTGAACCAATCATCAATAACACATCAAGAACACATAAAAACAAATGCAGACTCATACAAGGCATATGGGTCGTGACCCTTTGGCGAAAGTTGAGTTTTTCTTACTATGCAACTGTTAAGTCAGACATAGCAGATTTTCTCAAATCGATTTGACCTACCTACCTAAATAGGTAGTCGTCAAAATGACTCCCACTGTCATTAGCATTAATGGATATAACCATTAATTTCGCCTGATACCTAAGACTTGTTGTTACGCAATGTTTGGCTACTTTCAATCCCTTTTGTGAGTTGAAACTAATTCAAACTCATGAACTGTACCAAACAACGAGTACTCATGCTTTAAACCGCTATGCAGTGGAGTCTTGTTTCGCTGAGAAACATATGATCCGGATCGATTCCACATACAAGCGACAGCGTATTCAAACAAAGTCTTTCCTTTTGAACTCACTATCTTACAACTACAAGTTATTTAATTGCCCAACAAAGAAACCGACAGACCGCATATTCTCATGGTCATAGGTTACCCATCAAAGCTGTTGGAAATTGAGCGAATACTTGTGTACGCACAAGTTAAACTTGATCAGATGGATCATGAATTGCTTAGCAGCAATGTGCTCATGAGATAGCTAGAGATAGCTCAACTTGAGTTTGGAATAGCTCACAGTAGCTTAAGCTAACTCACTCCAGTTCAACTAGCTCACTCTAGCTTACCTAGCTCACTCTAGCTCAAGTCAACTCAAGGTAGTTGGACCCAGCTCGAGGTAGTGACACTAGCTGAGTGATAGTGAGGTGGCAGTGACATGTCATCGGGTGATGACATGGCAGCTTACATGGACTACTAGCCAATTGACATGTGACTTAACCACATGCTGACACATGGCAACACATAAATCTCTCTCTCTTCCTTATGGATGAAAGGCCACCATTATGGGTGGTTACACCAAGTTGGTTAAAGGTGGTTATGGGTGGTTACTTGGAAGGTTCCAAGCACCCTTTCTCCAAAGACAAGTCCTTTGGGAAGGGGTGGCACTCAATTATAAATAGACCACCACCCATTTCATCCAATGCATCAATTTGAGAGCCTTTATTTGTATATTACAAAGTAAAGGTAAGAGAAGAGGATTGAAAGATATTCTTCTAGAGAGAAGAATAAGAGACTAGCAAAGAGAAGGCACATTGGGTTGTGAAAGTATTTTGGTTGCTGCTTCTTTAAGTTGGTAATCAAATTACCCTTGGTGTGGATTTGTGTTTTACATCAAATCGATCCTAGCAAAGTAAGATTTCTATTCCGCTATCTTTCAGATAAGAAATCTTTCAGTGGTATCAGAGCCAAGGTTTTGTGCCTTTTGCTCTCTCTTCTATTTTTCTTTTATTTCATCTTATTTGGCCTTGACTAAAGCAATATTATGAATTCATATTCTTACTAAATTGTTTCAGTTTTATGATACATGTTATTTTGTTATGATGTATCATATATATTTGGTTCCTTTTAAGATGAAAATCCATGCTTAAAGAAAATGGACTCAAGAACGGGCTATGTTGATCTTTGTATCGGTAAGACCCGACTTGAGTGTATAGGCTGATTATCCTTGGTATTGATCTACAGTTACGACTGATTATCATACCTTGGATCTACAGCAAGTTATGATTGATCTTAGAGTCAATAGGCTGATTATCCTTGGTATTGATCTACAGTTACTACTGATTATCATATCTTGGATCTACGGCTTGAGTTAATAGGCTGATTATCCTCGGTATTGATCTACAGTTATAACTGATTATCATACCTTGGATCTACAGCAAATATAAAAAGAGAAGGCTGTATTGTCATTCACAGATTTTATTAAACATGCTGATCATATGCATGCATACGAGATTTTGATTGTATGATAAAAACATACTTTTGGATTGAGTGTGTATGTTATTTGATTAGTTGTTTAGTATAATGCTTTGAATGAAAAGTTATGGACAAGTTGCTAATGGATGCATGTGCATGTGCATGTAGATGGCAAATGCTACTAAGGGCATAATCGCCGAGCTCAATAAAGATTTGAAGCTTGATGGTGACAATTATGCTATATGGCAACAAAAGATTCAATTCATACTAATTGAGCAAGAAACCCTTGAAATGATCACCGAAACCATGATAGATCCCGGTGACAAGGCAACGCCCCAGCAAAAGATGGATTATGTCAATTTCAAAAAGAAAGATACCATGGCAAGAATCACTTTGCTTAGTGCAATGATTGATGACATCATGGTGGATTTCGTTGTGCTCGAATCAGCCAAAGCCATATGGGACAAGGCTAAGGAAAAGTTTGGTAGCATCTCTCTAGAGAGGCAAAGAGCACTAATTCTCAAATTTGAGAATTATATGAAAAAGCCTGATCATACAATGGGAAGGCATCTACGAGAGATGTCCAAAATGATCACTGGATTAAAGGCTGTGGGACATACTCTAACTGATGAACAACAAGTGCAAGCTGTCATTCGTTCACTTCCCGATAGTGAGTGGCAATTGATAAAGATCAATTTGCGACACAACACTGAAATTAAGACCTTTGAGGATATTGCCCATCATTTGCTTTTGGAAGCAGAAGTGATGGATATTACTAACCCTAAAGCTTTTGTAGCTGAAGGTAATACTTCTAAAAGGAAGAAGTGGAACAAAGGTTTCAAGAAAGGGAAAAGAATGAATGGAAAGTTGTCTGTAAAGAAGGGCAAAGACAAGAAGGGAAAAGATCCCAAGAAGGGAAAGGATCCCAAGAAAATCAAGTGCTTCAACTGTGGCCAAAAGGGTCATTTTGCACGTGATTGCACTATACCAAAGGTACACTTTACTCCTTTTACATTTGATGCATTAGTTGCATCATGTACTTTCATGGTTGATTCTAACTCAGGATGGGTTCTGGATTCAGGAGCAACCAGTCACATCATAAAGGATCGTGAGTTGTTCGTGCATTTCAGGAAGATTCCACCAAATACCAAGTGGGTATATGTCGGAAATAATGCACGACTTGAAGTACAAGGAATCGGGATTTGTGAAATTTCGATAAAGGATGGACATTGTCTCCATTTAGTAGATGTACTCTATGTACCTCAAATTAGAAGAAACTTGATTTCTGTATCTTGTCTTTTGTATTATGGTTATGAATTAATATTTCGTGGAAATAAAGTGGATCTATTTTCCAATAAAAAGTTTGTTGGTTCTGGTTTCTTACATGATGGATTCTTTGTTTTGAATTCTTCAAATGAAAATTCAAACACTCATTGTCTTATAGCTGAAAGGCAAGATGAATGTTTATGGCATTCAAGATTAGGGCATGTAGGAGAATCAAGAATGAAAAGGTTAGCCAAAGAAGGCTTACTTGGTTCTTTGAGAAATGTATCTCTTCCTACATGTGAATATTGCCTTGCTGGAAAGATGAGTAGGAAACCATTTGGGAAAGGGTCCCGAGTTCAGTTTCCATTAGCTTTAGTACATTCTGACATATGTGGTCCCTTGAATGTGATATCTAGACAAGGGTTTAGATATTTCATCACATTCACTGATGACTATACTCGTTATACACATGTGTACTTGTTAAAGTTTAAAAGTGAAGCAATGAGTTGCTTCTTGGCATATGTGCAATTGGTTGAGAATCAACTTAATACTACGATCAAATGTCTAAGGACAGATCGTGGAGGTGAGTATATGTCTAATTTGTTTAAGGGGTTTTGTGAGCCTTTTGAATAGAAAGGCAACTTACTATTCCTGATACACCCCAACAAAATGGAGTGGCCGAAAGGAAGAATCGCACACTCTTAGACATGGTGAGATCTATGATGGCTCAAGCCAACTTAGATATGTCTTTTTGGGGAGATGCGTTGCTAACAGCAACATATGTGCTCAATCGAATGCCCTCCAAATCAGTATCTTCTACTCCTTATGCGTTATGGACGAAAAGGAGGCCAAATTTGAGTAATTTAAGGCCTTGGGGCTGTGCAGCCTATGTCCATAACACCAAATCTGAATTTGGTAAGTTAGGACCAAAAGGAAAGAAATGTGTTTTCCTTAGGTACTGCGAACACTCTAAAGGCTATGTGTTTGCTTATTTAGAGGAAGGGAGTAAAAGACCTGAATTTGATTCAAGGGATGTAGTATTTTTGGAAAATGAGTTTCCAAGAAAAGGGAATGTTTCTACAGGAGTTTCCTTTTATGAAATGTCTGACTCACAAGTTGATACTCACAATGTATCAACTATACCTACACCACAAGGAGTGTTTGGGAATGTTGGGTTGAGTGGGAGCATTGAGCATCCAACTGAAGTTGGTCAAGATGTGACTAACAATGATCAAAATATTGATCAAGATATGCCCACACAAGAAAGTGATCAAATAGATCAACATCAAGAATTGGTCGAAGATGATCAACCTCCTGAACAACATGATGATGATGTGCATCATGATGCTTCTCCTAGTGTGCGTAGGTCCTCAAGAATATTTAGAAGACCAAAGAAGTGGTGGATTCTAAATGATGAAGTGAACATGGTTTCACCTGAGGTGGATGATGAACCTCGCACTATTAAGGATGCACTTAATAGTCTTGATTCAGATAAGTGGAAAATGGCTATGGAAGAAGAACTAAATTCTATGAGGGATAACCATGTCTGGGACTTGGTTGATCTTCCACAAGGGAGGAAAGCAATTGGGAACAAATGGGTTTTTCGAATCAAGCGAAAAGCAGATGGTTCCATTGATAGGTACAAGGCACGATTGGTTGCCAAAGGGTACACACAGGTAGAAGGTGTTGATTATCAAGACACTTTCTCACCTGTTGTCAGGTTTAACTCCATTAGGATAATACTTGCAATAGTAGCCCATATGGACTTGGAATTACATCAAATGGATGTTAAGACTGCCTTCCTCAATGGTGATTTGAGTGAAGAAATCTATATGACACAACCAGCGGGTTATGTCGAAAATGGTCAAGAACAAAAGGTATGTCACTTAATGAAGTCGATATACGGCCTGAAGCAAGCTTCTAGGCAGTGGTACCTAAAATTCCATCAATCAATTTTGAGCTATGGTTTCAAAATGATGGATGAAGATCATTGTGTATATGTCTTGCATTCCAAGGACAAATTTGTGATCATGTCACTATATGTAGATGACATTCTATTAGCAAGTAATAACAAAGGTTTTTTGAAAGTCATCAAAGGATGGTTATCATCAACCTTTGAAATGAAAGATATGGGAGAAGCTGCATACATCCTTGGAGTCCAGATTCTAAGGAATCGGGCTACAAAGTTGTTAGCTCTATCTCAAGAAACTTATATAGATAAGATTCTTGAACGCTTCCATATGAAGGATGCTAAACCAATGAATACCCCGATTGCCCATAATGCCAAAATTAGTGAGGCAATGTGTCCACAAAACCCTCAAGAGAAACATGAAATGGAACAAGTTCCATATTCAAGTGCTATAGGGAACCTAATGTATGCCATGATGTGTACACGGCCTGATATAAGTCAAGCTGTTGGGTTATTAGCCAGGTATCAATCCAACCCTGGAAGTCAGCATTGGAAGTGTATCAAAAAGATTTTTCGTTACCTCAAAGGTACGAAAGATTATTGTTTATGCTACCAAGGTGGTAGTTTACAGTTTGTTGGATACACGGATGCTGATTGGGGAGGTGATAAGGATAGATGCAAATCTACATCTGGTTATATTTTTCTGCTAAACAGTGGAGCTATTTCTTGGAGTAGCAAGAAGCAAACTTGTACGGCTTTATCCACCATGGAGGCTGAGTTTGTGGCGAGTGCTGCTGCAGTACAAGAAGCCATATGGCTTGGTCGTTTTATTTCCCATTTAAGTATAATGACTTGGAAGAACGAGCCTATCACAATATGCTGTGAGAGTCAAGCAGCTTTGGCTTATACAAAGGATCCAAAGTATCATGGGAAAACCAAGCATATTGGGATAAAATATAATTTTGTGAGAGATGCACTTGAGTCCAAGGAAGTTTGTTTGAAATATATACCTACGACGGCTATGGTGGCAGATCCTTTAACTAAGCCTATACCACCTAATTTATTTGTCCGTCATGTTCAAGCAATGGGGTTGCGTAGGATATGATTGTACTTCCTTGTAACATGCAAACCATATTGTATTCAAGGTTGTTTTATTAATGAAATGAGTAGATGTATTCTTTTCATTAGCATTAGTATATTCCATAACACTTAAAGGATATGTCAAGTATAGGTTGAAGATTGGCTCTCTCACATGGGCAATCCGCCCTTAGTTTGTGAACTAAGGATAAGACTTACTCAAATACCAACATAATCATGAGATGATTGTTCGAGGTAGTCACATTATTTTGTGGATGTGATCTTGAGTATGATAGTCGCCTTGATGAGTTCTTTGTGTTAGAACCTCAAGATGAGGTGATGTGTGATTCACCGAGCATATATGTACCCCACATCTATTGCTCAACCTATGAACCAGATAGGACTTCCTAAAGAAGTTCAACCAAAACATGTGTGTTTTGGTCAGTGTCTGCACGGTACTTATAATTCAAATCTTGACATACACTCCAAGTTGAACGAGACCATTTCTTTGAGTGGGTACACTTGGTAGAATTCCACAATACATGATTTAAGTGGGAGAATTTGGGTGGTTCTTGTAGTAAATCATTTACGTGACTTGTGATACCGTGGCACATGTCTCATACCATGTGTGTATATTTAATATAGTGACCGCCGAGAAGTAACTAAGAGTGATCCCTATCTCTTATGTTGTGTGAGCTTCTCATTTTTGTATGCCTTTAGTGACTATTGACTACTATTTTGTGATTATGAGTTATTTATGTTGCTTTGATGGGTAACCTATGACCATGAGAATATGCGGTCTATCGGTTTCTTTGTTGGGCAATTAAATAACTTGTAGTTGTAAGATAGTTAGTTCAAAAGGAAAGACTTTGTTTGACTACGCTGTCGCTTGTATGTGGAATCGATCCAGATCATATGTTTCTCAGTGAAACAAGACTCCACTGCACAACGGTTTAAAGGATGAGTACTCGTTGTTTGGTACGGTTCATGAGTTTGAATTAGTTTCAACTCACAAAAGGGATTGAAAGTAGCCAAACATTGCGTAACAACAAGTCTTAGGTATCAGGCGAACTTAATGGTTATAACCATTAATGCTAATGACAGTGGGAGTCATTTTGACGACTATCTATTTAGGTAGGTAAGTCACATTGATTTGAGAAAATCTGCTATGTCTAACTTAACAGTTGCATAGTAAGAAAAACTCAACTTTCGCTAAAGGGTCACGGCCCATATGCCTTGTATGAGTCTGCATTTGTTTTTATGTGTTCTTGATGTGTTACTGATGATTGGTTCAAGTTTACCATGTGCGAGTGGGAGCTGTTGGAAATTGAGCGAATACTTGTGTACGCACAAGTTAAACTTGATCAGATGGATCATGAATTGCTTAGCAGCAATGTGCTCATGAGATAGCTAGAGATAGCTCAACTTGAGTTTGGAATAGCTCACAGTAGCTTAAGCTAACTCACTCCAGTTCAACTAGCTCACTCTAGCTCACCTAGCTCACTCTAGCTCACCTAGCTCACTCTAGCTCAAGTCAACTCAAGGTAGTTGGACCCAGCTCGAGGTAGTGACACTAGCTGAGTGATAGTGAGGTGGCAGTGACATGTCATCGGGTGATGACATGGCAGCTTACATGGACTACTAGCCAATTGACATGTGACTTAACCACATGCTGACACATGGCAACACATAAATCTCTCTCTCTTCCTTATGGATGAAAGGCCACCATTATGGGTGGTTACACCAAGTTGGTTAAAGGTGGTTATGGGTGGTTACTTGGAAGGTTCCAAGCACCCTTTCTCCAAAGACAAGTCCTTTGGGAAGGGGTGGCACTCAATTATAAATAGACCACCACCCATTTCATCCAATGCATCAATTTGAGAGCCTTTATTTGTATATTACAAAGTAAAGGTAAGAGAAGAGGATTGAAAGATATTCTTCTAGAGAGAAGAATAAGAGACTAGCAAAGAGAAGGCACATTGGGTTGTGAAAGTATTTTGGTTGCTGCTTCTTTAAGTTGGTAATCAAATTACCCTTGGTGTGGATTTGTGTTTTACATCAAATCGATCCTAGCAAAGTAAGATTTCTATTCCGCTATCTTTCAGATAAGAAATCTTTCAAAAGCAACATAAATAACTCATAATCACAAAATAGTAGTCAATAGTCACTAAAGGCATACCAAAATGAGAAGCTCACACAACATAAGAGATAGGCATCACTCTTAGTTACTTCTCGGCGGTCACTATATTAAATATACACACATGGTATGAGACATGTGCCACGGTATCACAAGCCACGTAAATGATTTACTACAAGAACCACCCAAATTCTCCCACTTAAATCATGTATAGTGGAATTCTAGCAAGTGTACCCACTCAAAGAAAAGGTCTCGTTCAACTTGGAGCGTATGTCAAGATTTGAATTATTAATACCGTGCAGACATTGACCAAAACACACATGATTTGGATGAACTTCTTCAGAAAGTCATGTC
This sequence comes from Diospyros kaki, assembly GCA_036245055.1. Taxonomy (NCBI): domain Eukaryota; kingdom Viridiplantae; phylum Streptophyta; class Magnoliopsida; order Ericales; family Ebenaceae; genus Diospyros; species Diospyros kaki. The sequence continues at coordinate 16,989,507 of BSEG01000014.1, forward strand.
TGGTTCATAGGTTAAGCAACAAATGTGGGGTACATATATGCTCGGTGAATCACACATCACCTCTACTTGAGGTTCTAACACAAAGAACTCATCAAGGCGACTATCATACTCAAGATCACATCCACAAAATAATGTGACTACTTCAAACAATCATCTCATGATTATGCTGGTATTTGAGTAAGTCTCATCCTTGGTTCACAAACTAAGGGCGGATTACTCGTGTGAGAGAGCCAATCCTCAACCTATACTTGACATCATATCCTTTAAGTGTTATGGAATATGCTAATGGTAATGAAAAGAATACATCTACTCATTTCATTAATAAAACAACCTCGAATACAATATGGTTTGCATGTTAGAAGGAAGTACAATCATATCCTACGCAACCCCATTGCTTGAACATGACGGACAAATAAATTAGGTGGTATAGGCTTAGTTAAAGGATCTGCCACCATAGCCGTCGTAGGTATATATTTCAAACAAACTTCCTTGGACTCAAGTGCATCTCTCACAAAATTATATTTTATCCCAATATGCTTGGTTTTCCCATGATACTTTGGATCCTTTGTATAAGCCAAAGCTGCTTGACTATCACAGCATATTGTGATAGGCTCATTCTTGCAAGGCATTATATTTAAATGGGAAATAAAACGACCAAGCCATATGGCTTCTTGTACTGCAGCAGAACTCGCCACAAACTCAGCCTCCATGGTGGATAAAGCCGTACAAGTTTGCTTCTTGCTACTCCAAGAAATAGCCCCACTGTTTAGCAGAAAAATATAACCCGATGTAGATTTGCATCTATCCTTATCACCTCCCCAATCAGTATCCGTGTATCCAACAAACTGTAAACTACCACCTTGGTAGCATAAACAATAATCTTTCGTACCTTTGAGGTAACGAAAGATCCTTTTAATACACTTCCAATGCTGACTTCCAGGGTTGGATTGATACCTGGCTAATAACCCAACAGCTTGACTTATATCAGGCCATGTACACATCATGGCATACATTAGGCTCCCTATAGCACTTGAATATGGAACTTGTTCCATTTCATGTTTCTCTTGAGGGTTTTGTGGACACATTGCCTCACTAATTTTGGCATTATGGGCAATCGGGGTATTCATTAGTTTTGCATCCTTCATATGGAAGCGTTGAAGAATCTTATCTATATAAGTTTCTTGAGATAGAGCTAGCAACTTTGTAGCCCGATTCCTTAGAATCTGAACTCCAAGGATGTATGCAGCTTCTCCCATATCTTTCATTTCAAAGGTCGATGATAACCATCCTTTGATGACTTTCAAAAACCCTTTGTTATTACTTGCTAATAGAATGTCATCTACATATAGTGACATGATCACAAATTTGTCCTTGGAATGCAAGACATATACACAATGATCTTCATCCATCATTTTGAAACCATAGCTCAAAATTGATTGATGGAATTTTAGGTACCACTGCCTAGAAGCTTGCTTCAGGCCGTATATCGACTTCATTAAGTGACATACCTTTTGTTCTTGACCATTTTCGACATAACCCGCTGGTTGTGTCATATAGATTTCTTCACTCAAATCACCATTGAGGAAGGCTGTCTTAACATCCATTTGATGTAATTCCAAGTCCATATGGGCTACTATTGCAAGTACTAACCTAACGGAGTTAAACCTGACAACAGGTGAGAAAGTGTCTTGATAATCAACACCTTCTACTTGTGTGTACCCTTTGGCAACCAATCGTGCCTTGTACCTATCAATGGAACCATCTGCTTTTCGCTTGATTCGAAAAACCCATTTGTTCCCAATTGCTTTCCTCCCTTGTGGAAGATCAACCAAGTCCCAGACATGGTTATCCCTCATAGAATTTAGTTCTTCTTCCATAGCCATTTTCCACTTATCTGAATCAAGACTATTATGAACATCCTTAATAGTACGAGGTTCACCATCCACCTCAGGTGAAACCATGTTCACTTCATCATTTAGAATCCACCACTTCTTTGGTCTTCTAAATATTCTTGAAGACCTACGCACACTAGGAAAAGCATCATGATGCACATCATCATCATGTTGTTCAGGAGGTTGATCTTCTTCGACCAATTCTTGATGTTGATCTATTTGATCACTTTCTTGTGTGGGCATATCTTGATCAATATTTTGATCATTGTTAGTCACATCTTGACCAACTTCAGTTGGATGCTCAACGCTCCCACTCAACCCAACATTCCCAAACACTCCTTGTGGTGTAGGTATAGTTGATACATTGTGAGTATCAACTTGTGATTCAGACATTTCATAAAAGGAAACTCCTGTAGAAACATTCCCTTTTCTTGGAAACTCATTTTCCAAGAATACTACATCCCTTGAATCAAATTCAGGTCTTTTACTCCCTTCCTCTAAATCAGCAAACACATAGTCTTTAGAGTGTTCGCAGTACCTAAGGAAAACACATTCTTTCCTTTTGGTCCTAACTTTCCAATTTCAGATTTGGTGTTATGGACATAGGCTGCACAGCCCCAAGGCCTTAGATTGCTCAAATTTGGCCTCCTTTTAGTCCATAACTCATAAGGAGTAGAAGATACTGATTTGGAGGGCATTCGATTGAGCACATATGTTGTTGTTAGCAACGTATCTCCCCAATAAGACATATCTAAGTTGGCTTGAGCCATCATAGATCTCACCATGTCTAGGAGTGTGCGATTCTTCCTTTCGGCCACTCCATTTTGTTGGGGTGTATCAGGAATAGTAAGATGCCTTTCTATTCCTTTTTGCTCACAGAACCCCTTAAACAAATTAGACATATACTCACCTCCACGATCTGTCCTTAGACATTTGATCGTAGTATTAAGTTGATTTTCAACCAATTGCACATATGCCAAGAAGCAACTCATTGCTTCACTTTTAAACTTTAACAAGTACACATGTGTATAATGAGTATAGTCATCAGTGAATGTGAGGAAATATCTAGATATCACATTCAAGGGACCACATATGTCAGAATGTACTAAAGCTAATGGAAACTGAACTCGGGACCCTTTCCCAAATGGTTTCCTACTCATCTTTCCAGCAAGGCAATATTCACATGTAGGAAGAGATACATTTCTCAAAGAACCAAGTAAGCCTTCTTTGGCTAACCTTTTCATTCTTGATTCTCCTACATGCCCTAATCTTGAATGCCATAAACATTCATCTTGCCTTTCAGCTATAAGACAATGAGTGTTTGACTTTTCATTTGAAGAATTCAAAACAAAGAAACCATCATGTAAGAAACTAGAACCAACAAACTTCTTATTGGAAAATAAATCAACTTTATTTCCATGAAATGTTAATTCAAAACCAAGATCCAAAAGACAAGATACAGAAATCAAGTTTCTTCTAATCTGTGGTACATAAAGTACATCTACTAAATGGAGACAATGTCCATCCTTTATCGAAATTTCACAAATCCCGACTTCCAAAAATCAGAATTTGAACTTTCTCGAGTGTATAAATGAAAGATTTCTTATTTGAAAGATAGCGGAATAGAAATCTTACTTTGCTAGGATCAATTTGATGTAAAACACAACTCCACACCAAGGGTAATTTGATTACCAACTTAAAGAAGCAGCAACCAAAATACTTTCACAACCCAATGTGCCTTCTTTGCAAGTCTCTTATTCTTCTCTCTAGAAGAATACCTTTCAATCCTCTTCTCTTACCTTTACTTTGTAATATACAAATAAAGGGCTCACAAATTGATGCATTGGATGAAATGGGTGGTGGTCTATTTATAATTGAGTGCCACCCCTTCCCAAAGGACTTGTCCTTTTGGAGAAAGGGTGCTTGGAACCTTCCAAGTAACCACCCATAACCACCCTTAACCAACTTGGTGTAACCACCCATAATGGTGGCCTTTCATCCATAAGGAAGAGAGAGAGATTTATGTGTTGCCATGTGTCAGCATGTGGTTAAGTCACATGTCAATTGGCTAGTAGTCCATGTAAGCTGCCATGTCATCACCCGATGACATGTCACTACCACCTCACTATCACTCAGCTAGTGTCACTACCCCGAGCTGGGTCCAACTACCTTGAGTTGACTTGAGTTAGAGTGAGCTAGGTGAGCTGGAGTTGAGCTGAAGTGAGTTAGCTTAAGCTACTGTGAGCTATTCCAAACTCAAGTTGAGCTATCTCTAGCTATCTCATGAGCACATTGCTGCTAAGCAATTCATGATCCATCTGATCAAGTTTAACTTGTGCGTACACAAGTATTCGCTCCAATTCCAACAGCTCCCACTCGCACATGGTAAACTTGAACCAATCATCAGTAACACATCAAGAACACATAAAAACAAATGCAGACTGTGACACCCGTAATCTTAAAAGCATGATTAATAATAATAATATTCATATGAAATTCTAAACTTGAGAAGCAAAACTTTTATAAACTTAAGTAAAGTTTAGAACATAATAAGATTCAGAGTATTTTTCGTGTAAATATAAAGTTTGATACTAAAAGCATGGCTTCAATAATTTAAAGAAAGACCTAGCATTTATAATAGCATCCATACTGAGAAATTCGAATTTAAAATGAGACTTAGCTCTTTTCATAAACTTATATAAGCTTCAAAAACGTACGGTGTAGCAAAAGTGTACATATATCATAAGAGTACAATATTGAACATCTTAATGATACAAGAAAGAGAAACATCGTTTTGACTACTAGAAATTATCTTCAAATAGTCACTAGATTTACATAAATCCTTTTTAAAGGAGCCACCATGTCCCACGTCCGTTCTCCAGTCTCCTCATTCATAATCACCTGGGGGAAAAATAAGGGATGAGATTCTTGCGAGTCTCAGTAAGTACACGAGAACTATCATATGTATTTAAACAAGTCATGACATAACATAACATAACATGAGGAGACACGAGAGGTTCCACCAACTACGGGGGCACGAACTCTCATGCGTAGCGCTACCGAGCTCCGGTCCCAAAACTTGCGTGAACATAACATATCATAAGGGACCACATAACATAATTCATGGGCATGCTTAAACATCGTAAATAGTTCATAGTGTACTTACCTCAACTTGCTTGGATGAGATTAGAATGTTTAAGGCTTCACACCTAACCGAGTTTGTATTTCTGTAGACAAAATGCATATTTTCGTGAACTGAAACTCATGTAATCTTATATTGGATTGTAGGAAATCAAATAAGGGGTTCATATGTGAAATCTAATGGAGAAAGGTGCTTCCACGCGCCCACACGCGCCCCAAGAAGAGGTGGCACCTATTTTCGCGTCTTGGGGGCAGATTCGACACCCTTTAGTATTTTTGCCATATCTTTCTCATTTCAACTCCGAATTGACTTCCGTTTGAACCTACGGACTCCTATTTCAGTCCTATACATGATTATGGAAAGAAATCATACTTACCTCTCCGATTGGAAGACTGTTATTGCAGATCTTCGAGGCTGTCTTCGAGGCTGTCCACTTTTCGACCAAGTCTCTTTTTCCTTTCTTCTTTGCTTTTTCTTTGTTCTTTCCTTGCACTTGCTTTCTTTCCTCTTTTCTTAGCTTCTCGTGGCCCTAATTCCTGCCCAAATTCTCAAGATTTTACTTGGCCTCCAAGTTGCTCATTTTTCCACCCAAGTCATTATTACAACTTTGACTTTTTCTTCAATCTTCCCATGTAAGCTTCTTCTTCTTCCAATCCTAGGTCACCACATACTCCTTCAAGATAACTCTTGCCATCTTCTTCCCTTGCAAGCTAAATCATAGCCAATCCTAACCTTCCAACTTTAGACTTTTAGGATAAAGACTAATTATTACAAACTTTGAATATTTCCTTCTTTGATTTTTATCTTCCTTTACAAGCTTCTATTCTCTTCCAATCCAAACCCTCACGTGGCCTCCAAGATGAGTCTCTATTTCTTTTGTAAGACAATACAATTCTTAATTTAAGTCTTCCAAGTCAAGCCTTACACGTTAATTCATTCCAAGACTTTTGTGTAAAATTCATCATTACAAAGACTTTAGAATAACATCCATCATTACAAGCTTGCTTTTTACTCTTTGATTTTTATCTTTTCCTTTACCTTTACTTCCTTCCAATTTTATGCCATCAAGCCTCCCCTTCACGTGGCTTTAGGATAGAAACCCACAAAACCCTTATCTTTTCTCTTCCTAGCCACTCATAGCCCTCCAAATCATGCCACTTAAGACTTTTGAGGCTAAAATCAATCATTACAATTATAACACTTTAAGACTTTAGGGATAAATTCCTAACCAATCCTATCTCTCCAACACATGGCCTCTAAGATAAAGATTCATTATTGCATTCATTCGTTTTGTTGGAAATAAGCTATCCCTTTTTGAAGTTGTGATATTTGCACTCGGGTTTGGTTTAATGCCCTAAAACCATTTATGTTTATACTTTAATTTGAAACATTTTATTGCAACATCCAACCTTTACACAATTTTTGGATATTACATATTTAAACCGAGAAAGAAAATAAGAAAAGTTTCGGGTGTTACATTCTCCCCCTCTTAAAATAAATTTCGTCCTCGAAATTTCCTTCAGTTGAGGTCATCAAACAGTTGGGGGTATTTGGATCGCAACTCATCCTCACGTTCCCAAGTTGCTTCTTCGACTGAGTGATGTTGCCATAACACCTTGACCAATGGTATTTCTTTATTACGAAGCTTTCGAACCTCTTGAGCTAGAATGCGTATTGGCGCCTCTTCAAACTTCAGATCTGGCTGGATATCCAATGGTTGATGCTTGATTACGTGAGCTGGGTCAGGGACATATTTTCTAAGCATTGATATGTGAAAAACATCATGTACTGCTGAAAGTTCTGGTGGTAAAGCCAGCTGGTAAGCAACATTCCCAACCCGCTTCAAGATCTCAAATGGACCTATGTACCGAGGTCTGAGCTTTCCTTTCTTTCCAAACCGTAGGATTCCCTTTATGGGCATAATCTTTAAAAATACCTTATCACCTACAGTAAATTCCAAATCTTTTCTTCTTTTATCCGCGTAGTTTTTCTGTCTATCCTGAGCCTTTTTCATATTAATCTTGATTCTTTCAATGGCCTGAACTGTTTGCTCCACGATTTCTGGACCCAGTATCTTTCGCTCACCAACTTCATTCCAATGAATAGGTGATCTGCACTTTCTTCCATATAATGCCTCATAGGGTGCCATGCCAATAGATGCCTGATAACTATTATTGTATGCGAACTCAATTAATGGTAGATGCCTTTCCCATTGACCACCAAACTCTAAAGCACAACTTCGAAGCATATCCTCTAAAGTCTGAATTGTTCTCTCAGATTGTCCATCTGTTTGAGGATGGAAAGCTGTACTAAAACTCAATTTGGTGCCCATAGCATGGTGTAGACTCTTCCAAAAGTTCGATGTAAACCTAGGGTCCCTATCAGATACAATAGATACTGGAATACCATGTAATCTTACTATTTCCTTGACATACAATCGTGCAAACTGGTCCATTGTGAACGTCATCCGAACAGGTAAGAAGTGAGCAGATTTGGTAAGTCGATCCACGATCACCCAAATAGCCTCATGGCCTGTTACTGACCTTGGAAAACCTACAACGAAATCCATTGTCACATGCTCCCATTTCCATTCTGGCACCTCTAGTGACTGCAACAATCCTGACGGTCGCTGGTGCTCAGCTTTCACTTGCTGACATATCAAACACTTTTCAACAAACTTAGCTATGTCTTCCTTCATATTTCTCCACCAAAAGACTACCTTTAAATCACGATACATCTTTGTACTTCCTGGATGTATCGAGTAGGGAGTGAAGTGGGCTTCCTCTAGAATTTCTTGCTTTAGTTCCTCAAAATTTGGTACACAAAGGCGCCCCTGGTAATAAAGTGTGTTGTCATCCGCTATTGTGAAATCCTTTCTCTTTTCTGTATCAATTTCAGCTTTGACATACTCAAAATATTGATCTCCCTTCTGGTGACTCTTAATTCGATCATGGAGGGTTGGATGGGCAGATAGAGCTGCCATTTGAGCATTAGAACTAGTTGGTTCAACAACTATCTCGAGGCTTAACTTCTCAAATTCTTTCCACAAAGGTTTTTGTGTTGTCAAGGCTGCTACTTGGCCCATTTTCTTTCTACTTAAGGCATCAGCTACCACATTTGCCTTACCCGGGTGGTAATGAATTTTACAGTCATAGTCCTTTACCAATTCTAGCCATCTCCTTTGCCTCATATTCAACTCTTTTTGCGTAAAGATGTACTTGAGACTCTTATGATCGGTATAGATGTCACATTTTCCTCCATATAGGTAGTGTCTCCAAATCTTTAAAGCATGCACAACTGCAGCAAGTTCCAGGTCGTGTGTAGGATAGTTTTGCTCATAGGGTTTCAACTGCCTTGACGCATAAGCAACTACCTTACCTTTTTGCATCAATACACACCCAATTCCCTGTTTGGATGCATCACTATAGATGACAAAACCTTCAGATCCTTCAGGAATAGTTAATACTGGTGCATTGACCAGCCTTCTCTTTAATTCCTCAAAACTAGATTCACACTTCTCTGTCCATTCAAACTTAGTGCCTTTACGAGTGAGCTGAGTCAGTGGTCCTGCTAGTTTGGAGAATCCTTCAATGAACCTCCTGTAGTACCCAGCTAAACCTAAGAAGCTGCGTACTTCACTTACATTAGTTGGTCTTGACCAATTCAACACTGCTTCTACCTTGCTAGGGTCTACTTCTATTCCTTGAGCTGTTACCACATGCCCAAGAAATACAACCCGTTCCAACCAAAATTCACATTTCTTGAATTTTGCATATAACTTCTTTTCCCTTAAAATTCCTAACACCATCCTTAAGTGTTTCTCATGTTCTTCTTCGCTTCGCGAATACACCAAGATATCATCAATAAAGACAATAACAAACTGATCCAAGAACTCATAGAAAATTCGATTCATCAGATCCATGAAAACTCCTGGCGCATTAGTCAAACCAAAGGGCATGACCAAAAACTCATAATGGCCATACCGTGTTCTGAAAGCTGTCTTTGGAACGTCCTCAGCTTTGATCCTCAGTTGATGGTACCCTGACCTTAGATCAATCTTTGAAAACACTCGTGCACCACGTAGTTGATCAAACAAGTCCTCGATTCTGGGAAGAGGATACTTGTTCTTAATGGTGACTTTATTCAATTCTCGATAATCGATGCACATCCTCATTGATCCGTCTTTCTTCTTAACAAACAATACGGGTGCTCCCCATGGAGACACACTAGGTCGGATGAATCCTTTCCTTAATAACTCTTCTAATTGAGTTTTCAACTCTTGTAACTCCTTTGGTGCCATCCTATAAGGAGCTTTAGAAATAGGTGCAGAACCGGGCACCAGGTCAATAGTGAACTCTACTTCTCGCTCTGGTGGCATTTCAGTCAGGTCATCAGGGAATACTTCTGGGAAATCCTTGACTACCTTAACATCATTCACTACCAATTCGCCACCTTCCTTCACTACAACTGACATTAAGAATCCAATACAGCCTTCCGACCATAGTAGCTTTTGAGCCTTTATTGCCGAAATGACACAAGGGGGGTGTTTCATTTCTACCACAGGATAGTGAAGTTCTAGCCCTTCGGGATTCTTACAAACTATTTCCCTCTCAGAGCACAATATGGTTGCATGGTGTTTGGAAAGCCAGTCCATTCCCAAAATCACATCGAACTCCTTCATATTTAAGACATATAGGGTTGCTTCTAAAGACTGCCCACCAATCTCTACATTAGCTACTTCCACCATACGATTTGTGCTTACTATTCCTCCTGAGGGCATAACTATCTCTAAGGAAGTGCTTACATATTCCACATATGTGCCAAGTTTACTTGCAAAATTTAAAGATATGAAAGAATGAGTGGAACCTGAATCAAATAAGGTATAAGCTGACCTTCCAGAGATGAGGACATTACCGGCCAACACGTGAGGATCTTGATCCTTCTCTTGACCTGAGAGTGCATACACTCTAGCTTGAGCCTTAGGGGGATTTCCTGGCTTTTGATGATATGGTTGTTGCTGCTGCTTCTTAGGACAAAATTTAACCCCGTGTCCTGTTTCGCCACAATTGTAGCATACACCTGTTCCGATCAGGCATGTTCCCAAATGACGTCTTTGACACTTCCCGCACACTGGGTACTGTTGGAAATTACTTAGTGCTGGTCCCTCTCTATTCTTCTTTGCAAAGTGTTGCTTCCCTTTGCCCTTGTCTTCCCATTTACGCTTTTCTGATAGCCCTGACTGCGGCAGCTTACTATTACTACTGGAGCCTTCCTTAAAGTTAGCTAGTTGGGCCTTAGCTAACACTTCATGATATGTGCCCAACTCAAAGGTTACGACCACCTGTCGTAGATCATCCCTCAGGCCTTGTTCAAACCGCCTGGCTCGTTTTTGCTCCGTATCCACAAGCTCTGGAGCAAATCGTGATAGTTCATCAAATTTTCTTTCATATTCAACTAAGGTCATGCTACCCTGCTTCAGCACAAGAAATTCTGCTTCCTTTTGATTACGGATATTGGCGGGGTAATACTTTTTAAGAAAGAGTTCCTTGAATTCCTCCCAAGTCCACATATGCCCTTGTGGTCGGGATCTAGCAGTGGAATCCCACCAATGCCTTGCCCCATGCTGTAACATGAATGTGGCGCATGCCACTTTCCTAGCGTCTGGACAGTTAATGAGATTGAAAATCCGCTCAATTGAGGATACCCAATCTTCAGCCACAAGAGGGTCTATGTCGCCCTCAAAAGTTGGAGGCTGTAACTTTCTGAATTGTTCAACTAATGCCACATTGTTTTCTGGATTTTCAGGAGGGGGTGTAGCTCGAGGCACCACGTTACGAAGGGCATCAATGAGCTGCATAAGTTGATTGTCGAGACCATTGCCTTCGTTAGCTGTAGGTTGTGACTGTCTTCTCCTATTGCTTCTACCCCGAGCCGCCATATCCTATATAAAATACTAAATCAGTGCTTAATTATAAGGTCCCTAATGAAGAGTACTTACTTAATGGCTATGAATTTGCACTGTACTGATTTAATCATGTGCATGACAAACATTTATCAATAGAGCTTCAAAACATGGAGGGGACCACATGATCTAACTATACTTTCTATTTAGAACACCTATTCTACTAAAACACATTCATCATTTGTTCATCCCCAAAAATCATACATTCCTCATATTGGTCCTAACATAATTATCAACATGGTCATACTTGTGCATACATATATATCATCATGATCACATGGTCAAGCATGTGCTTACATACATCAACATATGCTCATAGTCATAGCTTGAGAGAATAACAACGTAATCATAAGGAACAAGGCTTTCATGAGACTAATCTATGAGGTATAAACATGGTATTCATAAGCGTAGCAATTCTTATAACGTACCTGGAGACTGGAAGCTTGGACGGGACGTGGTGGTTTTCATGAAAATAATTTCCTTACAAATCCTTCAAAACTAAAAATTTCCTTGGAAATAATTTGAGTCTACAGGAAAGTAAACCTCGCTCTGATACCACTATGTGACACCCGTAATCTTAAAAGCATGATTAATAATAATAATATTCATATGAAATTCTAAACTTGAGAAGCAAAACTTTTATAAACTTAAGTAAAGTTTAGAACATAATAAGATTCAGAGTATTTTTCGTGTAAATATAAAGTTTGATACTAAAAGCATGGCTTCAATAATTTAAAGAAAGACCTAGCATTTATAATAGCATCCATACTGAGAAATTCGAATTTAAAATGAGACTTAGCTCTTTTCATAAACTTATATAAGCTTCAAAAACGTACGGTGTAGCAAAAGTGTACATATATCATAAGAGTACAATATTGAACATCTTAATGATACAAGAAAGAGAAACATCGTTTTGACTACTAGAAATTATCTTCAAATAGTCACTAGATTTACATAAATCCTTTTTAAAGGAGCCACCATGTCCCACGTCCGTTCTCCAGTCTCCTCATTCATAATCACCTGGGGGAAAAATAAGGGATGAGATTCTTGCGAGTCTCAGTAAGTACACGAGAACTATCATATGTATTTAAACAAGTCATGACATAACATAACATAACATGAGGAGACACGAGAGGTTCCACCAACTACGGGGGCACGAACTCTCATGCGTAGCGCTACCGAGCTCCGGTCCCAAAACTTGCGTGAACATAACATATCATAAGGGACCACATAACATAATTCATGGGCATGCTTAAACATCGTAAATAGTTCATAGTGTACTTACCTCAACTTGCTTGGATGAGATTAGAATGTTTAAGGCTTCACACCTAACCGAGTTTGTATTTCTGTAGACAAAATGCATATTTTCGTGAACTGAAACTCATGTAATCTTATATTGGATTGTAGGAAATCAAATAAGGGGTTCATATGTGAAATCTAATGGAGAAAGGTGCTTCCACGCGCCCACACGCGCCCCAAGAAGAGGTGGCACCTATTTTCGCGTCTTGGGGGCAGATTCGACACCCTTTAGTATTTTTGCCATATCTTTCTCATTTCAACTCCGAATTGACTTCCGTTTGAACCTACGGACTCCTATTTCAGTCCTATACATGATTATGGAAAGAAATCATACTTACCTCTCCGATTGGAAGACTGTTATTGCAGATCTTCGAGGCTGTCTTCGAGGCTGTCCACTTTTCGACCAAGTCTCTTTTTCCTTTCTTCTTTGCTTTTTCTTTGTTCTTTCCTTGCACTTGCTTTCTTTCCTCTTTTCTTAGCTTCTCGTGGCCCTAATTCCTGCCCAAATTCTCAAGATTTTACTTGGCCTCCAAGTTGCTCATTTTTCCACCCAAGTCATTATTACAACTTTGACTTTTTCTTCAATCTTCCCATGTAAGCTTCTTCTTCTTCCAATCCTAGGTCACCACATACTCCTTCAAGATAACTCTTGCCATCTTCTTCCCTTGCAAGCTAAATCATAGCCAATCCTAACCTTCCAACTTTAGACTTTTAGGATAAAGACTAATTATTACAAACTTTGAATATTTCCTTCTTTGATTTTTATCTTCCTTTACAAGCTTCTATTCTCTTCCAATCCAAACCCTCACGTGGCCTCCAAGATGAGTCTCTATTTCTTTTGTAAGACAATACAATTCTTAATTTAAGTCTTCCAAGTCAAGCCTTACACGTTAATTCATTCCAAGACTTTTGTGTAAAATTCATCATTACAAAGACTTTAGAATAACATCCATCATTACAAGCTTGCTTTTTACTCTTTGATTTTTATCTTTTCCTTTACCTTTACTTCCTTCCAATTTTATGCCATCAAGCCTCCCCTTCACGTGGCTTTAGGATAGAAACCCACAAAACCCTTATCTTTTCTCTTCCTAGCCACTCATAGCCCTCCAAATCATGCCACTTAAGACTTTTGAGGCTAAAATCAATCATTACAATTATAACACTTTAAGACTTTAGGGATAAATTCCTAACCAATCCTATCTCTCCAACACATGGCCTCTAAGATAAAGATTCATTATTGCATTCATTCTTTTTGTTGGAAATAAGCTATCCCTTTTTGAAGTTGTGATATTTGCACTCGGGTTTGGTTTAATGCCCTAAAACCATTTATGTTTATACTTTAATTTGAAACATTTTATTGCAACATCCAACCTTTACACAATTTTTGGATATTACATATTTAAACCGAGAAAGAAAATAAGAAAAGTTTCGGGTGTTACACAGACTCATACAAGGCATATGGGCCGTGACCCTTTAGCGAAAGTTGAGTTTTTCTTACTATGCAACTGTTAAGTTAGACATAGCATATTTTCTCAAATCGATGTGACCTACCTACCTAAATAGATAGTCGTCAAAATGACTCCCACTGTCATTAGCATTAATGGTTATAACCATTAAGTTCGCCTGATACCTAAGACTTGTTGTTACGCAATGTTTGGCTACTTTCAATCCCTTTTGTGAGTTGAAACTAATTCAAACTCATGAACCGTACCTAACAACGAGTACTCATGCTTTAAACCGCTGTGCAGTGGAGTCTTGTTTCACTGAGAAACATATGATCCGGATCGATTCCACATACAAGCGATAGCGTATTCAAACAAAGTCTTTCCTTTTGAACTCACTATCTTACAACTACAAGTTATTTAATTGCCCAACAAAGAAACCGACAGACCGCATATTCTCATGGTCATAGGTTACCCATCAAAGCAACATAAATAACTCATAATCACAAAATAGTAGTCAATAGTCACTAAAGGCATACAAAAAATGAGAAGCTCACACAACATAAGAGATAGGGATCACTCTTAGTTACTTCTCGGCGGTCACTATATTAAATGTACACACATGGTATGAGACATGTGCCACGGTATCACAAGCCACGTAAATGATTTACTACAAGAGCCACCCAAATTCTCCCACTTAAATCATGTATAGTGGAATTCTACCAAGTGTACCCACTCAAAGAAATGGTCTCGTTCAACTTGGAGTGTATGTCAAGATTTGAATTATAAATACCGTGCAGACACTGACCAAAACACACATGTTTTGGATGAACTTCTTTAGGAAGTCCTGTCTGGTCCATAGGTTGGGCAATAGATGTGGGGTACATATATGCTCGGTGAATCACACATCACCTCATCTTGAGGTTCTAACACAAAGAACTCATCAAGGCGACTATCATACTCAAGATCACATCCACAAAATAATGTGACTACCTCGAACAATCATCTCATGATTATGTTGGTATTTGAGTAAGTCTTATCCTTAGTTCACAGACTAAGGGCGGATTGCCCATGTGAGAGAGCCAATCCTCAACCTATACTCGACATATCCTTTAAGTGTTATGGAATATACTAATGGTAATGAAAAGAATACATCTACTCATTTCATTAATAAAACAACCTTGAATATAATATGGTTTGCATGTTACAAGAAAGTACAATCATATCCTACGCAACCCCATTGCTTGAACATGACGGACAAATAAATTAGGTGGTATAGGCTTAGTTAAAGGATCTGCCACCATAGCCATCGTAGGTATATATTTCAAACAAACTTCCTTGGACTCAAGTGCATCTCTCACAAAATTATATTTTATCCCAATATGCTTGGTTTTCCCATGATACTTTGGATCTTTTGTATAAGCCAAAGATGCTTGACTATCACAGCATATTGTGATAGGCTCATTCGCAAGGCATTATACTTAAATGGGAAATAAAACGACCAAGCCATATGGCTTCATGTATTGCAGCAGCACTCGCCACAAACTCAGCCTCCATGGTGGATAAAGCCGTACAAGTTTGCTTCTTGCTACTCCAACAAATAGCTCCACTATTTAGCAGAAAAATATAACTCAATGTAGATTTGCATCTATCCTTATCACCTCCCCAATCAGCATCCGTGTATCCAACAAACTGTAAACTACCACCTTGGTAGCATAAACAATAATCTTTCGTACCTTCGAGGTAATGAAAAATCCTTTTGATACACTTTCAATGCTGACTTCCAGGGTTGGATTGATACTTGGCTAATAACCCAACAGCTTGACTTATATCAGGCCGTGTACACATCATGGCATACATTAGGCTCCCTATAGCACTTGAATATGGAACTTGTTCCATTTCATGTTTCTCTTGAGGGTTTTGTGGACACATTGCCTCACTAATTTTGGCATTATGGGCAATCGGGGTATTCATTGGTTTAGCATCCTTCATATGGAAGCGTTCAAGAATCTTATCTATATAAGTTTCTTGAGATAGAGCTAACAACTTTGTAGCGCGATTCCTTAGAATCTGGACTCCAAGGATGTATGCAGCTTCTCCCATATCTTTCATTTCAAAAGGTTGATGATAACCATCCTTTGATGACTTTCAAAAACCCTTTGTTATTACTTGCTAATAGAATGTCATCTACATATAGTGACATGATCACAAATTTGTCCTTGGAATGCAAGACATATACACAATGATCTTCATCCATCATTTTGAAACCATAACTCAAAATTGATTGATGGAATTTTAGGTACCACTGCCTAGAAGCTTGCTTCAGGCCGTATATCGACTTCATTAAGTGACATACCTTTTGTTCTTGACCATTTTCGACATAACCCGCTGGTTGTGTCATATAGATTTCTTCACTCAAATCACCATTGAGGAAGGCAGTCTTAACATCCATTTGATGTAATTCCAAGTCCATATGGGCTACTATTGCAAGTATTATCCTAATGGAGTTAAACCTGACAACAGGTGAGAAAGTGTCTTGATAATCAACACCTTCTACCTGTGTGTACCCTTTGGCAACCAATCGTGCCTTGTACCTATCAATGGAACCATCTGCTTTTCGCTTGATTCGAAAAACCCATTTGTTCCCAATTGCTTTCCTCCCTTGTGGAAGATCAACCAAGTCCCATACATGGTTATCCCTCATAGAATTTAGTTCTTCTTCCATAGCCATTTTCCACTTATCTGAATCAAGACTATTAAGTGCATCCTTAATAGTGCGAGGTTCATCATCCACCTCAGGTGAAACCATGTTCACTTCATCATTTAGAATCCACCACTTCTTTGGTCTTCTAAATATTCTTGAAGACCTACGCACACTAGGAGAAGCATCATGATGCACATCATCATCATGTTGTTCAGGAGGTTGATCATTTTCGACCAATTCTTGATGTTGATCTATTTGATCACTTTCTTGTGTGGGCATATCTTGATCAATATTTTGATCATTGTTAGTCACATCTTGACCAACTTCAGTTGGATGCTCAATGCTCCCACTCAACCCAACATTCCCAAACACTCCTTGTGGTGTAGGTATAGTTGATACATTGTGAGTATCAACTTGTGATTCAGACATTTCATAAAAGGAAACTCCTGTAGAAACATTCCCTTTTCTTGGAAACTCATTTTCCAAAAATACTACATCCCTTGAATCAAATTCAGGTCTTTTACTCCCTTCCTCTAAATAAGCAAACACATAGCCTTTAGAGTGTTCGCAGTACCTAAGGAAAACACATTTCTTTCCTTTTGGTCCTAACTTACCAAATTCAGATTTGGTGTTATGGACATAGGCTGCACAGCCCCAAGGCCTTAAATTGCTCAAATTTGGCCTCTTTTTAGTCCATAACTCATAAGGAGTAGAAGATACTGATTTGGAGGGCATTCGATTGAGCACATATGTTGCTGTTAGCAACGCATCTCCCCAATAAGACATATCTAAGTTGGCTTGAGCCATCATAGATCTCACCATGTCTAAGAGTGTGCGATTCTTCCTTTCGGCCACTCCGTTTTGTTGGGGTGTATCAGGAATAGTAAGCTGCCTTTCTATTCCTTTTTGCTCACAGAACCCCTTAAACAAATTAGACATATACTCACCTCCACGATCTGTCCTTAGACATTTGATCGTAGTGTTAAGTTGATTCTCAACCAATTGCACATATGCCAAGAAACAACTCATTGCTTCACTTTTAAACTTTAACAAGTACACATGTGTATAACGAGTATAGTCATCAGTGAATGTGAGGAAATATCTAAACCCTTGTCTAGATATCACATTCAAGGGACCACATATGTCAGAATGTACTAAAGCTAATGGAAACTGAACTCGGGACCCTTTCCCAAATGGTTTCCTACTCATCTTTCCAGCAAGGCAATATTCACATGTAGGAAGAGATACATTTCTCAAAGAACCAAGTAAGCCTTCTTTGGCTAACCTTTTCATTCTTGATTCTCCTACATGCCCTAATCTTGAATGCCATAAACATTCATCTTGCCTTTCAGCTATAAGACAATGAGTGTTTGATTTTTTATATGAAGAATTCAAAACAAAGAAACCATCATGTAAGAAACCAGAACCAACAAACTTTTTATTGGAAAATAAATCAACTTTATTTCCATGAAATGTTAATTCAAAACCAAGATCCAAAAGACAAGATACAGAAATCAAGTTTCTTCTAATCTGTGGTACATAAAGTACATCTACTAAATGGAGACAATGTCCATCCTTTATCGAAATTTCACAAATCCCGATTCCTTGTACTTCAAGTCGTGCATTATTTCCAACATATACCCACTTGGTATTTGGTGGAATCTTCCTGAAATGCATGAACAACTCACGATCTTTTACGATGTGACTGGTTGCTCCTGAATCCAGAACCCATCCTGAGTTAGAATCAACCATGAAAGTACATGATGCAACTAATGCATCAAACGTAAAAGGAGTAGAGTGTACGTTCAATATAGTGCAATCACGTGCACAATGACCCATTTGGCCACAGTTGAAGCACTTGATTTTCTTGGGATCATTTCCTTTCTTGGGATCTATCATGGTTTCGATGATCATTTCAAGGGTTTCTTGTTTAGGCCATATAGCATAGTTGTGATCATCAGCATTAGTCATCTACATGCACATGCACATGCACCCATTAGCAACTTGTCCACAACTTTTCATTCAAAGCATTATACTAAACAACCAATCAAATAACATACATACTCAATCCAAAAGTATGTTTTTATCATACAATCAAAACCTCATATGCATGCATGTGATCAGCGTGTTTAATATAATCCGTGAATGATAATACAACCCCATTTTTTTTTATATTTGCTGTAGATCCAAGGTATGATAATCAGTTATAACTGTAGATCAACACCGAGGATAATCAGCCTATTAAATCAAGCCGTAGACCCAAGGTATGATAATCAGTGGCAACTGTAGATCAATACCAAGGATAATCAGCCTATTGACTCAAGGGTCAATCACAACTTGCTGTAGATCCAAGGTATGATAATCAGTCGCAACTGTAGATCAATACCAAGGATAATCAGCCAATTCACTCAAGTCGGGTCTTACCGATACAAAGATCAGCCTAGCTCGTTCTTGAGTCCATTTTCTTTAAGCATGGATTTTCATCTTAAAAGGAACCAAATATATATGATACATCATAACAAAATAACATGTATCATAAAACTGAAACAATTTAGAATATTGCTTTAGTCATGGCCAAATAAGATGAAATAAAAGAAAAATAGAAGAGAGAGCAAAAGGCACAAAACCTTGGCTCTGATACCACTGAAAGATTTCTTATTTGAAAGATAGCGGAATAGAAATCTTACTTTGCTAGGATCAATTTGATGTAAAACACAACTCCACACCAAGGGTAATTTGATTACCAACTTAAAGAAGCAGCAACCAAAATACTTTCACAACCCAATGTGCCTTCTTTGCAAGTCTCTTATTCTTCTCTCTAGAAGAATACCTTTCAATCCTCTTCTCTTACCTTTACTTTGTAATATACAAATAAAGGGCTCACAAATTGATGCATTGGATGAAATGGGTGGTGGTCTATTTATAATTGAGTGCCACCCCTTCCCAAAGGACTTGTCCTTTTGGAGAAAGGGTGCTTGGAACCTTCCAAGTAACCACCCATAACCACCCTTAACCAACTTGGTGTAACCACCCATAATGGTGGCCTTTCATCCATAAGGAAGAGAGAGAGATTTATGTGTTGCCATGTGTCAGCATGTGGTTAAGTCACATGTCAATTGGCTAGTAGTCCATGTAAGCTGCCATGTCATCACCCGATGACATGTCACTGCCACCTCACTATCACTCAGCTAGTGTCACTACCCCGAGCTGGGTCCAACTACCTTGAGTTGACTTGAGCTAGAGTGAGCTAGGTGAGCTGGAGTTGAGCTGAAGTGAGTTAGCTTAAGCTACTGTGAGCTATTCCAAACTCAAGTTGAGCTATCTCTAGCTATCTCATGAGCACATTGCTGCTAAGCAATTCATGATCCATCTGATCAAGTTTAACTTGTGCGTACACAAGTATTCGCTCCAATTCCAACAATAAAGTGTATCAAAATGTCGTCTTTCTTGTGTGTATAAAGTGTATCAAAATGTTGTATTACTCCTAGATTTGAAATAGTCATCGTTAAATTAGCATACTTGAAGATATCGTTGACTGAATCAATATGCCCTCTTTCTTGCTTGAAGTGTTCAACTAAGGACCCATGGCTAGAACTCAACATTTGAAAACTTCCCAAAATCATAATTTAAACTTTCTTGTGTGTATAAAGTGCATCAAAATGTCGTATTTCTCCTAGATTTGAAATCATCATCATCAAATTAGTATACTTGAAGATATTTTTGATTGAATCAAAGTGGTCTCTTTCTTGTTTTAAGTGTTCTACTATGGACCCATGGTAAAACTCAACTTTTGAAAACCTCCCAAAATCAAGATTTGAACTTTCTTGAGCGTATAAAGTGTATCAAAATGTCGTCTTTCTCCTACATTTGAAATTGTCATCATCAAATTAGTATATTTGAAGACATCGTTCATTGAATCAAAGTGCTATCTTTCTTGTTTAAAGTGTTCAACAAAGGACCCATGGCTAAAACTCAACTTTGTAAAACTTCCCAAAATCAGAATTTAAAGTTTCTTGTGTGTATAAAGTGCAGTAAAATGTCGCCTTTCTCATAGATTTGGAAATGTCTTCGCCAAATTAGTTTACTTCAATATATCGTTGATTGAATCAATGTGGTCTCTTTCTTGTTTAAAGTGTTCAACTAAGTACCGAAGGCTAAAACTCAACTTTTCAAAACTTTCCAAAATCAGAATTTAAACTTTCTTATGTGTATAAAGTGCATCAAAAAGTCGTCTTTCTCCTAGATTTGGAAACGTCATCATCAAATTAGTATACTTGAAGATATCATTGATTGAATAAATATGGTCTCTTTCTTGTTTTAAATGTTCTACTATGGACCCATGCCTAAAACTCAACTTTTGAAAACTTCCCAAAATCAGAATTTAAACTTTCTTGTGTGTATAAAGTGCATCAAAATGTCGTCTTTGTCCTAGATTTGAAATCGTCATCATCATTTAGTATATTTCAAGATATCGTTGATTGAATCAAAGTGGTCTCTTTGTTGTTTAAAGAGTGCAACTGAGGACTCATGGCTAAAACTCAACTTTTTGAAACTTCCCAAAAACAGAATTTAAGCTTTTTTGTGTGTATAAAGTGTATCAAAATGTCGTCTTTCTCCTAGATTTGGAAACGTCATCGTCAAATTAGTGTACTTATATAGTTGATTGAATCAAAGTGGTCTCTTTCTCTTTTAAAGTGTTCAACTAAAGACTCATGGCTAAAATTCAACTATTGAAAACTTCCAAAAATCAGAATTTGAACTTTCTCGAGTGTATAAAGTATATCAAAATGTCGTCTTTCTCTGAGATTTGAAAACGTCATCGTCAAATTAGTTTACTTGAACATATCGTTGATTTATCAAAGTGGTCTCTTTCTTGTTTAAAGTGTTCAACTAAAGGCCCATTGCTAAACTCAACTTTTGAAATCTTCCCAAAATCAGAATTTGAACTTTCTCGAGTGTATAAAATGTATCAAAATGTCGTCTTTCTTGTGTGTATAAAGTGTATCAAAATGTTGTATTACTCCTAGATTTGAAATAGTCATCGTTAAATTAGCATACTTGAAGATATCGTTGACTGAATCAATATGGTCTCTTTCTTGCTTGAAGTGTTCAACTAAGGACCCATGGCTAGAACACAACATTTGAAAACTTCCCAAAATCATAATTTAAACCTTCTTGTGTGTATAAAATGCATCAAAATGCCGTCTTTCTCCTAGATTTGAAATCATTATCATCAAATTAGTATACTTGAAGATATTTTTGATTGAATCAAAGTGGTCTCTTTCTTGTTTTAAGTGTTCTACTATGGACCCATGGTAAAACTCAACTTTTGAAAACCTCCCAAAATCAAGATTTGAATTTTCTTGAGCGTATAAAGTGTATCAAAATGTCGTCTTTCTCCTAGATTTGAAATTGTCATCATCAAATTAGTATATTTGAAGACATCGTTCATTTAATCAAAGTGCTCTCTTTCTTGTTTAAAGTGTTCAACAAAGGACCCATGGCTAAAACTCAACTTTGTAAAACTTCCCAAAATCAGAATTTAAAGTTTCTTGTGTGTATAAAGTGCAGTAAAATGTCGCCTTTCTCATAGATTTGGAAACGTCTTCGCCAAATTAGTTTGCTTCAATATATCGTTGATTGAATCAACGTGGTCTCTTGTTTAAAGTGTTCAACTAAGTACCGAAGGCTAAAACTCAACTTTTCAAAACCTCCCAAAAACAGAATTTAAACTTTCTTCTGTGTATAAAGTGCATCAAAAAGTCGTCTTTCTCCTAGATTTGGAAACGTCATCATCAAATTAGTATACTTGAAGATATCGTTGATTGAATAAAGATGGTCTCTTTCTTGTTTTAAATGTTCTACTATGGACCCATGCCTAAAACTCAACTTTTGAAAACTGCCCAAAATCAGAATTTAAACTTTCTTGTGTGTAAAAAGTGCATCAAAATGTCGTTTTTGTCCTAGATTTGAAATCGTCATCATCATTTAGTATATTTCAAGATATCGTTGATTGAATCAAAGTGGTCTCTTTCTTTTTTGAAGTTTTCAACTAAAGTCCCATGGCTAAAATTCAACTATTGAAAACTTCCAAAAATCAGAATTTGAACTTTCTCGAGTGTATAAAGTGTATCAAAATGTCGTCTTTCTCTTAGATTTGAAATTGTCATCATAAAATTAGTATATTTGAAGACATCGTTCATTGAATCAAAGTGCTCTCTTTCTTGTTTAAAGTGTTCAACAAAGGACCCATGGCTAAAACTCAACTTTATAAAACTTCCCAAAATCAGAATTTAAAGTTTCTTGTGTGTATAAAGTGCAGTAAAATGTCGCCTTTCTCATAGATTTGGAAACGTCTTCGCCAAATTAGTTTACTTCAAACGTGGTCTCTTTCTTGTTTAAAGTGTTCAACTAAGTACCGAAGGCTAAAACTCAACTTTTCAAAACTTCCCAAAATCAGAATTTAAACTTTCTTCTGTGTATAAAGTGCATCAAAAAGTCGTCTTTCTCCTAGATTTGGAAACGACATCATCAAATTAGTATACTTGAAGATATCGTTGATTGAATAAATATGGTCTCTTTCCTGTTTTAAATGTTCTACTATGGACCCATGCCTAAAACTCAACTTTTCAAAACTTCCCAAAATCAGAATTTAAACTTTCTTGTGTGTATAAAGTGCATCAAAATGTCGTCTTTGTCCTAGATTTGAAATCGTCATCATCATTTAGTATATTTCAAGATATCGTTGATTGAATCAAAGTGGTCTCTTTGTTGTTTAAAGAGTGCAACTGAGGACTCATGGCTAAAACTCAACTTTTTGAAACTTCCCAAAAACAGAATTTAAGCTTTTTTGTGTGTATAAAGTGTATCAAAATGTCGTCTTTCTCCTAGATTTGGAAACGTCATCGTCAAATTAGTGTACTTATATAGTTGATTGAATCAAAGTGGTCTCTTTCTCTTTTAAAGTGTTCAACTAAAGACTCATGGCTAAAATTCAACTATTGAAAACTTCCAAAAATCAGAATTTGAACTTTCTCGAGTGTATAAAGTGTATCAAAATGTCGTCTTTCTCTGAGATTTGAAAACGTCATCGTCAAATTAGTTTACTTGAACATATCGTTGATTTATCAAAGTGGTCTCTTTCTTGTTTAAAGTGTTCAACTAAAGGCCCATTGCTAAACTCAACTTTTGAAATCTTCCCAAAATCAGAATTTGAACTTTCTCGAGTGTATAAAATGTATCAAAATGTCGTCTTTCTTGTGTGTATAAAGTGTATCAAAATGTTGTATTACTCCTAGATTTGAAATAGTCATCGTTAAATTAGCATACTTGAAGATATCGTTGACTGATAAATGGTCTCTTTCTTGCTTGAAGTGTTCAACTAAGGACCCATGGCTAGAACACAACATTTGAAAACTTCCCAAAATCATAATTTAAACTTTCTTGTGTGTATAAAGTGCATCAAAATCTCGTCTTTCTCCTAGATTTGAAATCATTATCATCAAATTAGTATACTTGAAGATATTTTTGATTGAATCAAAGTGGTATCTTTCTTGTTTTAAGTGTTCTACTATGGACCCATGGTAAAACTCAACTTTTGAAAACCTCCCAAAATCAAGATTTGAACTTTTTTGAGCGTATAAAGTGTATCAAAATGTCGTCTTTCTCCTAGATTTGAAATTGTCATCATCAAATTAGTATATTTGAAGACATCGTTCATTTAATCAAAGTGCTCTCTTTCTTGTTTAAAGTGTTCAACAAAGGACCCATGGCTAAAAATCAACTTTATAAAACTTCCCAAAATCAGAATTTAAAGTTTCTTGTGTGTATAAAGTGCAGTAAATTGTCGCCTTTCTCATAGATTTGGAAACGTCTTCGCCAAATTAGTTTACTTCATACGTGGTCTCTTTCTTGTTTAAAGTGTTCAACTAAGTACCGAAGGCTAAAACTCAACTTTTCAAAACTTCCCAAAATCAGAATTTAAACTTTCTTCTGTGTATAAAGTGCATCAAAAAGTCGTCTTTCTCCTAGATTTGGAAACGTCATCATCAAATTAGTATACTTGAAGATATCGTTGATTGAATAAATATGGTCTCTTTCTTGTTTTAAATGTTCTACTATGGACCCATGCCTAAAACTCAACTTTTGAAAACTTCCCAAAATCAGAATTTAAACTTTCTTGTGTGTATAAAGTGCATCAAAATGTCGTCTTTGTCCTAGATTTGAAATCGTCATCATCATTTAGTATATTTCAAGATATCGTTGGTTGAATCAAAGTGGTCTCTTTCTTGTTTAAAGAGTTCAACTAAGGGCTCATGGCTAAAACTCAACTTTTAAAAACTTCCCAAAAAAAGAATTTAAGCTTTTTTGTGTGCATAAAGTGCATCAAGATGTCGTCTTTCTCCTAGATTTGGAAACGTCATCGTCAAATTAGTGTACTTTAGGATATCGTTGATTGAATCAAAGTGGTCTCTTTCTTTTTTAAAGTGTTCAACTGAAGTCCCATGGCTAAAATTCAACTATTGAAAATTTCCAAAAATCAGAATTTGAACTTTCTCGAGTGTATAAAGTGTATCAAAATGTCGTCTTTCTCTGAGATTTGGAAACGTCATCGTCAAATTAGTTTACTTGAACATATCGTTGATTGAATCAAAGTGGTCTCTTTCTTGTTTAAAGTGTTCAACTAAGGGCCCATGGCTAAAACTCAACTTTTGAAATCTTCCCAAAATCAGAATTTGAACTTTCTCGAGTGTATAAAGTGTATCAAAATGTCGTCTTTCTTGTGTGTATAAAGTGTATCAAAATGTTGTATTACTCCTAGATTTGAAATAGTCATCGTTAAATTAGCATACTTGAAGATATCGTTGACTGAATCAATATGGCCTCTTTCTTGCTTGAAGTGTTCAACTAAGGACCCATGGCTAGAACTCAACATTTGAAAACTTCCCAAAATCATAATTTAAACTTTCTTGTGTGTATAAAGTGCATCAAAATGTCGTATTTCTCCTAGATTTGAAATCATCATCATCAAATTAGTATACTTGAAGATATTTTTGATTGAATCAAAGTGGTCTCTTTCTTGTTTTAAGTGTTCTACTATGGACCCATGGTAAAACTCAACTTTTGAAAACCTCCCAAAATCAAGATTTGAACTTTCTTGAGCGTATAAAGTGTATCAAAATGTCGTCATTCTCCTAGATTTGAAATTGTCATCATCAAATTAGTATATTTGAAGACATCGTTCATTTAATCAAAGTGCTCTCTTTCTTGTTTAAAGTGTTCAACAAAAGACCCATGGCTAATACTCAACTTTGTAAAACTTCCCAAAATCAGTATTTAAAGTTTCTTGTGTGTATAAAGTGCAGTAAAATGTCGCCTTTCTCAAAGATTTGGAAACGTCTTCGCCAAATTAGTTTGCTTCAATATATCGTTGATTGAATCAACGTGGTCTCTTGTTTAAAGTGTTCAACTAAGTACCGAAGGCTAAAACTCAACTTTTCAAAACCTCCCAAAAACAGAATTTAAACTTTCTTCTGTGTATAAAGTGCATCAAAAAGTCGTCTTTCTCCTAGATTTGGAAACGTCATCATCAAATTAGTATACTTGAAGATATCGTTGATTGAATAAAGATGGTCTCTTTCTTGTTTTAAATGTTCTACTATGGACCCATGCCTAAAACTCAACTTTTGAAAACTGCCCAAAATCAGAATTTAAACTTTCTTGTGTGTAAAAAGTGCATCAAAATGTCGTTTTTGTCCTAGATTTGAAATCGTCATCATCATTTAGTATATTTCAAGATATCGTTGATTGAATCAAAGTGGTCTCTTTCTTTTTTGAAGTTTTCAACTAAAGTCCCATGGCTAAAATTCAACTATTGAAAACTTCCAAAAATCTGAATTTGAACTTTCTCGAGTGTATAAAGTGTATCAAAATGTCGTCTTTCTCTTAGATTTGAAATTGTCATCATAAAATTAGTATATTTGAAGACATCGTTCATTGAATCAAAGTGCTCTCTTTCTTGTTTAAAGTGTTCAACAAAGGACCCATGGCTAAAACTCAACTTTATAAAACTTCCCAAAATCAGAATTTAAAGTTTCTTGTGTGTATAAAGTGCAGTAAAATGTCGCCTTTCTCATAGATTTGGAAACGTCTTCGCCAAATTAGTTTACTTCAAACGTGGTCTCTTTCTTGTTTAAAGTGTTCAACTAAGTACCGAAGGCTAAAACTCAACTTTTCAAAACTTCCCAAAATCAGAATTTAAACTTTCTTCTGTGTATAAAGTGCATCAAAAAGTCGTCTTTCTCCTAGATTTGGAAACGACATCATCAAATTAGTATACTTGAAGATATCGTTGATTGAATAAATATGGTCTCTTTCCTGTTTTAAATGTTCTACTATGGACCCATGCCTAAAACTCAACTTTTCAAAACTTCCCAAAATCAGAATTTAAACTTTCTTGTGTGTATAAAGTGCATCAAAATGTCATCTTTGTCCTAGATTTGAAATCGTCATCATCATTTAGTATATTTCAAGATGTCGTTGATTGAATCAAAGTGGTCTCTTTCTTGTTTAAAGAGTTCAACTGAGGACTCATGGCTAAAACTCAACTTTTTAAAACTTTCCAAAAACAGAATTTAAGCTTTTTTTGTGTGTATAAAGTGCATCAAAATGTCGTCTTTCTCCTAGATTTCGAAACGTCATCATCAAATTAGTGTACTTGAAGATATCGTTGATTGAATCAAAGTGGTCTCTTTCTTTTTTAAAGTGTTCAACTAAAGACCCATGGCTAAAATTCAACTATTGAAAACTTCCAAAAATCAGAATTTGAACTTTCTCCAGTGTATAAAGTGTATCAAAATGTCGTCTTTCACTGAGATTTGGAAACGTCATCGTCAAATTAGTTTACTTGAACATATCGTTGATTGAAATCAAAGTGGTGTCTTTCTTTTTTAAAGTGTTCAACTAAGGGCCCATGGCTAAAACTCAACTTTTGAAATCTTCCCAAAATCAGAATTTGAACTTTCTCGAGTGTATAAAGTGTATCAAAATGTCGTCTTTCTTGTGTGTATAAAGTGTATCAAAATGTTGTATTACTCCTAGATTTGAAATAGTCATCGTTAAATTAGCATACTTGAAGATATCGTTGACTGAATCAATATGGCCTCTTTCTTGCTTGAAGTGTTCAACTAAGGACCCATGGCTAGAACTCAACATTTGAAAACTTCCCAAAATCATAATTTAAACTTTCTTGTGTGTATAAAGTGCATCAAAATGTCGTATTTCTCCTAGATTTGAAATCATCATCATCAAATTAGTATACTTGAAGATATTTTTGATTGAATCAAAGTGGTCTCTTTCTTGTTTTAAGTGTTCTACTATGGACCCATGGTAAAACTCAACTTTTGAAAACCTCCCAAAATCAAGATTTGAACTTTCTTGAGCGTATAAAGTGTATCAAAATGTCGTCTTTCTCCTAGATTTGAAATTGTCATCATCAAATTAGTATATTTGAAGACATCGTTCATTGAATCAAAGTGTTATCTTTCTTGTTTAAAGTGTTCAACAAAGGACCCATGGCTAAAACTCAACTTTGTAAAACTTCCCAAAATCAGAATTTAAAGTTTCTTGTGTGTATAAAGTGCAGTAAAATGTCGCCTTTCTCATAGATTTGGAAATGTCTTCGCCAAATTAGTTTACTTCAATATATCGTTGATTGAATCAATGTGGTCTCTTTCTTGTTTAAAGTGTTCAACTAAGTACCGAAGGCTAAAACTCAACTTTTCAAAACTTCCCAAAATCAGAATTTAAACTTTCTTCTGTGTATAAAGTGCATCAAAAAGTCGTCTTTCTCCTAGATTTTGAAACGTCATCATCAAATTAGTATACTTGAAGATATCGTTGATTGAATAAATATGGTCTCTTTCTTGTTTTAAATGTTCTCCTATACCCATGCCTAAAACTCAACTTTTCAAAACTTCCCAAAATCAGAATTTAAACTTTCTTGTGTGTATAAAGTGCATCAAAATGTCGTCTTTGTCCTAGATTTGAAATCGTAATCATCATTTAGTATATTTCAAGATATCGTTGATTGAATCAAAGTGGTCTCTTTCTTGTTTAAAGAGTGCAACTAAGGACTCATGGCTAAAACTCAACTTTTTGAAACTTCCCAAAAACAGAATTTAAGCTTTTTTGTGTGTATAAAGTGTATCAAAATGTCGTCTTTCTCCTAGATTTGGAAACGTCATCGTCAAATTATTGTACTTATATAGTTGATTGAATCAAAGTGGTCTCTTTCTCTTTTAAAGTGTTCAACTAAAGACTCATGGCTAAAATTCAACTATTGAAAACTTCCAAAAATCAGAATTTGAACTTTCTCGAGTGTATAAAGTGTATCAAAATGTCGTCTTTCTCTGAGATTTGAAAACGTCATCGTCAAATTAGTTTACTTGAACATATCGTTGATTTATCAAAGTGGTCTCTTTCTTGTTTAAAGTGTTCAACTAAAGGCCCATTGCTAAACTCAACTTTTCAAAATCTCCCAAAAACAGAATTTAAACTTTCTTCTGTGTATAAAGTGCATCAAAAAGTCGTCTTTCTCCTAGATTTGGAAACGTCATCATCAAATTAGTATACTTGAAGATATCGTTGATTGAATAAACATGGTCTCTTTCTTGTTTTAAATGTTCTACTATGGACCCATGCCTAAAACTCAACTTTTGAAAACTGCCCAAAATCAGAATTTAAACTTTCTTGTGTGTATAAAGTGCATCAAAATGTCGTTTTTGTCCTAGATTTGAAATCGTCATCATCATTTAGTATATTTCAAGATATCGTTGATTGAATCAAAGTGGTCTCTTTCTTTTTTGAAGTTTTCAACTAAAGTCCCATGGCTAAAATTCAACTATTGAAAACTTCCAAAAATCAGAATTTGAACTTTCTCGAGTGTATAAAGTGTATCAAAATGTCGTCTTTCTCTTAGATTTGAAATTGTCATCATAAAATTAGTATATTTGAAGACATCGTTCATTGAATCAAAGTGCTCTCTTTCTTGTTTAAAGTGTTCAACAAAGGACCCATGGCTAAAACTCAACTTTATAAAACTTCCCAAAATCAGAATTTAAAGTTTCTTGTGTGTATAAAGTGCAGTAAAATGTCGCCTTTCTCATAGATTTGGAAACGTCTTCGCCAAATTAGTTTACTTCAAACGTGGTCTCTTTCTTGTTTAAAGTGTTCAACTAAGTACCGAAGGCTAAAACTCAACTTTTCAAAACTTCCCAAAATCAGAATTTAAACTTTCTTCTATGTATAAAGTGCATCAAAAAGTCGTCTTTCTCCTAGATTTGGAAACGACATCATCAAATTAGTATACTTGAAGATATCGTTGATTGAATAAATATGGTCTCTTTCCTGTTTTAAATGTTCTACTATGGACCCATGCCTAAAACTCAACTTTTCAAAACTTCCCAAAATCAGAATTTAAACTTTCTTGTGTGTATAAAGTGCATCAAAATGTCGTCTTTGTCCTAGATTTGAAATCGTCATCATCATTTAGTATATTTCAAGATATCGTTGATTGAATCAAAGTGGTCTCTTTGTTGTTTAAAGAGTGCAACTGAGGACTCATGGCTAAAACACAACTTTTTGAAACTTCCCAAAAACAGAATTTAAGCTTTTTTGTGTGTATAAAGTGTATCAAAATGTCGTCTTTCTCCTAGATTTGGAAACGTCATCGTCAAATTAGTGTACTTATATAGTTGATTGAATCAAAGTGGTCTCTTTCTCTTTTAAAGTGTTCAACTAAAGACTCATGGCTAAAATTCAACTATTGAAAACTTCCAAAAATCAGAATTTGAACTTTCTCGAGTGTATAAAGTGTATCAAAATGTCGTCTTTCTCTGAGATTTGAAAACGTCATCGTCAAATTAGTTTACTTGAACATATCGTTGATTTATCAAAGTGGTCTCTTTCTTGTTTAAAGTGTTCAACTAAAGGCCCATTGCTAAACTCAACTTTTGAAATCTTCCCAAAATCAGAATTTGAACTTTCTCGAGTGTATAAAATGTATCAAAATGTCGTCTTTCTTGTGTGTATAAAGTGTATCAAAATGTTGTATTACTCCTAGATTTGAAATAGTCATCGTTAAATTAGCATACTTGAAGATATCGTTGACTGATAAATGGTCTCTTTCTTGCTTGAAGTGTTCAACTAAGGACCCATGGCTAGAACACAACATTTGAAAACTTCCCAAAATCATAATTTAAACTTTCTTGTGTGTATAAAGTGCATCAAAATCTCGTCTTTCTCCTAGATTTGAAATCATTATCATCAAATTAGTATACTTGAAGATATTTTTGATTGAATCAAAGTGGTCTCTTTCTTGTTTTAAGTGTTCTACTATGGACCCATGGTAAAACTCAACTTTTGAAAACCTCCCAAAATCAAGATTTGAACTTTTTTGAGCGTATAAAGTGTATCAAAATGTCGTCTTTCTCCTAGATTTGAAATTGTCATCATCAAATTAGTATATTTGAAGACATCGTTCATTTAATCAAAGTGCTCTCTTTCTTGTTTAAAGTGTTCAACAAAGGACCCATGGCTAAAAATCAACTTTATAAAACTTCCCAAAATCAGAATTTAAAGTTTCTTGTGTGTATAAAGTGCAGTAAATTGTCGCCTTTCTCATAGATTTGGAAACGTCTTCGCCAAATTAGTTTACTTCATACGTGGTCTCTTTCTTGTTTAAAGTGTTCAACTAAGTACCGAAGGCTAAAACTCAACTTTTCAAAACTTCCCAAAATCAGAATTTAAACTTTCTTCTGTGTATAAAGTGCATCAAAAAGTCGTCTTTCTCCTAGATTTGGAAACGTCATCATCAAATTAGTATACTTGAAGATATCGTTGATTGAATAAATATGGTCTCTTTCTTGTTTTAAATGTTCTACTATGGACCCATGCCTAAAACTCAACTTTTGAAAACTTCCCAAAATCAGAATTTAAACTTTCTTGTGTGTATAAAGTGCATCAAAATGTCGTCTTTGTCCTAGATTTGAAATCGTCATCATCATTTAGTATATTTCAAGATATCGTTGGTTGAATCAAAGTGGTCTCTTTCTTGTTTAAAGAGTTCAACTAAGGGCTCATGGCTAAAACTCAACTTTTAAAAACTTCCCAAAAAAAGAATTTAAGCTTTTTTGTGTGCATAAAGTGCATCAAGATGTCGTCTTTCTCCTAGATTTGGAAACGTCATCGTCAAATTAGTGTACTTTAGGATATCGTTGATTGAATCAAAGTGGTCTCTTTCTTTTTTAAAGTGTTCAACTGAAGTCCCATGGCTAAAATTCAACTATTGAAAATTTCCAAAAATCAGAATTTGAACTTTCTCGAGTGTATAAAGTGTATCAAAATGTCGTCTTTCTCTGAGATTTGGAAACGTCATCGTCAAATTAGTTTACTTGAACATATCGTTGATTGAATCAAAGTGGTCTCTTTCTTGTTTAAAGTGTTCAACTAAGGGCCCATGGCTAAAACTCAACTTTTGAAATCTTCCCAAAATCAGAATTTGAACTTTCTCGAGTGTATAAAATGTATCAAAATGTCGTCTTTCTTGTGTGTATAAAGTGTATCAAAATGTTGTATTACTCCTAGATTAGAAATAGTCATCGTTAAATTAGCATACTTGAAGATATCGTTGACTGAATCAATATGGCCTCTTTCTTGCTTGAAGTGTTCAACTAAGGACCCATGGCTAGAACTCAACATTTGAAAACTTCCCAAAATCATAATTTAAACTTTCTTGTGTGTATAAAGTGCATCAAAATGTCGTATTTCTCCTAGATTTGAAATCATCATCATCAAATTAGTATACTTGAAGATATTTTTGATTGAATCAAAGTGGTCTCTTTCTTGTTTTAAGTGTTCTACTATGGACCCATGGTAAAACTCAACTTTTGAAAACCTCCCAAAATCAAGATTTGAACTTTCTTGAGCGTATAAAGTGTATCAAAATGTCGTCATTCTCCTAGATTTGAAATTGTCATCATCAAATTAGTATATTTGAAGACATCGTTCATTTAATCAAAGTGCTCTCTTTCTTGTTTAAAGTGTTCAACAAAAGACCCATGGCTAATACTCAACTTTGTAAAACTTCCCAAAATCAGTATTTAAAGTTTCTTGTGTGTATAAAGTGCAGTAAAATGTCGCCTTTCTCAAAGATTTGGAAACGTCTTCGCCAAATTAGTTTGCTTCAATATATCGTTGATTGAATCAACGTGGTCTCTTGTTTAAAGTGTTCAACTAAGTACCGAAGGCTAAAACTCAACTTTTCAAAACCTCCCAAAAACAGAATTTAAACTTTCTTCTGTGTATAAAGTGCATCAAAAAGTCGTCTTTCTCCTAGATTTGGAAACGTCATCATCAAATTAGTATACTTGAAGATATCGTTGATTGAATAAAGATGGTCTCTTTCTTGTTTTAAATGTTCTACTATGGACCCATGCCTAAAACTCAACTTTTGAAAACTGCCCAAAATCAGAATTTAAACTTTCTTGTGTGTAAAAAGTGCATCAAAATGTCGTTTTTGTCCTAGATTTGAAATCGTCATCATCATTTAGTATATTTCAAGATATCGTTGATTGAATCAAAGTGGTCTCTTTCTTTTTTGAAGTTTTCAACTAAAGTCCCATGGCTAAAATTCAACTATTGAAAACTTCCAAAAATCTGAATTTGAACTTTCTCGAGTGTATAAAGTGTATCAAAATGTCGTCTTTCTCTTAGATTTGAAATTGTCATCATAAAATTAGTATATTTGAAGACATCGTTCATTGAATCAAAGTGCTCTCTTTCTTGTTTAAAGTGTTCAACAAAGGACCCATGGCTAAAACTCAACTTTATAAAACTTCCCAAAATCAGAATTTAAAGTTTCTTGTGTGTATAAAGTGCAGTAAAATGTCGCCTTTCTCATAGATTTGGAAACGTCTTCGCCAAATTAGTTTACTTCAAACGTGGTCTCTTTCTTGTTTAAAGTGTTCAACTAAGTACCGAAGGCTAAAACTCAACTTTTCAAAACTTCCCAAAATCAGAATTTAAACTTTCTTCTGTGTATAAAGTGCATCAAAAAGTCGTCTTTCTCCTAGATTTGGAAACGACATCATCAAATTAGTATACTTGAAGATATCGTTGATTGAATAAATATGGTCTCTTTCCTGTTTTAAATGTTCTACTATGGACCCATGCCTAAAACTCAACTTTTCAAAACTTCCCAAAATCAGAATTTAAACTTTCTTGTGTGTATAAAGTGCATCAAAATGTCATCTTTGTCCTAGATTTGAAATCGTCATCATCATTTAGTATATTTCAAGATGTCGTTGATTGAATCAAAGTGGTCTCTTTCTTGTTTAAAGAGTTCAACTGAGGACTCATGGCTAAAACTCAACTTTTTAAAACTTTCCAAAAACAGAATTTAAGCTTTTTTTGTGTGTATAAAGTGCATCAAAATGTCGTCTTTCTCCTAGATTTCGAAACGTCATCATCAAATTAGTGTACTTGAAGATATCGTTGATTGAATCAAAGTGGTCTCTTTCTTTTTTAAAGTGTTCAACTAAAGACCCATGGCTAAAATTCAACTATTGAAAACTTCCAAAAATCAGAATTTGAACTTTCTCCAGTGTATAAAGTGTATCAAAATGTCGTCTTTCTCTGAGATTTGGAAATGTCATCGTCAAATTAGTTTACTTGAACATATCGTTGATTGAAATCAAAGTGGTGTCTTTCTTTTTTAAAGTGTTCAACTAAGGGCCCATGGCTAAAACTCAACTTTTGAAATCTTCCCAAAATCAGAATTTGAACTTTCTCGAGTGTATAAAGTGTATCAAAATGTCGTCTTTCTTGTGTGTATAAAGTGTATCAAAATGTTGTATTACTCCTAGATTTGAAATAGTCATCGTTAAATTAGCATACTTGAAGATATCGTTGACTGAATCAATATGGCCTCTTTCTTGCTTGAAGTGTTCAACTAAGGACCCATGGCTAGAACTCAACATTTGAAAACTTCCCAAAATCATAATTTAAACTTTCTTGTGTGTATAAAGTGCATCAAAATGTCGTATTTCTCCTAGATTTGAAATCATCATCATCAAATTAGTATACTTGAAGATATTTTTGATTGAATCAAAGTGGTCTCTTTCTTGTTTTAAGTGTTCTACTATGGACCCATGGTAAAACTCAACTTTTGAAAACCTCCCAAAATCAAGATTTGAACTTTCTTGAGCGTATAAAGTGTATCAAAATGTCGTCTTTCTCCTAGATTTGAAATTGTCATCATCAAATTAGTATATTTGAAGACATCGTTCATTGAATCAAAGTGTTATCTTTCTTGTTTAAAGTGTTCAACAAAGGACCCATGGCTAAAACTCAACTTTGTAAAACTTCCCAAAATCAGAATTTAAAGTTTCTTGTGTGTATAAAGTGCAGTAAAATGTCGCCTTTCTCATAGATTTGGAAATGTCTTCGCCAAATTAGTTTACTTCAATATATCGTTGATTGAATCAATGTGGTCTCTTTCTTGTTTAAAGTGTTCAACTAAGTACCGAAGGCTAAAACTCAACTTTTCAAAACTTCCCAAAATCAGAATTTAAACTTTCTTCTGTGTATAAAGTGCATCAAAAAGTCGTCTTTCTCCTAGATTTGGAAACGTCATCATCAAATTAGTATACTTGAAGATATCGTTGATTGAATAAATATGGTCTCTTTCTTGTTTTAAATGTTCTACTATACCCATGCCTAAAACTCAACTTTTCAAAACTTCCCAAAATCAGAATTTAAACTTTCTTGTGTGTATAAAGTGCATCAAAATGTCGTCTTTGTCCTAGATTTGAAATAGTAATCATCATTTAGTATATTTCAAGATATCGTTGATTGAATCAAAGTGGTCTCTTTCTTGTTTAAAGAGTGCAACTAAGGACTCATGGCTAAAACTCAACTTTTTGAAACTTCCCAAAAACAGAATTTAAGCTTTTTTGTGTGTATAAAGTGTATCAAAATGTCGTCTTTCTCCTAGATTTGGAAACGTCATCGTCAAATTATTGTACTTATATAGTTGATTGAATCAAAGTGGTCTCTTTCTCTTTTAAAGTGTTCAACTAAAGACTCATGGCTAAAATTCAACTATTGAAAACTTCCAAAAATCAGAATTTGAACTTTCTCGAGTGTATAAAGTGTATCAAAATGTCGTCTTTCTCTGAGATTTGAAAACGTCATCGTCAAATTAGTTTACTTGAACATATCGTTGATTTATCAAAGTGGTCTCTTTCTTGTTTAAAGTGTTCAACTAAAGGCCCATTGCTAAACTCAACTTTTGAAATCTTCCCAAAATCAGAATTTGAACTTTCTCGAGTGTATAAAATGTATCAAAATGTCGTCTTTCTTGTGTGTATAATGTGTATCAAAATGTTGTATTACTCCTAGATTTGAAATAGTCATCGTTAAATTAGCATACTTGAAGATATCGTTGACTGAATCAATATGGTCTCTTTCTTGCTTGAAGTGTTCAACTAAGGACCCATGGCTAGAACACAACATTTGAAAACTTCCCAAAATCATAATTTAAACTTTCTTGTGTGTATAAAGTGCATCAAAATGTCGTCTTTCTCCTAGATTTGAAATCATTATCATCAAATTAGTATACTTGAAGATATTTTTGATTGAATCAAAGTGGTCTCTTTCTTGTTTTAAGTGTTCTACTATGGACCCATGGTAAAACTCAACTTTTGAAAACCTCCCAAAATCAAGATTTGAATTTTCTTGAGCGTATAAAGTGTATCAAAATGTCGTCTTTCTCCTAGATTTGAAATTGTCATCATCAAATTAGTATATTTAAGACATCGTTCATTTAATCAAAGTGCTCTCTTTCTTGTTTAAAGTGTTCAACAAAGGACCCATGGCTAAAACTCAGCTTTGTAAAACTTCCCAAAATCAGAATTTAAAGTTTCTTGTGTGTATAAAGTGCAGTAAAATGTCGCCTTTCTCATAGATTTGGAAACGTCTTCGCCAAATTAGTTTGCTTCAATATATCGTTGATTGAATCAACGTGGTCTCTTGTTTA
The DNA here is from genome assembly GCA_036245055.1 of Diospyros kaki. Classification (NCBI taxonomy): domain Eukaryota; kingdom Viridiplantae; phylum Streptophyta; class Magnoliopsida; order Ericales; family Ebenaceae; genus Diospyros; species Diospyros kaki. The sequence continues at coordinate 17,026,046 of BSEG01000014.1, forward strand.
AAGTGTTCAACTAAGTACCGAAGGCTAAAACTCAACTTTTCAAAATCTCCCAAAAACAGAATTTAAACTTTCTTCTGTGTATAAAGTGCATCAAAAAGTCGTCTTTGTCCTAGATTTGAAATCGTCATCATCATTTAGTATATTTCAAGATGTCGTTGATTGAATCAAAGTGGTCTCTTTCTTGTTTAAAGAGTTCAACTGAGGACTCATGGCTAAAACTCAACTTTTTAAAACTTCCCAAAAACAGAATTTAAGCTTTTTTTGTGTGTATAAAGTGCATCAAAATGTCGTCTTTCTCCTAGATTTCGAAACGTCATCATCAAATTAGTGTACTTGAAGATATCGTTGATTGAATCAAAGTGGTCTCTTTCTTTTTTAAAGTGTTCAACTAAAGACCCATGGCTAAAATTCAACTATTGAAAACTTCCAAAAATCAGAATTTGAACTTTCTCGAGTGTATAAAGTGTATCAAAATGTCGTCTTTCTCTGAGATTTGGAAACGTCATCGTCAAATTAGTTTACTTGAACATATCGTTGATTGAAATCAAAGTGGTCTCTTTCTTGTTTAAAGTGTTCAACTAAGGGCCCATGGCTAAAACTCAACTTTTGAAATCTTCCCAAAATCAGAATTTGAACTTTCTCGAGTGTATAACGTGTATCAAAATGTCGTCTTTCTTGTGTGTATAAAGTGTATCAAAATGTTGTATTACTCCTAGATTTGAAATAGTCATCGTTAAATTAGCATACTTGAAGATATCGTTGACTGAATCAATATGGTCTCTTTCTTGCTTGAAGTGTTCAACTAAGGACCCATGGCTAGAACACAACATTTGAAAACTTCCCAAAATCATAATTTAAACTTTCTTGTGTGTATAAAGTGCATCAAAATGTCGTCTTTCTCCTAGATTTGAAATCATTATCATCAAATTAGTACACTTGAAGATATTTTTGATTGAATCAAAGTGGTCTCTTTCTTGTTTTAAGTGTTCTACTATGGACCCATGGTAAAACTCAACTTTTGAAAACCTCCCAAAATCAAGATTTGAATTTTCTTGAGCGTATAAAGTGTATCAAAATGTCGTCTTTCTCCTAGATTTGAAATTGTCATCATCAAATTAGTATATTTGAAGACATCGTTCATTTAATCAAAGTGCTCTCTTTCTTGTTTAAAGTGTTCAACAAAGGACCCATGGCTAAAACTCAACTTTGTAAAACTTTCCAAAATCAGAATTTAAAGTTTCTTGTGTGTATAAAGTGCAGTAAAATGTCGCCTTTCTCATAGATTTGGAAACGTCTTCGCCAAATTAGTTTGCTTCAATATATCGTTGATTGAATCAACGTGGTCTCTTGTTTAAAGTGTTGAACTAAGTACCGAAGGCTAAAACTCAACTTTTCAAAATCTCCCAAAAACAGAATTTAAACTTTCTTCTGTGTATAAAGTGCATCAAAAAGTCGTCTTTCTCCTAGATTTGGAAACGTCATCATCAAATTAGTATACTTGAAGATATCGTTGATTGAATAAAGATGGTCTCTTTCTTGTTTTAAATGTTCTACTATGGACCCATGCCTAAAACTCAACTTTTGAAAACTGCCCAAAATCAGAATTTAAACTTTCTTGTGTGTATAAAGTGCATCAAAATGTCGTTTTTGTCCTTGATTTGAAATCGTCATCATCATTTAGTATATTTCAAGATATCGTTGATTGAATCAAAGTGGTCTCTTTCTTTTTTGAAGTTTTCAACTAAAGTCCCATGGCTAAAATTCAACTATTGAAAACTTCCAAAAATCAGAATTTGAACTTTCTCGAGTGTATAAAGTGTATCAAAATGTCGTCTTTCTCTTAGATTTGAAATTGTCATCATAAAATTAGTATATTTGAAGACATCGTTCATTGAATCAAAGTGCTCTCTTTCTTGTTTAAAGTGTTCAACAAAGGACCCATCGCTAAAACTCAACTTTATATAACTTCCCAAAATCAGAATTTAAAGTTTCTTGTGTGTATAAAGTGCAGTAAAATGTCGCCTTTCTCATAGATTTGGAAATGTCTTCGCCAAATTAGTTTACTTCAATATATCGTTGATTGAATCAATGTGGTCTCTTTCTTGTTTAAAGTGTTCAACTAAGTACCGAAGGCTAAAACTCAACTTTTCAAAACTTCCCAAAATCAGAATTTAAACTTTCTTCTGTGTATAAAGTGCATCAAAAAGTCGTCTTTCTCCTAGATTTGGAAACGTCATCATCAAATTAGTATACTTGAAGATATCGTTGATTGAATAAATATGGTCTCTTTCTTGTTTTAAATGTTCTACTATACCCATGCCTAAAACTCAACTTTTCAAAACTTCCCAAAATCAGAATTTAAACTTTCTTGTGTGTATAAAGTGCATCAAAATGTCGTCTTTGTCCTAGATTTGAAATCGTCATCATCATTTAGTATATTTCAAGATATCGTTGATTGAATCAAAGTGGTCTCTTTCTTGTTTAAAGAGTGCAACTAAGGACTCATGGCTAAAACTCAACTTTTTGAAACTTCCCAAAAACAGAATTTAAGCTTTTTTGTGTGTATAAAGTGTATCAAAATGTCGTCTTTCTCCTAGATTTGGAAACGTCATCGTCAAATTAGTGTACTTATATTGTTGTTCAACAAAGGACCCAAGGCTAAAACTCAACTTTGTAAAACTTCCCAAAATCAGAATTTAAAGTTTCTTGTGTGTATAAAGTGCAGTAAAATGTCGCCTTTCTCATAGATTTGGAAACGTCTTCGCCAAATTAGTTTGCTTCAATATATCGTTGATTGAATCAACGTGGTCTCTTGTTTAAAGTGTTCAACTAAGTATCGAAGGCTAAAACTCAACTTTATAAAACTTCCCAAAATCAGAATTTAAAGTTTCTTGTGTGTATAAAGTGCAGTAAAATGTCGCCTTTCTCATAGATTTGGAAACGTCTTCGCCAAATTAGTTTACTTCAAACGTGGTCTCTTTCTTGTTTAAAGTGTTCAACTAAGTACCGAAGGCTAAAACTCAACTTTTCAAAACTTCCCAAAATCAGAATTTAAACTTTCTTCTGTGTATAAAGTGCATCAAAAAGTCGTCTTTCTCCTAGATTTGGAAACGACATCATCAAATTAGTATACTTGAAGATATCGTTGATTGAATAAATATGGTCTCTTTCCTGTTTTAAATGTTCTACTATGGACCCATGCCTAAAACTCAACTTTTCAAAACTTCCCAAAATCAGAATTTAAACTTTCTTGTGTGTATAAAGTGCATCAAAATGTCGTCTTTGTCCGAGATTTGAAATCGTCATCATCATTTAGTATATTTCAAGATATCGTTGATTGAATCAAAGTGGTCTCTTTCTTGTTTAAAGAGTGCAACTGAGGACTCATGGCTAAAACTCAACTTTTTAAAACTTCCCAAAAACAGAATTTAAGCTTTTTTGTGTGTATAAAGTGTATCAAAATGTCGTCTTTCTCCTAGATTTGGAAACGTCATCGTCAAATTAGTGTACTTATATAGTTGATTGAATCAAAGTGGTCTCTTTCTCTTTTAAAGTGTTCAACTAAAGACTCATGGCTAAAATTCAACTATTGAAAACTTCCAAAAATCAGAATTTGAACTTTCTCGAGTGTATAAAGTGTATCAAAATGTCGTCTTTCTCTGAGATTTGAAAACGTCATCGTCAAATTAGTTTACTTGAACATATCGTTGATTTATCAAAGTGGTCTCTTTCTTGTTTAAAGTGTTCAACTAAAGGCCCATTGCTAAACTCAACTTTTGAAATCTTCCCAAAATCAGAATTTGAACTTTCTCGAGTGTATAAAATGTATCAAAATGTCGTCTTTCTTGTGTGTATAATGTGTATCAAAATGTTGTCTTACTCCTAGATTTGAAATAGTCATCGTTAAATTAGCATACTTGAAGATATCGTTGACTGAATCAATATGGTCTCTTTCTTGCTTGAAGTGTTCAACTAAGGACCCATGGCTAGAACACAACATTTGAAAACTTCCCAAAATCATAATTTAAACTTTCTTGTGTGTATAAAGTGCATCAAAATGTCGTCTTTCTCCTAGATTTGAAATCATTATCATCAAATTAGTATACTTGAAGATATTTTTGATTGAATCAAAGTGGTCTCTTTCTTGTTTTAAGTGTTCTACTATGGACCCATGGTAAAACTCAACTTTTGAAAACCTCCCAAAATCAAGATTTGAATTTTCTTGAGCGTATAAAGTGTATCAAAATGTCGTCTTTCTCCTAGATTTGAAATTGTCATCATCAAATTAGTATATTTAAGACATCGTTCATTTAATCAAAGTGCTCTCTTTCTTGTTTAAAGTGTTCAACAAAGGACCCATGGCTAAAACTCAGCTTTGTAAAACTTCCCAAAATCAGAATTTAAAGTTTCTTGTGTGTATAAAGTGCAGTAAAATGTCGCCTTTCTCATAGATTTGGAAACGTCTTCGCCAAATTAGTTTGCTTCAATATATCGTTGATTGAATCAACGTGGTCTCTTGTTTAAAGTGTTCAACTAAGTACCGAAGGCTAAAACTCAACTTTTCAAAATCTCCCAAAAACAGAATTTAAACTTTCTTCTGTGTATAAAGTGCATCAAAAAGTCGTCTTTGTCCTAGATTTGAAATCGTCATCATCATTTAGTATATTTCAAGATGTCGTTGATTGAATCAAAGTGGTCTCTTTCTTGTTTAAAGAGTTCAACTGAGGACTCATGGCTAAAACTCAACTTTTTAAAACTTCCCAAAAACAGAATTTAAGCTTTTTTTGTGTGTATAAAGTGCATCAAAATGTCGTCTTTCTCCTAGATTTCGAAACGTCATCATCAAATTAGTGTACTTGAAGATATCGTTGATTGAATCAAAGTGGTCTCTTTCTTTTTTAAAGTGTTCAACTAAAGACCCATGGCTAAAATTCAACTATTGAAAACTTCCAAAAATCAGAATTTGAACTTTCTCGAGTGTATAAAGTGTATCAAAATGTCGTCTTTCTCTGAGATTTGGAAACGTCATCGTCAAATTAGTTTACTTGAACATATCGTTGATTGAAATCAAAGTGGTCTCTTTCTTGTTTAAAGTGTTCAACTAAGGGCCCATGGCTAAAACTCAACTTTTGAAATCTTCCCAAAATCAGAATTTGAACTTTCTCGAGTGTATAACGTGTATCAAAATGTCGTCTTTCTTGTGTGTATAAAGTGTATCAAAATGTTGTATTACTCCTAGATTTGAAATAGTCATCGTTAAATTAGCATACTTGAAGATATCGTTGACTGAATCAATATGGTCTCTTTCTTGCTTGAAGTGTTCAACTAAGGACCCATGGCTAGAACACAACATTTGAAAACTTCCCAAAATCATAATTTAAACTTTCTTGTGTGTATAAAGTGCATCAAAATGTCGTCTTTCTCCTAGATTTGAAATCATTATCATCAAATTAGTACACTTGAAGATATTTTTGATTGAATCAAAGTGGTCTCTTTCTTGTTTTAAGTGTTCTACTATGGACCCATGGTAAAACTCAACTTTTGAAAACCTCCCAAAATCAAGATTTGAATTTTCTTGAGCGTATAAAGTGTATCAAAATGTCGTCTTTCTCCTAGATTTGAAATTGTCATCTTCAAATTAGTATATTTGAAGACATCGTTCATTTAATCAAAGTGCTCTCTTTCTTGTTTAAAGTGTTCAACAAAGGACCCATGGCTAAAACTCAACTTTGTAAAACTTTCCAAAATCAGAATTTAAAGTTTCTTGTGTGTATAAAGTGCAGTAAAATGTCGCCTTTCTCATAGATTTGGAAACGTCTTCGCCAAATTAGTTTGCTTCAATATATCGTTGATTGAATCAACGTGGTCTCTTGTTTAAAGTGTTGAACTAAGTACCGAAGGCTAAAACTCAACTTTTCAAAATCTCCCAAAAATAGAATTTAAACTTTCTTCTGTGTATAAAGTGCATCAAAAAGTCGTCTTTCTCCTAGATTTGGAAACGTCATCATCAAATTAGTATACTTGAAGATATCGTTGATTGAATAAAGATGGTCTCTTTCTTGTTTTAAATGTTCTACTATGGACCCATGCCTAAAACTCAACTTTTGAAAACTGCCCAAAATCAGAATTTAAACTTTCTTGTGTGTATAAAGTGCATCAAAATGTCGTTTTTGTCCTTGATTTGAAATCGTCATCATCATTTAGTATATTTCAAGATATCGTTGATTGAATCAAAGTGGTCTCTTTCTTTTTTGAAGTTTTCAACTAAAGTCCCATGGCTAAAATTCAACTATTGAAAACTTCCAAAAATCAGAATTTGAACTTTCTCGAGTGTATAAAGTGTATCAAAATGTCGTCTTTCTCTTAGATTTGAAATTGTCATCATAAAATTAGTATATTTGAAGACATCGTTCATTGAATCAAAGTGCTCTCTTTCTTGTTTAAAGTGTTCAACAAAGGACCCATCGCTAAAACTCAACTTTATATAACTTCCCAAAATCAGAATTTAAAGTTTCTTGTGTGTATAAAGTGCAGTAAAATGTCGGCTTTCTCATAGATTTGGAAACGTCTTCGCCAAATTAGTTTACTTCAAACGTGGTCTCTTTCTTGTTTAAAGTGTTCAACTAAGTACCGAAGGCTAAAACTCAACTTTTCAAAACTTCCCAAAATCAGAATTTAAACTTTCTTCTGTGTATAAAGTGCATCAAAAAGTCATTTTTCTCCTAGATTTGGAAACGACATCATCAAATTAGTATACTTGAAGATATCGTTGATTGAATAAATATGGTCTCTTTCCTGTTTTAAATGTTCTACTATGGACCCATGCCTAAACTCAACTTTTCAAAACTTCCCAAAATCAGAATTTAAAGTTTCTTGTGTGTATAAAGTGCATCAAAATGTCGTCTTTGTCCTAGATTTGAAATCGTCATCATCATTTAGTATATTTCAAGATGTCGTTGATTGAATCAAAGTGGTCTCTTTCTTGTTTAAAGAGTTCAACTGAGGACTCATGGCTAAAACTCAACTTTTTAAAACTTCCCAAAAACAGAATTTAAGCTTTTTTTGTGTGTATAAAGTGCATCAAAATGTCGTCTTTCTCCTAGATTTCGAAACGTCATCATCAAATTAGTGTACTTGAAGATATCGTTGATTGAATCAAAGTGGTCTCTTTCTTTTTTAAAGTGTTCAACTAAAGACCCATGGCTAAAATTCAACTATTGAAAACTTCCAAAAATCAGAATTTGAACTTTCTCGAGTGTATAAAGTGTATCAAAATGTCGTCTTTCTCTGAGATTTGGAAACGTCATCGTCAAATTAGTTTACTTGAACATATCGTTGATTGAAATCAAAGTGGTGTCTTTCTTGTTTAAAGTGTTCAACTAAGGGCCCATGGCTAAAACTCAACTTTTGAAATCTTCCCAAAATCAGAATTTGAACTTTCTCGAGTGTATAAAGTGTATCAAAATGTCGTCTTTCTTGTGTGTATAAAGTGTATCAAAATGTTGTATTACTCCTAGATTTGAAATAGTCATCGTTAAATTAGCATACTTGAAGATATCGTTGACTGAATCAATATGGCCTCTTTCTTGCTTGAAGTGTTCAACTAAGGACCCATGGCTAGAACTCAACATTTGAAAACTTCCCAAAATCATAATTTAAACTTTCTTGTGTGTATAAAGTGCATCAAAATGTCGTATTTCTCCTATATTTGAAATCATCATCATCAAATTAGTATACTTGAAGATATTTTTGATTGAATCAAAGTGGTCTCTTTCTTGTTTTAAGTGTTCTACTATGGACCCATGGTAAAACTCAACTTTTGAAAACCTCCCAAAATCAAGATTTGAACTTTCTTGAGCGTATAAAGTGTATCAAAATGTCGTCTTTTTCCTAGATTTGAAATTGTCATCATCAAATTAGTATATTTGAAGACATCGTTCATTGAATCAAAGTGTTATCTTTCTTGTTTAAAGTGTTCAACAAAGGACCCATGGCTAAAACTCAACTTTGTAAAACTTCCCAAAATCAGAATTTAAAGTTTCTTGTGTGTATAAAGTGCAGTAAAATGTCACCTTTCTCATAGATTTGGAAATGTTTTCGCCAAATTAGTTTACTTCAATATATCGTTGATTGAATCAATGTGGTCTCTTTCTTGTTTAAAGTGTTCAACTAAGTACCGAAGGCTAAAACTCAACTTTTCAACATCTCCCAAAAACAGAATTTAAACTTTCTTCTGTGTATAAAGTGCATCAAAAAGTCGTCTTTCTCCTAGATTTGGAAACGTCATCATCAAATTAGTATACTTGAAGATATCGTTGATTGAATAAAGATGGTCTCTTTCTTGTTTTAAATGTTCTACTATGGACCCATGCCTAAAACTCAACTTTTGAAAACTGCCCAAAATCAGAATTTAAACTTTCTTGTGTGTATAAAGTGCATCAAAATGTCGTTTTTGTCCTAGATTTGAAATCGTCATCATCATTTAGTATATTTCAAGATATCGTTGATTGAATCAAAGTGGTCTCTTTCTTTTTTGAAGTTTTCAACTAAAGTCCCATGGCTAAAATTCAACTATTGAAAACTTCCAAAAATCAGAATTTGAACTTTCTCGAGTGTATAAAGTGTATCAAAATGTCGTCTTTCTCTTAGATTTGAAATTGTCATCATAAAATTAGTATATTTGAAGACATCGTTCATTGAATCAAAGTGCTCTCTTTCTTGTTTAAAGTGTTCAACAAAGGACCCATGGCTAAAACTCAACTTTATAAAACTTCCCAAAATCAGAATTTAAAGTTTCTTGTGTGTATAAAGTGCAGTAAAATGTCGCCTTTCTCATAGATTTGGAAACGTCTTCGCCAAATTAGTTTACTTCAAACGTGGTCTCTTTCTTGTTTAAAGTGTTCAACTAAGTACCGAAGGCTAAAACTCAACTTTTCAAAACTTCCCAAAATCAGAATTTAAACTTTCTTCTGTGTATAAAGTGCATCAAAAAGTCGTCTTTCTCCTAGATTTGGAAACGACATCATCAAATTAGTATACTTGAAGATATCGTTGATTGAATAAATATGGTCTCTTTCCTGTTTTAAATGTTCTACTATGGACCCATGCCTAAAACTCAACTTTTCAAAACTTCCCAAAATCAGAATTTAAACTTTCTTGTGTGTATAAAGTGCATCAAAATGTCGTCTTTGTCCTAGATTTGAAATCGTCATCATCATTTAGTATATTTCAAGATATCGTTGATTGAATCAAAGTGGTCTCTTTGTTGTTTAAAGAGTGCAACTGAGGACTCATGGCTAAAACTCAACTTTTTGAAACTTCCCAAAAACAGAATTTAAGCTTTTTTGTGTGTATAAAGTGTATCAAAATGTCGTCTTTCTCCTAGATTTGGAAACGTCATCGTCAAATTAGTGTACTTATATAGTTGATTGAATCAAAGTGGTCTCTTTCTCTTTTAAAGTGTTCAACTAAAGACTCATGGCTAAAATTCAACTATTGAAAACTTCCAAAAATCAGAATTTGAACTTTCTCGAGTGTATAAAGTGTATCAAAATGTCGTCTTTCTCTGAGATTTGAAAACGTCATCGTCAAATTAGTTTACTTGAACATATCGTTGATTTATCAAAGTGGTCTCTTTCTTGTTTAAAGTGTTCAACTAAAGGCCCATTGCTAAACTCAACTTTTGAAATCTTCCCAAAATCAGAATTTGAACTTTCTCGAGTGTATAAAATGTATCAAAATGTCGTCTTTCTTGTGTGTATAAAGTGTATCAAAATGTTGTATTACTCCTAGATTTGAAATAGTCATCATTAAATTAGCATACTTGAAGATATCGTTGACTGAATCAATATGGTCTCTTTCTTGCTTGAAGTGTTCAACTAAGGACCCATGGCTAGAACACAACATTTGAAAACTTCCCAAAATCATAATTTAAACTTTCTTGTGTGTATAAAGTGCATCAAAATGTCGTCTTTCTCCTAGATTTGAAATCATTATCATCAAATTAGTATACTTGAAGATATTTTTGATTGAATCAAAGTGGTCTCTTTCTTGTTTTAAGTGTTCTACTATGGACCCATGGTAAAACTCAACTTTTGAAAACCTCCCAAAATCAAGATTTGAACTTTCTTGAGCGTATAAAGTGTATCAAAATGTCGTCATTCTCCTAGATTTGAAATTGTCATCATCAAATTAGTATATTTGAAGACATCGTTCATTTAATCAAAGTGCTCTCTTTCTTGTTTAAAGTGTTCAACAAAGGACCCATGGCTAAAACTCAACTTTGTAAAACTTTCCAAAATCAGAATTTAAAGTTTCTTGTGTGTATAAAGTGCAGTAAAATGTCGCCTTTCTCATAGATTTGGAAACGTCTTCGCCAAATTAGTTTGCTTCAATATATCGTTGATTGAATCAACGTGGTCTCTTGTTTAAAGTGTTCAACTAAGTACCGAAGGCTAAAACTCAACTTTTCAAAATCTCCCAAAAACAGAATTTAAACTTTCTTCTGTGTATAAAGTGCATCAAAAAGTCGTCTTTCTCCTAGATTTGGAAACGTCATCATCAAATTAGTATACTTGAAGATATCGTTGATTGAATAAAGATGGTCTCTTTCTTGTTTTAAATGTTCTACTATGGACCCATGCCTAAAACTCAACTTTTGAAAACTGCCCAAAATCAGAATTTAAACTTTCTTGTGTGTATAAAGTGCATCAAAATGTCGTTTTTGTCCTAGATTTGAAATCGTCATCATCATTTAGTATATTTCAAGATATCGTTGATTGAATCAAAGTGGTCTCTTTCTTTTTTGAAGTTTTCAACTAAAGTCCCATGGCTAAAATTCAACTATTGAAAACTTCCAAAAATCAGAATTTGAACTTTCTCGAGTGTATAAAGTGTATCAAAATGTCGTCTTTCTCTTAGATTTGAAATTGTCATCATAAAATTAGTATATTTGAAGACATCGTTCATTGAATCAAAGTGCTCTCTTTCTTGTTTAAAGTGTTCAACAAAGGACCCATGGCTAAAACTCAACTTTATAAAACTTCCCAAAATCAGAATTTAAAGTTTCTTGTGTGTATAAAGTGCAGTAAAATGTCGCCTTTCTCATAGATTTGGAAACGTCTTCGCCAAATTAGTTTACTTCAAACGTGGTCTCTTTCTTGTTTAAAGTGTTCAACTAAGCACCGAAGGCTAAAACTCAACTTTTCAAAACTTCCCAAAATCAGAATTTAAACTTTCTTCTGTGTATAAAGTGCATCAAAAAGTCGTCTTTCTCCTAGATTTGGAAACGACATCATCAAATTAGTATACTTGAAGATATCGTTGATTGAATAAATATGGTCTCTTTCCTGTTTTAAATGTTCTACTATGGACCCATGCCTAAAACTCAACTTTTCAAAACTTCCCAAAATCAGAATTTAAACTTTCTTGTGTGTATAAAGTGCATCAAAATGTCGTCTTTGTCCTAGATTTGAAATCGTCATCATCATTTAGTATATTTCAAGATGTCGTTGATTGAATCAAAGTGGTCTCTTTCTTGTTTAAAGAGTTCAACTGAGGACTCATGGCTAAAACTCAACTTTTTAAAACTTTCCAAAAACAGAATTTAAGCTTTTTTTGTGTGTATAAAGTGCATCAAAATGTCGTCTTTCTCCTAGATTTCGAAACGTCATCATCAAATTAGTGTACTTGAAGATATCGTTGATTGAATCAAAGTGGTCTCTTTCTTTTTTAAAGTGTTCAACTAAAGACCCATGGCTAAAATTCAACTATTGAAAACTTCCAAAAATCAAAATTTGAACTTTCTCGAGTGTATAAAGTGTATCAAAATGTCGTCTTTCTCTGAGATTTGGAAACGTCATCGTCAAATTAGTTTACACTTGAACATATCGTTGATTGAAATCAAAGTGGTGTCTTTCTTTTTTAAAGTGTTCAACTAAGGGCCCATGGCTAAAATTCAACTTTTGAAATCTTCCCAAAATCAGAATTTGAACTTTCTCGAGTGTATAAAGTGTATCAAAATGTCGTCTTTCTTGTGTGTATAAAGTGTATCAAAATGTTGTATTACTCCTAGATTTGAAATAGTCATCGTTAAATTAGCATACTTGAAGATATCGTTGACTGAATCAATATGGCCTCTTTCTTGCTTGAAGTGTTCAACTAAGGACCCATGGCTAGAACTCAACATTTGAAAACTTCCCAAAATCATAATTTAAACTTTCTTGTGTGTATAAAGTGCATCAAAATGTCGTATTTCTCCTAGATTTGAAATCATCATCATCAAATTAGTATACTTGAAGATATTTTTGATTGAATCAAAGTGGTCTCTTTCTTGTTTTAAGTGTTCTACTATGGACCCATGGTAAAACTCAACTTTTGAAAACCTCCCAAAATCAAGATTAGAACTTTCTTGAGCGTATAAAGTGTATCAAAATGTCGTCTTTCTCCTAGATTTGAAATTGTCATCATCAAATTAGTATATTTGAAGACATCGTTCATTGAATCAAAGTGTTATCTTTCTTGTTTAAAGTGTTCAACAAAGGACCCATGGCTAAAACTCAACTTTGTAAAACTTCCCAAAATCAGAATTTAAAGTTTCTTGTGTGTATAAAGTGCAGTAAAATGTCGCCTTTCTCATAGATTTGGAAATGTCTTCGCCAAATTAGTTTACTTCAATATATCGTTGATTGAATCAATGTGGTCTCTTTCTTGTTTAAAGTGTTCAACTAAGTACCGAAGGCTAAAACTCAACTTTTCAAAACTTCCCAAAATCAGAATTTAAACTTTCTTCTGTGTATAAAGTGCATCAAAAAGTCGTCTTTCTCCTAGATTTGGAAACGTCATCATCAAATTAGTATACTTGAAGATATCGTTGATTGAATAAATATGGTCTCTTTCTTGTTTTAAATGTTCTACTATACCCATGCCTAAAACTCAACTTTTGAAAACTTCCCAAAATCAGAATTTAAACTTTCTTGTGTGTATAAAGTGCATCAAAATGTCGTCTTTGTCCTAGATTTGAAATCGTCATCATCATTTAGTATATTTCAAGATATCGTTGATTGAATCAAAGTGGTCTCTTTGTTGTTTAAAGAGTGCAACTGAGGACTCATGGCTAAAACTCAACTTTTTGAAACTTCCCAAAAACAGAATTTAAGCTTTTTTGTGTGTATAAAGTGTATCAAAATGTCGTCTTTCTCCTAGATTTGGAAACGTCATCGTCAAATTAGTGTACTTATATAGTTGATTGAATCAAAGTGGTCTCTTTCTCTTTTAAAGTGTTCAACTAAAGACTCATGGCTAAAATTCAACTATTGAAAACTTCCAAAAATCAGAATTTGAACTTTCTCGAGTGTATAAAGTATATCAAAATGTCGTCTTTCTCTGAGATTTGAAAACGTCATCGTCAAATTAGTTTACTTGAACATATCGTTGATTTATCAAAGTGGTCTCTTTCTTGTTTAAAGTGTTCAACTAAAGGCCCATTGCTAAACTCAACTTTTGAAATCTTCCCAAAATCAGAATTTGAACTTTCTCGAGTGTATAAAATGTATCAAAATGTCGTCTTTCTTGTGTGTATAAAGTGTATCAAAATGTTGTATTACTCCTAGATTTGAAATAGTCATCGTTAAATTAGCATACTTGAAGATATCGTTGACTGAATCAATATGGTCTCTTTCTTGCTTGAAGTGTTCAACTAAGGACCCATGGCTAGAACACAACATTTGAAAACTTCCCAAAATCATAATTTAAACTTTCTTGTGTGTATAAAGTGCATCAAAATGTCGTCTTTCTCCTAGATTTGAAATCATTATCATCAAATTAGTATACTTGAAGATATTTTTGATTGAATCAAAGTGGTCTCTTTCTTGTTTTAAGTGTTCTACTATGGACCCATGGTAAAACTCAACTTTTGAAAACCTCCAAAATCAAGATTTGAACTTTCTTGAGCGTATAAAGTGTATCAAAATGTCGTCATTCTCCTAGATTTGAAATTGTCATCATCAAATTAGTATATTTGAAGACATCGTTCATTTAATCAAAGTGCTCTCTTTCTTGTTTAAAGTGTTCAACAAGGGACCCATGGCTAAAACTCAACTTTGTAAAACTTCCCAAAATCAGAATTTAAAGTTTCTTGTGTGTATAAAGTGCAGTAAAATGTCGCCTTTCTCATAGATTTGGAAACGTCTTCGCCAAATTAGTTTGCTTCAATATATCGTTGATTGAATCAACGTGGTCTCTTGTTTAAAGTGTTCAACTAAGTACCGAAGGCTAAAACTCAACTTTTCAAAATCTCCCAAAAACAGAATTTAAACTTTCTTCTGTGTATAAAGTGCATCAAAAAGTCGTCTTTCTCCTAGATTTGGAAACGTCATCATCAAATTAGTATACTTGAAGATATCGTTGATTGAATAAACATGGTCTCTTTCTTGTTTTAAATGTTCTACTATGGACCCATGCCTAAAACTCAACTTTTGAAAACTGCCCAAAATCAGAATTTAAACTTTCTTGTGTGTATAAAGTGCATCAAAATGTCGTTTTTGTCCTAGATTTGAAATCGTCATCATCATTTAGTATATTTCAAGATATCGTTGATTGAATCAAAGTGGTCTCTTTCTTGTTTAAAGTGTTCAACTAAGGGCCCATGGCTAAAACTCAACTTTTGAAATCTTCCCAAAATCAGAATTTGAACTTTCTCGAGTGTATAAAATGTATCAAAATGTCGTCTTTCTTGTGTGTATAAAGTGTATCAAAATGTTGTATTACTCCTAGATTAGAAATAGTCATCGTTAAATTAGCATACTTGAAGATATCGTTGACTGAATCAATATGGTCTCTTTCTTGCTTGAAGTGTTCAACTAAGGACCCATGGCTAGAACACAACATTTGAAAACTTCCCAAAATCATAATTTAAACTTTCTTGTGTGTATAAAGTGCATCAAAATGTCGTCTTTCTCCTAGATTTGAAATCATTATCATCAAATTAGTATACTTGAAGATATTTTTGACTGAATCAAAGTGGTCTCTTTCTTGTTTTAAGTGTTCTACTATGGACCCATGGTAAAACTCAACTTTTGAAAACCTCCCAAAATCAAGATTTGAACTTTCTTGAGCGTATAAGGTGTATCAAAATGTCGTCATTCTCCTAGATTTGAAATTGTCATCATCAAATTAGTATATTTGAAGACATCGTTCATTTAATCAAAGTGCTCTCTTTCTTGTTTAAAGTGTTCAACAAAGGACCCATGGCTAAAACTCAACTTTGTAAAACTTTCCAAAATCAGAATTTAAAGTTTCTTGTGTGTATAAAGTGCAGTAAAATGTCGCCTTTCTCAAAGATTTGGAAACGTCTTCGCCAAATTAGTTTGCTTCAATATATCGTTGATTGAATCAACGTGGTCTCTTGTTTAAAGTGTTCAACTAAGTACCGAAGGCTAAAACTCAACTTTTCAAAATCTCCCAAAAACAGAATTTAAACTTTCTTCTGTGTATAAAGTGCATCAAAAAGTCGTCTTTCTCCTAGATTTGGAAACGTCATCATCAAATTAGTATACTTGAAGATATCGTTGATTGAATAAACATGGTCTCTTTCTTGTTTTAAATGTTCTACTATGGACCCATGCCTAAAACTCAACTTTTGAAAACTGCCCAAAATCAGAATTTAAACTTTCTTGTGTGTATAAAGTGCATCAAAATGTCGTTTTTGTCCTAGATTTGAAATCGTCATCATCATTTAGTATATTTCAAGATATCGTTGATTGAATCAAAGTGGTCTCTTTCTTTTTTGAAGTTTTCAACTAAAGTCCCATGGCTAAAATTCAACTATTGAAAACTTCCAAAAATCAGAATTTGAACTTTCTCGAGTGTATAAAGTGTATCAAAATGTCGTCTTTCTCTTAGATTTGAAATTGTCATCATAAAATTAGTATATTTGAAGACATCGTTCATTGAATCAAAGTGCTCTCTTTCTTGTTTAAAGTGTTCAACAAAGGACCCATGGCTAAAACTCAACTTTATAAAACTTCCCAAAATCAGAATTTAAAGTTTCTTGTGTGTATAAAGTGCAGTAAAATGTCGCCTTTCTCATAGATTTGGAAACGTCTTCGCCAAATTAGTTTACTTCAAACGTGGTCTCTTTCTTGTTTAAAGTGTTCAACTAAGTACCGAAGGCTAAAACTCAACTTTTCAAAACTTCCCAAAATCAGAATTTAAACTTTCTTCTGTGTATAAAGTGCATCAAAAAGTCGTCTTTCTCCTAGATTTGGAAACGACATCATCAAATTAGTATACTTGAAGATATCGTTGATTGAATAAATATGGTCTCTTTCCTGTTTTAAATGTTCTACTATGGACCCATGCCTAAAACTCAACTTTTGAAAACTTCCCAAAATCAGAATTTAAACTTTCTTGTGTGTATAAAGTGCATCAAAATGTCGTCTTTGTCCTAGATTTGAAATCGTCATCATCATTTAGTATATTTCAAGATATCGTTGATTGAATCAAAGTGGTCTCTTTGTTGTTTAAAGAGTGCAACTGAGGACTCATGGCTAAAACTCAACTTTTTGAAACTTTCCAAAAACAGAATTTAAGCTTTTTTGTGTGTATAAAGTGTATCAAAATGTCGTCTTTCTCCTAGATTTGGAAACGTCATCGTCAAATTAGTGTACTTATATAGTTGATTGAATCAAAGTGGTCTCTTTCTCTTTTAAAGTGTTCAACTAAAGACTCATGGCTAAAATTCAACTATTGAAAACTTCCAAAAATCAGAATTTGAACTTTCTCGAGTGTATAAAGTGTATCAAAATGTCGTCTTTCTCTGAGATTTGAAAACGTCATCGTCAAATTAGTTTACTTGAACATATCGTTGATTTATCAAAGTGGTCTCTTTCTTGTTTAAAGTGTTCAACTAAAGGCCCATTGCTAAACTCAACTTTTGAAATCTTCCCAAAATCAGAATTTGAACTTTCTCGAGTGTATAAAATGTATCAAAATGTCGTCTTTCTTGTGTGTATAAAGTGTATCAAAATGTTGTATTACTCCTAGATTTGAAATAGTCATCGTTAAATTAGCATACTTGAAGATCGTTGACTGATAAATGGTCTCTTTCTTGCTTGAAGTGTTCAACTAAGGACCCATGGCTAGAACACAACATTTGAAAACTTCCCAAAATCATAATTTAAACTTTCTTGTGTGTATAAAGTGCATCAAAATCTCGTCTTTCTCCTAGATTTGAAATCATTATCATCAAATTAGTATACTTGAAGATATTTTTGATTGAATCAAAGTGGTCTCTTTCTTGTTTTAAGTGTTCTACTATGGACCCATGGTAAAACTCAACTTTTGAAAACCTCCCAAAATCAAGATTTGAACTTTTTTGAGCGTATAAAGTGTATCAAAATGTCGTCTTTCTCCTAGATTTGAAATTGTCATCATCAAATTAGTATATTTGAAGACATCGTTCATTTAATCAAAGTGCTCTCTTTCTTGTTTAAAGTGTTCAACAAAGGACCCATGGCTAAAAATCAACTTTATAAAACTTCCCAAAATCAGAATTTAAAGTTTCTTGTGTGTATAAAGTGCAGTAAATTGTCGCCTTTCTCATAGATTTGGAAACGTCTTCGCCAAATTAGTTTACTTCATACGTGGTCTCTTTCTTGTTTAAAGTGTTCAACTAAGTACCGAAGGCTAAAACTCAACTTTTCAAAACTTCCCAAAATCAGAATTTAAACTTTCTTCTGTGTATAAAGTGCATCAAAAAGTCGTCTTTCTCCTAGATTTGGAAACGTCATCATCAAATTAGTATACTTGAAGATATCGTTGATTGAATAAATATGGTCTCTTTCTTGTTTTAAATGTTCTACTATGGACCCATGCCTAAAACTCAACTTTTCAAAACTTCCCAAAATCAGAATTTAAACTTTCTTGTGTGTATAAAGTGCATCAAAATGTCGTCTTTGTCCTAGATTTGAAATCGTCATCATCATTTAGTATATTTCAAGATATCGTTGGTTGAATCAAAGTGGTCTCTTTCTTGTTTAAAGAGTTCAACTAAGGGCTCATGGCTAAAACTCAACTTTTAAAAACTTCCCAAAAAAAGAATTTAAGCTTTTTTGTGTGCATAAAGTGCATCAAAATGTCGTCTTTCTCCTAGATTTGGAAACGTCATCGTTAAATTAGTGTACTTTAGGATATCGTTGATTGAATCAAAGTGGTCTCTTTCTTTTTTAAAGTGTTCAACTGAAGACCCATGGCTAAAATTCAACTATTGAAAATTTCCAAAAATCAGAATTTGAACTTTCTCGAGTGTATAAAGTGAATCAAAATGTCGTCTTTCTCTGAGATTTGGAAACGTCATCGTCAAATTAGTTTACTTGAACATATCGTTGATTGAATCAAAGTGGTCTCTTTCTTGTTTAAAGTGTTCAACTAAGGGCCCATGGCTAAAACTCAACTTTTGAAATCTTCCCAAAATCAGAATTTGAACTTTCTCGAGTGTATAAAATGTATCAAAATGTCGTCTTTCTTGTGTGTATAAAGTGTATCAAAATGTTGTATTACTCCTAGATTAGAAATAGTCATCGTTAAATTAGCATACTTGAAGATATCGTTGACTGAATCAATATGGTCTCTTTCTTGCTTGAAGTGTTCAACTAAGGACCCATGGCTAGAACACAACATTTGAAAACTTCCCAAAATCATAATTTAAACTTTCTTGTGTGTATAAAGTGCATCAAAATGTCGTCTTTCTCCTAGATTTGAAATCATTATCATCAAATTAGTATACTTGAAGATATTTTTGACTGAATCAAAGTGGTCTCTTTCTTGTTTTAAGTGTTCTACTATGGACCCATGGTAAAACTCAACTTTTGAAAACCTCCCAAAATCAAGATTTGAACTTTCTTGAGCGTATAAAGTGTATCAAAATGTCGTCATTCTCCTAGATTTGAAATTGTCATCATCAAATTAGTATGTTTGAAGACATCGTTCATTTAATCAAAGTGCTCTCTTTCTTGTTTAAAGTGTTCAACAAAGGACCCATGGCTAAAACTCAACTTTGTAAAACTTTCCAAAATCAGAATTTAAAGTTTCTTGTGTGTATAAAGTGCAGTAAAATGTCGCCTTTCTCAAAGATTTGGAAACGTCTTCGCCAAATTAGTTTGCTTCAATATATCGTTGATTGAATCAACGTGGTCTCTTGTTTAAAGTGTTCAACTAAGTACCGAAGGCTAAAACTCAACTTTTCAAAATCTCCCAAAAACAGAATTTAAACTTTCTTCTGTGTATAAAGTGCATCAAAAAGTCGTCTTTCTCCTAGATTTGGAAACGTCATCATCAAATTAGTATACTTGAAGATATCGTTGATTGAATAAACATGGTCTCTTTCTTGTTTTAAATGTTCTACTATGGACCCATGCCTAAAACTCAACTTTTGAAAACTGCCCAAAATCAGAATTTAAACTTTCTTGTGTGTATAAAGTGCATCAAAATGTCGTTTTTGTCCTAGATTTGAAATCGTCATCATCATTTAGTATATTTCAAGATATCGTTGATTGAATCAAAGTGGTCTCTTTCTTTTTTGAAGTTTTCAACTAAAGTCCCATGGCTAAAATTCAACTATTGAAAACTTCCAAAAATCAGAATTTGAACTTTCTCGAGTGTATAAAGTGTATCAAAATGTCGTCTTTCTCTTAGATTTGAAATTGTCATCATAAAATTAGTATATTTGAAGACATCGTTCATTGAATCAAAGTGCTCTCTTTCTTGTTTAAAGTGTTCAACAAAGGACCCATGGCTAAAACTCAACTTTATAAAACTTCCCAAAATCAGAATTTAAAGTTTCTTGTGTGTATAAAGTGCAGTAAAATGTCGCCTTTCTCATAGATTTGGAAACGTCTTCGCCAAATTAGTTTACTTCAAACGTGGTCTCTTTCTTGTTTAAAGTGTTCAACTAAGTACCGAAGGCTAAAACTCAACTTTTCAAAACTTCCCAAAATCAGAATTTAAACTTTCTTCTGTGTATAAAGTGCATCAAAAAGTCGTCTTTCTCCTAGATTTGGAAACGACATCATCAAATTAGTATACTTGAAGATATCGTTGATTGAATAAATATGGTCTCTTTCCTGTTTTAAATGTTCTACTATGGACCCATGCCTAAAACTCAACTTTTCAAAACTTCCCAAAATCAGAATTTAAACTTTCTTGTGTGTATAAAGTGCATCAAAATGTCGTCTTTGTCCTAGATTTGAAATCGTCATCATCATTTAGTATATTTCAAGATATCGTTGATTGAATCAAAGTGGTCTCTTTGTTGTTTAAAGAGTGCAACTGAGGACTCATGGCTAAAACTCAACTTTTTGAAACTTCCCAAAAACAGAATTTAAGCTTTTTTGTGTGTATAAAGTGTATCAAAATGTCGTCTTTCTCCTAGATTTGGAAACGTCATCGTCAAATTAGTGTACTTATATAGTTGATTGAATCAAAGTGGTCTCTTTCTCTTTTAAAGTGTTCAACTAAAGACTCATGGCTAAAATTCAACTATTGAAAACTTCCAAAAATCAGAATTTGAACTTTCTCGAGTGTATAAAGTGTATCAAAATGTCGTCTTTCTCTGAGATTTGAAAACGTCATCGTCAAATTAGTTTACTTGAACATATCGTTGATTTATCAAAGTGGTCTCTTTCTTGTTTAAAGTGTTCAACTAAAGGCCCATTGCTAAACTCAACTTTTGAAATCTTCCCAAAATCAGAATTTGAACTTTCTCGAGTGTATAAAATGTATCAAAATGTCGTCTTTCTTGTGTGTATAAAGTGTATCAAAATGTTGTATTACTCCTAGATTAGAAATAGTCATCGTTAAATTAGCATACTTGAAGATATCGTTGACTGAATCAATATGGTCTCTTTCTTGCTTGAAGTGTTCAACTAAGGACCCATGGCTAGAACACAACATTTGAAAACTTCCCAAAATCATAATTTAAACTTTCTTGTGTGTATAAAGTGCATCAAAATGTCGTCTTTCTCCTAGATTTGAAATCATTATCATCAAATTAGTATACTTGAAGATATTTTTGACTGAATCAAAGTGGTCTCTTTCTTGTTTTAAGTGTTCTACTATGGACCCATGGTAAAACTCAACTTTTGAAAACCTCCCAAAATCAAGATTTGAACTTTCTTGAGCGTATAAAGTGTATCAAAATGTCGTCATTCTCCTAGATTTGAAATTGTCATCATCAAATTAGTATGTTTGAAGACATCGTTCATTTAATCAAAGTGCTCTCTTTCTTGTTTAAAGTGTTCAACAAAGGACCCATGGCTAAAACTCAACTTTGTAAAACTTTCCAAAATCAGAATTTAAAGTTTCTTGTGTGTATAAAGTGCAGTAAAATGTCGCCTTTCTCAAAGATTTGGAAACGTCTTCGCCAAATTAGTTTGCTTCAATATATCGTTGATTGAATCAACGTGGTCTCTTGTTTAAAGTGTTCAACTAAGTACCGAAGGCTAAAACTCAACTTTTCAAAATCTCCCAAAAACAGAATTTAAACTTTCTTCTGTGTATAAAGTGCATCAAAAAGTCGTCTTTCTCCTAGATTTGGAAACGTCATCATCAAATTAGTATACTTGAAGATATCGTTGATTGAATAAACATGGTCTCTTTCTTGTTTTAAATGTTCTACTATGGACCCATGCCTAAAACTCAACTTTTGAAAACTGCCCAAAATCAGAATTTAAACTTTCTTGTGTGTATAAAGTGCATCAAAATTTCGTTTTTGTCCTAGATTTGAAATCGTCATCATCATTTAGTATATTTCAAGATATCGTTGATTGAATCAAAGTGGTCTCTTTCTTTTTTGAAGTTTTCAACTAAAGTCCCATGGCTAAAATTCAACTATTGAAAACTTCCAAAAATCAGAATTTGAACTTTCTCGAGTGTATAAAGTGTATCAAAATGTCGTCTTTCTCTTAGATTTGAAATTGTCATCATAAAATTAGTATATTTGAAGACATCGTTCATTGAATCAAAGTGCTCTCTTTCTTGTTTAAAGTGTTCAACAAAGGACCCATGGCTAAAACTCAACTTTATAAAACTTCCCAAAATCAGAATTTAAAGTTTCTTGTGTGTATAAAGTGCAGTAAAATGTCGCCTTTCTCATAGATTTGGAAACGTCTTCGCCAAATTAGTTTACTTCAAACGTGGTCTCTTTCTTGTTTAAAGTGTTCAACTAAGTACCGAAGGCTAAAACTCAACTTTTCAAAACTTCCCAAAATCAGAATTTAAACTTTCTTCTGTGTATAAAGTGCATCAAAAAGTCGTCTTTCTCCTAGATTTGGAAACGACATCATCAAATTAGTATACTTGAAGATATCGTTGATTGAATAAATATGGTCTCTTTCCTGTTTTAAATGTTCTACTATGGACCCATGCCTAAAACTCAACTTTTCAAAACTTCCCAAAATCAGAATTTAAACTTTCTTGTGTGTATAAAGTGCATCAAAATGTCGTCTTTGTCCTAGATTTGAAATCGTCATCATCATTTAGTATATTTCAAGATATCGTTGATTGAATCAAAGTGGTCTCTTTGTTGTTTAAAGAGTGCAACTGAGGACTCATGGCTAAAACTCAACTTTTTGAAACTTCCCAAAAACAGAATTTAAGCTTTTTTGTGTGTATAAAGTGTATCAAAATGTCGTCTTTCTCCTAGATTTGGAAACGTCATCGTCAAATTAGTGTACTTATATAGTTGATTGAATCAAAGTGGTCTCTTTCTCTTTTAAAGTGTTCAACTAAAGACTCATGGCTAAAATTCAACTATTGAAAACTTCCAAAAATCAGAATTTGAACTTTCTCGAGTGTATAAAGTGTATCAAAATGTCGTCTTTCTCTGAGATTTGAAAACGTCATCGTCAAATTAGTTTACTTGAACATATCGTTGATTTATCAAAGTGGTCTCTTTCTTGTTTAAAGTGTTCAACTAAAGGCCCATTGCTAAACTCAACTTTTGAAATCTTCCCAAAATCAGAATTTGAACTTTCTCGAGTGTATAAAATGTATCAAAATGTCGTCTTTCTTGTGTGTATAAAGTGTATCAAAATGTTGTATTACTCCTAGATTTGAAATAGTCATCGTTAAATTAGCATACTTGAAGATCGTTGACTGATAAATGGTCTCTTTCTTGCTTGAAGTGTTCAACTAAGGACCCATGGCTAGAACACAACATTTGAAAACTTCCCAAAATCATAATTTAAACTTTCTTGTGTGTATAAAGTGCATCAAAATCTCGTCTTTCTCCTAGATTTGAAATCATTATCATCAAATTAGTATACTTGAAGATATTTTTGATTGAATCAAAGTGGTCTCTTTCTTGTTTTAAGTGTTCTACTATGGACCCATGGTAAAACTCAACTTTTGAAAACCTCCCAAAATCAAGATTTGAACTTTTTTGAGCGTATAAAGTGTATCAAAATGTCGTCTTTCTCCTAGATTTGAAATTGTCATCATCAAATTAGTATATTTGAAGACATCGTTCATTTAATCAAAGTGCTCTCTTTCTTGTTTAAAGTGTTCAACAAAGGACCCATGGCTAAAAATCAACTTTATAAAACTTCCCAAAATCAGAATTTAAAGTTTCTTGTGTGTATAAAGTGCAGTAAATTGTCGCCTTTCTCATAGATTTGGAAACGTCTTCGCCAAATTAGTTTACTTCATACGTGGTCTCTTTCTTGTTTAAAGTGTTCAACTAAGTACCGAAGGCTAAAACTCAACTTTTCAAAACTTCCCAAAATCAGAATTTAAACTTTCTTCTGTGTATAAAGTGCATCAAAAAGTCGTCTTTCTCCTAGATTTGGAAACGTCATCATCAAATTAGTATACTTGAAGATATCGTTGATTGAATAAATATGGTCTCTTTCTTGTTTTAAATGTTCTACTATGGACCCATGCCTAAAACTCAACTTTTCAAAACTTCCCAAAATCAGAATTTAAACTTTCTTGTGTGTATAAAGTGCATCAAAATGTCGTCTTTGTCCTAGATTTGAAATCGTCATCATCATTTAGTATATTTCAAGATATCGTTGGTTGAATCAAAGTGGTCTCTTTCTTGTTTAAAGAGTTCAACTAAGGGCTCATGGCTAAAACTCAACTTTTAAAAACTTCCCAAAAAAAGAATTTAAGCTTTTTTGTGTGCATAAAGTGCATCAAAATGTCGTCTTTCTCCTAGATTTGGAAACGTCATCGTTAAATTAGTGTACTTTAGGATATCGTTGATTGAATCAAAGTGGTCTCTTTCTTTTTTAAAGTGTTCAACTGAAGACCCATGGCTAAAATTCAACTATTGAAAATTTCCAAAAATCAGAATTTGAACTTTCTCGAGTGTATAAAGTGTATCAAAATGTCGTCTTTCTCTGAGATTTGGAAACGTCATCGTCAAATTAGTTTACTTGAACATATCGTTGATTGAATCAAAGTGGTCTCTTTCTTGTTTAAAGTGTTCAACTAAGGGCCCATGGCTAAAACTCAACTTTTGAAATCTTCCCAAAATCAGAATTTGAACTTTCTCGAGTGTATAAAATGTATCAAAATGTCGTCTTTCTTGTGTGTATAAAGTGTATCAAAATGTTGTATTACTCCTAGATTAGAAATAGTGATCGTTAAATTAGCATACTTGAAGATATCGTTGACTGAATCAATATGGTCTCTTTCTTGCTTGAAGTGTTCAACTAAGGACCCATGGCTAGAACACAACATTTGAAAACTTCCCAAAATCATAATTTAAACTTTCTTGTGTGTATAAAGTGCATCAAAATGTCGTCTTTCTCCTAGATTTGAAATCATTATCATCAAATTAGTATACTTGAAGATATTTTTGACTGAATCAAAGTGGTCTCTTTCTTGTTTTAAGTGTTCTACTATGGACCCATGGTAAAACTCAACTTTTGAAAACCTCCCAAAATCAAGATTTGAACTTTCTTGAGCGTATAAAGTGTATCAAAATGTCGTCATTCTCCTAGATTTGAAATTGTCATCATCAAATTAGTATGTTTGAAGACATCGTTCATTTAATCAAAGTGCTCTCTTTCTTGTTTAAAGTGTTCAACAAAGGACCCATGGCTAAAACTCAACTTTGTAAAACTTTCCAAAATCAGAATTTAAAGTTTCTTGTGTGTATAAAGTGCAGTAAAATGTCGCCTTTCTCAAAGATTTGGAAACGTCTTCGCCAAATTAGTTTGCTTCAATATATCGTTGATTGAATCAACGTGGTCTCTTGTTTAAAGTGTTCAACTAAGTACCGAAGGCTAAAACTCAACTTTTCAAAATCTCCCAAAAACAGAATTTAAACTTTCTTCTGTGTATAAAGTGCATCAAAAAGTCGTCTTTCTCCTAGATTTGGAAACGTCATCATCAAATTAGTATACTTGAAGATATCGTTGATTGAATAAACATGGTCTCTTTCTTGTTTTAAATGTTCTACTATGGACCCATGCCTAAAACTCAACTTTTGAAAACTGCCCAAAATCAGAATTTAAACTTTCTTGTGTGTATAAAGTGCATCAAAATGTCGTTTTTGTCCTAGATTTGAAATCGTCATCATCATTTAGTATATTTCAAGATATCGTTGATTGAATCAAAGTGGTCTCTTTCTTTTTTGAAGTTTTCAACTAAAGTCCCATGGCTAAAATTCAACTATTGAAAACTTCCAAAAATCAGAATTTGAACTTTCTCGAGTGTATAAAGTGTATCAAAATGTCGTCTTTCTCTTAGATTTGAAATTGTCATCATAAAATTAGTATATTTGAAGACATCGTTCATTGAATCAAAGTGCTCTCTTTCTTGTTTAAAGTGTTCAACAAAGGACCCATGGCTAAAACTCAACTTTATAAAACTTCCCAAAATCAGAATTTAAAGTTTCTTGTGTGTATAAAGTGCAGTAAAATGTCGCCTTTCTCATAGATTTGGAAACGTCTTCGCCAAATTAGTTTACTTCAAACGTGGTCTCTTTCTTGTTTAAAGTGTTCAACTAAGTACCGAAGGCTAAAACTCAACTTTTCAAAACTTCCCAAAATCAGAATTTAAACTTTCTTCTGTGTATAAAGTGCATCAAAAAGTCGTCTTTCTCCTAGATTTGGAAACGACATCATCAAATTAGTATACTTGAAGATATCGTTGATTGAATAAATATGGTCTCTTTCCTGTTTTAAATGTTCTACTATGGACCCATGCCTAAAACTCAACTTTTCAAAACTTCCCAAAATCAGAATTTAAACTTTCTTGTGTGTATAAAGTGCATCAAAATGTCGTCTTTGTCCTAGATTTGAAATCGTCATCATCATTTAGTATATTTCAAGATATCGTTGATTGAATCAAAGTGGTCTCTTTGTTGTTTAAAGAGTGCAACTGAGGACTCATGGCTAAAACTCAACTTTTTGAAACTTCCCAAAAACAGAATTTAAGCTTTTTTGTGTGTATAAAGTGTATCAAAATGTCGTCTTTCTCCTAGATTTGGAAACGTCATCGTCAAATTAGTGTACTTATATAGTTGATTGAATCAAAGTGGTCTCTTTCTCTTTTAAAGTGTTCAACTAAAGACTCATGGCTAAAATTCAACTATTGAAAACTTCCAAAAATCAGAATTTGAACTTTCTCGAGTGTATAAAGTGTATCAAAATGTCGTCTTTCTCTGAGATTTGAAAACGTCATCGTCAAATTAGTTTACTTGAACATATCTTTGATTTATCAAAGTGGTCTCTTTCTTGTTTAAAGTGTTCAACTAAAGGCCCATTGCTAAACTCAACTTTTGAAATCTTCCCAAAATCAGAATTTGAACTTTCTCGAGTGTATAAAATGTATCAAAATGTCGTCTTTCTTGTGTGTATAAAGTGTATCAAAATGTTGTATTACTCCTAGATTTGAAATAGTCATCGTTAAATTAGCATACTTGAAGATCGTTGACTGATAAATGGTCTCTTTCTTGCTTGAAGTGTTCAACTAAGGACCCATGGCTAGAACACAACATTTGAAAACTTCCCAAAATCATAATTTAAACTTTCTTGTGTGTATAAAGTGCATCAAAATCTCGTCTTTCTCCTAGATTTGAAATCATTATCATCAAATTAGTATACTTGAAGATATTTTTGATTGAATCAAAGTGGTCTCTTTCTTGTTTTAAGTGTTCTACTATGGACCCATGGTAAAACTCAACTTTTGAAAACCTCCCAAAATCAAGATTTGAACTTTTTTGAGCGTATAAAGTGTATCAAAATGTCGTCTTTCTCCTAGATTTGAAATTGTCATCATCAAATTAGTATATTTGAAGACATCGTTCATTTAATCAAAGTGCTCTCTTTCTTGTTTAAAGTGTTCAACAAAGGACCCATGGCTAAAAATCAACTTTATAAAACTTCCCAAAATCAGAATTTAAAGTTTCTTGTGTGTATAAAGTGCAGTAAATTGTCGCCTTTCTCATAGATTTGGAAACGTCTTCGCCAAATTAGTTTACTTCATACGTGGTCTCTTTCTTGTTTAAAGTGTTCAACTAAGTACCGAAGGCTAAAACTCAACTTTTCAAAACTTCCCAAAATCAGAATTTAAACTTTCTTCTGTGTATAAAGTGCATCAAAAAGTCGTCTTTCTCCTAGATTTGGAAACGTCATCATCAAATTAGTATACTTGAAGATATCGTTGATTGAATAAATATGGTCTCTTTCTTGTTTTAAATGTTCTACTATGGACCCATGCCTAAAACTCAACTTTTCAAAACTTCCCAAAATCAGAATTTAAACTTTCTTGTGTGTATAAAGTGCATCAAAATGTCGTCTTTGTCCTAGATTTGAAATCGTCATCATCATTTAGTATATTTCAAGATATCGTTGGTTGAATCAAAGTGGTCTCTTTCTTGTTTAAAGAGTTCAACTAAGGGCTCATGGCTAAAACTCAACTTTTAAAAACTTCCCAAAAAAAGAATTTAAGCTTTTTTGTGTGCATAAAGTGCATCAAAATGTCGTCTTTCTCCTAGATTTGGAAACGTCATCGTTAAATTAGTGTACTTTAGGATATCGTTGATTGAATCAAAGTGGTCTCTTTCTTTTTTAAAGTGTTCAACTGAAGACCCATGGCTAAAATTCAACTATTGAAAATTTCCAAAAATCAGAATTTGAACTTTCTCGAGTGTATAAAGTGTATCAAAATGTCGTCTTTCTCTGAGATTTGGAAACGTCATCGTCAAATTAGTTTACTTGAACATATCGTTGATTGAATCAAAGTGGTCTCTTTCTTGTTTAAAGTGTTCAACTAAGGGCCCATGGCTAAAACTCAACTTTTGAAATCTTCCCAAAATCAGAATTTGAACTTTCTCGAGTGTATAAAATGTATCAAAATGTCGTCTTTCTTGTGTGTATAAAGTGTATCAAAATGTTGTATTACTCCTAGATTAGAAATAGTCATCGTTAAATTAGCATACTTGAAGATATCGTTGACTGAATCAATATGGTCTCTTTCTTGCTTGAAGTGTTCAACTAAGGACCCATGGCTAGAACACAACATTTGAAAACTTCCCAAAATCATAATTTAAACTTTCTTGTGTGTATAAAGTGCATCAAAATGTCGTCTTTCTCCTAGATTTGAAATCATTATCATCAAATTAGTATACTTGAAGATATTTTTGACTGAATCAAAGTGGTCTCTTTCTTGTTTTAAGTGTTCTACTATGGACCCATGGTAAAACTCAACTTTTGAAAACCTCCCAAAATCAAGATTTGAACTTTCTTGAGCGTATAAAGTGTATCAAAATGTCGTCATTCTCCTAGATTTGAAATTGTCATCATCAAATTAGTATGTTTGAAGACATCGTTCATTTAATCAAAGTGCTCTCTTTCTTGTTTAAAGTGTTCAACAAAGGACCCATGGCTAAAACTCAACTTTGTAAAACTTTCCAAAATCAGAATTTAAAGTTTCTTGTGTGTATAAAGTGCAGTAAAATGTCGCCTTTCTCAAAGATTTGGAAACGTCTTCGCCAAATTAGTTTGCTTCAATATATCGTTGATTGAATCAACGTGGTCTCTTGTTTAAAGTGTTCAACTAAGTACCGAAGGCTAAAACTCAACTTTTCAAAATCTCCCAAAAACAGAATTTAAACTTTCTTCTGTGTATAAAGTGCATCAAAAAGTCGTCTTTCTCCTAGATTTGGAAACGTCATCATCAAATTAGTATACTTGAAGATATCGTTGATTGAATAAACATGGTCTCTTTCTTGTTTTAAATGTTCTACTATGGACCCATGCCTAAAACTCAACTTTTGAAAACTGCCCAAAATCAGAATTTAAACTTTCTTGTGTGTATAAAGTGCATCAAAATGTCGTTTTTGTCCTAGATTTGAAATCGTCATCATCATTTAGTATATTTCAAGATATCGTTGATTGAATCAAAGTGGTCTCTTTCTTTTTTGAAGTTTTCAACTAAAGTCCCATGGCTAAAATTCAACTATTGAAAACTTCCAAAAATCAGAATTTGAACTTTCTCGAGTGTATAAAGTGTATCAAAATGTCGTCTTTCTCTTAGATTTGAAATTGTCATCATAAAATTAGTATATTTGAAGACATCGTTCATTGAATCAAAGTGCTCTCTTTCTTGTTTAAAGTGTTCAACAAAGGACCCATGGCTAAAACTCAACTTTATAAAACTTCCCAAAATCAGAATTTAAAGTTTCTTGTGTGTATAAAGTGCAGTAAAATGTCGCCTTTCTCATAGATTTGGAAACGTCTTCGCCAAATTAGTTTACTTCAAACGTGGTCTCTTTCTTGTTTAAAGTGTTCAACTAAGTACCGAAGGCTAAAACTCAACTTTTCAAAACTTCCCAAAATCAGAATTTAAACTTTCTTCTGTGTATAAAGTGCATCAAAAAGTCGTCTTTCTCCTAGATTTGGAAACGACATCATCAAATTAGTATACTTGAAGATATCGTTGATTGAATAAATATGGTCTCTTTCCTGTTTTAAATGTTCTACTATGGACCCATGCCTAAAACTCAACTTTTCAAAACTTCCCAAAATCAGAATTTAAACTTTCTTGTGTGTATAAAGTGCATCAAAATGTCGTCTTTGTCCTAGATTTGAAATCGTCATCATCATTTAGTATATTTCAAGATATCGTTGATTGAATCAAAGTGGTCTCTTTGTTGTTTAAAGAGTGCAACTGAGGACTCATGGCTAAAACTCAACTTTTTGAAACTTCCCAAAAACAGAATTTAAGCTTTTTTGTGTGTATAAAGTGTATCAAAATGTCGTCTTTCTCCTAGATTTGGAAACGTCATCGTCAAATTAGTGTACTTATATAGTTGATTGAATCAAAGTGGTCTCTTTCTCTTTTAAAGTGTTCAACTAAAGACTCATGGCTAAAATTCAACTATTGAAAACTTCCAAAAATCAGAATTTGAACTTTCTCGAGTGTATAAAGTGTATCAAAATGTCGTCTTTCTCTGAGATTTGAAAACGTCATCGTCAAATTAGTTTACTTGAACATATCGTTGATTTATCAAAGTGGTCTCTTTCTTGTTTAAAGTGTTCAACTAAAGGCCCATTGCTAAACTCAACTTTTGAAATCTTCCCAAAATCAGAATTTGAACTTTCTCGAGTGTATAAAATGTATCAAAATGTCGTCTTTCTTGTGTGTATAAAGTGTATCAAAATGTTGTATTACTCCTAGATTAGAAATAGTCATCGTTAAATTAGCATACTTGAAGATATCGTTGACTGAATCAATATGGTCTCTTTCTTGCTTGAAGTGTTCAACTAAGGACCCATGGCTAGAACACAACATTTGAAAACTTCCCAAAATCATAATTTAAACTTTCTTGTGTGTATAAAGTGCATCAAAATGTCGTCTTTCTCCTAGATTTGAAATCATTATCATCAAATTAGTATACTTGAAGATATTTTTGACTGAATCAAAGTGGTCTCTTTCTTGTTTTAAGTGTTCTACTATGGACCCATGGTAAAACTCAACTTTTGAAAACCTCCCAAAATCAAGATTTGAACTTTCTTGAGCGTATAAAGTGTATCAAAATGTCGTCATTCTCCTAGATTTGAAATTGTCATCATCAAATTAGTATGTTTGAAGACATCGTTCATTTAATCAAAGTGCTCTCTTTCTTGTTTAAAGTGTTCAACAAAGGACCCATGGCTAAAACTCAACTTTGTAAAACTTTCCAAAATCAGAATTTAAAGTTTCTTGTGTGTATAAAGTGCAGTAAAATGTCGCCTTTCTCAAAGATTTGGAAACGTCTTCGCCAAATTAGTTTGCTTCAATATATCGTTGATTGAATCAACGTGGTCTCTTGTTTAAAGTGTTCAACTAAGTACCGAAGGCTAAAACTCAACTTTTCAAAATCTCCCAAAAACAGAATTTAAACTTTCTTCTGTGTATAAAGTGCATCAAAAAGTCGTCTTTCTCCTAGATTTGGAAACGTCATCATCAAATTAGTATACTTGAAGATATCGTTGATTGAATAAACATGGTCTCTTTCTTGTTTTAAATGTTCTACTATGGACCCATGCCTAAAACTCAACTTTTGAAAACTGCCCAAAATCAGAATTTAAACTTTCTTGTGTGTATAAAGTGCATCAAAATGTCGTTTTTGTCCTAGATTTGAAATCGTCATCATCATTTAGTATATTTCAAGATATCGTTGATTGAATCAAAGTGGTCTCTTTCTTTTTTGAAGTTTTCAACTAAAGTCCCATGGCTAAAATTCAACTATTGAAAACTTCCAAAAATCAGAATTTGAACTTTCTCGAGTGTATAAAGTGTATCAAAATGTCGTCTTTCTCTTAGATTTGAAATTGTCATCATAAAATTAGTATATTTGAAGACATCGTTCATTGAATCAAAGTGCTCTCTTTCTTGTTTAAAGTGTTCAACAAAGGACCCATGGCTAAAACTCAACTTTATAAAACTTCCCAAAATCAGAATTTAAAGTTTCTTGTGTGTATAAAGTGCAGTAAAATGTCGCCTTTCTCATAGATTTGGAAACGTCTTCGCCAAATTAGTTTACTTCAAACGTGGTCTCTTTCTTGTTTAAAGTGTTCAACTAAGTACCGAAGGCTAAAACTCAACTTTTCAAAACTTCCCAAAATCAGAATTTAAACTTTCTTCTGTGTATAAAGTGCATCAAAAAGTCGTCTTTCTCCTAGATTTGGAAACGACATCATCAAATTAGTATACTTGAAGATATCGTTGATTGAATAAATATGGTCTCTTTCCTGTTTTAAATGTTCTACTATGGACCCATGCCTAAAACTCAACTTTTCAAAACTTCCCAAAATCAGAATTTAAACTTTCTTGTGTGTATAAAGTGCATCAAAATGTCGTCTTTGTCCTAGATTTGAAATCGTCATCATCATTTAGTATATTTCAAGATATCGTTGATTGAATCAAAGTGGTCTCTTTGTTGTTTAAAGAGTGCAACTGAGGACTCATGGCTAAAACTCAACTTTTTGAAACTTCCCAAAAACAGAATTTAAGCTTTTTTGTGTGTATAAAGTGTATCAAAATGTCGTCTTTCTCCTAGATTTGGAAACGTCATCGTCAAATTAGTGTACTTATATAGTTGATTGAATCAAAGTGGTCTCTTTCTCTTTTAAAGTGTTCAACTAAAGACTCATGGCTAAAATTCAACTATTGAAAACTTCCAAAAATCAGAATTTGAACTTTCTCGAGTGTATAAAGTGTATCAAAATGTCGTCTTTCTCTGAGATTTGAAAACGTCATCGTCAAATTAGTTTACTTGAACATATCGTTGATTTATCAAAGTGGTCTCTTTCTTGTTTAAAGTGTTCAACTAAAGGCCCATTGCTAAACTCAACTTTTGAAATCTTCCCAAAATCAGAATTTGAACTTTCTCGAGTGTATAAAATGTATCAAAATGTCGTCTTTCTTGTGTGTATAAAGTGTATCAAAATGTTGTATTACTCCTAGATTTGAAATAGTCATCGTTAAATTAGCATACTTGAAGATCGTTGACTGATAAATGGTCTCTTTCTTGCTTGAAGTGTTTAACTAAGGACCCATGGCTAGAACACAACATTTGAAAACTTCCCAAAATCATAATTTAAACTTTCTTGTGTGTATAAAGTGCATCAAAATCTCGTCTTTCTCCTAGATTTGAAATCATTATCATCAAATTAGTATACTTGAAGATATTTTTGATTGAATCAAAGTGGTCTCTTTCTTGTTTTAAGTGTTCTACTATGGACCCATGGTAAAACTCAACTTTTGAAAACCTCCCAAAATCAAGATTTGAACTTTTTTGAGCGTATAAAGTGTATCAAAATGTCGTCTTTCTCCTAGATTTGAAATTGTCATCATCAAATTAGTATATTTGAAGACATCGTTCATTTAATCAAAGTGCTCTCTTTCTTGTTTAAAGTGTTCAACAAAGGACCCATGGCTAAAAATCAACTTTATAAAACTTCCCAAAATCAGAATTTAAAGTTTCTTGTGTGTATAAAGTGCAGTAAATTGTCGCCTTTCTCATAGATTTGGAAACGTCTTCGCCAAATTAGTTTACTTCATACGTGGTCTCTTTCTTGTTTAAAGTGTTCAACTAAGTACCGAAGGCTAAAACTCAACTTTTCAAAACTTCCCAAAATCAGAATTTAAACTTTCTTCTGTGTATAAAGTGCATCAAAAAGTCGTCTTTCTCCTAGATTTGGAAACGTCATCATCAAATTAGTATACTTGAAGATATCGTTGATTGAATAAATATGGTCTCTTTCTTGTTTTAAATGTTCTACTATGGACCCATGCCTAAAACTCAACTTTTCAAAACTTCCCAAAATCAGAATTTAAACTTTCTTGTGTGTATAAAGTGCATCAAAATGTCGTCTTTGTCCTAGATTTGAAATCGTCATCATCATTTAGTATATTTCAAGATATCGTTGGTTGAATCAAAGTGGTCTCTTTCTTGTTTAAAGAGTTCAACTAAGGGCTCATGGCTAAAACTCAACTTTTAAAAACTTCCCAAAAAAAGAATTTAAGCTTTTTTGTGTGCATAAAGTGCATCAAAATGTCGTCTTTCTCCTAGATTTGGAAACGTCATCGTTAAATTAGTGTACTTTAGGATATCGTTGATTGAATCAAAGTGGTCTCTTTCTTTTTTAAAGTGTTCAACTGAAGACCCATGGCTAAAATTCAACTATTGAAAATTTCCAAAAATCAGAATTTGAACTTTCTCGAGTGTATAAAGTGTATCAAAATGTCGTCTTTCTCTGAGATTTGGAAACGTCATCGTCAAATTAGTTTACTTGAACATATCGTTGATTGAATCAAAGTGGTCTCTTTCTTGTTTAAAGTGTTCAACTAAGGGCCCATGGCTAAAACTCAACTTTTGAAATCTTCCCAAAATCAGAATTTGAACTTTCTCGAGTGTATAAAATGTATCAAAATGTCGTCTTTCTTGTGTGTATAAAGTGTATCAAAATGTTGTATTACTCCTAGATTAGAAATAGTCATCGTTAAATTAGCATACTTGAAGATATCGTTGACTGAATCAATATGGTCTCTTTCTTGCTTGAAGTGTTCAACTAAGGACCCATGGCTAGAACACAACATTTGAAAACTTCCCAAAATCATAATTTAAACTTTCTTGTGTGTATAAAGTGTTAGAACGGGAGATGCTATGGCACACACCAAGAGGGGGGGTGAATTGGTATAATTAAAAATCTTGATAGAACCTTGAAATCCTTTTTGACCCAATTGAGGTTTTAGTGATTTAAAACATTAATCATATAAAATGAAATATGTAAGTTTACACAAATAAATATTTGAACCGAGTGAGGAATAATAAAATGCTTGGAAAGAAAAATATGTCAAAGAACACAAGCACAAGAAAACACAAGGATTTATAGTGGTTCGGCTTTACCAAGCCTAATCCACTACCTTAGCTCCTCACTAAGGATTTTTCAAACCATCCACTAAAAACCCCCTACTTAAACCAAGTAGGTCCTCTAGTCCAAGACTAGGAATTACAACCTCTTGCTTATACAAGCAAGCCCTCTAGCACTTAGCTAGGAAAAACAGCCACTTGCTTCAACGAGCAAGACTTCTAGCACAAAGCTAGGAAAAACGGCCACTTGCTTCAACGAGCAAGACTTCTAGCACAAAGCTAGGAAAATAACAACGATATAAATGAAAGAGAGAAGCTAAGAGTTAAAACTCTTAGTTACAAGTTCTCTCACAATGAAAACAAGGCTTAATAATAAATTTACAATGATAGAATAACAAAGCCTTGGATAGAAAATACAACAGTGAAAGCACAAAGATTGTAAGCTTCGAGTAAAAATGATTTGAACTCTTTAGATCAACTCGTTCCCATCCATTAGCCATTCCTTGATGCTCCATGAGTTGTATATATAGGTTTCCCAAAAGATTGAAGAGAAATATAGCCGTTTGGAGCCGTTGGGATTTGAAAAAATAGCCGTTGGAACTTTCTGCGAAACACATAGTCGACAGAGAAAATAGGTTAGTCGACTATTTCTTCAAATAAAAATCAAACATAGTCGACAGACAGAAAGTGATAGTCGACTATTTCTAACACAAAAATCACATAGTCGACAGATACAAAAGAATAGTCGACTATTGTAAAAATGTGAAGAAAATTTTGAATTTTATGAACAAAAATAGTCGACAGATGAAAAACCATAGTCGACTATCCTTTCATGATAGTCGACAGATCCAAAAATAGTCGACAGATGCCTTAAATAGTCGACAGATCAAAAACAACATAGTCGACTATTCTTTTGCATAGTCGACTATCCTTAACAGCATAGTCGACTATTCTTAGGCATAGTCAACAGAATGAAATGCATAGTCGACTATCCTTTAGACAACTTTGAAAACTTAACAAATCTTCATTTCGATTCTTTTGAAAGCAAGTTGAGATTATTAAAACCATATTTATTTTGAATCTAAACACACTCAACCACACTTCAACATTTCTCCTATATAAATTTTCATAACATTGCTTCAAGGAGATTTAAAGATTGTTTTTCACATTCATGTAAATTGATTAAAAAATAAACTTATCCATAAAGATTTACTCATAAAGATTTAGATATTGATTTTCATATAGTCATTGCTCAAAACCATTCATATAGACTTTTATCAAAACCATTTCATTACCAAGAGATATTAGATATCAAAATACTAGGAGATAGTTTTCTCATTCATATAATCCAACGATTTCAAGGAGATTCTTTTTAGATCTTAAAACTTGTTTATGCTAATCTCCAACTAATATAAAAGATCATAGATCATTTTAACAAAGCACTTTGAAATTGATTTTTGTTTCCAAACCATATGCTTTGATTGAGAGAAAATAAAAAACCATTTGAAAGTTTTCATCATCAAAACTAAACACAATAGTAAAATATCATAAAGTGCATCAAAATGTCGTCTTTCTCCTAGATTTGAAATCATTATCATCAAATTAGTATACTTGAAGATATTTTTGACTGAATCAAAGTGGTCTCTTTCTTGTTTTAAGTGTTCTACTATGGACCCATGGTAAAACTCAACTTTTGAAAACCTCCCAAAATCAAGATTTGAACTTTCTTGAGCGTATAAAGTGTATCAAAATGTCGTCATTCTCCTAGATTTGAAATTGTCATCATCAAATTAGTATATTTGAAGACATCGTTCATTTAATCAAAGTGCTCTCTTTCTTGTTTAAAGTGTTCAACAAAGGACCCATGGCTAAAACTCAACTTTGTAAAACTTTCCAAAATCAGAATTTAAAGTTTCTTGTGTGTATAAAGTGCAGTAAAATGTCGCCTTTCTCAAAGATTTGGAAACGTCTTCGCCAAATTAGTTTGCTTCAATATATCGTTGATTGAATCAACGTGGTCTCTTGTTTAAAGTGTTCAACTAAGTACCGAAGGCTAAAACTCAACTTTTCAAAATCTCCCAAAAACAGAATTTAAACTTTCTTCTGTGTATAAAGTGCATCAAAAAGTCGTCTTTCTCCTAGATTTGGAAACGTCATCATCAAATTAGTATACTTGAAGATATCGTTGATTGAATAAAGATGGTCTCTTTCTTGTTTTAAATGTTCTACTATGGACCCATGCCTAAAACTCAACTTTTGAAAACTTCCCAAAATCAGAATTTAAACTTTCTTGTGTGTAAAAAGTGCATCAAAATGTCGTTTTTGTCCTAGATTTGAAATCGTCATCATCATTTAGTATATTTCAAGATATCGTTGATTGAATCAAAGTGGTCTCTTTCTTTTTTGAAGTTTTCAACTAAAGTCCCATGGCTAAAATTCAACTATTGAAAACTTCCAAAAATCAGAATTTGAACTTTCTCGAGTGTATAAAGTGTATCAAAATGTCGTCTTTCTCTTAGATTTGAAATTGTCATCATAAAATTAGTATATTTGAAGACATCGTTCATTGAATCAAAGTGCTCTCTTTCTTGTTTAAAGTGTTCAACAAAGGACCCATGGCTAAAACTCAACTTTATAAAACTTCCCAAAATCAGAATTTAAAGTTTCTTGTGTGTATAAAGTGCAGTAAAATGTCGCCTTTCTCATAGATTTGGAAACGTCTTCGCCAAATTAGTTTACTTCAAACGTGGTCTCTTTCTTGTTTAAAGTGTTCAACTAAGTACCGAAGGCTAAAACTCAACTTTTCAAAACTTCCCAAAATCAGAATTTAAACTTTCTTCTGTGTATAAAGTGCATCAAAAAGTCGTCTTTCTCCTAGATTTTGAAACGACATCATCAAATTAGTATACTTGAAGATATCGTTGATTGAATAAATATGGTCTCTTTCCTGTTTTAAATGTTCTACTATGGACCCATGCCTAAAACTCAACTTTTCAAAACTTCCCAAAATCAGAATTTAAACTTTCTTGTGTGTATAAAGTGCATCAAAATGTCGTCTTTGTCCTAGATTTGAAATCGTCATCATCATTTAGTATATTTCAAGATGTCGTTGATTGAATCAAAGTGGTCTCTTTCTTGTTTAAAGAGTTCAACTGAGGACTCATGGCTAAAACTCAACTTTTTAAAACTTTCCAAAAACAGAATTTAAGCTTTTTTTGTGTGTATAAAGTGCATCAAAATGTCGTCTTTCTCCTAGATTTCGAAACGTCATCATCAAATTAGTGTACTTGAAGATATCGTTGATTGAATCAAAGTGGTCTCTTTCTTTTTTAAAGTGTTCAACTAAAGACCCATGGCTAAAATTCAACTATTGAAAACTTCCAAAAATCAGAATTTGAACTTTCTCCAGTGTATAAAGTGTATCAAAATGTCGTCTTTCTCTGAGATTTGGAAACGTCATCGTCAAATTAGTTTACTTGAACATATCGTTGATTGAAATCAAAGTGGTGTCTTTCTTTTTTAAAGTGTTCAACTAAGGGCCCATGGCTAAAACTCAACTTTTGAAATCTTCCCAAAATCAGAATTTGAACTTTCTCGAGTGTATAAAGTGTATCAAAATGTCGTCTTTCTTGTGTGTATAAAGTGTATCAAAATGTTGTATTACTCCTAGATTTGAAATAGTCATCGTTAAATTAGCATACTTGAAGATATCGTTGACTGAATCAATATGGCCTCTTTCTTGCTTGAAGTGTTCAACTAAGGACCCATGGCTAGAACTCAACATTTGAAAACTTCCCAAAATCATAATTTAAACTTTCTTGTGTGTATAAAGTGCATCAAAATGTCGTATTTCTCCTAGATTTGAAATCATCATCATCAAATTAGTATACTTGAAGATATTTTTGATTGAATCAAAGTGGTCTCTTTCTTGTTTTAAGTGTTCTACTATGGACCCATGGTAAAACTCAACTTTTGAAAACCTCCCAAAATCAAGATTTGAACTTTCTTGAGCGTATAAAGTGTATCAAAATGTCGTCTTTCTCCTAGATTTGAAATTGTCATCATCAAATTAGTATATTTGAAGACATCGTTCATTGAATCAAAGTGTTATCTTTCTTGTTTAAAGTGTTCAACAAAGGACCCATGGCTAAAACTCAACTTTGTAAAACTTCCCAAAATCAGAATTTAAAGTTTCTTGTGTGTATAAAGTGCAGTAAAATGTCGCCTTTCTCATAGATTTGGAAATGTCTTCGCCAAATTAGTTTACTTCAATATATCGTTGATTGAATCAATGTGGTCTCTTTCTTGTTTAAAGTGTTCAACTAAGTACCGAAGGCTAAAACTCAACTTTTCAAAACTTCCCAAAATCAGTATTTAAACTTTCTTCTGTGTATAAAGTGCATCAAAAAGTCGTCTTTCTCCTAGATTTGGAAACGTCATCATCAAATTAGTATACTTGAAGATATCGTTGATTGAATAAATATGGTCTCTTTCTTGTTTTAAATGTTCTACTATACCCATGCCTAAAACTCAACTTTTGAAAACTTCCCAAAATCAGAATTTAAACTTTCTTGTGTGTATAAAGTGCATCAAAATGTCGTCTTTGTCCTAGATTTGAAATCGTCATCATCATTTAGTATATTTCAAGATATCGTTGATTGAATCAAAGTGGTCTCTTTCTTGTTTAAAGAGTGCAACTAAGGACTCATGGCTAAAACTCAACTTTTTGAAACTTCCCAAAAACAGAATTTAAGCTTTTTTGTGTGTATAAAGTGTATCAAAATGTCGTCTTTCTCCTAGATTTGGAAACGTCATCGTCAAATTAGTGTACTTATATTGTTGATTGAATCAAAGTGGTCTCTTTCTCTTTTAAAGTGTTCAACTAAAGACTCATGGCTAAAAGTCAACTATTGAAAACTTCCAAAAATCAGAATTTGAACTTTCTCGAGTGTATAAAGTATATCAAAATGTCGTCTTTCTCTGAGATTTGAAAACGTCATCGTCAAATTAGTTTACTTGAACATATCGTTGATTTATCAAAGTGGTCTCTTTCTTGTTTAAAGTGTTCAACTAAAGGCCCATTGCTAAACTCAACTTTTGAAATCTTCCCAAAATCAGAATTTGAACTTTCTCGAGTGTATAAAATGTATCAAAATGTCGTCTTTCTTGTGTGTATAAAGTGTATCAAAATGTTGTATTACTCCTAGATTTGAAATAGTCATCGTTAAATTAGCATACTTGAAGATATCGTTGACTGAATCAATATGGCCTCTTTCTTGCTTGAAGTGTTCAACTAAGGACCCATGGCTAGAACTCAACATTTGAAAACTTCCCAAAATCATAATTTAAACTTTCTTGTGTGTATAAAGTGCATCAAAATGTCGTATTTCTGCTAGATTTGAAATCATCATCATCAAATTAGTATACTTGAAGATATTTTTGATTGAATCAAAGTGGTCTCTTTCTTGTTTTAAGTGTTCTACTATGGACCCATGGTAAAACTCAACTTTTGAAAACCTCCCAAAATCAAGATTTGAACTTTCTTGAGCGTATAAAGTGTATCAAAATGTCGTCTTTCTCCTAGATTTGAAATTGTCATCATCAAATTAGTATATTTGAAGACATCGTTCATTGAATCAAAGTGTTATCTTTCTTGTTTAAAGTGTTCAACAAAGGACCCATGGCTAAAACTCAACTTTGTAAAACTTCCCAAAATCAGAATTTAAAGTTTCTTGTGTGTATAAAGTGCAGTAAAATGTCGCCTTTCTCTTAGATTTGGAAATGTCTTCGCCAAATTAGTTTACTTCAATATATCGTTGATTGAATCAATGTGGTCTCTTTCTTGTTTAAAGTGTTCAACTAAGTACCGAAGGCTAAAACTCAACTTTTCAAAACTTCCCAAAATCAGAATTTAAACTTTCTTCTGTGTATAAAGTGCATCAAAAAGTCGTCTCTCCTAGATTTGGAAACGTCATCATCAAATTAGTATACTTGAAGATATCGTTGATTGAATAAATATGGTCTCTTTCTTGTTTTAAATGTTCTACTATACCCATGCCTAAAACTCAACTTTTGAAAACTTCCCAAAATCAGAATTTAAACTTTCTTGTGTGTAAAAAGTGCATCAAAATGTCGTTTTTGTCCTAGATTTGAAATCGTCATCATCAGTTAGTATATTTCAAGATATCGTTGATTGAATCAAAGTGGTCTCTTTCTTGTTTAAAGAGTTCAACTGAGGACTCATGGCTAAAACTCAACTTTTTAAAACTTCCCAAAAACAGAATTTAAGCTTTTTTTGTGTGTATAAAGTGCATCAAAATGTCGTCTTTCTCCTAGATTTCGAAACGTCATCATCAAATTAGTGTACTTGAAGATATCGTTGATTGAATCAAAGTGGTCTCTTTCTCTTTTAAAGTGTTCAACTAAAGACTCATGGCTAAAAGTCAACTATTGAAAACTTCCAAAAATCAGAATTTGAACTTTCTCGAGTGTATAAAGTATATCAAAATGTCGTCTTTCTCTGAGATTTGAAAACGTCATCGTCAAATTAGTTTACTTGAACATATCGTTGATTTATCAAAGTGGTCTCTTTCTTGTTTAAAGTGTTCAACTAAAGACCCATTGCTAAACTCAACTTTTGAAATCTTCCCAAAATCAGAATTTGAACTTTCTCGAGTGTATAAAATGTATCAAAATGTCGTCTTTCTTGTGTGTATAAAGTGTATCAAAATGTTGTATTACTCCTAGATTTGAAATAGTCATCGTTAAATTAGCATACTTGAAGATATCGTTGACTGAATCAATATGGTCTCTTTCTTGCTTGAAGTGTTCAACTAAGGACCCATGGCTAGAACACAACATTTGAAAACTTCCCAAAATCATAATTTAAACTTTCTTGTGTGTATAAAGTGCATCAAAATGTCGTCTTTCTTCTAGATTTGAAATCATTATCATCAAATTAGTATACTTGAAGATATTTTTGATTGAATCAAAGTGGTCTCTTTCTTGTTTTAAGTGTTCTACTATGGACCCATGGTAAAACTCAACTTTTGAAAACCTCCCAAAATCAAGATTTGAACTTTCTTGAGCGTATAAAGTGTATCAAAATGTCGTCATTCTCCTAGATTTGAAATTGTCATCATCAAATTAGTATATTTGAAGACATCGTTCATTTAATCAAAGTGCTCTCTTTCTTGTTTAAAGTGTTCAACAAAGGACCCATGGCTAAAACTCAACTTTGTAAAACTTTCCAAAATCAGAATTTAAAGTTTCTTGTGTGTATAAAGTGCAGTAAAATGTCGCCTTTCTCAAAGATTTGGAAACGTCTTCGCCAAATTAGTTTGCTTCAATATATCGTTGATTGAATCAACGTGGTCTCTTGTTTAAAGTGTTCAACTAAGTACCGAAGGCTAAAACTCAACTTTTCAAAACCTCCCAAAAACAGAATTTAAACTTTCTTCTGTGTATAAAGTGCATCAAAAAGTCGTCTTTCTCCTAGATTTGGAAACGTCATCATCAAATTAGTATACTTGAAGATATCGTTGATTGAATAAAGATGGTCTCTTTCTTGTTTTAAATGTTCTACTATGGACCCATGCCTAAAACTCAACTTTTGAAAACTTCCCAAAATCAGAATTTAAACTTTCTTGTGTGTAAAAAGTGCATCAAAATGTCGTTTTTGTCCTAGATTTGAAAT
The DNA here is from genome assembly GCA_036245055.1 of Diospyros kaki. NCBI lineage: Eukaryota > Viridiplantae > Streptophyta > Magnoliopsida > Ericales > Ebenaceae > Diospyros > Diospyros kaki. The sequence goes on from BSEG01000014.1 coordinate 17,068,612, forward strand.
CGTCATCATCATTTAGTATATTTCAAGATATCGTTGATTGAATCAAAGTGGTCTCTTTCTTTTTTGAAGTTTTCAACTAAAGTCCCATGGCTAAAATTCAACTATTGAAAACTTCCAAAAATCAGAATTTGAACTTTCTCGAGTGTATAAAGTGTGTCAAAATGTCGTCTTTCTCTTAGATTTGAAATTGTCATCATAAAATTAGTATATTTGAAGACATCGTTCATTGAATCAAAGTGCTCTCTTTCTTGTTTAAAGTGTTCAACAAAGGACCCATGGCTAAAACTCAACTTTATAAAACTTCCCAAAATCAGAATTTAAAGTTTCTTGTGTGTATAAAGAGCAGTAAAATGTCGCCTTTCTCATAGATTTGGAAACGTCTTCGCCAAATTAGTTTACTTCAAACGTGGTCTCTTTCTTGTTTAAAGTGTTCAACTAAGTACCGAAGGCTAAAACTCAACTTTTCAAAACTTCCCAAAATCAGAATTTAAACTTTCTTCTGTGTATAAAGTGCATCAAAAAGTCGTCTTTCTCCTAGATTTTGAAACGACATCATCAAATTAGTATACTTGAAGATATCGTTGATTGAATAAATATGGTCTCTTTCCTGTTTTAAATGTTCTACTATGGACCCATGCCTAAAACTCAACTTTTCAAAACTTCCCAAAATCAGAATTTAAACTTTCTTGTGTGTATAAAGTGCATCAAAATGTCGTCTTTGTCCTAGATTTGAAATCGTCATCATCATTTAGTATATTTCAAGATGTCGTTGATTGAATCAAAGTGGTCTCTTTCTTGTTTAAAGAGTTCAACTGAGGACTCATGGCTAAAACTCAACTTTTTAAAACTTTCCAAAAACAGAATTTAAGCTTTTTTTGTGTGTATAAAGTGCATCAAAATGTCGTCTTTCTCCTAGATTTCGAAACGTCATCATCAAATTAGTGTACTTGAAGATATCGTTGATTGAATCAAAGTGGTCTCTTTCTTTTTTAAAGTGTTCAACTAAAGACCCATGGCTAAAATTCAACTATTGAAAACTTCCAAAAATCAGAATTTGAACTTTCTCCAGTGTATAAAGTGTATCAAAATGTCGTCTTTCTCTGAGATTTGGAAACGTCATCGTCAAATTAGTTTACTTGAACATATCGTTGATTGAAATCAAAGTGGTGTCTTTCTTTTTTAAAGTGTTCAACTAAGGGCCCATGGCTAAAACTCAACTTTTGAAATCTTCCCAAAATCAGAATTTGAACTTTCTCGAGTGTATAAAGTGTATCAAAATGTCGTCTTTCTTGTGTGTATAAAGTGTATCAAAATGTTGTATTACTCCTAGATTTGAAATAGTCATCGTTAAATTAGCATACTTGAAGATATCGTTGACTGAATCAATATGGCCTCTTTCTTGCTTGAAGTGTTCAACTAAGGACCCATGGCTAGAACTCAACATTTGAAAACTTCCCAAAATCATAATTTAAACTTTCTTGTGTGTCTAAAGTGCATCAAAATGTCGTATTTCTCCTAGATTTGAAATCATCATCATCAAATTAGTATACTTGAAGATATTTTTGATTGAATCAATGTGGTCTCTTTCTTGTTTTAAGTGTTCTACTATGGACCCATGGTAAAACTCAACTTTTGAAAACCTCCCAAAATCAAGATTTGAACTTTCTTGAGCGTATAAAGTGTATCAAAATGTCGTCTTTCTCCTAGATTTGAAATTGTCATCATCAAATTAGTATATTTGAAGACATCGTTCATTGAATCAAAGTGTTATCTTTCTTGTTTAAAGTGTTCAACAAAGGACCCATGGCTAAAACTCAACTTTGTAAAACTTCCCAAAATCAGAATTTAAAGTTTCTTGTGTGTATAAAGTGCAGTAAAATGTCGCCTTTCTCATAGATTTGGAAATGTCTTCGCCAAATTAGTTTCCTTCAATATATCGTTGATTGAATCAATGTGGTCTCTTTCTTGTTTAAAGTGTTCAACTAAGTACCGAAGGCTAAAACTCAACTTTTCAAAACTTCCCAAAATCAGAATTTAAACTTTCTTCTGTGTATAAAGTGCATCAAAAAGTCATCTTTCTCCTAGATTTGGAAACGTCATCATCAAATTAGTATACTTGAAGATATCGTTGATTGAATAAATATGGTCTCTTTCTTGTTTTAAATGTTCTACTATACCCATGCCTAAAACTCAACTTTTGAAAACTTCCCAAAATCAGAATTTAAACTTTCTTGTGTGTATAAAGTGCATCAAAATGTCGTCTTTGTCCTAGATTTGAAATCGTCATCATCATTTAGTATATTTCAAGATATCGTTGATTGAATCAAAGTGGTCTCTTTCTTGTTTAAAGAGTGCAACTAAGGACTCATGGCTAAAACTCAACTTTTTGAAACTTCCCAAAAACAGAATTTAAGCTTTTTTGTGTGTATAAAGTGTATCAAAATGTCGTCTTTCTCCTAGATTTGGAAACGTCATCGTCAAATTAGTGTACTTATATTGTTGATTGAATCAAAGTGGTCTCTTTCTCTTTTAAAGTGTTCAACTAAAGACTCATGGCTAAAAGTCAACTATTGAAAACTTCCAAAAATCAGAATTTGAACTTTCTCGAGTGTATAAAGTATATCAAAATGTCGTCTTTCTCTGAGATTTGAAAACGTCATCGTCAAATTAGTTTACTTGAACATATCGTTGATTTATCAAAGTGGTCTCTTTCTTGTTTAAAGTGTTCAACTAAAGGCCCATTGCTAAACTCAACTTTTGAAATCTTCCCAAAATCAGAATTTGAACTTTCTCGAGTGTATAAAATGTATCAAAATGTCGTCTTTCTTGTGTGTATAAAGTGTATCAAAATGTTGTATTACTCCTAGATTTGAAATAGTCATCGTTAAATTAGCATACTTGAAGATATCGTTGACTGAATCAATATGGTCTCTTTCTTGCTTGAAGTGTTCAACTAAGGACCCATGGCTAGAACACAACATTTGAAAACTTCCCAAAATCATAATTTAAACTTTCTTGTGTGTATAAAGTGCATCAAAATGTCGTCTTTCTCCTAGATTTGAAATCATTATCATCAAATTAGTATACTTGAAGATATTTTTGATTGAATCAAAGTGGTCTCTTTCTTGTTTTAAGTGTTCTACTATGGACCCATGGTAAAACTCAACTTTTGAAAACCTCCCAAAATCAAGATTTGAATTTTCTTGAGCGTATAAAGTGTATCAAAATGTCGTCTTTCTCCTAGATTTGAAATTGTCATCATCAAATTAGTATATTTAAGACATCGTTCATTTAATCAAAGTGCTCTCTTTCTTGTTTAAAGTGTTCAACAAAGGACCCATGGCTAAAACTCAACTTTGTAAAACTTCCCAAAATCAGAATTTAAAGTTTCTTGTGTGTATAAAGTGCAGTAAAATGTCGCCTTTCTCATAGATTTGGAAACGTCTTCGCCAAATTAGTTTGCTTCAATATATCGTTGATTGAATCAACGTGGTCTCTTCTTTAAAGTGTTCAACCAAGTACCGAAGGCTAAAACTCAACTTTATAAAACTTCCCAAAATCAGAATTTAAAGTTTCTTGTGTGTATAAAGTGCAGTAAAATGTCGCCTTTCTCATAGATTTGGAAACGTCTTCGCCAAATTAGTTTACTTCAAACGTGGTCTCTTTCTTGTTTAAAGTGTTCAACTAAGTACCGAAGGCTAAAACTCAACTTTTCAAAACTTCCCAAAATCAGAATTTAAACTTTCTTCTGTGTATAAAGTGCATCAAAAAGTCGTCTTTCTCCTAGATTTGGAAACGACATCATCAAATTAGTATACTTGAAGATATCGTTGATTGAATAAATATGGTCTCTTTCCTGTTTTAAATGTTCTACTATGGACCCATGCCTAAAACTCAACTTTTCAAAACTTCCCAAAATCAGAATTTAAACTTTCTTGTGTGTATAAAGTGCATCAAAATGTCGTCTTTGTCCTAGATTTGAAATCGTCATCATCATTTAGTATATTTCAAGATATCGTTGATTGAATCAAAGTGGTCTCTTTGTTGTTTAAAGAGTGCAACTGAGGACTCATGGCTAAAACTCAACTTTTTGAAACTTCCCAAAAACAGAATTTAAGCTTTTTTGTGTGTATAAAGTGTATCAAAATGTCGTCTTTCTCCTAGATTTGGAAACGTCATCGTCAAATTAGTGTACTTATATAGTTGATTGAATCAAAGTGGTCTCTTTCTCTTTTAAAGTGTTCAACTAAAGACTCATGGCTAAAATTCAACTATTGAAAACTTCCAAAAATCAGAATTTGAACTTTCTCGAGTGTATAAAGTGTATCAAAATGTCGTCTTTCTCTGAGATTTGAAAACGTCATCGTCAAATTAGTTTACTTGAACATATCGTTGATTTATCAAAGTGGTCTCTTTCTTGTTTAAAGTGTTCAACTAAAGGCCCATTGCTAAACTCAACTTTTGAAATCTTCCCAAAATCAGAATTTGAACTTTCTCGAGTGTATAAAATGTATCAAAATGTCGTCTTTCTTGTGTGTATAAAGTGTATCAAAATGTTGTATTACTCCTAGATTTGAAATAGTCATCGTTAAATTAGCATACTTGAAGATATCGTTGACTGAATCAATATGGTCTCTTTCTTGCTTGAAGTGTTCAACTAAGGACCCATGGCTAGAACACAACATTTGAAAACTTCCCAAAATCATAATTTAAACTTTCTTGTGTGTATAAAGTGCATCAAAATGTCGTCTTTCTCCTAGATTTGAAATCATTATCATCAAATTAGTATACTTGAAGATATTTTTGATTGAATCAAAGTGGTCTCTTTCTTGTTTTAAGTGTTCTACTATGGACCCATGGTAAAACTCAACTTTTGAAAACCTCCCAAAATCAAGATTTGAATTTTCTTGAGCGTATAAAGTGTATCAAAATCTCGTCTTTCTCCTAGATTTGAAATTGTCATCATCAAATTAGTATATTTAAGACATCGTTCATTTAATCAAAGTGCTCTCTTTCTTGTTTAAAGTGTTCAACAAAGGACCCATGGCTAAAACTCAACTTTGTAAAACTTCCCAAAATCAGAATTTAAAGTTTCTTGTGTGTATAAAGTGCAGTAAAATGTCGCCTTTCTCATAGATTTGGAAACGTCTTCGCCAAATTAGTTTGCTTCAATATATCGTTGATTGAATCAACGTGGTCTCTTGTTTAAAGTGTTCAACTAAGTACCGAAGGCTAAAACTCAACTTTTCAAAATCTCCCAAAAACAGAATTTAAACTTTCTTCTGTGCATAAAGTGCATCAAAAAGTCGTCTTTGTCCTAGATTTGAAATCGTCATCATCATTTAGTATATTTCAAGATGTCGTTGATTGAATCAAAGTGGTCTCTTTCTTGTTTAAAGAGTTCAACTGAGGACTCATGGCTAAAACTCAACTTTTTAAAACTTCCCAAAAACAGAATTTAAGCTTTTTTTGTGTGTATAAAGTGCATCAAAATGTCGTCTTTCTCCTAGATTTCGAAACGTCATCATCAAATTAGTGTACTTGAAGATATCGTTGATTGAATCAAAGTGGTCTCTTTCTTTTTTAAAGTGTTCAACTAAAGACCCATGGCTAAAATTCAACTATTGAAAACTTCCAAAAATCAGAATTTGAACTTTCTCCAGTGTATAAAGTGTATCAAAATGTCGTCTTTCTCTGAGATTTGGAAACGTCATCGTCAAATTAGTTTACTTGAACATATCGTTGATTGAAATCAAAGTGGTGTCTTTCTTTTTTAAAGTGTTCAACTAAGGGCCCATGGCTAAAACTCAACTTTTGAAATCTTCCCAAAATCAGAATTTGAACTTTCTCGAGTGTATAAAGTGTATCAAAATGTCGTCTTTCTTGTGTGTATAAAGTGTATCAAAATGTTGTATTACTCCTAGATTTGAAATAGTCATCGTTAAATTAGCATACTTGAAGATATCGTTGACTGAATCAATATGGCCTCTTTCTTGCTTGAAGTGTTCAACTAAGGACCCATGGCTAGAACTCAACATTTGAAAACTTCCCAAAATCATAATTTAAACTTTCTTGTGTGTATAAAGTGCATCAAAATGTCGTATTTCTCCTAGATTTGAAATCATCATCATCAAATTAGTATACTTGAAGATATTTTTGATTGAATCAAAGTGGTCTCTTTCTTGTTTTAAGTGTTCTACTATGGACCCATGGTAAAACTCAACTTTTGAAAACCTCCCAAAATCAAGATTTGAATTTTCTTGAGCGTATAAAGTGTATCAAAATGTCGTCTTTCTCCTAGATTTGAAATTGTCATCATCAAATTAGTATATTTGAAGACATCGTTCATTTAATCAAAGTGCTCTCTTTCTTGTTTAAAGTGTTCAACAAAGGACCCATGGCTAAAACTCAACTTTGTAAAACTTTCCAAAATCAGAATTTAAAGTTTCTTGTGTGTATAAAGTGCAGTAAAATGTCGCCTTTCTCATAGATTTGGAAACGTCTTCGCCAAATTAGTTTGCTTCAATATATCGTTGATTGAATCAACGTGGTCTCTTGTTTAAAGTGTTCAACTAAGTACCGAAGGCTAAAACTCAACTTTTCAAAATCTCCCAAAAACAGAATTTAAACTTTCTTCTGTGCATAAAGTGCATCAAAAAGTCGTCTTTGTCCTAGATTTGAAATCGTCATCATCATTTAGTATATTTCAAGATGTCGTTGATTGAATCAAAGTGGTCTCTTTCTTGTTTAAAGAGTTCAACTGAGGACTCATGGCTAAAACTCAACTTTTTAAAACTTCCCAAAAACAGAATTTAAGCTTTTTTTGTGTGTATAAAGTGCATCAAAATGTCGTCTTTCTCCTAGATTTCGAAACGTCATCATCAAATTAGTGTACTTGAAGATATCGTTGATTGAATCAAAGTGGTCTCTTTCTTTTTTAAAGTGTTCAACTAAAGACCCATGGCTAAAATTCAACTATTGAAAACTTCCAAAAATCAGAATTTGAACTTTCTCCAGTGTATAAAGTGTATCAAAATGTCGTCTTTCTCTGAGATTTGGAAACGTCATCGTCAAATTAGTTTACTTGAACATATCGTTGATTGAAATCAAAGTGGTGTCTTTCTTTTTTAAAGTGTTCAACTAAGGGCCCATGGCTAAAACTCAACTTTTGAAATCTTCCCAAAATCAGAATTTGAACTTTCTCGAGTGTATAAAGTGTATCAAAATGTCGTCTTTCTTGTGTGTATAAAGTGTATCAAAATGTTGTATTACTCCTAGATTTGAAATAGTCATCGTTAAATTAGCATACTTGAAGATATCGTTGACTGAATCAATATGGCCTCTTTCTTGCTTGAAGTGTTCAACTAAGGACCCATGGCTAGAACTCAACATTTGAAAACTTCCCAAAATCATAATTTAAACTTTCTTGTGTGTATAAAGTGCATCAAAATGTCGTATTTCTCCTAGATTTGAAATCATCATCATCAAATTAGTATACTTGAAGATATTTTTGATTGAATCAAAGTGGTCTCTTTCTTGTTTTAAGTGTTCTACTATGGACCCATGGTAAAACTCAACTTTTGAAAACCTCCCAAAATCAAGATTTGAATTTTCTTGAGCGTATAAAGTGTATCAAAATGTCGTCTTTCTCCTAGATTTGAAATTGTCATCATCAAATTAGTATATTTGAAGACATCGTTCATTTAATCAAAGTGCTCTCTTTCTTGTTTAAAGTGTTCAACAAAGGACCCATGGCTAAAACTCAACTTTGTAAAACTTTCCAAAATCAGAATTTAAAGTTTCTTGTGTGTATAAAGTGCAGTAAAATGTCGCCTTTCTCATAGATTTGGAAACGTCTTCGCCAAATTAGTTTGCTTCAATATATCGTTGATTGAATCAACGTGGTCTCTTGTTTAAAGTGTTCAACTAAGTACCGAAGGCTAAAACTCAACTTTTCAAAATCTCCCAAAAACAGAATTTAAACTTTCTTCTGTGCATAAAGTGCATCAAAAAGTCGTCTTTGTCCTAGATTTGAAATCGTCATCATCATTTAGTATATTTCAAGATGTCGTTGATTGAATCAAAGTGGTCTCTTTCTTGTTTAAAGAGTTCAACTGAGGACTCATGGCTAAAACTCAACTTTTTAAAACTTCCCAAAAACAGAATTTAAGCTTTTTTTGTGTGTATAAAGTGCATCAAAATGTCGTCTTTCTCCTAGATTTCGAAACGTCATCATCAAATTAGTGTACTTGAAGATATCGTTGATTGAATCAAAGTGGTCTCTTTCTTTTTTAAAGTGTTCAACTAAAGACCCATGGCTAAAATTCAACTATTGAAAACTTCCAAAAATCAGAATTTGAACTTTCTCCAGTGTATAAAGTGTATCAAAATGTCGTCTTTCTCTGAGATTTGGAAACGTCATCGTCAAATTAGTTTACTTGAACATATCGTTGATTGAAATCAAAGTGGTGTCTTTCTTTTTTAAAGTGTTCAACTAAGGGCCCATGGCTAAAACTCAACTTTTGAAATCTTCCCAAAATCAGAATTTGAACTTTCTCGAGTGTATAAAGTGTATCAAAATGTCGTCTTTCTTGTGTGTATAAAGTGTATCAAAATGTTGTATTACTCCTAGATTTGAAATAGTCATCGTTAAATTAGCATACTTGAAGATATCGTTGACTGAATCAATATGGCCTCTTTCTTGCTTGAAGTGTTCAACTAAGGACCCATGGCTAGAACTCAACATTTGAAAACTTCCCAAAATCATAATTTAAACTTTCTTGTGTGTATAAAGTGCATCAAAATGTCGTATTTCTCCTAGATTTGAAATCATCATCATCAAATTAGTATACTTGAAGATATTTTTGATTGAATCAAAGTGGTCTCTTTCTTGTTTTAAGTGTTCTACTATGGACCCATGGTAAAACTCAACTTTTGAAAACCTCCCAAAATCAAGATTTGAATTTTCTTGAGCGTATAAAGTGTATCAAAATGTCGTCTTTCTCCTAGATTTGAAATTGTCATCATCAAATTAGTATATTTGAAGACATCGTTCATTTAATCAAAGTGCTCTCTTTCTTGTTTAAAGTGTTCAACAAAGGACCCATGGCTAAAACTCAACTTTGTAAAACTTTCCAAAATCAGAATTTAAAGTTTCTTGTGTGTATAAAGTGCAGTAAAATGTCGCCTTTCTCATAGATTTGGAAACGTCTTCGCCAAATTAGTTTGCTTCAATATATCGTTGATTGAATCAACGTGGTCTCTTGTTTAAAGTGTTCAACTAAGTACCGAAGGCTAAAACTCAACTTTTCAAAATCTCCCAAAAACAGAATTTAAACTTTCTTCTGTGCATAAAGTGCATCAAAAAGTCGTCTTTGTCCTAGATTTGAAATCGTCATCATCATTTAGTATATTTCAAGATGTCGTTGATTGAATCAAAGTGGTCTCTTTCTTGTTTAAAGAGTTCAACTGAGGACTCATGGCTAAAACTCAACTTTTTAAAACTTCCCAAAAACAGAATTTAAGCTTTTTTTGTGTGTATAAAGTGCATCAAAATGTCGTCTTTCTCCTAGATTTCGAAACGTCATCATCAAATTAGTGTACTTGAAGATATCGTTGATTGAATCAAAGTGGTCTCTTTCTTTTTTAAAGTGTTCAACTAAAGACCCATGGCTAAAATTCAACTATTGAAAACTTCCAAAAATCAGAATTTGAACTTTCTCCAGTGTATAAAGTGTATCAAAATGTCGTCTTTCTCTGAGATTTGGAAACGTCATCGTCAAATTAGTTTACTTGAACATATCGTTGATTGAAATCAAAGTGGTGTCTTTCTTTTTTAAAGTGTTCAACTAAGGGCCCATGGCTAAAACTCAACTTTTGAAATCTTCCCAAAATCAGAATTTGAACTTTCTCGAGTGTATAAAGTGTATCAAAATGTCGTCTTTCTTGTGTGTATAAAGTGTATCAAAATGTTGTATTACTCCTAGATTTGAAATAGTCATCGTTAAATTAGCATACTTGAAGATATCGTTGACTGAATCAATATGGCCTCTTTCTTGCTTGAAGTGTTCAACTAACGACCCATGGCTAGAACTCAACATTTGAAAACTTCCCAAAATCATAATTTAAACTTTCTTGTGTGTATAAAGTGCATCAAAATGTCGTATTTCTCCTAGATTTGAAATCATCATCATCAAATTAGTATACTTGAAGATATTTTTGATTGAATCAAAGTGGTCTCTTTCTTGTTTTAAGTGTTCTACTATGGACCCATGGTAAAACTCAACTTTTGAAAACCTCCCAAAATCAAGATTTGAATTTTCTTGAGCGTATAAAGTGTATCAAAATGTCGTCTTTCTCCTAGATTTGAAATTGTCATCATCAAATTAGTATATTTGAAGACATCGTTCATTTAATCAAAGTGCTCTCTTTCTTGTTTAAAGTGTTCAACAAAGGACCCATGGCTAAAACTCAACTTTGTAAAACTTTCCAAAATCAGAATTTAAAGTTTCTTGTGTGTATAAAGTGCAGTAAAATGTCGCCTTTCTCATAGATTTGGAAACGTCTTCGCCAAATTAGTTTGCTTCAATATATCGTTGATTGAATCAACGTGGTCTCTTGTTTAAAGTGTTCAACTAAGTACCGAAGGCTAAAACTCAACTTTTCAAAATCTCCCAAAAACAGAATTTAAACTTTCTTCTGTGTATAAAGTGCATCAAAAAGTCGTCTTTGTCCTAGATTTGAAATCGTCATCATCATTTAGTATATTTCAAGATGTCGTTGATTGAATCAAAGTGGTCTCTTTCTTGTTTAAAGAGTTCAACTGAGGACTCATGGCTAAAACTCAACTTTTTAAAACTTCCCAAAAACAGAATTTAAGCTTTTTTTGTGTGTATAAAGTGCATCAAAATGTCGTCTTTCTCCTAGATTTCGAAACGTCATCATCAAATTAGTGTACTTGAAGATATCGTTGATTGAATCAAAGTGGTCTCTTTCTTTTTTAAAGTGTTCAACTAAAGACCCATGGCTAAAATTCAACTATTGAAAACTTCCAAAAATCAGAATTTGAACTTTCTCCAGTGTATAAAGTGTATCAAAATGTCGTCTTTCTCTGAGATTTGGAAACGTCATCGTCAAATTAGTTTACTTGAACATATCGTTGATTGAAATCAAAGTGGTGTCTTTCTTTTTTAAAGTGTTCAACTAAGGGCCCATGGCTAAAACTCAACTTTTGAAATCTTCCCAAAATCAGAATTTGAACTTTCTCGAGTGTATAAAGTGTATCAAAATGTCGTCTTTCTTGTGTGTATAAAGTGTATCAAAATGTTGTATTACTCCTAGATTTGAAATAGTCATCGTTAAATTAGCATACTTGAAGATATCGTTGACTGAATCAATATGGCCTCTTTCTTGCTTGAAGTGTTCAACTAAGGACCCATGGCTAGAACTCAACATTTGAAAACTTCCCAAAATCATAATTTAAACTTTCTTGTGTGTATAAAGTGCATCAAAATGTCGTATTTCTCCTAGATTTGAAATCATCATCATCAAATTAGTATACTTGAAGATATTTTTGATTGAATCAAAGTGGTCTCTTTCTTGTTTTAAGTGTTCTACTATGGACCCATGGTAAAACTCAACTTTTGAAAACCTCCCAAAATCAAGATTTGAATTTTCTTGAGCGTATAAAGTGTATCAAAATGTCGTCTTTCTCCTAGATTTGAAATTGTCATCATCAAATTAGTATATTTGAAGACATCGTTCATTTAATCAAAGTGCTCTCTTTCTTGTTTAAAGTGTTCAACAAAGGACCCATGGCTAAAACTCAACTTTGTAAAACTTTCCAAAATCAGAATTTAAAGTTTCTTGTGTGTATAAAGTGCAGTAAAATGTCGCCTTTCTCATAGATTTGGAAACGTCTTCGCCAAATTAGTTTGCTTCAATATATCGTTGATTGAATCAACGTGGTCTCTTGTTTAAAGTGTTCAACTAAGTACCGAAGGCTAAAACTCAACTTTTCAAAATCTCCCAAAAACAGAATTTAAACTTTCTTCTGTGCATAAAGTGCATCAAAAAGTCGTCTTTGTCCTAGATTTGAAATCGTCATCATCATTTAGTATATTTCAAGATGTCGTTGATTGAATCAAAGTGGTCTCTTTCTTGTTTAAAGAGTTCAACTGAGGACTCATGGCTAAAACTCAACTTTTTAAAACTTCCCAAAAACAGAATTTAAGCTTTTTTTGTGTGTATAAAGTGCATCAAAATGTCGTCTTTCTCCTAGATTTCGAAACGTCATCATCAAATTAGTGTACTTGAAGATATCGTTGATTGAATCAAAGTGGTCTCTTTCTTTTTTAAAGTGTTCAACTAAAGACCCATGGCTAAAATTCAACTATTGAAAACTTCCAAAAATCAGAATTTGAACTTTCTCCAGTGTATAAAGTGTATCAAAATGTCGTCTTTCTCTGAGATTTGGAAACGTCATCGTCAAATTAGTTTACTTGAACATATCGTTGATTGAAATCAAAGTGGTGTCTTTCTTTTTTAAAGTGTTCAACTAAGGGCCCATGGCTAAAACTCAACTTTTGAAATCTTCCCAAAATCAGAATTTGAACTTTCTCGAGTGTATAAAGTGTATCAAAATGTCGTCTTTCTTGTGTGTATAAAGTGTATCAAAATGTTGTATTACTCCTAGATTTGAAATAGTCATCGTTAAATTAGCATACTTGAAGATATCGTTGACTGAATCAATATGGCCTCTTTCTTGCTTGAAGTGTTCAACTAACGACCCATGGCTAGAACTCAACATTTGAAAACTTCCCAAAATCATAATTTAAACTTTCTTGTGTGTATAAAGTGCATCAAAATGTCGTATTTCTCCTAGATTTGAAATCATCATCATCAAATTAGTATACTTGAAGATATTTTTGATTGAATCAAAGTGGTCTCTTTCTTGTTTTAAGTGTTCTACTATGGACCCATGGTAAAACTCAACTTTTGAAAACCTCCCAAAATCAAGATTTGAATTTTCTTGAGCGTATAAAGTGTATCAAAATGTCGTCTTTCTCCTAGATTTGAAATTGTCATCATCAAATTAGTATATTTGAAGACATCGTTCATTTAATCAAAGTGCTCTCTTTCTTGTTTAAAGTGTTCAACAAAGGACCCATGGCTAAAACTCAACTTTGTAAAACTTTCCAAAATCAGAATTTAAAGTTTCTTGTGTGTATAAAGTGCAGTAAAATGTCGCCTTTCTCATAGATTTGGAAACGTCTTCGCCAAATTAGTTTGCTTCAATATATCGTTGATTGAATCAACGTGGTCTCTTGTTTAAAGTGTTCAACTAAGTACCGAAGGCTAAAACTCAACTTTTCAAAATCTCCCAAAAACAGAATTTAAACTTTCTTCTGTGTATAAAGTGCATCAAAAAGTCGTCTTTGTCCTAGATTTGAAATCGTCATCATCATTTAGTATATTTCAAGATGTCGTTGATTGAATCAAAGTGGTCTCTTTCTTGTTTAAAGAGTTCAACTGAGGACTCATGGCTAAAACTCAACTTTTTAAAACTTCCCAAAAACAGAATTTAAGCTTTTTTTGTGTGTATAAAGTGCATCAAAATGTCGTCTTTCTCCTAGATTTCGAAACGTCATCATCAAATTAGTGTACTTGAAGATATCGTTGATTGAATCAAAGTGGTCTCTTTCTTTTTTAAAGTGTTCAACTAAAGACCCATGGCTAAAATTCAACTATTGAAAACTTCCAAAAATCAGAATTTGAACTTTCTCCAGTGTATAAAGTGTATCAAAATGTCGTCTTTCTCTGAGATTTGGAAACGTCATCGTCAAATTAGTTTACTTGAACATATCGTTGATTGAAATCAAAGTGGTGTCTTTCTTTTTTAAAGTGTTCAACTAAGGGCCCATGGCTAAAACTCAACTTTTGAAATCTTCCCAAAATCAGAATTTGAACTTTCTCGAGTGTATAAAGTGTATCAAAATGTCGTCTTTCTTGTGTGTATAAAGTGTATCAAAATGTTGTATTACTCCTAGATTTGAAATAGTCATCGTTAAATTAGCATACTTGAAGATATCGTTGACTGAATCAATATGGCCTCTTTCTTGCTTGAAGTGTTCAACTAAGGACCCATGGCTAGAACTCAACATTTGAAAACTTCCCAAAATCATAATTTAAACTTTCTTGTGTGTATAAAGTGCATCAAAATGTCGTATTTCTCCTAGATTTGAAATCATCATCATCAAATTAGTATACTTGAAGATATTTTTGATTGAATCAAAGTGGTCTCTTTCTTGTTTTAAGTGTTCTACTATGGACCCATGGTAAAACTCAACTTTTGAAAACCTCCCAAAATCAAGATTTGAATTTTCTTGAGCGTATAAAGTGTATCAAAATGTCGTCTTTCTCCTAGATTTGAAATTGTCATCATCAAATTAGTATATTTGAAGACATCGTTCATTTAATCAAAGTGCTCTCTTTCTTGTTTAAAGTGTTCAACAAAGGACCCATGGCTAAAACTCAACTTTGTAAAACTTTCCAAAATCAGAATTTAAAGTTTCTTGTGTGTATAAAGTGCAGTAAAATGTCGCCTTTCTCATAGATTTGGAAACGTCTTCGCCAAATTAGTTTGCTTCAATATATCGTTGATTGAATCAACGTGGTCTCTTGTTTAAAGTGTTCAACTAAGTACCGAAGGCTAAAACTCAACTTTTCAAAATCTCCCAAAAACAGAATTTAAACTTTCTTCTGTGCATAAAGTGCATCAAAAAGTCGTCTTTGTCCTAGATTTGAAATCGTCATCATCATTTAGTATATTTCAAGATGTCGTTGATTGAATCAAAGTGGTCTCTTTCTTGTTTAAAGAGTTCAACTGAGGACTCATGGCTAAAACTCAACTTTTTAAAACTTCCCAAAAACAGAATTTAAGCTTTTTTTGTGTGTATAAAGTGCATCAAAATGTCGTCTTTCTCCTAGATTTCGAAACGTCATCATCAAATTAGTGTACTTGAAGATATCGTTGATTGAATCAAAGTGGTCTCTTTCTTTTTTAAAGTGTTCAACTAAAGACCCATGGCTAAAATTCAACTATTGAAAACTTCCAAAAATCAGAATTTGAACTTTCTCCAGTGTATAAAGTGTATCAAAATGTCGTCTTTCTCTGAGATTTGGAAACGTCATCGTCAAATTAGTTTACTTGAACATATCGTTGATTGAAATCAAAGTGGTGTCTTTCTTTTTTAAAGTGTTCAACTAAGGGCCCATGGCTAAAACTCAACTTTTGAAATCTTCCCAAAATCAGAATTTGAACTTTCTCGAGTGTATAAAGTGTATCAAAATGTCGTCTTTCTTGTGTGTATAAAGTGTATCAAAATGTTGTATTACTCCTAGATTTGAAATAGTCATCGTTAAATTAGCATACTTGAAGATATCGTTGACTGAATCAATATGGCCTCTTTCTTGCTTGAAGTGTTCAACTAACGACCCATGGCTAGAACTCAACATTTGAAAACTTCCCAAAATCATAATTTAAACTTTCTTGTGTGTATAAAGTGCATCAAAATGTCGTATTTCTCCTAGATTTGAAATCATCATCATCAAATTAGTATACTTGAAGATATTTTTGATTGAATCAAAGTGGTCTCTTTCTTGTTTTAAGTGTTCTACTATGGACCCATGGTAAAACTCAACTTTTGAAAACCTCCCAAAATCAAGATTTGAATTTTCTTGAGCGTATAAAGTGTATCAAAATGTCGTCTTTCTCCTAGATTTGAAATTGTCATCATCAAATTAGTATATTTGAAGACATCGTTCATTTAATCAAAGTGCTCTCTTTCTTGTTTAAAGTGTTCAACAAAGGACCCATGGCTAAAACTCAACTTTGTAAAACTTTCCAAAATCAGAATTTAAAGTTTCTTGTGTGTATAAAGTGCAGTAAAATGTCGCCTTTCTCATAGATTTGGAAACGTCTTCGCCAAATTAGTTTGCTTCAATATATCGTTGATTGAATCAACGTGGTCTCTTGTTTAAAGTGTTCAACTAAGTACCGAAGGCTAAAACTCAACTTTTCAAAATCTCCCAAAAACAGAATTTAAACTTTCTTCTGTGTATAAAGTGCATCAAAAAGTCGTCTTTCTCCTAGATTTGGAAACGTCATCATCAAATTAGTATACTTGAAGATATCGTTGATTGAATAAAGATGGTCTCTTTCTTGTTTTAAATGTTCTACTATGGACCCATGCCTAAAACTCAACTTTTGAAAACTGCCAAAAATCAGAATTTAAACTTTCTTGTGTGTATAAAGTGCATCAAAATGTCGTTTTTGTCCTTGATTTGAAATCGTCATCATCATTTAGTATATTTCAAGATATCGTTGATTGAATCAAAGTGGTCTCTTTCTTTTTTGAAGTTTTCAACTAAAGTCCCATGGATAAAATTCAACTATTGAAAACTTCCAAAAATCAGAATTTGAACTTTCTCGAGTGTATAAAGTGTATCAAAATGTCGTCTTTCTCTTAGATTTGAAATTGTCATCATAAAATTAGTATATTTGAAGACATCATTCATTGAATCAAAGTGCTCTCTTTCTTGTTTAAAGTGTTCAACAAAGGACCCATGGCTAAAACTCAACTTTATAAAACTTCCCAAAATCAGAATATAAAGTTTCTTGTGTGTATAAAGTGCAGTAAAATGTCGCCTTTCTCATAGATTTGGAAACGTCTTCGCCAAATTAGTTTACTTCAAACGTGGTCTCTTTCTTGTTTAAAGTGTTCAACTAAGTACCGAAGGCTAAAACTCAACTTTTCAAAACTTCCCAAAATCAGAATTTAAACTTTCTTCTGTGTATAAAGTGCATCAAAAAGTCGTCTTTCTCCTAGATTTGGAAACGACATCATCAAATTAGTATACTTGAAGATATCGTTGATTGAATAAATATGGTCTCTTTCCTGTTTTAAATGTTCTACTATGGACCCATGCCTAAAACTCAACTTTTCAAAACTTCCCAAAATCAGAATTTAAACTTTCTTGTGTGTATAAAGTGCATCAAAATGTCGTCTTTGTCCTAGATTTGAAATCGTCATCATCATTTAGTATATTTCAAGATATCGTTGATTGAATCAAAGTGGTCTCTTTGTTGTTTAAAGAGTGCAACTGAGGACTCATGGCTAAAACTCAACTTTTTGAAACTTCCCAAAAACAGAATTTAAGCTTTTTTGTGTGTATAAAGTGTATCAAAATGTCGTCTTTCTCCTAGATTTGGAAACGTCATCGTCAAATTAGTGTACTTATATAGTTGATTGAATCAAAGTGGTCTCTTTCTCTTTTAAAGTGTTCAACTAAAGACTCATGGCTAAAATTCAACTATTGAAAACTTCCAAAAATCAGAATTTGAACTTTCTCGAGTGTATAAAGTGTATCAAAATGTCGTCTTTCTCTGAGATTTGAAAACGTCATCGTCAAATTAGTTTACTTGAACATATCGTTGATTTATCAAAGTGGTCACTTTCTTGTTTAAAGTGTTCAACTAAAGGCCCATTGCTAAACTCAACTTTTGAAATCTTCCCAAAATCAGAATTTGAACTTTCTCGAGTGTATAAAATGTATCAAAATGTCGTCTTTCTTGTGTGTATAAAGTGTATCAAAATGTTGTATTACTCCTAGATTTGAAATAGTCATCGTTAAATTAGCATACTTGAAGATCGTTGACTGATAAATGGTCTCTTTCTTGCTTGAAGTGTTCAACTAAGGACCCATGGCTAGAACACAACATTTGAAAACTTCCCAAAATCATAATTTAAACTTTCTTGTGTGTATAAAGTGCATCAAAATCTCGTCTTTCTCCTAGATTTGAAATCATTATCATCAAATTAGTATACTTGAAGATATTTTTGATTGAATCAAAGTGGTCTCTTTCTTGTTTTAAGTGTTCTACTATGGACCCATGGTAAAACTCAACTTTTGAAAACCTCCCAAAATCAAGATTTGAACTTTTTTGAGCGTATAAAGTGTATCAAAATGTCGTCTTTCTCCTAGATTTGAAATTGTCATCATCAAATTAGTATATTTGAAGACATCGTTCATTTAATCAAAGTGCTCTCTTTCTTGTTTAAAGTGTTCAACAAAGGACCCATGGCTAAAAATCAACTTTCTAAAACTTCCCAAAATCAGAATTTAAAGTTTCTTGTGTGTATAAAGTGCAGTAAATTGTCGCCTTTCTCATAGATTTGGAAACGTCTTCGCCAAATTAGTTTACTTCATACGTGGTCTCTTTCTTGTTTAAAGTGTTCAACTAAGTACCGAAGGCTAAAACTCAACTTTTCAAAACTTCCCAAAATCAGAATTTAAACTTTCTTCTGTGTATAAAGTGCATCAAAAAGTCGTCTTTCTCCTAGATTTGGAAACGTCATCATCAAATTAGTATACTTGAAGATATCGTTGATTGAATAAATATGGTCTCTTTCTTGTTTTAAATGTTCTACTATGGACCCATGCCTAAAACTCAACTTTTCAAAACTTCCCAAAATCAGAATTTAAACTTTCTTGTGTGTATAAAGTGCATCAAAATGTCGTCTTTGTCCTAGATTTGAAATCGTCATCATCATTTAGTATATTTCAAGATATCGTTGGTTGAATCAAAGTGGTCTCTTTCTTGTTTAAAGAGTTCAACTAAGGGCTCATGGCTAAAACTCAACTTTTAAAAACATCCCAAAAAAAGAATTTAAGCTTTTTTGTGTGCATAAAGTGCATCAAAATGTCGTCTTTCTCCTAGATTTGGAAACGTCATCGTTAAATTAGTGTACTTTAGGATATCGTTGATTGAATCAAAGTGGTCTCTTTCTTTTTTAAAGTGTTCAACTGAAGACCCATGGCTAAAATTCAACTATTGAAAATTTCCAAAAATCAGAATTTGAACTTTCTCTAGTGTATAAAGTGTATCAAAATGTCGTCTTTCTCTGAGATTTGGAAACGTCATCGTCAAATTAGTTTACTTGAACATATCGTTGATTGAATCAAAGTGGTCTCTTTCTTGTTTAAAGTGTTCAACTAAGGGCCCATGGCTAAAACTCAACTTTTGAAATCATCCCAAAATCAGAATTTGAACTTTCTCGAGTGTATAAAATGTATCAAAATGTCGTCTTTCTTGTGTGTATAAAGTGTATCAAAATGTTGTATTACTCCTAGATTAGAAATAGTCATCGTTAAATTAGCATACTTGAAGATATCGTTGACTGAATCAATATGGTCTCTTTCTTGCTTGAAGTGTTCAACTAAGGACCCATGGCTAGAACACAACATTTGAAAACTTCCCAAAATCATAATTTAAACTTTCTTGTGTGTATAAAGTGCATCAAAATGTCGTCTTTCTCCTAGATTTGAAATCATTATCATCAAATTAGTATACTTGAAGATATTTTTGACTGAATCAAAGTGGTCTCTTTCTTGTTTTAAGTGTTCTACTATGGACCCATGGTAAAACTCAACTTTTGAAAACCTCCCAAAATCAAGATTTGAACTTTCTTGAGCGTATAAAGTGTATCAAAATGTCGTCATTCTCCTAGATTTGAAATTGTCATCATCAAATTAGTATATTTGAAGACATCGTTCATTTAATCAAAGTGCTCTCTTTCTTGTTTAAAGTGTTCAACAAAGGACCCATGGCTAAAACTCAACTTTGTAAAACTTTCCAAAATCAGAATTTAAAGTTTCTTGTGTGTATAAAGTGCAGTAAAATGTCGCCTTTCTCAAAGATTTGGAAACGTCTTCGCCAAATTAGTTTGCTTCAATATATCGTTGATTGAATCAACGTGGTCTCTTGTTTAAAGTGTTCAACTAAGTACCGAAGGCTAAAACTCAACTTTTCAAAACCTCCCAAAAACAGAATTTAAACTTTCTTCTGTGTATAAAGTGCATCAAAAAGTCGTCTTTCTCCTAGATTTGGAAACGTCATCATCAAATTAGTATACTTGAAGATATCGTTGATTGAATAAAGATGGTCTCTTTCTTGTTTTAAATGTTCTACTATGGACCCATGCCTAAAACTCAACTTTTGAAAACTTCCCAAAATTAGAATTTAAACTTTTTTGTGTGTAAAAAGTGCATCAAAATGTCGTTTTTGTCCTAGATTTGAAATCGTCATCATCATTTAGTATATTTCAAGATATCGTTGATTGAATCAAAGTGGTCTCTTTCTTTTTTGAAGTTTTCAACTAAAGTCCCATGGCTAAAATTCAACTATTGAAAACTTCCAAAAATCAGAATTTGAACTTTCTCGAGTGTATAAAGTGTATCAAAATGTCGTCTTTCTCTTAGATTTGAAATTGTCATCATAAAATTAGTATATTTGAAGACATCGTTCATTGAATCAAAGTGCTCTCTTTCTTGTTTAAAGTGTTCAACAAAGGACCCATGGCTAAAACTCAACTTTATAAAACTTCCCAAAATCAGAATTTAAAGTTTCTTGTGTGTATAAAGTGCAGTAAAATGTCGCCTTTCTCATAGATTTGGAAACGTCTTCGCCAAATTAGTTTACTTCAAACGTGGTCTCTTTCTTGTTTAAAGTGTTCAACTAAGTAACGAAGGCTAAAACTCAACTTTTCAAAACTTCCCAAAATCAGAATTTAAACTTTCTTCTGTGTATAAAGTGCATCAAAAAGTCGTCTTTCTCCTAGATTTGGAAACGACATCATCAAATTAGTATACTTGAAGATATCGTTGATTGAATAAATATGGTCTCTTTCCTGTTTTAAATGTTCTACTATGGACCCATGCCTAAAACTCAACTTTTGAAAACTTCCCAAAATCAGAATTTAAACTTTCTTGTGTGTATAAAGTGCATCAAAATGTCGTTTTTGTCCTAGATTTGAAATCGTCATCATCATTTAGTATATTTCAAGATATCGTTGATTGAATCAAAGTGGTCTCTTTGTTGTTTAAAGAGTGCA
The DNA here is from genome assembly GCA_036245055.1 of Diospyros kaki. Classification (NCBI taxonomy): domain Eukaryota; kingdom Viridiplantae; phylum Streptophyta; class Magnoliopsida; order Ericales; family Ebenaceae; genus Diospyros; species Diospyros kaki. The sequence goes on from BSEG01000014.1 coordinate 17,089,566, forward strand.
ACTGAGGACTCATGGCTAAAACTCAACTTTTTGAAACTTCCCAAAAACAGAATTTAAGCTTTTTTGTGTGTATAAAGTGTATCAAAATGTCGTCTTTCTCCTAGATTTGGAAACGTCATCGTCAAATTAGTGTACTTATATAGTTGATTGAATCAAAGTGGTCTCTTTCTCTTTTAAAGTGTTCAACTAAAGACTCATGGCTAAAATTCAACTATTGAAAACTTCCAAAAATCAGAATTTGAACTTTCTTGAGTGTATAAAGTGTATCAAAATGTCGTCTTTCTCTGAGATTTGAAAACGTCATCGTCAAATTAGTTTACTTGAACATATCGTTGATTTATCAAAGTGGTCTCTTTCTTGTTTAAAGTGTTCAACTAAAGGCCCATTGCTAAACTCAACTTTTGAAATCTTCCCAAAATCAGAATTTGAACTTTCTCGAGTGTATAAAATGTATCAAAATGTCGTCTTTCTTGTGTGTATAAAGTGTATCAAAATGTTGTATTACTCCTAGATTTGAAATAGTCATCGTTAAATTAGCATACTTGAAGATCGTTGACTGATAAATGGTCTCTTTCTTGCTTGAAGTGTTCAACTAAGGACCCATGGCTAGAACACAACATTTGAAAACTTCCCAAAATCAAAATTTAAACTTTCTTGTGTGTATAAAGTGCATCAAAATCTCGTCTTTCTCCTAGATTTGAAATCATTATCATCAAATTAGTATACTTGAAGATATTTTTGATTGAATCAAAGTGGTCTCTTTCTTGTTTTAAGTGTTCTACTATGGACCCATGGTAAAACTCAACTTTTGAAAACCTCCCAAAATCAAGATTTGAACTTTTTTGAGCGTATAAAGTGTATCAAAATGTCGTCTTTCTCCTAGATTTGAAATTGTCATCATCAAATTAGTATATTTGAAGACATCGTTCATTTAATCAAAGTGCTCTCTTTCTTGTTTAAAGTGTTCAACAAAGGACCCATGGCTAAAAATCAACTTTATAAAACTTCCCAAAATCAGAATTTAAAGTTTCTTGTGTGTATAAAGTGCAGTAAATTGTCGCCTTTCTCATAGATTTGGAAACGTCTTCGCCAAATTAGTTTACTTCATACGTGGTCTCTTTCTTGTTTAAAGTGTTCAACTAAGTACCGAAGGCTAAAACTCAACTTTTCAAAACTTCCCAAAATCAGAATTTAAACTTTCTTCTGTGTATAAAGTGCATCAAAAAGTCGTCTTTCTCCTAGATTTGGAAACGTCATCATCAAATTAGTATACTTGAAGATATCGTTGATTGAATAAATATGGTCTCTTTCTTGTTTTAAATGTTCTACTATGGACCCATGCCTAAAACTCAACTTTTCAAAACTTCCCAAAATCAGAATTTAAACTTTCTTGTGTGTATAAAGTGCATCAAAATGTCGTCTTTGTCCTAGATTTGAAATTGTCATCATCATTTAGTATATTTCAAGATATCGTTGGTTGAATCAAAGTGGTCTCTTTCTTGTTTAAAGAGTTCAACTAAGGGCTCATGGCTAAAACTCAACTTTTAAAAACTTCCCAAAAAAAGAATTTAAGCTTTTTTGTGTGCATAAAGTGCATCAAAATGTCGTCTTTCTCCTAGATTTGGAAACGTCATCGTTAAATTAGTGTACTTTAGGATATCGTTGATTGAATCAAAGTGGTCTCTTTCTTTTTTAAAGTGTTCAACTGAAGACCCATGGCTAAAATTCAACTATTGAAAATTTCCAAAAATCAGAATTTGAACTTTCTCGAGTGTATAAAGTGTATCAAAATGTCGTCTTTCTCTGAGATTTGGAAACGTCATCGTCAAATTAGTTTACTTGAACATATCGTTGATTGAATCAAAGTGGTCTCTTTCTTGTTTAAAGTGTTCAACTAAGGGCCCATGGCTAAAACTCAACTTTTGAAATCATCCCAAAATCAGAATTTGAACTTTCTCGAGTGTATAAAATGTATCAAAATGTCGTCTTTCTTGTGTGTATAAAGTGTATCAAAATGTTGTATTACTCCTAGATTAGAAATAGTCATCGTTAAATTAGCATACTTGAAGATATCGTTGACTGAATCAATATGGTCTCTTTCTTGCTTGAAGTGTTCAACTAAGGACCCATGGCTAGAACACAACATTTGAAAACTTCCCAAAATCATAATTTAAACTTTCTTGTGTGTATAAAGTGCATCAAAATGTCGTCTTTCTCCTAGATTTGAAATCATTATCATCAAATTAGTATACTTGAAGATATTTTTGACTGAATCAAAGTGGTCTCTTTCTTGTTTTAAGTGTTCTACTATGGACCCATGGTAAAACTCAACTTTTGAAAACCTCCCAAAATCAAGATTTGAACTTTCTTGAGCGTATAAAGTGTATCAAAATGTCGTCATTCTCCTAGATTTGAAATTGTCATCATCAAATTAGTATATTTGAAGACATCGTTCATTTAATCAAAGTGCTCTCTTTCTTGTTTAAAGTGTTCAACAAAGGACCCATGGCTAAAACTCAACTTTGTAAAACTTTCCAAAATCAGAATTTAAAGTTTCTTGTGTGTATAAAGTGCAGTAAAATGTCGCCTTTCTCAAAGATTTGGAAACGTCTTCGCCAAATTAGTTTGCTTCAATATATCGTTGATTGAATCAACGTGGTCTCTTGTTTAAAGTGTTCAACTAAGTACCGAAGGCTAAAACTCAACTTTTCAAAACCTCCCAAAAACAGAATTTAAACTTTCTTCTGTGTATAAAGTGCATCAAAAAGTCGTCTTTCTCCTAGATTTGGAAACGTCATCATCAAATTAGTATACTTGAAGATATCGTTGATTGAATAAAGATGGTCTCTTTCTTGTTTTAAATGTTCTACTATGGACCCATGCCTAAAACTCAACTTTTGAAAACTTCCCAAAATCAGAATTTAAACTTTCTTGTGTGTAAAAAGTGCATCAAAATGTCATTTTTGTCCTAGATTTGAAATCGTCATCATCATTTAGTATATTTCAAGATATCGTTGATTGAATCAAAGTGGTCTCTTTCTTTTTTGAAGTTTTCAACTAAAGTCCCATGGCTAAAATTCAACTATTGAAAACTTCCAAAAATCAGAATTTGAACTTTCTCGAGTGTATAAAGTGTATCAAAATGTCGTCTTTCTCTTAGATTTGAAATTGTCATCATAAAATTAGTATATTTGAAGACATCGTTCATTGAATCAAAGTGCTCTCTTTCTTGTTTAAAGTGTTCAACAAAGGACCCATGGCTAAAACTCAACTTTATAAAACTTCCCAAAATCAGAATTTAAAGTTTCTTGTGTGTATAAAGTGCAGTAAAATGTCGCCTTTCTCATAGATTTGGAAACGTCTTCGCCAAATTAGTTTACTTCAAACGTGGTCTCTTTCTTGTTTAAAGTGTTCAACTAAGTAACGAAGGCTAAAACTCAACTTTTCAAAACTTCCCAAAATCAGAATTTAAACTTTCTTCTGTGTATAAAGTGCATCAAAAAGTCGTCTTTCTCCTAGATTTGGAAACGACATCATCAAATTAGTATACTTGAAGATATCGTTGATTGAATAAATATGGTCTCTTTCCTGTTTTAAATGTTCTACTATGGACCCATGCCTAAAACTCAACTTTTGAAAACTTCCCAAAATCAGAATTTAAACTTTCTTGTGTGTATAAAGTGCATCAAAATGTCGTCTTTGTCCTAGATTTGAAATCGTCATCATCATTTAGTATATTTCAAGATATCGTTGATTGAATCAAAGTGGTCTCTTTGTTGTTTAAAGAGTGCAACTGAGGACTCATGGCTAAAACTCAACTTTTTGAAACTTCCCAAAAACAGAATTTAAGCTTTTTTGTGTGTATAAAGTGTATCAAAATGTCGTCTTTCTCCTAGATTTGGAAACGTCATCGTCAAATTAGTGTACTTATATAGTTGATTGAATCAAAGTGGTCTCTTTCTCTTTTAAAGTGTTCAACTAAAGACTCATGGCTAAAATTCAACTATTGAAAACTTCCAAAAATCAGAATTTGAACTTTCTTGAGTGTATAAAGTGTATCAAAATGTCGTCTTTCTCTGAGATTTGAAAACGTCATCGTCAAATTAGTTTACTTGAACATATCGTTGATTTATCAAAGTGGTCTCTTTCTTGTTTAAAGTGTTCAACTAAAGGCCCATTGCTAAACTCAACTTTTGAAATCTTCCCAAAATCAGAATTTGAACTTTCTCGAGTGTATAAAATGTATCAAAATGTCGTCTTTCTTGTGTGTATAAAGTGTATCAAAATGTTGTATTACTCCTAGATTTGAAATAGTCATCGTTAAATTAGCATACTTGAAGATCGTTGACTGATAAATGGTCTCTTTCTTGCTTGAAGTGTTCAACTAAGGACCCATGGCTAGAACACAACATTTGAAAACTTCCCAAAATCAAAATTTAAACTTTCTTGTGTGTATAAAGTGCATCAAAATCTTGTCTTTCTCCTAGATTTGAAATCATTATCATCAAATTAGTATACTTGAAGATATTTTTGATTGAATCAAAGTGGTCTCTTTCTTGTTTTAAGTGTTCTACTATGGACCCATGGTAAAACTCAACTTTTGAAAACCTCCCAAAATCAAGATTTGAACTTTTTTGAGCGTATAAAGTGTATCAAAATGTCGTCTTTCTCCTAGATTTGAAATTGTCATCATCAAATTAGTATATTTGAAGACATCGTTCATTTAATCAAAGTGCTCTCTTTCTTGTTTAAAGTGTTCAACAAAGGACCCATGGCTAAAAATCAACTTTATAAAACTTCCCAAAATCAGAATTTAAAGTTTCTTGTGTGTATAAAGTGCAGTAAATTGTCGCCTTTCTCATAGATTTGGAAACGTCTTCGCCAAATTATTTTACTTCATACGTGGTCTCTTTCTTGTTTAAAGTGTTCAACTAAGTACCGAAGGCTAAAACTCAACTTTTCAAAACTTCCCAAAATCAGAATTTAAACTTTCTTCTGTGTATAAAGTGCATCAAAAAGTCGTCTTTCTCCTAGATTTGGAAACGTCATCATCAAATTAGTATACTTGAAGATATCGTTGATTGAATAAATATGGTCTCTTTCTTGTTTTAAATGTTCTACTATGGACCCATGCCTAAAACTCAACTTTTCAAAACCTTCCAAAATCAGAATTTAAACTTTCTTGTGTGTATAAAGTGCATCAAAATGTCGTCTTTGTCCTAGATTTGAAATCGTCATCATCATTTAGTATATTTCAAGATATCGTTGGTTGAATCAAAGTGGTCTCTTTCTTGTTTAAAGAGTTCAACTAAGGGCTCATGGCTAAAACTCAACTTTTAAAAACTTCCCAAAAAAAGAATTTAAGCTTTTTTGTGTGCATAAAGTGCATCAAAATGTCGTCTTTCTCCTAGATTTGGAAACGTCATCGTTAAATTAGTGTACTTTAGGATATCGTTGATTGAATCAAAGTGGTCTCTTTCTTTTTTAAAGTGTTCAACTGAAGACCCATGGCTAAAATTCAACTATTGAAAATTTCCAAAAATCAGAATTTGAACTTTCTCGAGTGTATAAAGTGTATCAAAATGTCGTCTTTCTCTGAGATTTGGAAACGTCATCGTCAAATTAGTTTACTTGAACATATCGTTGATTGAATCAAAGTGGTCTCTTTCTTGTTTAAAGTGTTCAACTAAGGGCCCATGGCTAAAACTCAACTTTTGAAATCATCCCAAAATCAGAATTTGAACTTTCTCGAGTGTATAAAATGTATCAAAATGTCGTCTTTCTTGTGTGTATAAAGTGTATCAAAATGTTGTATTACTCCTAGATTAGAAATAGTCATCGTTAAATTAGCATACTTGAAGATATCGTTGACTGAATCAATATGGTCTCTTTCTTGCTTGAAGTGTTCAACTAAGGACCCATGGCTAGAACACAACATTTGAAAACTTCCCAAAATCATAATTTAAACTTTCTTGTGTGTATAAAGTGCATCAAAATGTCGTCTTTCTCCTAGATTTGAAATCATTATCATCAAATTAGTATACTTGAAGATATTTTTGACTGAATCAAAGTGGTCTCTTTCTTGTTTTAAGTGTTCTACTATGGACCCATGGTAAAACTCAACTTTTGAAAACCTCCCAAAATCAAGATTTGAACTTTCTTGAGCGTATAAAGTGTATCAAAATGTCGTCATTCTCCTAGATTTGAAATTGTCATCATCAAAATTAGTATATTTGAAGACATCGTTCATTTAATCAAAGTGCTCTCTTTCTTGTTTAAAGTGTTCAACAAAGGACCCATGGCTAAAACTCAACTTTGTAAAACTTTCCAAAATCAGAATTTAAAGTTTCTTGTGTGTATAAAGTGCAGTAAAATGTCGCCTTTCTCAAAGATTTGGAAACGTCTTCGCCAAATTAGTTTGCTTCAATATATCGTTGATTGAATCAACGTGGTCTCTTGTTTAAAGTGTTCAACTAAGTACCGAAGGCTAAAACTCAACTTTTCAAAACCTCCCAAAAACAGAATTTAAACTTTCTTCTGTGTATAAAGTGCATCAAAAAGTCGTCTTTCTCCTAGATTTGGAAACGTCATCATCAAATTAGTATACTTGAAGATATCGTTGATTGAATAAAGATGGTCTCTTTCTTGTTTTAAATGTTCTACTATGGACCCATGCCTAAAACTCAACTTTTGAAAACTTCCCAAAATCAGAATTTAAACTTTCTTGTGTGTAAAAAGTGCATCAAAATGTCGTTTTTGTCCTAGATTTGAAATCGTCATCATCATTTAGTATATTTCAAGATATCGTTGATTGAATCAAAGTGGTCTCTTTCTTTTTTGAAGTTTTCAACTAAAGTCCCATGGCTAAAATTCAACTATTGAAAACTTCCAAAAATCAGAATTTGAACTTTCTCGAGTGTATAAAGTGTATCAAAATGTCGTCTTTCTCTTAGATTTGAAATTGTCATCATAAAATTAGTATATTTGAAGACATCGTTCATTGAATCAAAGTGCTCTCTTTCTTGTTTAAAGTGTTCAACAAAGGACCCATGGCTAAAACTCAACTTTATAAAACTTCCCAAAATCAGAATTTAAAGTTTCTTGTGTGTATAAAGTGCAGTAAAATGTCGCCTTTCTCATAGATTTGGAAACGTCTTCGCCAAATTAGTTTACTTCAAACGTGGTCTCTTTCTTGTTTAAAGTGTTCAACTAAGTACCGAAGGCTAAAACTCAACTTTTCAAAACTTCCCAAAATCAGAATTTAAACTTTCTTCTGTGTATAAAGTGCATCAAAAAGTCGTCTTTCTCCTAGATTTGGAAACGACATCATCAAATTAGTATACTTGAAGATATCGTTGATTGAATAAATATGGTCTCTTTCCTGTTTTAAATGTTCTACTATGGACCCATGCCTAAAACTCAACTTTTCAAAACTTCCCAAAATCAGAATTTAAACTTTCTTGTGTGTATAAAGTGCATCAAAATGTCGTCTTTGTCCTAGATTTGAAATCGTCATCATCATTTAGTATATTTCAAGATGTCGTTGATTGAATCAAAGTGGTCTCTTTCTTGTTTAAAGAGTTCAACTGAGGACTCATGGCTAAAACTCAACTTTTTAAAACTTTCCAAAAACAGAATTTAAGCTTTTTTTGTGTGTATAAAGTGCATCAAAATGTCGTCTTTCTCCTAGATTTCGAAACGTCATCATCAAATTAGTGTACTTGAAGATATCGTTGATTGAATCAAAGTGGTCTCTTTCTTTTTTAAAGTGTTCAACTAAAGACCCATGGCTAAAATTCAACTATTGAAAACTTCCAAAAATCAGAAATTGAACTTTCTCCAGTGTATAAAGTGTATCAAAATGTCGTCTTTCTCTGAGATTTGGAAACGTCATCGTCAAATTAGTTTACTTGAACATATCGTTGATTGAAATCAAAGTGGTCTCTTTCTTTTTTAAAGTGTTCAACTAAGGGCCCATGGCTAAAACTCAACTTTTGAAATCTTCCCAAAATCAGAATTTGAACTTTCTCGAGTGTATAAAGTGTATCAAAATGTCGTCTTTCTTGTGTGTATAAAGTGTATCAAAATGTTGTATTACTCCTAGATTTGAAATAGTCATCGTTAAATTAGCATACTTGAAGATATCGTTGACTGAATCAATATGGCCTCTTTCTTGCTTGAAGTGTTCAACAAAGGACCCATGGCTAGAACTCAACATTTGAAAACTTCCCAAAATCATAATTTAAACTTTCTTGTGTGTATAAAGTGCATCAAAATGTCGTATTTCTCCTAGATTTGAAATCATCATCATCAAATTAGTATACTTGAAGATATTTTTGATTGAATCAAAGTGGTCTCTTTCTTGTTTTAAGTGTTCTACTATGGACCCATGGTAAAACTCAACTTTTGAAAACCTCCCAAAATCAAGATTTGAACTTTCTTGAGCGTATAAAGTGTATCAAAATGTCGTCTTTCTCCTAGATTTGAAATTGTCATCATCAAATTAGTATATTTGAAGACATCGTTCATTGAATCAAAGTGTTATCTTTCTTGTTTAAAGTGTTCAACAAAGGACCCATGGCTAAAACTCAACTTTGTAAAACTTCCCAAAATCAGAATTTAAAGTTTCTTGTGTGTATAAAGTGCAGTAAAATGTCGCCTTTCTCATAGATTTGGAAATGTCTTCGCCAAATTAGTTTACTTCAATATATCGTTGATTGAATCAATGTGGTCTCTTTCTTGTTTAAAGTGTTCAACTAAGTACCGAAGGCTAAAACTCAACTTTTCAAAACTTCCCAAAATCAGAATTTAAACTTTCTTCTGTGTATAAAGTGCATCAAAAAGTCGTCTTTCTCCTAGATTTGGAAACGTCATCATCAAATTAGTATACTTGAAGATATCGTTGATTGAATAAATATGGTCTCTTTCTTGTTTTAAATGTTCTACTATACCCATGCCTAAAACTCAACTTTTGAAAACTTCCCAAAATCAGAATTTAAACTTTCTTGTGTGTATAAAGTGCATCAAAATGTCGTCTTTGTCCTAGATTTGAAATCGTCATCATCATTTAGTATATTTCAAGATATCGTTGATTGAATCAAAGTGGTCTCTTTCTTGTTTAAAGAGTGCAACTAAGGACTCATGGCTAAAACTCAACTTTTTGAAACTTCCCAAAAACAGAATTTAAGCTTTTTTGTGTGTATAAAGTGTATCAAAATGTCGTCTTTCTCCTAGATTTGGAAACGTCATCGTCAAATTAGTGTACTTATATTGTTGATTGAATCAAAGTGGTCTCTTTCTCTTTTAAAGTGTTCAACTAAAGACTCATGGCTAAAAGTCAACTATTGAAAACTTCCAAAAATCAGAATTTGAACTTTCTCGAGTGTATAAAGTATATCAAAATGTCGTCTTTCTCTGAGATTTGAAAACGTCATCGTCAAATTAGTTTACTTGAACATATCGTTGATTTATCAAAGTGGTCTCTTTCTTGTTTAAAGTGTTCAACTAAAGGCCCATTGCTAAACTCAACTTTTGAAATCTTCCCAAAATCAGAATTTGAACTTTCTCGAGTGTATAAAATGTATCAAAATGTCGTCTTTCTTGTGTGTATAAAGTGTATCAAAATGTTGTATTACTCCTAGATTTGAAATAGTCATCGTTAAATTAGCATACTTGAAGATATCGTTGACTGAATCAATATGGTCTCTTTCTTGCTTGAAGTGTTCAACTAAGGACCCATGGCTAGAACACAACATTTGAAAACTTCCCAAAATCATAATTTAAACTTTCTTGTGTGTATAAAGTGCATCAAAATGTCGTCTTTCTCCTAGATTTGAAATCATTATCATCAAATTAGTATACTTGAAGATATTTTTGATTGAATCAAAGTGGTCTCTTTCTTGTTTTAAGTGTTCTACTATGGACCCATGGTAAAACTCAACTTTTGAAAACCTCCCAAAATCAAGATTTGAATTTTCTTGAGCGTATAAAGTGTATCAAAATGTCGTCTTTCTCCTAGATTCGAAATTGTCATCATCAAATTAGTATATTTAAGACATCGTTCATTTAATCAAAGTGCTCTCTTTCTTGTTTAAAGTGTTCAACAAAGGACCCATGGCTAAAACTCAACTTTGTAAAACTTTCCAAAATCAGAATTTAAAGTTTCTTGTGTGTATAAAGTGCAGTAAAATGTCGCCTTTCTCATAGATTTGGAAACGTCTTCGCCAAATTAGTTTGCTTCAATATATCGTTGATTGAATCAACGTGGTCTCTTGTTTAAAGTGTTCAACTAAGTACCGAAGGCTAAAACTCAACTTTATAAAACTTCCCAAAATCAGAATTTAAAGTTTCTTGTGTGTATAAAGTGCAGTAAAATGTCGCCTTTCTCATAGATTTGGAAACGTCTTCGCCAAATTAGTTTACTTCAAACGTGGTCTCTTTCTTGTTTAAAGTGTTCAACTAAGTACCGAAGGCTAAAACTCAACTTTTCAAAACTTCCCAAAATCAGAATTGAAACTTTCTTCTGTGTATAAAGTGCATCAAAAAGTCGTCTTTCTCCTAGATTTGGAAACGACATCATCAAATTAGTATACTTGAAGATATCGTTGATTGAATAAATATGGTCTCTTTCCTGTTTTAAATGTTCTACTATGGACCCATGCCTAAAACTCAACTTTTCAAAACTTCCCAAAATCAGAATTTAAACTTTCTTGTGTGTATAAAGTGCATCAAAATGTCGTCTTTGTCCTAGATTTGAAATCGTCATCATCATTTAGTATATTTCAAGATATCGTTGATTGAATCAAAGTGGTCTCTTTGTTGTTTAAAGAGTGCAACTGAGGACTCATGGCTAAAACTCAACTTTTTGAAACTTCCCAAAAACAGAATTTAAGCTTTTTTGTGTGTATAAAGTGTATCAAAATGTCGTCTTTCTCCTAGATTTGGAAACGTCATCGTCAAATTAGTGTACTTATATAGTTGATTGAATCAAAGTGGTCTCTTTCTCTTTTAAAGTGTTCAACTAAAGACTCATGGCTAAAATTCAACTATTGAAAACTTCCAAAAATCAGAATTTGAACTTTCTCGAGTGTATAAAGTGTATCAAAATGTCGTCTTTCTCTGAGATTTGAAAACGTCATCGTCAAATTAGTTTACTTGAACATATCGTTGATTTATCAAAGTGGTCTCTTTCTTGTTTAAAGTGTTCAACTAAAGGCCCATTGCTAAACTCAACTTTTGAAATCTTCCCAAAATCAGAATTTGAACTTTCTCGAGTGTATAAAATGTATCAAAATGTCGTCTTTCTTGTGTGTATAAAGTGTATCAAAATGTTGTATTACTCCTAGATTTGAAATAGTCATCGTTAAATTAGCATACCTGAAGATATCGTTGACTGAATCAATATGGTCTCTTTCTTGCTTGAAGTGTTCAACTAAGGACCCATGGCTAGAACACAACATTTGAAAACTTCCCAAAATCATAATTTAAACTTTCTTGTGTGTATAAAGTGCATCAAAATGTCGTCTTTCTCCTAGATTTGAAATCATTATCATCAAATTAGTATACTTGAAGATATTTTTGATTGAATCAAAGTGGTCTCTTTCTTGTTTTAAGTGTTCTACTATGGACCCATGGTAAAACTCAACTTTTGAAAACCTCCCAAAATCAAGATTTGAATTTTCTTGAGCGTATAAAGTGTATCAAAATGTCGTCTTTCTCCTAGATTTGAAATTGTCATCATCAAATTAGTATATTTAAGACATCGTTCATTTAATCAAAGTGCTCTCTTTCTTGTTTAAAGTGTTCAACAAAGGACCCATGGCTAAAACTCAACTTTGTAAAACTTCCCAAAATCAGAATTTAAAGTTTCTTGTGTGTATAAAGTGCAGTAAAATGTCGCCTTTCTCATAGATTTGGAAACGTCTTTGCCAAATTAGTTTGCTTCAATATATCGTTGATTGAATCAACGTGGTCTCTTGTTTAAAGTGTTCAACTAAGTACCGAAGGCTAAAACTCAACTTTTCAAAATCTCCCAAAAACAGAATTTAAACTTTCTTCTGTGTATAAAGTGCATCAAAAAGTCGTCTTTGTCCTAGATTTGAAATCGTCATCATCATTTAGTATATTTCAAGATGTCGTTGATTGAATCAAAGTGGTCTCTTTCTTGTTTAAAGAGTTCAACTGAGGACTCATGGCTAAAACTCAACTTTTTAAAACTTCCCAAAAACAGAATTTAAGCTTTTTTTGTGTGTATAAAGTGCATCAAAATGTCGTCTTTCTCCTAGATTTCGAAACGTCATCATCAAATTAGTGTACTTGAAGATATCGTTGATTGAATCAAAGTGGTCTCTTTCTTTTTTAAAGTGTTCAACTAAAGACCCATGGCTAAAATTCAACTATTGAAAACTTCCAAAAATCAGAATTTGAACTTTCTCCAGTGTATAAAGTGTATCAAAATGTCGTCTTTCTCTGAGATTTGGAAACGTCATCGTCAAATTAGTTTACTTGAACATATCGTTGATTGAAATCAAAGTGGTGTCTTTCTTTTTTAAAGTGTTCAACTAAGGGCCCATGGCTAAAACTCAACTTTTGAAATCTTCCCAAAATCAGAATTTGAACTTTCTCGAGTGTATAAAGTGTATCAAAATGTCGTCTTTCTTGTGTGTATAAAGTGTATCAAAATGTTGTATTACTCCTAGATTTGAAATAGTCATCGTTAAATTAGCATACTTGAAGATATCGTTGACTGAATCAATATGGCCTCTTTCTTGCTTGAAGTGTTCAACTAAGGACCCATGGCTAGAACTCAACATTTGAAAACTTCCCAAAATCATAATTTAAACTTTCTTGTGTGTATAAAGTGCATCAAAATGTCGTATTTCTCCTAGATTTGAAATCATCATCATCAAATTAGTATACTTGAAGATATTTTTGATTGAATCAAAGTGGTCTCTTTCTTGTTTTAAGTGTTCTACTATGGACCCATGGTAAAACTCAACTTTTGAAAACCTCCCAAAATCAAGATTTGAATTTTCTTGAGCGTATAAAGTGTATCAAAATGTCGTCTTTCTCCTAGATTTGAAATTGTCATCATCAAATTAGTATATTTGAAGACATCGTTCATTTAATCAAAGTGCTCTCTTTCTTGTTTAAAGTGTTCAACAAAGGACCCATGGCTAAAACTCAACTTTGTAAAACTTTCCAAAATCAGAATTTAAAGTTTCTTGTGTGTATAAAGTGCAGTAAAATGTCGCCTTTCTCATAGATTTGGAAACGTCTTCGCCAAATTAGTTTGCTTCAATATATCGTTGATTGAATCAACGTGGTCTCTTGTTTAAAGTGTTGAACTAAGTACCGAAGGCTAAAACTCAACTTTTCAAAATCTCCCAAAAACAGAATTTAAACTTTCTTCTGTGTATAAAGTGCATCAAAAAGTCTTCTTTCTCCTAGATTTGGAAACGTCATCATCAAATTAGTATACTTGAAGATATCGTTGATTGAATAAAGATGGTCTCTTTCTTGTTTTAAATGTTCTACTATGGACCCATGCCTAAAACTCAACTTTTGAAAACTGCCAAAAATCAGAATTTAAACTTTCTTGTGTGTATAAAGTGCATCAAAATGTCGTTTTTGTCCTTGATTTGAAATCGTCATCATCATTTAGTATATTTCAAGATATCGTTGATTGAATCAAAGTGGTCTCTTTCTTTTTTGAAGTTTTCAACTAAAGTCCCATGGCTAAAATTCAACTATTGAAAACTTCCAAAAATCAGAATTTGAACTTTCTCGAGTGTATAAAGTGTATCAAAATGTCGTCTTTCTCTTAGATTTGAAATTGTCATCATAAAATTAGTATATTTGAAGACATCGTTGATTGAATCAAAGTGGTCTCTTTCTTGTTTAAAGTGTTCAACAAAGGACCCATCGCTAAAACTCAACTTTATATAACTTCCCAAAATCAGAATTTAAAGTTTCTTGTGTGTATAAAGTGCAGTAAAATGTCGCCTTTCTCATAGATTTGGAAACGTCTTCGCCAAATTAGTTTACTTCAAACGTGGTCTCTTTCTTGTTTAAAGTGTTCAACTAAGTACCGAAGGCTAAAACTCAACTTTTCAAAACTTCCCAAAATCAGAATTTAAACTTTCTTCTGTGTATAAAGTGCATCAAAAAGTCGTCTTTCTCCTAGATTTGGAAACGACATCATCAAATTAGTATACTTGAAGATATCGTTGATTGAATAAATATGGTCTCTTTCCTGTTTTAAATGTTCTACTATGGACCCATGCCTAAAACTCAACTTTTCAAAACTTCCCAAAATCAGAATTTAAACTTTCTTGTGTGTATAAAGTGCATCAAAATGTCGTCTTTGTCCTAGATTTGAAATCGTCATCATCATTTAGTATATTTCAAGATGTCGTTGATTGAATCAATGTGGTCTCTTTCTTGTTTAAAGAGTTCAACTGAGGACTCATGGCTAAAACTCAACTTTTTAAAACTTCCCAAAAACAGAATTTAAGCTTTTTTTGTGTGTATAAAGTGCATCAAAATGTCGTCTTTCTCCTAGATTTCGAAACGTCATCATCAAATTAGTGTACTTGAAGATATCGTTGATTGAATCAAAGTGGTCTCTTTCTTTTTTAAAGTGTTCAACTAAAGACCCATGGCTAAAATTCAACTATTGAAAACTTCCAAAAATCAGAATTTGAACTTTCTCCAGTGTATAAAGTGTATCAAAATGTCGTCTTTCTCTGAGATTTGGAAACGTCATCGTCAAATTAGTTTACTTGAACATATCGTTGATTGAAATCAAAGTGGTGTCTTTCTTTTTTAAAGTGTTCAACTAAGGGCCCATGGCTAAAACTCAACTTTTGAAATCTTCCCAAAATCAGAATTTGAACTTTCTCGAGTGTATAAAGTGTATCAAAATGTCGTCTTTCTTGTGTGTATAAAGTGTATCAAAATGTTATATTACTCCTAGATTTGAAATAGTCATCCTTAAATTAGCATACTTGAAGATATCGTTGACTGAATCAATATGGCCTCTTTCTTACTTGAAGTGTTCAACTAAGGACCCATGGCTAGAACTCAACATTTGAAAACTTCCCAAAATCATAATTTAAACTTTCTTGTGTGTATAAAGTGCATCAAAATGTCGTATTTCTCCTAGATTTGAAATCATCATCATCAAATTAGTATACTTGAAGATATTTTTGATTGAATCAAAGTGGTCTCTTTCTTGTTTTAAGTGTTCTACTATGGACCCATGGTAAAACTCAACTTTTGAAAACCTCCCAAAATCAAGATTTGAACTTTCTTGAGCGTATAAAGTGTATCAAAATGTCGTCTTTCTCCTAGATTTGAAATTGTCATCATCAAATTAGTATATTTGAAGACATCGTTCATTGAATCAAAGTGTTATCTTTCTTGTTTAAAGTGTTCAACAAAGGACCCATGGCTAAAACTCAACTTTGTAAAACTTCCCAAAATCAGAATTTAAAGTTTCTTGTGTGTATAAAGTGCAGTAAAATGTCGCCTTTCTCATAGATTTGGAAATGTCTTCGCCAAATTAGTTTACTTCAATATATCGTTGATTGAATCAATGTGGTCTCTTTCTTGTTTAAAGTGTTCAACTAAGTACCGAAGGCTAAAACTCAACTTTTCAAAACTTCCCAAAATCAGAATTTAAACTTTCTTCTGTGTATAAAGTGCATCAAAAAGTCGTCTTTCTCCTAGATTTGGAAACGTCATCATCAAATTAGTATACTTGAAGATATCGTTGATTGAATAAATATGGTCTCTTTCTTGTTTTAAATGTTCTACTATACCCATGCCTAAAACTCAACTTTTGAAAACTTCCCAAAATCAGAATTTAAACTTTCTTGTGTGTATAAAGTGCATCAAAATGTCGTCTTTGTCCTAGATTTGAAATCGTCATCATCATTTAGTATATTTCAAGATATCGTTGATTGAATCAAAGTGGTCTCTTTCTTGTTTAAAGAGTGCAACTAAGGACTCATGGCTAAAACTCAACTTTTTGAAACTTCCCAAAAACAGAATTTAAGCTTTTTTGTGTGTATAAAGTGTATCAAAATGTCGTCTTTCTCCTAGATTTGGAAACGTCATCGTCAAATTAGTGTACTTATATTGTTGATTGAATCAAAGTGGTCTCTTTCTCTTTTAAAGTGTTCAACTAAAGACTCATGGCTAAAAGTCAACTATTGAAAACTTCCAAAAATCAGAATTTGAACTTTCTCGAGTGTATAAAGTATATCAAAATGTCGTCTTTCTCTGAGATTTGAAAACGTCATCGTCAAATTAGTTTACTTGAACATATCGTTGATTTATCAAAGTGGTCTCTTTCTTGTTTAAAGTGTTCAACTAAAGGCCCATTGCTAAACTCAACTTTTGAAATCTTCCCAAAATCAGAATTTGAACTTTCTCGAGTGTATAAAATGTATCAAAATGTCGTCTTTCTTGTGTGTATAAAGTGTATCAAAATGTTGTATTACTCCTAGATTTGAAATAGTCATCGTTAAATTAGCATACTTGAAGATATCGTTGACTGAATCAATATGGTCACTTTCTTGCTTGAAGTGTTCAACTAAGGACCCATGGCTAGAACACAACATTTGAAAACTTCCCAAAATCATAATTTAAACTTTCTTGTGTGTATAAAGTGCATCAAAATGTCGTCTTTCTCCTAGATTTGAAATCATTATCATCAAATTAGTATACTTGAAGATATTTTTGATTGAATCAAAGTGGTCTCTTTCTTGTTTTAAGTGTTCTACTATGGACCCATGGTAAAACTCAACTTTTGAAAACCTCCCAAAATCAAGATTTAAATTTTCTTGAGCGTATAAAGTGTATCAAAATGTCGTCTTTCTCCTAGATTTGAAATTGTCATCATCAAATTAGTATATTTAAGACATCGTTCATTTAATCAAAGTGCTCTCTTTCTTGTTTAAAGTGTTCAACAAAGGACCCATGGCTAAAACTCAACTTTGTAAAACTTCCCAAAATCAGAATTTAAAGTTTCTTGTGTGTATAAAGTGCAGTAAAATGTCGCCTTTCTCATAGATTTGGAAACGTCTTCGCCAAATTAGTTTGCTTCAATATATCGTTGATTGAATCAACGTGGTCTCTTCTTTAAAGTGTTCAACCAAGTACCGAAGGCTAAAACTCAACTTTATAAAACTTCCCAAAATCAGAATTTAAAGTTTCTTGTGTGTATAAAGTGCAGTAAAATGTCGCCTTTCTCATAGATTTGGAAACGTCTTCGCCAAATTAGTTTACTTCAAACGTGGTCTCTTTCTTGTTTAAAGTGTTCAACTAAGTACCGAAGGCTAAAACTCAACTTTTCAAAACTTCCCAAAATCAGAATTGAAACTTTCTTCTGTGTATAAAGTGCATCAAAAAGTCGTCTTTCTCCTAGATTTGGAAACGACATCATCAAATTAGTATACTTGAAGATATCGTTGATTGAATAAATATGGTCTCTTTCCTGTTTTAAATGTTCTACTATGGACCCATGCCTAAAACTCAACTTTTCAAAACTTCCCAAAATCAGAATTTAAACTTTCTTGTGTGTATAAAGTGCATCAAAATGTCGTCTTTGTCCTAGATTTGAAATCGTCATCATCATTTAGTATATTTCAAGATATCGTTGATTGAATCAAAGTGGTCTCTTTGTTGTTTAAAGAGTGCAACTGAGGACTCATGGCTAAAACTCAACTTTTTGAAACTTCCCAAAAACAGAATTTAAGCTTTTTTGTGTGTATAAAGTGTATCAAAATGTCGTCTTTCTCCTAGATTTGGAAACGTCATCGTCAAATTAGTGTACTTATATAGTTGATTGAATCAAAGTGGTCTCTTTCTCTTTTAAAGTGTTCAACTAAAGACTCATGGCTAAAATTCAACTATTGAAAACTTCCAAAAATCAGAATTTGAACTTTCTCGAGTGTATAAAGTGTATCAAAATGTCGTCTTTCTCTGAGATTTGAAAACGTCATCGTCAAATTAGTTTACTTGAACATATCGTTGATTTATCAAAGTGGTCTCTTTCTTGTTTAAAGTGTTCAACTAAAGGCCCATTGCTAAACTCAACTTTTGAAATCTTCCCAAAATCAGAATTTGAACTTTCTCGAGTGTATAAAATGTATCAAAATGTCGTCTTTCTTGTGTGTATAAAGTGTATCAAAATGTTGTATTACTCCTAGATTTGAAATAGTCATCGTTAAATTAGCATACCTGAAGATATCGTTGACTGAATCAATATGGTCTCTTTCTTGCTTGAAGTGTTCAACTAAGGACCCATGGCTAGAACACAACATTTGAAAACTTCCCAAAATCATAATTTAAACTTTCTTGTGTGTATAAAGTGCATCAAAATGTCGTCTTTCTCCTAGATTTGAAATCATTATCATCAAATTAGTATACTTGAAGATATTTTTGATTGAATCAAAGTGGTCTCTTTCTTGTTTTAAGTGTTCTACTATGGACCCATGGTAAAACTCAACTTTTGAAAACCTCCCAAAATCAAGATTTGAATTTTCTTGAGCGTATAAAGTGTATCAAAATGTCGTCTTTCTCCTAGATTTGAAATTGTCATCATCAAATTAGTATATTTAAGACATCGTTCATTTAATCAAAGTGCTCTCTTTCTTGTTTAAAGTGTTCAACAAAGGACCCATGGCTAAAACTCAACTTTGTAAAACTTCCCAAAATCAGAATTTAAAGTTTCTTGTGTGTATAAAGTGCAGTAAAATGTCGCCTTTCTCATAGATTTGGAAACGTCTTCGCCAAATTAGTTTGCTTCAATATATCGTTGATTGAATCAACGTGGTCTCTTGTTTAAAGTGTTCAACTAAGTACCGAAGGCTAAAACTCAACTTTTCAAAATCTCCCAAAAACAGAATTTAAACTTTCTTCTGTGTATAAAGTGCATCAAAAAGTCGTCTTTGTCCTAGATTTGAAATCGTCATCATCATTTAGTATATTTCAAGATGTCGTTGATTGAATCAAAGTGGTCTCTTTCTTGTTTAAAGAGTTCAACTGAGGACTCATGGCTAAAACTCAACTTTTTAAAACTTCCCAAAAACAGAATTTAAGCTTTTTTTGTGTGTATAAAGTGCATCAAAATGTCGTCTTTCTCCTAGATTTCGAAACGTCATCATCAAATTAGTGTACTTGAAGATATCGTTGATTGAATCAAAGTGGTCTCTTTCTTTTTTAAAGTGTTCAACTAAAGACCCATGGCTAAAATTCAACTATTGAAAACTTCCAAAAATCAGAATTTGAACTTTCTCCAGTGTATAAAGTGTATCAAAATGTCGTCTTTCTCTGAGATTTGGAAACGTCATCGTCAAATTAGTTTACTTGAACATATCGTTGATTGAAATCAAAGTGGTGTCTTTCTTTTTTAAAGTGTTCAACTAAGGGCCCATGGCTAAAACTCAACTTTTGAAATCTTCCCAAAATCAGAATTTGAACTTTCTCGAGTGTATAAAGTGTATCAAAATGTCGTCTTTCTTGTGTGTATAAAGTGTATCAAAATGTTGTATTACTCCTAGATTTGAAATAGTCATCGTTAAATTAGCATACTTGAAGATATCGTTGACTGAATCAATATGGCCTCTTTCTTGCTTGAAGTGTTCAACTAAGGACCCATGGCTAGAACTCAACATTTGAAAACTTCCCAAAATCATAATTTAAACTTTCTTGTGTGTATAAAGTGCATCAAAATGTCGTATTTCTCCTAGATTTGAAATCATCATCATCAAATTAGTATACTTGAAGATATTTTTGATTGAATCAAAGTGGTCTCTTTCTTGTTTTAAGTGTTCTACTATGGACCCATGGTAAAACTCAACTTTTGAAAACCTCCCAAAATCAAGATTTGAATTTTCTTGAGCGTATAAAGTGTATCAAAATGTCGTCTTTCTCCTAGATTTGAAATTGTCATCATCAAATTAGTATATTTGAAGACATCGTTCATTTAATCAAAGTGCTCTCTTTCTTGTTTAAAGTGTTCAACAAAGGACCCATGGCTAAAACTCAACTTTGTAAAACTTTCCAAAATCAGAATTTAAAGTTTCTTGTGTGTATAAAGTGCAGTAAAATGTCGCCTTTCTCATAGATTTGGAAACGTCTTCGCCAAATTAGTTTGCTTCAATATATCGTTGATTGAATCAACGTGGTCTCTTGTTTAAAGTGTTGAACTAAGTACCGAAGGCTAAAACTCAACTTTTCAAAATCTCCCAAAAACAGAATTTAAACTTTCTTCTGTGTATAAAGTGCATCAAAAAGTCTTCTTTCTCCTAGATTTGGAAACGTCATCATCAAATTAGTATACTTGAAGATATCGTTGATTGAATAAAGATGGTCTCTTTCTTGTTTTAAATGTTCTACTATGGACCCATGCCTAAAACTCAACTTTTGAAAACTGCCAAAAATCAGAATTTAAACTTTCTTGTGTGTATAAAGTGCATCAAAATGTCGTTTTTGTCCTTGATTTGAAATCGTCATCATCATTTAGTATATTTCAAGATATCGTTGATTGAATCAAAGTGGTCTCTTTCTTTTTTGAAGTTTTCAACTAAAGTCCCATGGCTAAAATTCAACTATTGAAAACTTCCAAAAATCAGAATTTGAACTTTCTCGAGTGTATAAAGTGTATCAAAATGTCGTCTTTCTCTTAGATTTGAAATTGTCATCATAAAATTAGTATATTTGAAGACATCGTTGATTGAATCAAAGTGGTCTCTTTCTTGTTTAAAGTGTTCAACAAAGGACCCATCGCTAAAACTCAACTTTATATAACTTCCCAAAATCAGAATTTAAAGTTTCTTGTGTGTATAAAGTGCAGTAAAATGTCGCCTTTCTCATAGATTTGGAAACGTCTTCGCCAAATTAGTTTACTTCAAACGTGGTCTCTTTCTTGTTTAAAGTGTTCAACTAAGTACCGAAGGCTAAAACTCAACTTTTCAAAACTTCCCAAAATCAGAATTTAAACTTTCTTCTGTGTATAAAGTGCATCAAAAAGTCGTCTTTCTCCTAGATTTGGAAACGACATCATCAAATTAGTATACTTGAAGATATCGTTGATTGAATAAATATGGTCTCTTTCCTGTTTTAAATGTTCTACTATGGACCCATGCCTAAAACTCAACTTTTCAAAACTTCCCAAAATCAGAATTTAAACTTTCTTGTGTGTATAAAGTGCATCAAAATGTCGTCTTTGTCCTAGATTTGAAATCGTCATCATCATTTAGTATATTTCAAGATGTCGTTGATTGAATCAATGTGGTCTCTTTCTTGTTTAAAGAGTTCAACTGAGGACTCATGGCTAAAACTCAACTTTTTAAAACTTCCCAAAAACAGAATTTAAGCTTTTTTTGTGTGTATAAAGTGCATCAAAATGTCGTCTTTCTCCTAGATTTCGAAACGTCATCATCAAATTAGTGTACTTGAAGATATCGTTGATTGAATCAAAGTGGTCTCTTTCTTTTTTAAAGTGTTCAACTAAAGACCCATGGCTAAAATTCAACTATTGAAAACTTCCAAAAATCAGAATTTGAACTTTCTCCAGTGTATAAAGTGTATCAAAATGTCGTCTTTCTCTGAGATTTGGAAACGTCATCGTCAAATTAGTTTACTTGAACATATCGTTGATTGAAATCAAAGTGGTCTCTTTCTTTTTTAAAGTGTTCAACTAAGGGCCCATGGCTAAAACTCAACTTTTGAAATCTTCCCAAAATCAGAATTTGAACTTTCTCGAGTGTATAAAGTGTATCAAAATGTCGTCTTTCTTGTGTGTATAAAGTGTATCAAAATGTTATATTACTCCTAGATTTGAAATAGTCATCCTTAAATTAGCATACTTGAAGATATCGTTGACTGAATCAATATGGCCTCTTTCTTACTTGAAGTGTTCAACTAAGGACCCATGGCTAGAACTCAACATTTGAAAACTTCCCAAAATCATAATTTAAACTTTCTTGTGTGTATAAAGTGCATCAAAATGTCGTATTTCTCCTAGATTTGAAATCATCATCATCAAATTAGTATACTTGAAGATATTTTTGATTGAATCAAAGTGGTCTCTTTCTTGTTTTAAGTGTTCTACTATGGACCCATGGTAAAACTCAACTTTTGAAAACCTCCCAAAATCAAGATTTGAACTTTCTTGAGCGTATAAAGTGTATCAAAATGTCGTCTTTCTCCTAGATTTGAAATTGTCATCATCAAATTAGTATATTTGAAGACATCGTTCATTGAATCAAAGTGTTATCTTTCTTGTTTAAAGTGTTCAACAAAGGACCCATGGCTAAAACTCAACTTTGTAAAACTTCCCAAAATCAGAATTTAAAGTTTCTTGTGTGTATAAAGTGCAGTAAAATGTCGCCTTTCTCATAGATTTGGAAATGTCTTCGCCAAATTAGTTTACTTCAATATATCGTTGATTGAATCAATGTGGTCTCTTTCTTGTTTAAAGTGTTCAACTAAGTACCGAAGGCTAAAACTCAACTTTTCAAAACTTCCCAAAATCAGAATTTAAACTTTCTTCTGTGTATAAAGTGCATCAAAAAGTCGTCTTTCTCCTAGATTTGGAAACGTCATCATCAAATTAGTATACTTGAAGATATCGTTGATTGAATAAATATGGTCTCTTTCTTGTTTTAAATGTTCTACTATACCCATGCCTAAAACTCAACTTTTGAAAACTTCCCAAAATCAGAATTTAAACTTTCTTGTGTGTATAAAGTGCATCAAAATGTCGTCTTTGTCCTAGATTTGAAATCGTCATCATCATTTAGTATATTTCAAGATATCGTTGATTGAATCAAAGTGGTCTCTTTCTTGTTTAAAGAGTGCAACTAAGGACTCATGGCTAAAACTCAACTTTTTGAAACTTCCCAAAAACAGAATTTAAGCTTTTTTGTGTGTATAAAGTGTATCAAAATGTCGTCTTTCTCCTAGATTTGGAAACGTCATCGTCAAATTAGTGTACTTATATTGTTGATTGAATCAAAGTGGTCTCTTTCTCTTTTAAAGTGTTCAACTAAAGACTCATGGCTAAAAGTCAACTATTGAAAACTTCCAAAAATCAGAATTTGAACTTTCTCGAGTGTATAAAGTATATCAAAATGTCGTCTTTCTCTGAGATTTGAAAACGTCATCGTCAAATTAGTTTACTTGAACATATCGTTGATTTATCAAAGTGGTCTCTTTCTTGTTTAAAGTGTTCAACTAAAGGCCCATTGCTAAACTCAACTTTTGAAATCTTCCCAAAATCAGAATTTGAACTTTCTCGAGTGTATAAAATGTATCAAAATGTCGTCTTTCTTGTGTGTATAAAGTGTATCAAAATGTTGTATTACTCCTAGATTTGAAATAGTCATCGTTAAATTAGCATACTTGAAGATATCGTTGACTGAATCAATATGGTCTCTTTCTTGCTTGAAGTGTTCAACTAAGGACCCATGGCTAGAACACAACATTTGAAAACTTCCCAAAATCATAATTTAAACTTTCTTGTGTGTATAAAGTGCATCAAAATGTCGTCTTTCTCCTAGATTTGAAATCATTATCATCAAATTAGTATACTTGAAGATATTTTTGATTGAATCAAAGTGGTCTCTTTCTTGTTTTAAGTGTTGTACTATGGACCCATGGTAAAACTCAACTTTTGAAAACCTCCCAAAATCAAGATTTAAATTTTCTTGAGCGTATAAAGTGTATCAAAATGTCATCTTTCTCCTAGATTTGAAATTGTCATCATCAAATTAGTATATTTAAGACATCGTTCATTTAATCAAAGTGCTCTCTTTCTTGTTTAAAGTGTTCAACAAAGGACCCATGGCTAAAACTCAACTTTGTAAAACTTCCCAAAATCAGAATTTAAAGTTTCTTGTGTGTATAAAGTGCAGTAAAATGTCGCCTTTCTCATAGATTTGGAAACGTCTTCGCCAAATTAGTTTGCTTCAATATATCGTTGATTGAATCAACGTGGTCTCTTCTTTAAAGTGTTCAACCAAGTACCGAAGGCTAAAACTCAACTTTATAAAACTTCCCAAAATCAGAATTTAAAGTTTCTTGTGTGTATAAAGTGCAGTAAAATGTCGCCTTTCTCATAGATTTGGAAACGTCTTCGCCAAATTAGTTTACTTCAAACGTGGTCTCTTTCTTGTTTAAAGTGTTCAACTAAGTACCGAAGGCTAAAACTCAACTTTTCAAAACTTCCCAAAATCAGAATTTAAACTTTCTTCTGTGTATAAAGTGCATCAAAAAGTCGTCTTTCTCCTAGATTTGGAAACGACATCATCAAATTAGTATACTTGAAGATATCGTTGATTGAATAAATATGGTCTCTTTCCTGTTTTAAATGTTCTACTATGGACCCATGCCTAAAACTCAACTTTTCAAAACTTCCCAAAATCAGAATTTAAACTTTCTTGTGTGTATAAAGTGCATCAAAATGTCGTCTTTGTCCTAGATTTGAAATCGTCATCATCATTTAGTATATTTCAAGATGTCGTTGATTGAATCAATGTGGTCTCTTTCTCGTTTAAAGAGTTCAACTGAGGACTCATGGCTAAAACTCAACTTTTTAAAACTTCCCAAAAACAGAATTTAAGCTTTTTTTTGTGTGTATAAAGTGCATCAAAATGTCGTCTTTCTCCTAGATTTCGAAACGTCATCATCAAATTAGTGTACTTGAAGATATCGTTGATTGAATCAAAGTGGTCTCTTTCTTTTTTAAAGTGTTCAACTAAAGACCCATGGCTAAAATTCAACTATTGAAAACTTCCAAAAATCAGAATTTGAACTTTCTCCAGTGTATAAAGTGTATCAAAATGTCGTCTTTCTCTGAGATTTGGAAACGTCATCGTCAAATTAGTTTACTTGAACATATCGTTGATTGAAATCAAAGTGGTGTCTTTCTTTTTTAAAGTGTTCAACTAAGGGCCCATGGCTAAAACTCAACTTTTGAAATCTTCCCAAAATCAGAATTTGAACTTTCTCGAGTGTATAAAGTGTATCAAAATGTCGTCTTTCTTGTGTGTATAAAGTGTATCAAAATGTTGTATTACTCCTAGATTTGAAATAGTCATCCTTAAATTAGCATACTTGAAGATATCGTTGACTGAATCAATATGGCCTCTTTCTTACTTGAAGTGTTCAACTAAGGACCCATGGCTAGAACTCAACATTTGAAAACTTCCCAAAATCATAATTTAAACTTTCTTGTGTGTATAAAGTGCATCAAAATGTCGTATTTCTCCTAGATTTGAAATCATCATCATCAAATTAGTATACTTGAAGATATTTTTGATTGAATCAAAGTGGTCTCTTTCTTGTTTTAAGTGTTCTACTATGGACCCATGGTAAAACTCAACTTTTGAAAACCTCCCAAAATCAAGATTTGAACTTTCTTGAGCGTATAAAGTGTATCAAAATGTCGTCTTTCTCCTAGATTTGAAATTGTCATCATCAAATTAGTATATTTGAAGACATCGTTCATTGAATCAAAGTGTTATCTTTCTTGTTTAAAGTGTTCAACAAAGGACCCATGGCTAAAACTCAACTTTGTAAAACTTCCCAAAATCAGAATTTAAAGTTTCTTGTGTGTATAAAGTGCAGTAAAATGTCGCCTTTCTCATAGATTTGGAAATGTCTTCGCCAAATTAGTTTACTTCAATATATCGTTGATTGAATCAATGTGGTCTCTTTCTTGTTTAAAGTGTTCAACTAAGTACCGAAGGCTAAAACTCAACTTTTCAAAACTTCCCAAAATCAGAATTTAAACTTTCTTCTGTGTATAAAGTGCATCAAAAAGTCGTCTTTCTCCTAGAGTTGGAAACGTCATCATCAAATTAGTATACTTGAAGATATCGTTGATTGAATAAATATGGTCTCTTTCTTGTTTTAAATGTTCTACTATACCCATGCCTAAAACTCAACTTTTGAAAACTTCCCAAAATCAGAATTTAAACTTTCTTGTGTGTATAAAGTGCATCAAAATGTCGTCTTTGTCCTAGATTTGAAATCGTCATCATCATTTAGTATATTTCAAGATATCGTTGATTGAATCAAAGTGGTCTCTTTCTTGTTTAAAGAGTGCAACTAAGGACTCATGGCTAAAACTCAACTTTTTGAAACTTCCCAAAAACAGAATTTAAGCTTTTTTGTGTGTATAAAGTGTATCAAAATGTCGTCTTTCTCCTAGATTTGGAAACGTCATCGTCAAATTAGTGTACTTATATTGTTGATTGAATCAAAGTGGTCTCTTTCTCTTTTAAAGTGTTCAACTAAAGACTCATGGCTAAAAGTCAACTATTGAAAACTTCCAAAAATCAGAATTTGAACTTTCTCGAGTGTATAAAGTATATCAAAATGTCGTCTTTCTCTGAGATTTGAAAACGTCATCGTCAAATTAGTTTACTTGAACATATCGTTGATTTATCAAAGTGGTCTCTTTCTTGTTTAAAGTGTTCAACTAAAGGCCCATTGCTAAACTCAACTTTTGAAATCTTCCCAAAATCAGAATTTGAACTTTCTCGAGTGTATAAAATGTATCAAAATGTCGTCTTTCTTGTGTGTATAAAGTGTATCAAAATGTTGTATTACTCCTAGATTTGAAATAGTCATCGTTAAATTAGCATACTTGAAGATATCGTTGACTGAATCAATATGGTCTCTTTCTTGCTTGAAGTGTTCAACTAAGGACCCATGGCTAGAACACAACATTTGAAAACTTCCCAAAATCATAATTTAAACTTTCTTGTGTGTATAAAGTGCATCAAAATGTCGTCTTTCTCCTAGATTTGAAATCATTATCATCAAATTAGTATACTTGAAGATATTTTTGATTGAATCAAAGTGGTCTCTTTCTTGTTTTAAGTGTTCTACTATGGACCCATGGTAAAACTCAACTTTTGAAAACCTCCCAAAATCAAGATTTAAATTTTCTTGAGCGTATAAAGTGTATCAAAATGTCATCTTTCTCCTAGATTTGAAATTGTCATCATCAAATTAGTATATTTAAGACATCGTTCATTTAATCAAAGTGCTCTCTTTCTTGTTTAAAGTGTTCAACAAAGGACCCATGGCTAAAACTCAACTTTGTAAAACTTCCCAAAATCAGAATTTAAAGTTTCTTGTGTGTATAAAGTGCAGTAAAATGTCGCCTTTCTCATAGATTTGGAAACGTCTTCACCAAATTAGTTTGCTTCAATATATCGTTGATTGAATCAACGTGGTCTCTTCTTTAAAGTGTTCAACCAAGTACCGAAGGCTAAAACTCAACTTTATAAAACTTCCCAAAATCAGAATTTAAAGTTTCTTGTGTGTATAAAGTGCAGTAAAATGTCGCCTTTCTCATAGATTTGGAAACGTCTTCGCCAAATTAGTTTACTTCAAACGTGGTCTCTTTCTTGTTTAAAGTGTTCAACTAAGTACCGAAGGCTAAAACTCAACTTTTCAAAACTTCCCAAAATCAGAATTGAAACTTTCTTCTGTGTATAAAGTGCATCAAAAAGTCGTCTTTCTCCTAGATTTGGAAACGACATCATCAAATTAGTATACTTGAAGATATCGTTGATTGAATAAATATGGTCTCTTTCCTGTTTTAAATGTTCTACTATGGACCCATGCCTAAAACTCAACTTTTCAAAACTTCCCAAAATCAGAATTTAAACTTTCTTGTGTGTATAAAGTGCATCAAAATGTCGTCTTTGTCCTAGATTTGAAATCGTCATCATCATTTAGTATATTTCAAGATATCGTTGATTGAATCAAAGTGGTCTCTTTGTTGTTTAAAGAGTGCAACTGAGGACTCATGGCTAAAACTCAACTTTTTGAAACTTCCCAAAAACAGAATTTAAGCTTTTTTGTGTGTATAAAGTGTATCAAAATGTCGTCTTTCTCCTAGATTTGGAAACGTCATCGTCAAATTAGTGTACTTATATAGTTGATTGAATCAAAGTGGTCTCTTTCTCTTTTAAAGTGTTCAACTAAAGACTCATGGCTAAAATTCAACTATTGAAAACTTCCAAAAATCAGAATTTGAACTTTCTCGAGTGTATAAAGTGTATCAAAATGTCGTCTTTCTCTGAGATTTGAAAACGTCATCGTCAAATTAGTTTACTTGAACATATCGTTGATTTATCAAAGTGGTCTCTTTCTTGTTTAAAGTGTTCAACTAAAGGCCCATTGCTAAACTCAACTTTTGAAATCTTCCCAAAATCAGAATTTGAACTTTCTCGAGTGTATAAAATGTATCAAAATGTCGTCTTTCTTGTGTGTATAAAGTGTATCAAAATGTTGTATTACTCCTAGATTTGAAATAGTCATCGTTAAATTAGCATACCTGAAGATATCGTTGACTGAATCAATATGGTCTCTTTCTTGCTTGAAGTGTTCAACTAAGGACCCATGGCTAGAACACAACATTTGAAAACTTCCCAAAATCATAATTTAAACTTTCTTGTGTGTATAAAGTGCATCAAAATGTCGTCTTTCTCCTAGATTTGAAATCATTATCATCAAATTAGTATACTTGAAGATATTTTTGATTGAATCAAAGTGGTCTCTTTCTTGTTTTAAGTGTTCTACTATGGACCCATGGTAAAACTCAACTTTTGAAAACCTCCCAAAATCAAGATTTGAATTTTCTTGAGCGTATAAAGTGTATCAAAATGTCGTCTTTCTCCTAGATTTGAAATTGTCATCATCAAATTAGTATATTTAAGACATCGTTCATTTAATCAAAGTGCTCTCTTTCTTGTTTAAAGTGTTCAACAAAGGACCCATGGCTAAAACTCAACTTTGTAAAACTTCCCAAAATCAGAATTTAAAGTTTCTTGTGTGTATAAAGTGCAGTAAAATGTCGCCTTTCTCATAGATTTGGAAACGTCTTCGCCAAATTAGTTTGCTTCAATATATCGTTGATTGAATCAACGTGGTCTCTTGTTTAAAGTGTTCAACTAAGTACCGAAGGCTAAAACTCAACTTTTCAAAATCTCCCAAAAACAGAATTTAAACTTTCTTCTGTGTATAAAGTGCATCAAAAAGTTGTCTTTGTCCTAGATTTGAAATCGTCATCATCATTTAGTATATTTCAAGATGTCGTTGATTGAATCAAAGTGGTCTCTTTCTTGTTTAAAGAGTTCAACTGAGGACTCATGGCTAAAACTCAACTTTTTAAAACTTCCCAAAAACAGAATTTAAGCTTTTTTTGTGTGTATAAAGTGCATCAAAATGTCGTCTTTCTCCTAGATTTCGAAACGTCATCATCAAATTAGTGTACTTGAAGATATCGTTGATTGAATCAAAGTGGTCTCTTTCTTTTTTAAAGTGTTCAACTAAAGACCCATGGCTAAAATTCAACTATTGAAAACTTCCAAAAATCAGAATTTGAACTTTCTCCAGTGTATAAAGTGTATCAAAATGTCGTCTTTCTCTGAGATTTGGAAACGTCATCGTCAAATTAGTTTACTTGAACATATCGTTGATTGAAATCAAAGTGGTGTCTTTCTTTTTTAAAGTGTTCAACTAAGGGCCCATGGCTAAAACTCAACTTTTGAAATCTTCCCAAAATCAGAATTTGAACTTTCTCGAGTGTATAAAGTGTATCAAAATGTCGTCTTTCTTGTGTGTATAAAGTGTATCAAAATGTTGTATTACTCCTAGATTTGAAATAGTCATCGTTAAATTAGCATACTTGAAGATATCGTTGACTGAATCAATATGGCCTCTTTCTTGCTTGAAGTGTTCAACTAAGGACCCATGGCTAGAACTCAACATTTGAAAACTTCCCAAAATCATAATTTAAACTTTCTTGTGTGTATAAAGTGCATCAAAATGTCGTATTTCTCCTAGATTTGAAATCATCATCATCAAATTAGTATACTTGAAGATATTTTTGATTGAATCAAAGTGGTCTCTTTCTTGTTTTAAGTGTTCTACTATGGACCCATGGTAAAACTCAACTTTTGAAAACCTCCCAAAATCAAGATTTGAATTTTCTTGAGCGTATAAAGTGTATCAAAATGTCGTCTTTCTCCTAGATTTGAAATTATCATCATCAAATTAGTATATTTGAAGACATCGTTCATTTAATCAAAGTGCTCTCTTTCTTGTTTAAAGTGTTCAACAAAGGACCCATGGCTAAAACTCAACTTTGTAAAACTTTCCAAAATCAGAATTTAAAGTTTCTTGTGTGTATAAAGTGCAGTAAAATGTCGCCTTTCTCATAGATTTGGAAACGTCTTCGCCAAATTAGTTTGCTTCAATATATCGTTGATTGAATCAACGTGGTCTCTTGTTTAAAGTGTTGAACTAAGTACCGAAGGCTAAAACTCAACTTTTCAAAATCTCCCAAAAACAGAATTTAAACTTTCTTCTGTGTATAAAGTGCATCAAAAAGTCGTCTTTCTCCTAGATTTGGAAATGTCATCATCAAATTAGTATACTTGAAGATATCGTTGATTGAATAAAGATGGTCTCTTTCTTGTTTTAAATGTTCTACTATGGACCCATGCCTAAAACTCAACTTTTGAAAACTGCCAAAAATCAGAATTTAAACTTTCTTGTGTGTATAAAGTGCATCAAAATGTCGTTTTTGTCCTTGATTTGAAATCGTCATCATCATTTAGTATATTTCAAGATATCGTTTATTGAATCAAAGTGGTCTCTTTCTTTTTTGAAGTTTTCAACTAAAGTCCCATGGCTAAAATTCAACTATTGAAAACTTCCAAAAATCAGAATTTGAACTTTCTCGAGTGTATAAAGTGTATCAAAATGTCGTCTTTCTCTTAGATTTGAAATTGTCATCATAAAATTAGTATATTTGAAGACATCGTTGATTGAATCAAAGTGGTCTCTTTCTTGTTTAAAGTGTTCAACAAAGGACCCATCGCTAAAACTCAACTTTATATAACTTCCCAAAATCAGAATTTAAAGTTTCTTGTGTGTATAAAGTGCAGTAAAATGTCGCCTTTCTCATAGATTTGGAAACGTCTTCGCCAAATTAGTTTACTTCAAACGTGGTCTCTTTCTTGTTTAAAGTGTTCAACTAAGTACCGAAGGCTAAAACTCAACTTTTCAAAACTTCCCAAAATCAGAATTTAAACTTTCTTCTGTGTATAAAGTGCATCAAAAAGTCGTCTTTCTCCTAGATTTGGAAACGACATCATCAAATTAGTATACTTGAAGATATCGTTGATTGAATAAATATGGTCTCTTTCCTGTTTTAAATGTTCTACTATGGACCCATGCCTAAAACTCAACTTTTCAAAACTTCCCAAAATCAGAATTTAAACTTTCTTGTGTGTATAAAGTGCATCAAAATGTCGTCTTTGTCCTAGATTTGAAATCGTCATCATCATTTAGTATATTTCAAGATGTCGTTGATTGAATCAATGTGGTCTCTTTCTTGTTTAAAGAGTTCAACTGAGGACTCATGGCTAAAACTCAACTTTTTAAAACTTCCCAAAAACAGAATTTAAGCTTTTTTTGTGTGTATAAAGTGCATCAAAATGTCGTCTTTCTCCTAGATTTCGAAACGTCATCATCAAATTAGTGTACTTGAAGATATCGTTGATTGAATCAAAGTGGTCTCTTTCTTTTTTAAAGTGTTCAACTAAAGACCCATGGCTAAAATTCAACTATTGAAAACTTCCAAAAATCAGAATTTGAACTTTCTCCAGTGTATAAAGTGTATCAAAATGTCGTCTTTCTCTGAGATTTGGAAACGTCATCGTCAAATTAGTTTACTTGAACATATCGTTGATTGAAATCAAAGTGGTGTCTTTCTTTTTTAAAGTGTTCAACTAAGGGCCCATGGCTAAAACTCAACTTTTGAAATCTTCCCAAAATCAGAATTTGAACTTTCTCGAGTGTATAAAGTGTATCAAAATGTCGTCTTTCTTGTGTGTATAAAGTGTATCAAAATGTTGTATTACTCCTAGATTTGAAATAGTCATCCTTAAATTAGCATACTTGAAGATATCGTTGACTGAATCAATATGGCCTCTTTCTTACTTGAAGTGTTCAACTAAGGACCCATGGCTAGAACTCAACATTTGAAAACTTCCCAAAATCATAATTTAAACTTTCTTGTGTGTATAAAGTGCATCAAAATGTCGTATTTCTCCTAGATTTGAAATCATCATCATCAAATTAGTATACTTGAAGATATTTTTGATTGAATCAAAGTGGTCTCTTTCTTGTTTTAAGTGTTCTACTATGGACCCATGGTAAAACTCAACTTTTGAAAACCTCCCAAAATCAAGATTTGAACTTTCTTGAGCGTATAAAGTGTATCAAAATGTCGTCTTTCTCCTAGATATGAAATTGTCATCATCAAATTAGTATATTTGAAGACATCGTTCATTGAATCAAAGTGTTATCTTTCTTGTTTAAAGTGTTCAACAAAGGACCCATGGCTAAAACTCAACTTTGTAAAACTTCCCAAAATCAGAATTTAAAGTTTCTTGTGTGTATAAAGTGCAGTAAAATGTCGCCTTTCTCATAGATTTGGAAATGTCTTCGCCAAATTAGTTTACTTCAATATATCGTTGATTGAATCAATGTGGTCTCTTTCTTGTTTAAAGTGTTCAACTAAGTACCGAAGGCTAAAACTCAACTTTTCAAAACTTCCCAAAATCAGAATTTAAACTTTCTTCTGTGTATAAAGTGCATCAAAAAGTCGTCTTTCTCCTAGATTTGGAAACGTCATCATCAAATTAGTATACTTGAAGATATCGTTGATTGAATAAATATGGTCTCTTTCTTGTTTTAAATGTTCTACTATACCCATGCCTAAAACTCAACTTTTGAAAACTTCCCAAAATCAGAATTTAAACTTTCTTGTGTGTATAAAGTGCATCAAAATGTCGTCTTTGTCCTAGATTTGAAATCGTCATCATCATTTAGTATATTTCAAGATATCGTTGATTGAATCAAAGTGGTCTCTTTCTTGTTTAAAGAGTGCAACTAAGGACTCATGGCTAAAACTCAACTTTTTGAAACTTCCCAAAAACAGAATTTAAGCTTTTTTGTGTGTATAAAGTGTATCAAAATGTCGTCTTTCTCCTAGATTTGGAAACGTCATCGTCAAATTAGTGTACTTATATTGTTGATTGAATCAAAGTGGTCTCTTTCTCTTTTAAAGTGTTCAACTAAAGACTCATGGCTAAAAGTCAACTATTGAAAACTTCCAAAAATCAGAATTTGAACTTTCTCGAGTGTATAAAGTATATCAAAATGTCGTCTTTCTCTGAGATTTGAAAACGTCATCGTCAAATTAGTTTACTTGAACATATCGTTGATTTATCAAAGTGGTCTCTTTCTTGTTTAAAGTGTTCAACTAAAGGCCCATTGCTAAACTCAACTTTTGAAATCTTCCCAAAATCAGAATTTGAACTTTCTCGAGTGTATAAAATGTATCAAAATGTCGTCTTTCTTGTGTGTATAAAGTGTATCAAAATGTTGTATTACTCCTAGATTTGAAATAGTCATCGTTAAATTAGCATACTTGAAGATATCGTTGACTGAATCAATATGGTCTCTTTCTTGCTTGAAGTGTTCAACTAAGGACCCATGGCTAGAACACAACATTTGAAAACTTCCCAAAATCATAATTTAAACTTTCTTGTGTGTATAAAGTGCATCAAAATGTCGTCTTTCTCCTAGATTTGAAATCATTATCATCAAATTAGTATACTTGAAGATATTTTTGATTGAATCAAAGTGGTCTCTTTCTTGTTTTAAGTGTTCTACTATGGACCCATGGTAAAACTCAACTTTTGAAAACCTCCCAAAATCAAGATTTAAATTTTCTTGAGCGTATAAAGTGTATCAAAATGTCGTCTTTCTCCTAGATTTGAAATTGTCATCATCAAATTAGTATATTTAAGACATCGTTCATTTAATCAAAGTGCTCTCTTTCTTGTTTAAAGTGTTCAACAAAGGACCCATGGCTAAAACTCAACTTTGTAAAACTTCCCAAAATCAGAATTTAAAGTTTCTTGTGTGTATAAAGTGCAGTAAAATGTCGCCTTTCTCATAGATTTGGAAACGTCTTCGCCAAATTAGTTTGCTTCAATATATCGTTGATTGAATCAACGTGGTCTCTTCTTTAAAGTGTTCAACCAAGTACCGAAGGCTAAAACTCAACTTTATAAAACTTCCCAAAATCAGAATTTAAAGTTTCTTGTGTGTATAAAGTGCAGTAAAATGTCGCCTTTCTCATAGATTTGGAAACGTCTTCGCCAAATTAGTTTACTTCAAACGTGGTCTCTTTCTTGTTTAAAGTGTTCAACTAAGTACCGAAGGCTAAAACTCAACTTTTCAAAACTTCCCAAAATCAGAATTGAAACTTTCTTCTGTGTATAAAGTGCATCAAAAAGTCGTCTTTCTCCTAGATTTGGAAACGACATCATCAAATTAGTATACTTGAAGATATCGTTGATTGAATAAATATGGTCTCTTTCCTGTTTTAAATGTTCTACTATGGACCCATGCCTAAAACTCAACTTTTCAAAACTTCCCAAAATCAGAATTTAAACTTTCTTGTGTGTATAAAGTGCATCAAAATGTCATCTTTGTCCTAGATTTGAAATCGTCATCATCATTTAGTATATTTCAAGATATCGTTGATTGAATCAAAGTGGTCTCTTTGTTGTTTAAAGAGTGCAACTGAGGACTCATGGCTAAAACTCAACTTTTTGAAACTTCCCAAAAACAGAATTTAAGCTTTTTTGTGTGTATAAAGTGTATCAAAATGTCGTCTTTCTCCTAGATTTGGAAACGTCATCGTCAAATTAGTGTACTTATATAGTTGATTGAATCAAAGTGGTCTCTTTCTTTTTTAAAGTGTTCAACTAAAGACTCATGGCTAAAATTCAACTATTGAAAACTTCCAAAAATCAGAATTTGAACTTTCTCGAGTGTATAAAGTGTATCAAAATGTCGTCTTTCTCTAAGATTTGAAAACGTCATCGTCAAATTAGTTTACTTGAACATATCGTTGATTTATCAAAGTGGTCTCTTTCTTGTTTAAAGTGTTCAACTAAAGGCCCATTGCTAAACTCAACTTTTGAAATCTTCCCAAAATCAGAATTTGAACTTTCTCGAGTGTATAAAATGTATCAAAATGTCGTCTTTCTTGTGTGTATAAAGTGTATCAAAATGTTGTATTACTCCTAGATTTGAAATAGTCATCGTTAAATTAGCATACCTGAAGATATCGTTGACTGAATCAATATGGTCTCTTTCTTGCTTGAAGTGTTCAACTAAGGACCCATGGCTAGAACACAACATTTGAAAACTTCCCAAAATCATAATTTAAACTTTCTTGTGTGTATAAAGTGCATCAAAATGTCGTCTTTCTCCTAGATTTGAAATCATTATCATCAAATTAGTATACTTGAAGATATTTTTGATTGAATCAAAGTGGTCTCTTTCTTGTTTTAAGTGTTCTACTATGGACCCATGGTAAAACTCAACTTTTGAAAACCTCCCAAAATCAAGATTTGAATTTTCTTGAGCGTATAAAGTGTATCAAAATGTCGTCTTTCTCCTAGATTTGAAATTGTCATCATCAAATTAGTATATTTAAGACATCGTTCATTTAATCAAAGTGCTCTCTTTCTTGTTTAAAGTGTTCAACAAAGGACCCATGGCTAAAACTCAACTTTGTAAAACTTCCCAAAATCAGAATTTAAAGTTTCTTGTGTGTATAAAGTGCAGTAAAATGTCGCCTTTCTCATAGATTTGGAAACGTCTTCGCCAAATTAGTTTGCTTCAATATATCGTTGATTGAATCAACGTGGTCTCTTGTTTAAAGTGTTCAACTAAGTACCGAAGGCTAAAACTCAACTTTTCAAAATCTCCCAAAATCAGAATTTAAACTTTCTTGTGTGTATAAAGTGCATCAAAATGTCGTCTTTGTCCTAGATTTGAAATCGTCATCATCATTTAGTATATTTCAAGATATCGTTGATTGAATCAAAGTGGTCTCTTTCTTGTTTAAAGAGTGCAACTAAGGACTCATGGCTAAAACTCAACTTTTTGAAACTTCCCAAAAACAGAATTTAAGCTTTTTTGTGTGTATAAAGTGTATCAAAATGTCGTCTTTCTCCTAGATTTGGAAACGTCATCGTCAAATTAGTGTACTTATATTGTTGATTGAATCAAAGTGGTCTCTTTCTCTTTTAAAGTGTTCAACTAAAGACTCATGGCTAAAAGTCAACTATTGAAAACTTCCAAAAATCAGAATTTGAACTTTCTCGAGTGTATAAAGTATATCAAAATGTCGTCTTTCTCTGAGATTTGAAAACGTCATCGTCAAATTAGTTTACTTGAACATATCGTTGATTTATCAAAGTGGTCTCTTTCTTGTTTAAAGTGTTCAACTAAAGGCCCATTGCTAAACTCAACTTTTGAAATCTTCCCAAAATCAGAATTTGAACTTTCTCGAGTGTATAAAATGTATCAAAATGTCGTCTTTCTTGTGTGTATAAAGTGTATCAAAATGTTGTATTACTCCTAGATTTGAAATAGTCATCGTTAAATTAGCATACTTGAAGATATCGTTGACTGAATCAATATGGTCTCTTTCTTGCTTGAAGTGTTCAACTAAGGACCCATGGCTAGAACACAACATTTGAAAACTTCCCAAAATCATAATTTAAACTTTCTTGTGTGTATAAAGTGCATCAAAATGTCGTCTTTCTCCTAGATTTGAAATCATTATCATCAAATTAGTATACTTGAAGATATTTTTGATTGAATCAAAGTGGTCTCTTTCTTGTTTTAAGTGTTCTACTATGGACCCATGGTAAAACTCAACTTTTGAAAACCTCCCAAAATCAAGATTTAAATTTTCTTGAGCGTATAAAGTGTATCAAAATGTCGTCTTTCTCCTAGATTTGAAATTGTCATCATCAAATTAGTATATTTAAGACATCGTTCATTTAATCAAAGTGCTCTCTTTCTTGTTTAAAGTGTTCAACAAAGGACCCATGGCTAAAACTCAACTTTGTAAAACTTCCCAAAATCAGAATTTAAAGTTTCTTGTGTGTATAAAGTGCAGTAAAATGTCGCCTTTCTCATAGATTTGGAAACGTCTTCGCCAAATTAGTTTGCTTCAATATATCGTTGATTGAATCAACGTGGTCTCTTCTTTAAAGTGTTCAACCAAGTACCGAAGGCTAAAACTCAACTTTATAAAACTTCCCAAAATCAGAATTTAAAGTTTCTTGTGTGTATAAAGTGCAGTAAAATGTCGCCTTTCTCATAGATTTGGAAACGTCTTCGCCAAATTAGTTTACTTCAAACGTGGTCTCTTTCTTGTTTAAAGTGTTCAACTAAGTACCGAAGGCTAAAACTCAACTTTTCAAAACTTCCCAAAATCAGAATTGAAACTTTCTTCTGTGTATAAAGTGCATCAAAAAGTCGTCTTTCTCCTAGATTTGGAAACGACATCATCAAATTAGTATACTTGAAGATATCGTTGATTGAATAAATATGGTCTCTTTCCTGTTTTAAATGTTCTACTATGGACCCATGCCTAAAACTCAACTTTTCAAAACTTCCCAAAATCAGAATTTAAACTTTCTTGTGTGTATAAAGTGCATCAAAATGTCATCTTTGTCCTAGATTTGAAATCGTCATCATCATTTAGTATATTTCAAGATATCGTTGATTGAATCAAAGTGGTCTCTTTGTTGTTTAAAGAGTGCAACTGAGGACTCATGGCTAAAACTCAACTTTTTGAAACTTCCCAAAAACAGAATTTAAGCTTTTTTGTGTGTATAAAGTGTATCAAAATGTCGTCTTTCTCCTAGATTTGGAAACGTCATCGTCAAATTAGTGTACTTATATAGTTGATTGAATCAAAGTGGTCTCTTTCTTTTTTAAAGTGTTCAACTAAAGACTCATGGCTAAAATTCAACTATTGAAAACTTCCAAAAATCAGAATTTGAACTTTCTCGAGTGTATAAAGTGTATCAAAATGTCGTCTTTCTCTAAGATTTGAAAACGTCATCGTCAAATTAGTTTACTTGAACATATCGTTGATTTATCAAAGTGGTCTCTTTCTTGTTTAAAGTGTTCAACTAAAGGCCCATTGCTAAACTCAACTTTTGAAATCTTCCCAAAATCAGAATTTGAACTTTCTCGAGTGTATAAAATGTATCAAAATGTCGTCTTTCTTGTGTGTATAAAGTGTATCAAAATGTTGTATTACTCCTAGATTTGAAATAGTCATCGTTAAATTAGCATACCTGAAGATATCGTTGACTGAATCAATATGGTCTCTTTCTTGCTTGAAGTGTTCAACTAAGGACCCATGGCTAGAACACAACATTTGAAAACTTCCCAAAATCATAATTTAAACTTTCTTGTGTGTATAAAGTGCATCAAAATGTCGTCTTTCTCCTAGATTTGAAATCATTATCATCAAATTAGTATACTTGAAGATATTTTTGATTGAATCAAAGTGGTCTCTTTCTTGTTTTAAGTGTTCTACTATGGACCCATGGTAAAACTCAACTTTTGAAAACCTCCCAAAATCAAGATTTGAATTTTCTTGAGCGTATAAAGTGTATCAAAATGTCGTCTTTCTCCTAGATTTGAAATTGTCATCATCAAATTAGTATATTTAAGACATCGTTCATTTAATCAAAGTGCTCTCTTTCTTGTTTAAAGTGTTCAACAAAGGACCCATGGCTAAAACTCAACTTTGTAAAACTTCCCAAAATCAGAATTTAAAGTTTCTTGTGTGTATAAAGTGCAGTAAAATGTCGCCTTTCTCATAGATTTGGAAACGTCTTCGCCAAATTAGTTTGCTTCAATATATCGTTGATTGAATCAACGTGGTCTCTTGTTTAAAGTGTTCAACTAAGTACCGAAGGCTAAAACTCAACTTTTCAAAATCTCCCAAAAACAGAATTTAAACTTTCTTCTGTGTATAAAGTGCATCAAAAAGTCGTCTTTGTCCTAGATTTGAAATCGTCATCATCATTTAGTATATTTCAAGATGTCGTTGATTGAATCAAAGTGGTCTCTTTCTTGTTTAAAGAGTTCAACTGAGGACTCATGGCTAAAACTCAACTTTTTAAAACTTCCCAAAAACAGAATTTAAGCTTTTTTTGTGTGTATAAAGTGCATCAAAATGTCGTCTTTCTCCTAGATTTCGAAACGTCATCATCAAATTAGTGTACTTGAAGATATCGTTGATTGAATCAAAGTGGTCTCTTTCTTTTTTAAAGTGTTCAACTAAAGACCCATGGCTAAAATTCAACTATTGAAAACTTCCAAAAATCAGAATTTGAACTTTCTCGAGTGTATAAAGTGTATCAAAATGTCGTCTTTCTCTGAGATTTGGAAACGTCATCGTCAAATTAGTTTACTTGAACATATCGTTGATTGAAATCAAAGTGGTGTCTTTCTTTTTTAAAGTGTTCAACTAAGGGCCCATGGCTAAAACTCAACTTTTGAAATCTTCCCAAAATCAGAATTTGAACTTTCTCGAGTGTATAAAGTGTATCAAAATGTCGTCTTTCTTGTGTGTATAAAGTGTATCAAAATGTTGTATTACTCCTAGATTTGAAATAGTCATCGTTAAATTAGCATACTTGAAGATATCGTTGACTGAATCAATATGGCCTCTTTCTTGCTTGAAGTGTTCAACTAAGGACCCATGGCTAGAACTCAACATTTGAAAACTTCCCAAAATCATAATTTAAACTTTCTTGTGTGTATAAAGTGCATCAAAATGTCGTATTTCTCCTAGATTTGAAATCATCATCATCAAATTAGTATACTTGAAGATATTTTTGATTGAATCAAAGTGGTCTCTTTCTTGTTTTAAGTGTTCTACTATGGACCCATGGTAAAACTCAACTTTTGAAAACCTCCCAAAATCAAGATTTGAATTTTCTTGAGCGTATAAAGTGTATCAAAATGTCGTCTTTCTCCTAGATTTGAAATTGTCATCATCAAATTAGTATATTTGAAGACATCGTTCATTTAATCAAAGTGCTCTCTTTCTTGTTTAAAGTGTTCAACAAAGGACCCATGGCTAAAACTCAACTTTGTAAAACTTTCCAAAATCAGAATTTAAAGTTTCTTGTGTGTATAAAGTGCAGTAAAATGTCGCCTTTCTCATAGATTTGGAAACATCTTCGCCAAATTAGTTTGCTTCAATATATCGTTGATTGAATCAACGTGGTCTCTTGTTTAAAGTGTTGAACTAAGTACCGAAGGCTAAAACTCAACTTTTCAAAATCTCCCAAAAACAGAATTTAAACTTTCTTCTGTGTATAAAGTGCATCAAAAAGTCGTCTTTCTCCTAGATTTGGAAACGTCATCATCAAATTAGTATACTTGAAGATATCGTTGATTGAATAAAGATGGTCTCTTTCTTGTTTTAAATGTTCTACTATGGACCCATGCCTAAAACTCAACTTTTGAAAACTGCCAAAAATCAGAATTTAAACTTTCTTGTGTGTATAAAGTGCATCAAAATGTCGTTTTTGTCCTTGATTTGAAATCGTCATCATCATTTAGTATATTTCAAGATATCGTTGATTGAATCAAAGTGGTCTCTTTCTTTTTTGAAGTTTTCAACTAAAGTCCCATGGCTAAAATTCAACTATTGAAAACTTCCAAAAATCAGAATTTGAACTTTCTCGAGTGTATAAAGTGTATCAAAATGTCGTCTTTCTCTTAGATTTGAAATTGTCATCATAAAATTAGTATATTTGAAGACATCGTTGATTGAATCAAAGTGGTCTCTTTCTTGTTTAAAGTGTTCAACAAAGGACCCATCGCTAAAACTCAACTTTATATAACTTCCCAAAATCAGAATTTAAAGTTTCTTGTGTGTATAAAGTGCAGTAAAATGTCGCCTTTCTCATAGATTTGGAAACGTCTTTGCCAAATTAGTTTACTTCAAACGTGGTCTCTTTCTTGTTTAAAGTGTTCAACTAAGTACCGAAGGCTAAAACTCAACTTTTCAAAACTTCCCAAAATCAGAATTTAAACT
The DNA here is from genome assembly GCA_036245055.1 of Diospyros kaki. Taxonomy (NCBI): domain Eukaryota; kingdom Viridiplantae; phylum Streptophyta; class Magnoliopsida; order Ericales; family Ebenaceae; genus Diospyros; species Diospyros kaki. Next base: position 17,130,625 of record BSEG01000014.1, read on the forward strand.
TTCTTCTGTGTATAAAGTGCATCAAAAAGTCGTCTTTCTCCTAGATTTGGAAACGACATCATCAAATTAGTATACTTGAAGATATCGTTGATTGAATAAATATGGTCTCTTTCCTGTTTTAAATGTTCTACTATGGACCCATGCCTAAAACTCAACTTTTCAAAACTTCCCAAAATCAGAATTCAAAGTTTCTTGTGTGTATAAAGTGCATCAAAATGTCGTCTTTGTCCTAGATTTGAAATCGTCATCATCATTTAGTATATTTCAAGATGTCGTTGATTGAATCAAAGTGGTCTCTTTCTTGTTTAAAGAGTTCAACTGAGGACTCATGGCTAAAACTCAACTTTTTAAAACTTCCCAAAAACAGAATTTAAGCTTTTTTTGTGTGTATAAAGTGCATCAAAATGTCGTCTTTCTCCTAGATTTCGAAACGTCATCATCAAATTAGTGTACTTGAAGATATCGTTGATTGAATCAAAGTGGTCTCTTTCTTTTTTAAAGTGTTCAACTAAAGACCCATGGCTAAAATTCAACTATTGAAAACTTCCAAAAATCAGAATTTGAACTTTCTCGAGTGTATAAAGTGTATCAAAATGTCGTCTTTCTCTGAGATTTGGAAACGTCATCGTCAAATTAGTTTACTTGAACATATCGTTGATTGAAATCAAAGTGGTGTCTTTCTTTTTTAAAGTGTTCAACTAAGGGCCCATGGCTAAAACTCAACTTTTGAAATCTTCCCAAAATCAGAATTTGAACTTTCTCGAGTGTATAAAGTGTATCAAAATGTCGTCTTTCTTGTGTGTATAAAGTGTATCAAAATGTTGTATTACTCCTAGATTTGAAATAGTCATCGTTAAATTAGCATACTTGAAGATATCGTTGACTGAATCAATATGGCCTCTTTCTTGCTTGAAGTGTTCAACTAAGGACCCATGGCTAGAACTCAACATTTGAAAACTTCCCAAAATCATAATTTAAACTTTCTTGTGTGTATAAAGTGCATCAAAATGTCGTATTTCTCCTAGATTTGAAATCATCATCATCAAATTAGTATACTTGAAGATATTTTTGATTGAATCAAAGTGGTCTCTTTCTTGTTTTAAGTGTTCTACTATGGACCCATGGTAAAACTCAACTTTTGAAAACCTCCCAAAATCAAGATTTGAACTTTCTTGAGCGTATAAAGTATATCAAAATGTCGTCTTTCTCCTAGATTTGAAATTGTCATCATCAAATTATTATATTTGAAGACATCGTTCATTGAATCAAAGTGTTATCTTTCTTGTTTAAAGTGTTCAACAAAGGACCCATGGCTAAAACTCAACTTTGTAAAACTTCCCAAAATCAGAATTTAAAGTTTCTTGTGTGTATAAAGTGCAGTAAAATGTCGCCTTTCTCATAGATTTGGAAATGTCTTCGCCAAATTAGTTTACTTCAATATATCGTTGATTGAATCAATGTGGTCTCTTTCTTGTTTAAAGTGTTCAACTAAGTACCGAAGGCTAAAACTCAACTTTTCAAAACTTCCCAAAATCAGAATTTAAACTTTCTTCTGTGTATAAAGTGCATCAAAAAGTCGTCTTTCTCCTAGATTTGGAAACGTCATCATCAAATTAGTATACTTGAAGATATCGTTGATTGAATAAATATGGTCTCTTTCTTATTTTAAATGTTCTACTATGGACCCATGCCTAAAACTCAACTTTTGAAAACTTCCCAAAATCAGAATTTAAACTTTCTTGTGTGTATAAAGTGCATCAAAATGTCGTCTTTGTCCTAGATTTGAAATCGGCATCATCATTTAGTATATTTCAAGATATCGTTGGTTGAATCAAAGTGGTCTCTTTCTTGTTTAAAGAGTTCAACTAAGGGCTCATGGCTAAAACTCAACTTTTAAAAACTTCCCAAAAAAAGAATTTAAGCTTTTTTGTGTGCATAAAGTGCATCAAAATGTCGTCTTTCTCCTAGATTTGGAAACGTCATCGTTAAATTAGTGTACTTTAGGATATCGTTGATTGAATCAAAGTGGTCTCTTTCTTTTTTAAAGTGTTCAACTGAAGACCCATGGCTAAAATTCAACTATTGAAAATTTCCAAAAATCAGAATTTGAACTTTCTCGAGTGTATAAAGTGTATCAAAATGTCGTCTTTCTCTGAGATTTGGAAACGTCATCGTCAAATTAGTTTACTTGAACATATCGTTGATTGAATCAAAGTGGTCTCTTTCTTGTTTAAAGTGTTCAACTAAGGGCCCATGGCTAAAACTCAACTTTTGAAATCTTCCCAAAATCAGAATTTGAACTTTCTCGAGTGTATAAAATGTATCAAAATGTCGTCTTTCTTGTGTGTATAAAGTGTATCAAAATGTTGTATTACTCCTAGATTAGAAATAGTCATCGTTAAATTAGCATACTTGAAGATATCGTTGACTGAATCAATATGGTCTCTTTCTTGCTTGAAGTGTTCAACTAAGGACCCATGGCTAGAACACAACATTTGAAAACTTCCCAAAATCATAATTTAAACTTTCTTGTGTGTATAAAGTGCATCAAAATGTCGTCTTTCTCCTAGATTTGAAATCATTATCATCAAATTAGTATACTTGAAGATATTTTTGATTGAATCAAAGTGGTCTCTTTCTTGTTTTAAGTGTTCTACTATGGACCCATGGTAAAACTCAACTTTTGAAAACCTCCCAAAATCAAGATTTGAACTTTCTTGAGCGTATAAAGTGTATCAAAATGTCGTCATTCTCCTAGATTTGAAATTGTCATCATCAAATTAGTATATTTGAAGACATCGTTCATTTAATCAAAGTGCTCTCTTTCTTGTTTAAAGTGTTCAACAAAAGACCCATGGCTAATACTCAACTTTGTAAAACTTCCCAAAATCAGTATTTAAAGTTTCTTGTGTGTATAAAGTGCAGTAAAATGTCGCCTTTCTCAAAGATTTGGAAACGTCTTCGCCAAATTAGTTTGCTTCAATATATCGTTGATTGAATCAACGTGGTCTCTTGTTTAAAGTGTTCAACTAAGTACCGAAGGCTAAAACTCAACTTTTCAAAACCTCCCAAAAACAGAATTTAAACTTTCTTCTGTGTATAAAGTGCATCAAAAAGTCGTCTTTGTCCTAGATTTGAAATCGTCATCATCATTTAGTATATTTCAAGATGTCGTTGATTGAATCAAAGTGGTCTCTTTCTTGTTTAAAGAGTTCAACTGAGGACTCATGGCTAAAACTCAACTTTTTAAAACTTTCCAAAAACAGAATTTAAGCTTTTTTTGTGTGTATAAAGTGCATCAAAATGTCGTCTTTCTCCTAGATTTCGAAACGTCATCATCAAATTAGTGTACTTGAAGATATCGTTGATTGAATCAAAGTGGTCTCTTTCTTTTTTAAAGTGTTCAACTAAAGACCCATGGCTAAAATTCAACTATTGAAAACTTCCAAAAATCAGAATTTGAACTTTCTCCAGTGTATAAAGTGTATCAAAATGTCGTCTTTCTCTGAGATTTGGAAACGTCATCGTCAAATTAGTTTACTTGAACATATCGTTGATTGAAATCAAAGTGGTGTCTTTCTTTTTTAAAGTGTTCAACTAAGGGCCCATGGCTAAAACTCAACTTTTGAAATCTTCCCAAAATCAGAATTTGAACTTTCTCGAGTGTATAAAGTGTATCAAAATGTCGTCTTTCTTGTGTGTATAAAGTGTATCAAAATGTTGTATTACTCCTAGATTTGAAATAGTCATCGTTAAATTAGCATACTTGAAGATATCGTTGACTGAATCAATATGGCCTCTTTCTTGCTTGAAGTGTTCAACTAAGGACCCATGGCTAGAACTCAACATTTGAAAACTTCCCAAAATCATAATTTAAACTTTCTTGTGTGTATAAAGTGCATCAAAATGTCGTATTTCTCCTAGATTTGAAATCATCATCATCAAATTAGTATACTTGAAGATATTTTTGATTGAATCAAAGTGGTCTCTTTCTTGTTTTAAGTGTTCTACTATGGACCCATGGTAAAACTCAACTTTTGAAAACCTCCCAAAATCAAGATTTGAACTTTCTTGAGCGTATAAAGTATATCAAAATGTCGTCTTTCTCCTAGATTTGAAATTGTCATCATCAAATTATTATATTTGAAGACATCGTTCATTGAATCAAAGTGTTATCTTTCTTGTTTAAAGTGTTCAACAAAGGACCCATGGCTAAAACTCAACTTTGTAAAACTTCCCAAAATCAGAATTTAAAGTTTCTTGTGTGTATAAAGTGCAGTAAAATGTCGCCTTTCTCATAGATTTGGAAATGTCTTCGCCAAATTAGTTTACTTCAATATATCGTTGATTGAATCAATGTGGTCTCTTTCTTGTTTAAAGTGTTCAACTAAGTACCGAAGGCTAAAACTCAACTTTTCAAAACTTCCCAATATCAGAATTTAAACTTTCTTCTGTGTATAAAGTGCATCAAAAAGTCGTCTTTCTCCTAGATTTGGAAACGTCATCATCAAATTAGTATACTTGAAGATATCGTTGATTGAATAAATATGGTCTCTTTCTTGTTTTAAATGTTCTACTATGGACCCATGCCTAAAACTCAACTTTTGAAAACTTCCCAAAATCAGAATTTAAACTTTCTTGTGTGTATAAAGTGCATCAAAATGTCGTCTTTGTCCTAGATTTGAAATCGGCATCATCATTTAGTATATTTCAAGATATCGTTGGTTGAATCAAAGTGGTCTCTTTCTTGTTTAAAGAGTTCAACTAAGGGCTCATGGCTAAAACTCAACTTTTAAAAACTTCCCAAAAAAAGAATTTAAGCTTTTTTGTGTGCATAAAGTGCATCAAAATGTCGTCTTTCTCCTAGATTTGGAAACGTCATCGTTAAATTAGTGTACTTTAGGATATCGTTGATTGAATCAAAGTGGTCTCTTTCTTTTTTAAAGTGTTCAACTGAAGACCCATGGCTAAAATTCAACTATTGAAAATTTCCAAAAATCAGAATTTGAACTTTCTCGAGTGTATAAAGTGTATCAAAATGTCGTCTTTCTCTGAGATTTGGAAACGTCATCGTCAAATTAGTTTACTTGAACATATCGTTGATTGAATCAAAGTGGTCTCTTTCTTGTTTAAAGTGTTCAACTAAGGGCCCATGGCTAAAACTCAACTTTTGAAATCTTCCCAAAATCAGAATTTGAACTTTCTCGAGTGTATAAAATGTATCAAAATGTCGTCTTTCTTGTGTGTATAAAGTGTATCAAAATGTTGTATTACTCCTAGATTAGAAATAGTCATCGTTAAATTAGCATACTTGAAGATATCGTTGACTGAATCAATATGGTCTCTTTCTTGCTTGAAGTGTTCAACTAAGGACCCATGGCTAGAACACAACATTTGAAAACTTCCCAAAATCATAATTTAAACTTTCTTGTGTGTATAAAGTGCATCAAAATGTCGTCTTTCTCCTAGATTTGAAATCATTATCATCAAATTAGTATACTTGAAGATATTTTTGATTGAATCAAAGTGGTCTCTTTCTTGTTTTAAGTGTTCTACTATGGACCCATGGTAAAACTCAACTTTTGAAAACCTCCCAAAATCAAGATTTGAACTTTCTTGAGCGTATAAAGTGTATCAAAATGTCGTCATTCTCCTAGATTTGAAATTGTCATCATCAAATTAGTATATTTGAAGACATCGTTCATTTAATCAAAGTGCTCTCTTTCTTGTTTAAAGTGTTCAACAAAAGACCCATGGCTAATACTCAACTTTGTAAAACTTCCCAAAATCAGTATTTAAAGTTTCTTGTGTGTATAAAGTGCAGTAAAATGTCGCCTTTCTCAAAGATTTGGAAACGTCTTCGCCAAATTAGTTTGCTTCAATATATCGTTGATTGAATCAACGTGGTCTCTTGTTTAAAGTGTTCAACTAAGTACCGAAGGCTAAAACTCAACTTTTCAAAACCTCCCAAAAACAGAATTTAAACTTTCTTCTGTGTATAAAGTGCATCAAAAAGTCGTCTTTGTCCTAGATTTGAAATCGTCATCATCATTTAGTATATTTCAAGATGTCGTTGATTGAATCAAAGTGGTCTCTTTCTTGTTTAAAGAGTTCAACTGAGGACTCATGGCTAAAACTCAACTTTTTAAAACTTTCCAAAAACAGAATTTAAGCTTTTTTTGTGTGTATAAAGTGCATCAAAATGTCGTCTTTCTCCTAGATTTCGAAACGTCATCATCAAATTAGTGTACTTGAAGATATCGTTGATTGAATCAAAGTGGTCTCTTTCTTTTTTAAAGTGTTCAACTAAAGACCCATGGCTAAAATTCAACTATTGAAAACTTCCAAAAATCAGAATTTGAACTTTCTCCAGTGTATAAAGTGTATCAAAATGTCGTCTTTCTCTGAGATTTGGAAACGTCATCGTCAAATTAGTTTACTTGAACATATCGTTGATTGAAATCAAAGTGGTGTCTTTCTTTTTTAAAGTGTTCAACTAAGGGCCCATGGCTAAAACTCAACTTTTGAAATCTTCCCAAAATCAGAATTTGAACTTTCTCGAGTGTATAAAGTGTATCAAAATGTCGTCTTTCTTGTGTGTATAAAGTGTATCAAAATGTTGTATTACTCCTAGATTTGAAATAGTCATCGTTAAATTAGCATACTTGAAGATATCGTTGACTGAATCAATATGGCCTCTTTCTTGCTTGAAGTGTTCAACTAAGGACCCATGGCTAGAACTCAACATTTGAAAACTTCCCAAAATCATAATTTAAACTTTCTTGTGTGTATAAAGTGCATCAAAATGTCGTATTTCTCCTAGATTTGAAATCATCATCATCAAATTAGTATACTTGAAGATATTTTTGATTGAATCAAAGTGGTCTCTTTCTTGTTTTAAGTGTTCTACTATGGACCCATGGTAAAACTCAACTTTTGAAAACCTCCCAAAATCAAGATTTGAACTTTCTTGAGCGTATAAAGTGTATCAAAATGTCGTCTTTCTCCTAGATTTGAAATTGTCATCATCAAATTAGTATATTTGAAGACATCGTTCATTGAATCAAAGTGTTATCTTTCTTGTTTAAAGTGTTCAACAAAGGACCCATGGCTAAAACTCAACTTTGTAAAACTTCCCAAAATCAGAATTTAAAGTTTCTTGTGTGTATAAAGTGCAGTAAAATGTCGCCTTTCTCATAGATTTGGAAATGTCTTCGCCAAATTAGTTTACTTCAATATATCGTTGATTGAATCAATGTGGTCTCTTTCTTGTTTAAAGTGTTCAACTAAGTACCGAAGGCTAAAACTCAACTTTTCAAAACTTCCCAAAATCAGAATTTAAACTTTCTTCTGTGTATAAAGTGCATCAAAAAGTCGTCTTTCTCCTAGATTTGGAAACGTCATCATCAAATTAGTATACTTGAAGATATCGTTGATTGAATAAATATGGTCTCTTTCTTGTTTTAAATGTTCTACTATACCCATGCCTAAAACTCAACTTTTGAAAACTTCCCAAAATCAGAATTTAAACTTTCTTGTGTGTATAAAGTGAAAGATTTCTTATGGAACAATAGCGGAATAGAAATCTTACTTTGCTAGGATCGATTTGATGTAAAACACAACTCCACACCAAGGGTAATTTGATTACCAACTTAAAGAAGCAGCAACCAAAAAATACTTTCACAACCCAATGTGCCTTCTCTTTACTAGTCTCTTACCTTTACTTGTAATATCCAAATAAAGGGCTCTCAAATTGATGCCTTGGATGAAATGGGTGGTGGTCTATTTATATTTGAGTGCCACCCATTCCCAAAGGACTTGTCCTTTTAGAGAAAGGGTGCTTGGAACCTTCCAAGTAACCACCCATAACCACCCTTAACCAACTTGGTGTAACCACCCATAATGGTGGCCTTTCATCCATAAGGAAGAGAGAGAGATTTATGTGTTGCCATGTGTCAGCATGTGGTTAAGTCACATGTCAATTGGCTAGTAGTCCATGTAACCTGCCATGTCATCACCCGATGACATGTCACTGCCACCTCACTATCACTCAGCTAGTGTCACTACCCCGAGCTGGGTCCAACTACCTTGAGTTGACTTGAGCTAGAGTGAGCTAGGTGAGCTAAAGTTAGCTAGGTGAGCTGGAGTTGAGTTGGAGTGAGTTAGCTTAAGCTATTGTGAGCTATTCAAAACTCACGTTGAGCTCTCTCTCTAGCTATCTCATGAGCACATTGCTGCTAAGCTTCAATTCATGATCCATCCGATCAAGTTTAACTTGTGCGTACACAAGTGTTCGCTCAAATTCCAACAGCTCCCACTCGCACATGGTAAACTTGAACCAATCTTCATTAACACATAAAAACAAATGCAGACTCATACAAGGCATATGGGCCGTGACCCTTTGGCGAAAGTTGAGTTTTTCTTACTATGCAACTGTTAAGTTAGACATAGCAGATTTTCTCAAATCGATTTGACTTACCTACCTAAATAGATAGTTGTCAAAATGACTCCCACTGTCATTAGCATTAATGGTTATAACCATTAAGTTCGCCTGATACCTAAGACTTGTTGTTACGCAATGTTTGGCTACTTTCAATCCCTTTTGTGAGTTGAAACTAATTCAAACTCATGAACCGTACCAAACAACGAGTACTCATGCTTTAAACCGCTGTGCAGTGGAGTCTTGTTTCACTGAGAAACATATGATCCGGATCGATTCCACATACAAGCGACAGCGTATTCAAACAAAGTCTTTCCTTTTGAACTCACTATCTTACAACTACAAGTTATTTAATTGCCCAACAAAGAAACCGAAAGACCGCATATTCTCATGGTCATAGGTTACCCATCAAAGCAACATAAATAACTCGTAATCACAAAATAGTAGTCAATAGTCACTAAAGGCATACAAAAAAATGAGAAGCTCACACAACATAAGAGATAGGGATCACTCTTAGTTACTTCTCGGCGGTCACTATATTAAATATACACACATGGTATGAGACATGTGCCACGGTATCACAAGCCACGTAAATGATTTACTACAAGAACCACCCAAATTCTCCCACTTAAATCATGTATAGTGGAATTCTACCAAGTGTACCCACTCAAAGAAATGGTCTCGTTCAACTTGGAATGTATGTCAAGATTTGAATTATAAATACCGTGCAGACACTAACCAAAACACACATGTTATGGTCGAACTTCTTTAGGAAGTCCTATCTGGTTCATAGGTTGAGCAATAGATGTGGGGTACATATATGCTCGGTGAATCACACATCACCTCATCTTGAGGTTCTAACACAAAGAACTCATCAAGGCGACTATCATACTCAAGATCACATCCACAAAATAATGTGACTACCTCGAACAATCATCTCATGATTATGTTGGTATTTGAGTAAGTCTTATCCTTAGTTCACAAACTAAGGGCGGATTGCCCATGTGAGAGAGCCAATCCTCAACCTATACTTGACATATCCTTTAAGTGTTATGGAATATACTAATGGTAATGAAAAGAATACATCTACTCATTTCATTAATAAAACAACCTTGAATACAATATGGTTTGCATGTTACAAGGAAGTACAATCATATCCTACGCAACCCCATTGCTTGAACATGACGGACAAATAAATCAGGTGGTATAGGCTTAGTTAAAGGATCTGCCACCATAGCCGTCGTAGGTATATATTTCAAACAAACTTTCTTGGACTCAAGTGCATCTCTCACAAAATTATATTTTATCCCAATATGCTTGGTTTTCCCATGATACTTTGGATCTTTTGTATAAGCCAAAGCTGCTTGACTATCACAGCATATAGTGATAGGCTCATTCTTGCAAGGCATTATACTTAAATGGGAAATAAAACGACCAAGCCATATGGCTTCTTGTACTGCAGCAGCACTCGCCACAAACTCAGCCTCCATGGTGGATAAAGCCGTACAAGTTTGCTTCTTGCTACTCCAAGAAATAGCTCCACTGTTTAGCAGAAAAATATAACCCGATGTAGATTTGCATCTATCCTTATCACCTCCCCAATCAGCATCCGTGTATCCAACAAACTGTAAACTACCACCTTGGTAGCATAAACAATAATCTTTCGTACCTTTGAGGTAACGAAAAATCCTTTTGATACACTTCCAATGCTGACTTCCAGGGTTGGATTGATACCTGGCTAATAACCCAACAGCTTGACTTATATCAGGCCGTGTACACATCATGGCATACATTAGGCTCCCTATAGCACTTGAATATGGAACTTGTTCCATTTCATGTTTCTCTTGAGGGTTTTGTGGACACATTGCCTCACTAATTTTGGCATTATGGGCAATCGGGGTATTCATTGGTTTAGCATCCTTCATATGGAAGCGTTCAAGAATCTTATCTATATAAGTTTCTTGAGATAGAGCTAACAACTTTGTAGCCCGATTCCTTAGAATCTGGACTCCAAGGATGTATGCAGCTTCTCCCATATCTTTCATTTCAAAGGTTGATGATAACCATCCTTTGATGACTTTCAAAAACCCTTTGTTATTATTTGCTAATAGAATGTCATCTACATATAGTGACATGATCACAAATTTGTCCTTGGAATGCAAGACATATACACAATGATCTTCATCCATCATTTTGAAACCATAGCTCAAAATTGATTGATGGAATTTTAGGTACCACTGCCTAGAAGCTTGCTTCAGGCCGTATATCGACTTCATTAAGTGACATACCTTTTGTTCTTGACCATTTTCGACATAACCCGCTGGTTGTGTCATATAGATTTCTTCACTCAAATCACCATTGAGGAAGGCAGTCTTAACATCCATTTGATGTAATTCCAAGTCCATATGGGCTACTATTGCAAGTATTATCCTAATGGAGTTAAACCTGACAACAGGTGAGAAAGTGTCTTGATAATCAACACCTTCTACCTGTGTGTACCCTTTGGCAACCAATCGTGCCTTGTACCTATCAATGGAACCATCTGCTTTTCGCTTGATTCGAAAAACCCATTTGTTCCCAATTGCTTTCCTCCCTTGTGGAAGATCAACCAAGTCCCAGACATGGTTATCCCTCATAGAATTTAGTTCTTCTTCCATAGCCATTTTCCACTTATCTGAATCAAGACTATTAAGTGCATCCTTAATAGTGCGAGGTTCATCATCCACCTCAGGTGAAACCATGTTCACTTCATCATTTAGAATCCACCACTTCTTTGGTCTTCTAAATATTCTTGAAGACCTACGCACACTAGGAGAAGCATCATGATGCACATCATCATCATGTTGTTCAGGAGGTTGATCATCTTCGACCAATTCTCGATGTTGATCTATTTGATCACTTTCTTGTGTGGGCATATCTTGATCAATATTTTGATCATTGTTAGTCACATCTTGACCAACTTCAGTTGGATGCTCAATGCTCCCACTCAACCCAACATTCCCAAACACTCCTTGTGGTGTAGGTATAGTTGATACATTGTGAGTATCAACTTGTGATTCAGACATTTCATAAAAGGAAACTCCTGTAGAAACATTCCCTTTTCTTGGAAACTCATTTTCCAAAAATACTACATCCCTTGAATCAAATTCAGGTCTTTTACTCCCTTCCTCTAAATAAGCAAACACATAGCCTTTAGAGTGTTCGCAGTACCTAAGGAAAACACATTTCTTTCCTTTTGGTCCTAACTTACCAAATTCAGATTTGGTGTTATGGACATAGGCTGCACAGCCCCAAGGCCTTAAATTGCTCAAATTTGGCCTCCTTTTAGTCCATAACTCATAAGGAGTAGAAGATACTGATTTGGAGGGCATTCGATTGAGCACATATGTTGCTGTTAGCAACGCATCTCCCCAATAAGACATATCTAAGTTGGCTTGAGCCATCATAGATCTCACCATGTCTAAGAGTGTGCGATTCTTCCTTTCGGCCACTCCATTTTGTTGGGGTGTATCAGGAATAGTAAGCTGCCTTTCTATTCCTTTTTGCTCACAGAACCCCTTAAACAAATTAGACATATACTCACCTCCACGATCTGTCCTTAGACATTTGATCGTAGTGTTAAGTTGATTCTCAACCAATTGCACATATGCCAAGAAACAACTCATTGCTTCACTTTTAAACTTTAACAAGTACACATGTGTATAACGAGTATAGTCATCAGTGAATGTGAGAAAATATCTAAACCCTTGTCTAGATGTCACATTCAAGGGACCACATATGTCAGAATGTACTAAAGCTAATGGAAACTGAACTCGGGACCCTTTCCCAAAAGGTTTCCTACTCATCTTTCCAGCAAGGCAATATTCACATGTAGGAAGAGATACATTTCTCAAAGAACCAAGTAAGCCTTCTTTGGCTAACCTTTTCATTCTTGATTCTCCTACATGCCCTAATCTTGAATGCCATAAACATTCATCTTGCCTTTCAGCTATAAGACAATGAGTGTTTGAATTTTCATTTGAAGAATTCAAAACAAAGAAACCATCATGTAAGAAACCAGAACCAACAAACTTTTTATTAGAAAATAGATCCACTTTATTTCCACGAAATATTAATTCATAACCATAATACAAAAGACAAGATACAGAAATCAAGTTTCTTCTAATTTGAGGTACATAGAGTACATCTACTAAATGGAGACAATGTCCATCCTTTATCGAAATTTCACAAATCCCGATTCCTTGTACTTCAAGTCGTGCATTATTTCCGACATATACCCACTTGGTATTTGGTGGAATCTTCCTGAAATGCACGAACAACTCACGATCCTTTATGATGTGACTGGTTGCTCCTGAATCCAGAACCCATCCTGAGTTAGAATCAACCATGAAAGTACATGATGATCCTAATGCATCAAATGTAAAAGGAGTAAAGTGTACCATTGGTATAGTGCAATCACGTGCAAAATGACCCTTTTGGCCACAGTTGAAGCACTTGATTTTCTTGGGATCCTTTCCCTTCTTGGGATCTTTTCCCTTCTTGTCTTTGCCCTTCTTTACAGACAACTTTCCATTCATTCTTTTCCCTTTCTTGAAACCTTTGTTCCACTTCTTCTTTTTAGAAGTATTACCTTCAGCTACAAAAGCTTTAGGGTTAGTAATATCCATCACTTCTGCTTCCAGAAGCAAATGACGGGCAATATCCTCAAAGGTCTTAATTTCAGTGTTGTGTCGCAAATTGATCTTTATCAATTGCCACTCACTATCGGGAAGTGAACGAATGACAGCTTGCACTTGTTGTTCATCAGTTAGAGTATGTCCCACAGCCTTTAATCCAGTGATCATTCTGGACATCTCTCGTAGATGCCTTCCCATTGTATGATCAGGCTTTTTCATATAATTCTCAAATTTGAGAATTAGTGCTCTTTGCCTCTCCAGAGAGATGCTACCAAACTTTTCCTTAGCCTTGTCCCATATGGCTTTGGCTGATTCGAGCACAACGAAATCCACCATGATGTCATCAATCATTGCACTAAGCAAAGTGATTCTTGCCATGGTATCTTTCTTTTTGAAATTGACATAATCCATCTTTTGCTGGGACGTTGCCTTGTCACCGGGATCTATCATGGTTTCGGTGATCATTTCAAGGGTTTCTTGCTCAATTAGTATGAATTGAATCTTTTGTTGCCATATAGCATAATTGTCACCATCAAGCTTCAAATCTTTATTGAGCTCGGCGATTATGCCCTTAGTAGCATTAGCCATCTACATGCACATGCACATGCATCCATTAGCAACTTGTCCATAACTTTTCATTCAAAGCATTATACTAAACAACTAATCAAATAACATACACACTCAATCCAAAAGTATGTTTTTATCATACAATCAAAATCTCGTATGCATGCATATGATCAGCATGTTTAATAAAATCTGTGAATGACAATACAGCCTTTTCTTTTTATATTTGCTGTAGATCCAAGATATGATAATCAGTTATAACTGTAGATCAATACCGAGGATAATCAGCCTATTAACTCAAGCTGTAGATCCAAGATATGATAATCAGTAGTAACTGTAGATCAATACCAAGGATAATCAGCCTATTGACTTTAAGATCAATCATAACTTGCTGTAGATCCAAGGTATGATAATCAGTCGTAACTGTAGATCAATACCAAGGATAATCAGCCTATTGACTCTAAGATCAATCATAACTTGCTGTAGATCCAAGGTATGATAATCAGTCGTAACTGTAGATCAATACCAAGGATAATCAGCCTATACACTCAAGTCGGGTCTTACCGATACAAAGTGTTGGAATTTGAGCGAATACTTGTGTACGCACAAGTTAAACTTGATCAGATGGATCATGAATTGCTTAGCAGCAATGTGCTCATGAGATAGCTAGAGATAGCTCAACGTGAGTTTTGAATAGCTCACAGTAGCTTAAGCTAACTCACTCCAGCTCAACTCCAGCTCACTCTAGCTCACCTAGCTCACTCTAGCTCAAGTCAACTCAAGGTAGTTGGACCCAGCTCGGGGTAGTGACACTAGCTGAGTGATAGTGAGGTGGCAGTGACATGTCATCGGGTGATGACATGGCAGCTTACATGGACTACTAGCCAATTGACATGTGACTTAACCACATGCTGACACATGGCAACACATAAATCTCTCTCTCTTCCTTATGGATGAAAGGCCACCATTATGGGTGGTTACACCAAGTTGGTTAATGGTGGTTATGGGTGGTTACTTGGAAGGTTCCAAACACCCTTTCTCCAAAGACAAGTCCTTTGGGAAGGGGTGGCACTCAATTATAAATAGACCACCACCCATTTTATCCAATGCATCAATTTGAGAGCCTTTATTTGTATATTACAAAGTAAAGGTAAGAGAAGAGGATTGAAAGATATTCTTCTAGAGAGAAGAATAAGAGACTAGCAAAGAGAAGGCACATTGGGTTGTGAAAGTATTTTGGTTGCTGCTTCTTTAAGTTGGTAATCAAATTACCCTTGGTGTGGAGTTGTGTTTTACATCAAATCGATCCTAGCAAAGTAAGATTTCCATTCCGCTATCTTTCAGATAAGAAATCTTTCAGTGGTATCAGAGCCAAGGTTTTGTGCCTTTTGCTCTCTCTTCTATTTTTCTTTTATTTCATCTTATTTGGCCATGACTAAAGCAATATTCTAAATTGTTTCAATTTTATGATACATGTTATTTTGTTATGATGTATCATATATATTTGGTTCCTTTTAAGATGAAAATCCATGCTTAAAGAAAATGGACTCAAGAACGAGCTAGGCTGATCTTTGTATCGGTAAGACTCGACTTGAGTGAATTGGCTGATTATCCTTGGTATTGATCTACAGTTGCGACTGATTATCATACCTTGGATCTACAGCAAGTTGTGATTGACCCTTGAGTCAATAGGCTGATTATCCTTGGTATTGATCTACAGTTGCCACTGATTATCATACCTTGGGTCTACGGCTTGATTTAATCGGCTGATTATCCTCGGTGTTGATCTACAGTTATAACTGATTATCATACCTTGGATCTACAGCAAATATAAAAAAGAATGGGGTTGTATTATCATTCACGGATTATATTAAACACGCTGATCACATGCATGCATATGAGGTTTTGATTGTATGATAAAAACATACTTTTGGATTGAGTATGTATGTTATTTGATTGGTTGTTTAGTATAATGCTTTGAATGAAAAGTTGTGGACAAGTTGCTAATGGGTGCATGTGCATGTGCATGTAGATGACTAATGCTGATGATCACAACTATGCTATATGGCCTAAACAAGAAATCCTTGAAATGATCATCGAAACCATCCCAAGAAAGGAAATGATCCCAAGAAAATCAAGTGCTTCAACTGTGGCCAAATGGGTCATTGTGCACGTGATTGCACTATACTGAACGTACACTCTACTCCTTTTACGTTTGATGCATTAGTTGCATCATGTACTTTCATGGTTGATTCTAACTCAGGATGGGTTCTGGATTCAGGAGCAACCAGTCACATCGTAAAAGATCGTGAGTTGTTCATGCATTTCAGGAAGATTCCACCAAATACCAAGTGGGTATATGTTGGAAATAATGCACGACTTGAAGTACAAGGAATCGGGATTTGTGAAATTTCGATAAAGGATGGACATTGTCTCCATTTAGTAGATGTACTTTATGTACCACAGATTAGAAGAAACTTGATTTCTGTATCTTGTCTTTTGGATCTTGGTTTTGAATTAACATTTCATGGAAATAAAGTTGATTTATTTTCCAATAAAAAGTTTGTTGGTTCTGGTTTCTTACATGATGGTTTCTTTGTTTTGAATTCTTCATATAAAAAGTCAAACACTCATTGTCTTATAGCTGAAAGGCAAGATGAATGTTTATGGCATTCAAGATTAGGGCATGTAGGAGAATCAAGAATGAAAAGGTTAGCCAAAGAAGGCTTACTTGGTTCTTTGAGAAATGTATCTCTTCCTACATGTGAATATTGCCTTGCTGGAAAGATGAGTAGGAAACCATTTGGGAAAGGGTCCCGAGTTCAGTTTCCATTAGCTTTAGTACATTCTGACATATGTGGTCCCTTGAATGTGATATCTAGACAAGGGTTTAGATATTTCCTCACATTCACTGATGACTATACTCGTTATACACATGTGTACTTGTTAAAGTTTAAAAGTGAAGCAATGAGTTGTTTCTTGGCATATGTGCAATTGGTTGAGAATCAACTTAACACTACGATCAAATGTCTAAGGACAGATCGTGGAGGTGAGTATATGTCTAATTTGTTTAAGGGGTTCTGTGAGCAAAAAGGAATAGAAAGGCAACTTACTATTCCTGATACACCCCAACAAAATGGAGTGGCCGAAAGGAAGAATCGCACACTCTTAGACATGGTGAGATCTATGATGGCTCAAGCCAACTTAGATATGTCTTTTTGGGGAGATGCGTTGCTAACAGCAACATATGTGCTCAATCGAATGCCCTCCAAATCAGTATCTTCTACTCCTTGAGTTATGGACTAAAAGGAGGCCAAATTTGAGCAATTTAAGGCCTTGGGGCTGTGCAGTCTATGTCCATAACACCAAATCTGAATTTGGTAAGTTAGGACCAAAAGGAAAGAAATGTGTTTTCCTTAGGTACTGCGAACACTCTAAAGGCTATGTGTTTGCTGATTTAGAGGAAGGGAGTAAAAGACCTGAATTTGATTCAAGGGATGTAGTATTTTTGGAAAATGAGTTTCCAAGAAAAGGGAATGTTTCTACAGGAGTTTCCTTTTATGAAATGTCTGAATCACAAGTTGATACTCACAATGTATCAACTATACCTACACCACAAGGAGTGTTTGGGAATGTTGGGTTGAGTGGGAGCATTGAGCATCCAACTGAAGTTGGTCAAGATGTGACTAACAATGATCAAAATATTGATCAAGATATGCCCACACAAGAAAGTGATCAAATAGATCAACATCAAGAATTGGTCGAAAAAGATCAACCTCCTGAACAACATGATGATGATGTGCAACATGATGCTTCTCCTAGTGTGCGTAGGTCTTCAAGAATATTTAGAAGACCAAAGAAGTGGTGGATTCTAAATGATGAAGTGAACATGGTTTCACCTGAGGTGGATGATGAACCTCGCACTATTAAGGATGCACTTAATAGTCTTGATTCAGATAAGTGGAAAATGGCTATGGAAGAAGAACTAAATTCTATGAGGGATAACCATGTCTGGGACTTGGTTGATCTTCCACAAGGGAGGAAAGCAATTGGGAACAAATGGGTTTTTCGAATCAAGCGAAAAGCAGATGGTTCCATTGATAGGTACAAGGCACGATTGGTTGCCAAAGGGTACACACAAGTAGAAGGTGTTGATTATCAAGACACTTTCTCACCTGTTGTTAGGTTTAACTCCATTAGGATAATACTTGCAATAGTAGCCCATATGGACTTAGAATTACATCAAATGGATGTTAAGACTGCCTTCCTCAATGGTGATTTGAGTGAAGAAATCTATATGACACAACCAGCGGGTTATGTTGAAAATGGTCAAGAACAAAAGGTATGTCACTTAATGAAGTCGATATACGGCCTGAAGCAAGCTTCTAGGCAGTGGTACCTAAAATTCCATCAATCAATTTTGAGCTATGGTTTCAAAATGATGGATGAAGATCATTGTGTATATGTCTTGCATTCCAAGGACAAATTTGTGATCATGTCACTATATGTAGATGACATTCTATTAGCAAGTAATAACAAAGGGTTTTTGAAAGTCATCAAAGGATGGTTATCATCAACCTTTGAAATGAAAGATATGGGAGAAGCTGCATACATCCTTGGAGTCCAGATTCTAAGGAATCGGGCTACAAAGTTGTTAGCTCTATCTCAAGAAACTTATATAGATAAGATTCTTGAACGCTTCCATATGAAGGATGCTAAACCAATGAATACCCCGATTGCCCATAATGCCAAAATTAGTGAGGCAATGTGTCCACAAAACCCTCAAGAGAAACATGAAATGGAACAAGTTCCATATTCAAGTGCTATAGGGAGCCTAATGTATGCCATGATGTGTACACGGCCTGATATAAGTCAAGCTGTTGGGTTATTTGCCAGGTATCAATCCAACCCTGGAAGTCAGCATTGGAAGTGTATCAAAAGGTTTTTTCGTTACCTCAAAGGTACGAAAGATTATTGTTTATGCTACCAAGGTGGTAGTTTACAGTTTGTTGGATACACGGATGCTGATTGGGGAGGTGATAAGGATAGATGCAAATCTACATCGGGTTATATTTTTCTGCTAAACAGTGGAGCTATTTCTTGGAGTAGCAAGAAGCAAACTTGTACGGCTTTATCCACCATGGAGGCTGAGTTTGTGGCGAGTGCTGCTGCAGTACAAGAAGCCATATGGCTTGGTCGTTTTATTTCCCATTTAAGTATAATGCCTTGGAAGAATGAGCCTATCACAATATGCTGTGATAGTCAAGCAGCTTTGGCTTATACAAAGGATCCAAAGTATCATGGGAAAACCAAGCATATTGGGATAAAATATAATTTTGTGAGAGATGCACTTGAGTCCAAGGAAGTTTGTTTGAAATATATACCTACGACGACTATGGTGGCAGATCCTTTAACTAAGCCTATACCACCTGATTTATTTGTCCGTCATGTTCAAGCAATGGGGTTGCGTAGGATGTGATTGTACTTCCTTGTAACATGCAAACCATAATTGTATTCAAGGTTGTTTTATTAATGAAATGAGTAGATGTATTCTTTTCATTACCATTAGTATATTCCATAACACTTAAAGGATATGTCAAGTATAGGTTGAGGATTGGCTCTCTCACATGGGCAATCCGCCCTTAGTTTGTGAACTAAGGATAAGACTTACTCAAATACCAACATAATCATGAGATGATTGTTCGAGGTAGTCACATTATTTTGTGGATGTGATCTTGAGTATGATAGTCGCCTTGATGAGTTCTTTGTGTTAGAACCTCAAGATGAGGTGATGTGTGATTCACCGAGCATATATGTACCCCACATCTATTGCTCAACCTATGAACCAGATAGGACTTCCTAAAGAAGTTCGGCCATAACATGTGTGTTTTGGTCAGTGTCTGCACGGTATTTATAATTCAAATCTTGACATACTCTCCAAGTTGAACGAGACCATTTCTTTGAGTGGGTACACTTGGTAGAATTCCACAATACATGATTTAAGTGGGAGAATTTGGGTGGTTCTTGTAGTAAATCATTTACGTGGCTTGTGATACCGTGGCACATGTCTCATACCATGTGTGTATATTTAATATAGTGACCGCCGAGAAGTAACTAAGAGTGATCCCTATCTCTTATGTTGTGTGAGCTTCTCATTTTTTGTATGCCTTTAGTGACTATTGACTACTATTTTGTGATTATGAGTTATTTATGTTGCTTTGATGGGTAACCTATGACCATGAGAATATGCGGTCTGTCGGTTTCTTTGTTGGGCAATTAAATAACTTGTAGTTGTAAGATAGTACCATGTGTGTATATTTAATATAGTGACTGCCGAGAAGTAACTAAGAGTGATCCCTATCTCTTATGTTGTGTGAGCTTCTCATTTTTGTATGCCTTTAGTGACTATTGACTACTATTTTGTGATTATGAGTTATTTATGTTGCTTTGATGGGTAACCTATGACCATGAGAATATGCGGTCTGTCGGTTTCTTTGTTGGGCAATTAAATAACTTGTAGTTGTAAGATAGTTAGTTCAAAAGGAAAGACTTTGTTTGAATACGCTGTCGCTTGTATGTGGAATCGATCCGGATCATATGTTTCTCAGTGAAACAAGACTCCACTGCACAGCGGTTTAAAGGATGAGTACTCGTTGTTTGGTACGGTTCATGAGTTTGAATTAGTTTCAACTCACAAAAGGGATTGAAAGTAGCCAAACATTGCGTAACAACAAGTCTTAGGTATCAGGCGAACTTAATGGTTATAACCATTAATGCTAATGACAGTGGGAGTCATTTTGACGACTATCTATTTAGGTAGGTAAGTCACATTGATTTGAGAAAATCTGCTATGTCTAACTTAACAGTTGCATAGTAAGAAAAACTCAACTTTCGCTAAAGGGTCACGGCCCATATGCCTTGTATGAGTCTTCGTTTGTTTTTGTGTTCTTGATGTGTTACTGATGATTGGTTCAAGTTTACCATGTGCGAGTGGGAGCTGTTGGAATTTGAGCGAATACTTGTGTACGCACAAGTTAAACTTGATCAGATGGATCATGAATTGCTTAGCAGCAATGTGCTCATGAGATAGCTAGAGATAGCTCAACGTGAGTTTTGAATAGCTCACAGTAGCTTAAGCTAACTCACTCCAGCTCAACTCCAGCTCACTCTAGCTCACCTAGCTCACTCTAGCTCAAGTCAACTCAAGGTAGTTGGACCCAGCTCGGGGTAGTGACACTAGCTGAGTGATAGTGAGGTGGCAGTGACATGTCATCGGGTGATGACATGGCAGCTTACATGGACTACTAGCCAATTGACATGTGACTTAACCACATGCTGACACATGGCAACACATAAATCTCTCTCTCTTCCTTATGGATGAAAGGCCACCATTATGGGTGGTTACACCAAGTTGGTTAATGGTGGTTATGGGTGGTTACTTGGAAGGTTCCAAACACCCTTTCTCCAAAGACAAGTCCTTTGGGAAGGGGTGGCACTCAATTATAAATAGACCACCACCCATTTTATCCAATGCATCAATTTGAGAGCCTTTATTTGTATATTACAAAGTAAAGGTAAGAGAAGAGGATTGAAAGATATTCTTCTAGAGAGAAGAATAAGAGACTAGCAAAGAGAAGGCACATTGGGTTGTGAAAGTATTTTGGTTGCTGCTTCTTTAAGTTGGTAATCAAATTACCCTTGGTGTGGAGTTGTGTTTTACATCAAATCGATCCTAGCAAAGTAAGATTTCCATTCCGCTATCTTTCAGATAAGAAATCTTTCAGTGGTATCAGAGCCAAGGTTTTGTGCCTTTTGCTCTCTCTTCTATTTTTCTTTTATTTCATCTTATTTGGCCATGACTAAAGCAATATTCTAAATTGTTTCAATTTTATGATACATGTTATTTTGTTATGATGTATCATATATATTTGGTTCCTTTTAAGATGAAAATCCATGCTTAAAGAAAATGGACTCAAGAACGAGCTAGGCTGATCTTTGTATCGGTAAGACTCGACTTGAGTGAATTGGCTGATTATCCTTGGTATTGATCTACAGTTGCGACTGATTATCATACCTTGGATCTACAGCAAGTTGTGATTGACCCTTGAGTCAATAGGCTGATTATCCTTGGTATTGATCTACAGTTGCCACTGATTATCATACCTTGGGTCTACGGCTTGATTTAATCGGCTGATTATCCTCGGTGTTGATCTACAGTTATAACTGATTATCATACCTTGGATCTACAGCAAATATAAAAAAGAATGGGGTTGTATTATCATTCACGGATTATATTAAACACGCTGATCACATGCATGCATATGAGGTTTTGATTGTATGATAAAAACATACTTTTGGATTGAGTATGTATGTTATTTGATTGGTTGTTTAGTATAATGCTTTGAATGAAAAGTTGTGGACAAGTTGCTAATGGGTGCATGTGCATGTGCATGTAGATGACTAATGCTGATGATCACAACTATGCTATATGGCCTAAACAAGAAATCCTTGAAATGATCATCGAAACCATCCCAAGAAAGGAAATGATCCCAAGAAAATCAAGTGCTTCAACTGTGGCCAAATGGGTCATTGTGCACGTGATTGCACTATACTGAACGTACACTCTACTCCTTTTACGTTTGATGCATTAGTTGCATCATGTACTTTCATGGTTGATTCTAACTCAGGATGGGTTCTGGATTCAGGAGCAACCAGTCACATCGTAAAAGATCGTGAGTTGTTCATGCATTTCAGGAAGATTCCACCAAATACCAAGTGGGTATATGTTGGAAATAATGCACGACTTGAAGTACAAGGAATCGGGATTTGTGAAATTTCGATAAAGGATGGACATTGTCTCCATTTAGTAGATGTACTTTATGTACCACAGATTAGAAGAAACTTGATTTCTGTATCTTGTCTTTTGGATCTTGGTTTTGAATTAACATTTCATGGAAATAAAGTTGATTTATTTTCCAATAAAAAGTTTGTTGGTTCTGGTTTCTTACATGATGGTTTCTTTGTTTTGAATTCTTCATATAAAAAGTCAAACACTCATTGTCTTATAGCTGAAAGGCAAGATGAATGTTTATGGCATTCAAGATTAGGGCATGTAGGAGAATCAAGAATGAAAAGGTTAGCCAAAGAAGGCTTACTTGGTTCTTTGAGAAATGTATCTCTTCCTACATGTGAATATTGCCTTGCTGGAAAGATGAGTAGGAAACCATTTGGGAAAGGGTCCCGAGTTCAGTTTCCATTAGCTTTAGTACATTCTGACATATGTGGTCCCTTGAATGTGATATCTAGACAAGGGTTTAGATATTTCCTCACATTCACTGATGACTATACTCGTTATACACATGTGTACTTGTTAAAGTTTAAAAGTGAAGCAATGAGTTGTTTCTTGGCATATGTGCAATTGGTTGAGAATCAACTTAACACTACGATCAAATGTCTAAGGACAGATCGTGGAGGTGAGTATATGTCTAATTTGTTTAAGGGGTTCTGTGAGCAAAAAGGAATAGAAAGGCAACTTACTATTCCTGATACACCCCAACAAAATGGAGTGGCCGAAAGGAAGAATCGCACACTCTTAGACATGGTGAGATCTATGATGGCTCAAGCCAACTTAGATATGTCTTTTTGGGGAGATGCGTTGCTAACAGCAACATATGTGCTCAATCGAATGCCCTCCAAATCAGTATCTTCTACTCCTTGAGTTATGGACTAAAAGGAGGCCAAATTTGAGCAATTTAAGGCCTTGGGGCTGTGCAGTCTATGTCCATAACACCAAATCTGAATTTGGTAAGTTAGGACCAAAAGGAAAGAAATGTGTTTTCCTTAGGTACTGCGAACACTCTAAAGGCTATGTGTTTGCTGATTTAGAGGAAGGGAGTAAAAGACCTGAATTTGATTCAAGGGATGTAGTATTTTTGGAAAATGAGTTTCCAAGAAAAGGGAATGTTTCTACAGGAGTTTCCTTTTATGAAATGTCTGAATCACAAGTTGATACTCACAATGTATCAACTATACCTACACCACAAGGAGTGTTTGGGAATGTTGGGTTGAGTGGGAGCATTGAGCATCCAACTGAAGTTGGTCAAGATGTGACTAACAATGATCAAAATATTGATCAAGATATGCCCACACAAGAAAGTGATCAAATAGATCAACATCAAGAATTGGTCGAAAAAGATCAACCTCCTGAACAACATGATGATGATGTGCAACATGATGCTTCTCCTAGTGTGCGTAGGTCTTCAAGAATATTTAGAAGACCAAAGAAGTGGTGGATTCTAAATGATGAAGTGAACATGGTTTCACCTGAGGTGGATGATGAACCTCGCACTATTAAGGATGCACTTAATAGTCTTGATTCAGATAAGTGGAAAATGGCTATGGAAGAAGAACTAAATTCTATGAGGGATAACCATGTCTGGGACTTGGTTGATCTTCCACAAGGGAGGAAAGCAATTGGGAACAAATGGGTTTTTCGAATCAAGCGAAAAGCAGATGGTTCCATTGATAGGTACAAGGCACGATTGGTTGCCAAAGGGTACACACAAGTAGAAGGTGTTGATTATCAAGACACTTTCTCACCTGTTGTTAGGTTTAACTCCATTAGGATAATACTTGCAATAGTAGCCCATATGGACTTAGAATTACATCAAATGGATGTTAAGACTGCCTTCCTCAATGGTGATTTGAGTGAAGAAATCTATATGACACAACCAGCGGGTTATGTTGAAAATGGTCAAGAACAAAAGGTATGTCACTTAATGAAGTCGATATACGGCCTGAAGCAAGCTTCTAGGCAGTGGTACCTAAAATTCCATCAATCAATTTTGAGCTATGGTTTCAAAATGATGGATGAAGATCATTGTGTATATGTCTTGCATTCCAAGGACAAATTTGTGATCATGTCACTATATGTAGATGACATTCTATTAGCAAGTAATAACAAAGGGTTTTTGAAAGTCATCAAAGGATGGTTATCATCAACCTTTGAAATGAAAGATATGGGAGAAGCTGCATACATCCTTGGAGTCCAGATTCTAAGGAATCGGGCTACAAAGTTGTTAGCTCTATCTCAAGAAACTTATATAGATAAGATTCTTGAACGCTTCCATATGAAGGATGCTAAACCAATGAATACCCCGATTGCCCATAATGCCAAAATTAGTGAGGCAATGTGTCCACAAAACCCTCAAGAGAAACATGAAATGGAACAAGTTCCATATTCAAGTGCTATAGGGAGCCTAATGTATGCCATGATGTGTACACGGCCTGATATAAGTCAAGCTGTTGGGTTATTTGCCAGGTATCAATCCAACCCTGGAAGTCAGCATTGGAAGTGTATCAAAAGGTTTTTTCGTTACCTCAAAGGTACGAAAGATTATTGTTTATGCTACCAAGGTGGTAGTTTACAGTTTGTTGGATACACGGATGCTGATTGGGGAGGTGATAAGGATAGATGCAAATCTACATCGGGTTATATTTTTCTGCTAAACAGTGGAGCTATTTCTTGGAGTAGCAAGAAGCAAACTTGTACGGCTTTATCCACCATGGAGGCTGAGTTTGTGGCGAGTGCTGCTGCAGTACAAGAAGCCATATGGCTTGGTCGTTTTATTTCCCATTTAAGTATAATGCCTTGGAAGAATGAGCCTATCACAATATGCTGTGATAGTCAAGCAGCTTTGGCTTATACAAAGGATCCAAAGTATCATGGGAAAACCAAGCATATTGGGATAAAATATAATTTTGTGAGAGATGCACTTGAGTCCAAGGAAGTTTGTTTGAAATATATACCTACGACGACTATGGTGGCAGATCCTTTAACTAAGCCTATACCACCTGATTTATTTGTCCGTCATGTTCAAGCAATGGGGTTGCGTAGGATGTGATTGTACTTCCTTGTAACATGCAAACCATAATTGTATTCAAGGTTGTTTTATTAATGAAATGAGTAGATGTATTCTTTTCATTACCATTAGTATATTCCATAACACTTAAAGGATATGTCAAGTATAGGTTGAGGATTGGCTCTCTCACATGGGCAATCCGCCCTTAGTTTGTGAACTAAGGATAAGACTTACTCAAATACCAACATAATCATGAGATGATTGTTCGAGGTAGTCACATTATTTTGTGGATGTGATCTTGAGTATGATAGTCGCCTTGATGAGTTCTTTGTGTTAGAACCTCAAGATGAGGTGATGTGTGATTCACCGAGCATATATGTACCCCACATCTATTGCTCAACCTATGAACCAGATAGGACTTCCTAAAGAAGTTCGGCCATAACATGTGTGTTTTGGTCAGTGTCTGCACGGTATTTATAATTCAAATCTTGACATACTCTCCAAGTTGAACGAGACCATTTCTTTGAGTGGGTACACTTGGTAGAATTCCACAATACATGATTTAAGTGGGAGAATTTGGGTGGTTCTTGTAGTAAATCATTTACGTGGCTTGTGATACCGTGGCACATGTCTCATACCATGTGTGTATATTTAATATAGTGACCGCCGAGAAGTAACTAAGAGTGATCCCTATCTCTTATGTTGTGTGAGCTTCTCATTTTTTGTATGCCTTTAGTGACTATTGACTACTATTTTGTGATTATGAGTTATTTATGTTGCTTTGATGGGTAACCTATGACCATGAGAATATGCGGTCTGTCGGTTTCTTTGTTGGGCAATTAAATAACTTGTAGTTGTAAGATAGTACCATGTGTGTATATTTAATATAGTGACTGCCGAGAAGTAACTAAGAGTGATCCCTATCTCTTATGTTGTGTGAGCTTCTCATTTTTGTATGCCTTTAGTGACTATTGACTACTATTTTGTGATTATGAGTTATTTATGTTGCTTTGATGGGTAACCTATGACCATGAGAATATGCGGTCTGTCGGTTTCTTTGTTGGGCAATTAAATAACTTGTAGTTGTAAGATAGTTAGTTCAAAAGGAAAGACTTTGTTTGAATACGCTGTCGCTTGTATGTGGAATCGATCCGGATCATATGTTTCTCAGTGAAACAAGACTCCACTGCACAGCGGTTTAAAGGATGAGTACTCGTTGTTTGGTACGGTTCATGAGTTTGAATTAGTTTCAACTCACAAAAGGGATTGAAAGTAGCCAAACATTGCGTAACAACAAGTCTTAGGTATCAGGCGAACTTAATGGTTATAACCATTAATGCTAATGACAGTGGGAGTCATTTTGACGACTATCTATTTAGGTAGGTAAGTCACATTGATTTGAGAAAATCTGCTATGTCTAACTTAACAGTTGCATAGTAAGAAAAACTCAACTTTTGCTAAAGGGTCACGGCCCATATGCCTTGTATGAGTCTTCGTTTGTTTTTGTGTTCTTGATGTGTTACTGATGATTGGTTCAAGTTTACCATGTGCGAGTGGGAGCTGTTGGAATTTGAGCGAATACTTGTGTACGCACAAGTTAAACTTGATCAGATGGATCATGAATTGCTTAGCAGCAATGTGCTCATGAGATAGCTAGAGATAGCTCAACGTGAGTTTTGAATAGCTCACAGTAGCTTAAGCTAACTCACTCCAGCTCAACTCCAGCTCACTCTAGCTCACCTAGCTCACTCTAGCTCAAGTCAACTCAAGGTAGTTGGACCCAGCTCGGGGTAGTGACACTAGCTGAGTGATAGTGAGGTGGCAGTGACATGTCATCGGGTGATGACATGGCAGCTTACATGGACTACTAGCCAATTGACATGTGACTTAACCACATGCTGACACATGGCAACACATAAATCTCTCTCTCTTCCTTATGGATGAAAGGCCACCATTATGGGTGGTTACACCAAGTTGGTTAATGGTGGTTATGGGTGGTTACTTGGAAGGTTCCAAACACCCTTTCTCCAAAGACAAGTCCTTTGGGAAGGGGTGGCACTCAATTATAAATAGACCACCACCCATTTTATCCAATGCATCAATTTGAGAGCCTTTATTTGTATATTACAAAGTAAAGGTAAGAGAAGAGGATTGAAAGATATTCTTCTAGAGAGAAGAATAAGAGACTAGCAAAGAGAAGGCACATTGGGTTGTGAAAGTATTTTGGTTGCTGCTTCTTTAAGTTGGTAATCAAATTACCCTTGGTGTGGAGTTGTGTTTTACATCAAATCGATCCTAGCAAAGTAAGATTTCCATTCCGCTATCTTTCAGATAAGAAATCTTTCAGTGGTATCAGAGCCAAGGTTTTGTGCCTTTTGCTCTCTCTTCTATTTTTCTTTTATTTCATCTTATTTGGCCATGACTAAAGCAATATTCTAAATTGTTTCAATTTTATGATACATGTTATTTTGTTATGATGTATCATATATATTTGGTTCCTTTTAAGATGAAAATCCATGCTTAAAGAAAATGGACTCAAGAACGAGCTAGGCTGATCTTTGTATCGGTAAGACTCGACTTGAGTGAATTGGCTGATTATCCTTGGTATTGATCTACAGTTGCGACTGATTATCATACCTTGGATCTACAGCAAGTTGTGATTGACCCTTGAGTCAATAGGCTGATTATCCTTGGTATTGATCTACAGTTGCCACTGATTATCATACCTTGGGTCTACGGCTTGATTTAATCGGCTGATTATCCTCGGTGTTGATCTACAGTTATAACTGATTATCATACCTTGGATCTACAGCAAATATAAAAAAGAATGGGGTTGTATTATCATTCACGGATTATATTAAACACGCTGATCACATGCATGCATATGAGGTTTTGATTGTATGATAAAAACATACTTTTGGATTGAGTATGTATGTTATTTGATTGGTTGTTTAGTATAATGCTTTGAATGAAAAGTTGTGGACAAGTTGCTAATGGGTGCATGTGCATGTGCATGTAGATGACTAATGCTGATGATCACAACTATGCTATATGGCCTAAACAAGAAATCCTTGAAATGATCATCGAAACCATCCCAAGAAAGGAAATGATCCCAAGAAAATCAAGTGCTTCAACTGTGGCCAAATGGGTCATTGTGCACGTGATTGCACTATACTGAACGTACACTCTACTCCTTTTACGTTTGATGCATTAGTTGCATCATGTACTTTCATGGTTGATTCTAACTCAGGATGGGTTCTGGATTCAGGAGCAACCAGTCACATCGTAAAAGATCGTGAGTTGTTCATGCATTTCAGGAAGATTCCACCAAATACCAAGTGGGTATATGTTGGAAATAATGCACGACTTGAAGTACAAGGAATCGGGATTTGTGAAATTTCGATAAAGGATGGACATTGTCTCCATTTAGTAGATGTACTTTATGTACCACAGATTAGAAGAAACTTGATTTCTGTATCTTGTCTTTTGGATCTTGGTTTTGAATTAACATTTCATGGAAATAAAGTTGATTTATTTTCCAATAAAAAGTTTGTTGGTTCTGGTTTCTTACATGATGGTTTCTTTGTTTTGAATTCTTCATATAAAAAGTCAAACACTCATTGTCTTATAGCTGAAAGGCAAGATGAATGTTTATGGCATTCAAGATTAGGGCATGTAGGAGAATCAAGAATGAAAAGGTTAGCCAAAGAAGGCTTACTTGGTTCTTTGAGAAATGTATCTCTTCCTACATGTGAATATTGCCTTGCTGGAAAGATGAGTAGGAAACCATTTGGGAAAGGGTCCCGAGTTCAGTTTCCATTAGCTTTAGTACATTCTGACATATGTGGTCCCTTGAATGTGATATCTAGACAAGGGTTTAGATATTTCCTCACATTCACTGATGACTATACTCGTTATACACATGTGTACTTGTTAAAGTTTAAAAGTGAAGCAATGAGTTGTTTCTTGGCATATGTGCAATTGGTTGAGAATCAACTTAACACTACGATCAAATGTCTAAGGACAGATCGTGGAGGTGAGTATATGTCTAATTTGTTTAAGGGGTTCTGTGAGCAAAAAGGAATAGAAAGGCAACTTACTATTCCTGATACACCCCAACAAAATGGAGTGGCCGAAAGGAAGAATCGCACACTCTTAGACATGGTGAGATCTATGATGGCTCAAGCCAACTTAGATATGTCTTTTTGGGGAGATGCGTTGCTAACAGCAACATATGTGCTCAATCGAATGCCCTCCAAATCAGTATCTTCTACTCCTTGAGTTATGGACTAAAAGGAGGCCAAATTTGAGCAATTTAAGGCCTTGGGGCTGTGCAGTCTATGTCCATAACACCAAATCTGAATTTGGTAAGTTAGGACCAAGAGGAAAGAAATGTGTTTTCCTTAGGTACTGCGAACACTCTAAAGGCTATGTGTTTGCTGATTTAGAGGAAGGGAGTAAAAGACCTGAATTTGATTCAAGGGATGTAGTATTTTTGGAAAATGAGTTTCCAAGAAAAGGGAATGTTTCTACAGGAGTTTCCTTTTATGAAATGTCTGAATCACAAGTTGATACTCACAATGTATCAACTATACCTACACCACAAGGAGTGTTTGGGAATGTTGGGTTGAGTGGGAGCATTGAGCATCCAACTGAAGTTGGTCAAGATGTGACTAACAATGATCAAAATATTGATCAAGATATGCCCACACAAGAAAGTGATCAAATAGATCAACATCAAGAATTGGTCGAAAAAGATCAACCTCCTGAACAACATGATGATGATGTGCAACATGATGCTTCTCCTAGTGTGCGTAGGTCTTCAAGAATATTTAGAAGACCAAAGAAGTGGTGGATTCTAAATGATGAAGTGAACATGGTTTCACCTGAGGTGGATGATGAACCTCGCACTATTAAGGATGCACTTAATAGTCTTGATTCAGATAAGTGGAAAATGGCTATGGAAGAAGAACTAAATTCTATGAGGGATAACCATGTCTGGGACTTGGTTGATCTTCCACAAGGGAGGAAAGCAATTGGGAACAAATGGGTTTTTCGAATCAAGCGAAAAGCAGATGGTTCCATTGATAGGTACAAGGCACGATTGGTTGCCAAAGGGTACACACAAGTAGAAGGTGTTGATTATCAAGACACTTTCTCACCTGTTGTTAGGTTTAACTCCATTAGGATAATACTTGCAATAGTAGCCCATATGGACTTAGAATTACATCAAATGGATGTTAAGACTGCCTTCCTCAATGGTGATTTGAGTGAAGAAATCTATATGACACAACCAGCGGGTTATGTTGAAAATGGTCAAGAACAAAAGGTATGTCACTTAATGAAGTCGATATACGGCCTGAAGCAAGCTTCTAGGCAGTGGTACCTAAAATTCCATCAATCAATTTTGAGCTATGGTTTCAAAATGATGGATGAAGATCATTGTGTATATGTCTTGCATTCCAAGGACAAATTTGTGATCATGTCACTATATGTAGATGACATTCTATTAGCAAGTAATAACAAAGGGTTTTTGAAAGTCATCAAAGGATGGTTATCATCAACCTTTGAAATGAAAGATATGGGAGAAGCTGCATACATCCTTGGAGTCCAGATTCTAAGGAATCGGGCTACAAAGTTGTTAGCTCTATCTCAAGAAACTTATATAGATAAGATTCTTGAACGCTTCCATATGAAGGATGCTAAACCAATGAATACCCCGATTGCCCATAATGCCAAAATTAGTGAGGCAATGTGTCCACAAAACCCTCAAGAGAAACATGAAATGGAACAAGTTCCATATTCAAGTGCTATAGGGAGCCTAATGTATGCCATGATGTGTACACGGCCTGATATAAGTCAAGCTGTTGGGTTATTTGCCAGGTATCAATCCAACCCTGGAAGTCAGCATTGGAAGTGTATCAAAAGGTTTTTTCGTTACCTCAAAGGTACGAAAGATTATTGTTTATGCTACCAAGGTGGTAGTTTACAGTTTGTTGGATACACGGATGCTGATTGGGGAGGTGATAAGGATAGATGCAAATCTACATCGGGTTATATTTTTCTGCTAAACAGTGGAGCTATTTCTTGGAGTAGCAAGAAGCAAACTTGTACGGCTTTATCCACCATGGAGGCTGAGTTTGTGGCGAGTGCTGCTGCAGTACAAGAAGCCATATGGCTTGGTCGTTTTATTTCCCATTTAAGTATAATGCCTTGGAAGAATGAGCCTATCACAATATGCTGTGATAGTCAAGCAGCTTTGGCTTATACAAAGGATCCAAAGTATCATGGGAAAACCAAGCATATTGGGATAAACTATAATTTTGTGAGAGATGCACTTGAGTCCAAGGAAGTTTGTTTGAAATATATACCTACGACGACTATGGTGGCAGATCCTTTAACTAAGCCTATACCACCTGATTTATTTGTCCGTCATGTTCAAGCAATGGGGTTGCGTAGGATGTGATTGTACTTCCTTGTAACATGCAAACCATAATTGTATTCAAGGTTGTTTTATTAATGAAATGAGTAGATGTATTCTTTTCATTACCATTAGTATATTCCATAACACTTAAAGGATATGTCAAGTATAGGTTGAGGATTGGCTCTCTCACATGGGCAATCCGCCCTTAGTTTGTGAACTAAGGATAAGACTTACTCAAATACCAACATAATCATGAGATGATTGTTCGAGGTAGTCACATTATTTTGTGGATGTGATCTTGAGTATGATAGTCGCCTTGATGAGTTCTTTGTGTTAGAACCTCAAGATGAGGTGATGTGTGATTCACCGAGCATATATGTACCCCACATCTATTGCTCAACCTATGAACCAGATAGGACTTCCTAAAGAAGTTCGGCCATAACATGTGTGTTTTGGTCAGTGTCTGCACGGTATTTATAATTCAAATCTTGACATACTCTCCAAGTTGAACGAGACCATTTCTTTGAGTGGGTACACTTGGTAGAATTCCACAATACATGATTTAAGTGGGAGAATTTGGGTGGTTCTTGTAGTAAATCATTTACGTGGCTTGTGATACCGTGGCACATGTCTCATACCATGTGTGTATATTTAATATAGTGACCGCCGAGAAGTAACTAAGAGTGATCCCTATCTCTTATGTTGTGTGAGCTTCTCATTTTTTGTATGCCTTTAGTGACTATTGACTACTATTTTGTGATTATGAGTTATTTATGTTGCTTTGATGGGTAACCTATGACCATGAGAATATGCGGTCTGTCGGTTTCTTTGTTGGGCAATTAAATAACTTGTAGTTGTAAGATAGTACCATGTGTGTATATTTAATATAGTGACTGCCGAGAAGTAACTAAGAGTGATCCCTATCTCTTATGTTGTGTGAGCTTCTCATTTTTGTATGCCTTTAGTGACTATTGACTACTATTTTGTGATTATGAGTTATTTATGTTGCTTTGATGGGTAACCTATGACCATGAGAATATGCGGTCTGTCGGTTTCTTTGTTGGGCAATTAAATAACTTGTAGTTGTAAGATAGTTAGTTCAAAAGGAAAGACTTTGTTTGAATACGCTGTCGCTTGTATGTGGAATCGATCCGGATCATATGTTTCTCAGTGAAACAAGACTCCACTGCACAGCGGTTTAAAGGATGAGTACTCGTTGTTTGGTACGGTTCATGAGTTTGAATTAGTTTCAACTCACAAAAGGGATTGAAAGTAGCCAAACATTGCGTAACAACAAGTCTTAGGTATCAGGCGAACTTAATGGTTATAACCATTAATGCTAATGACAGTGGGAGTCATTTTGACGACTATCTATTTAGGTAGGTAAGTCACATTGATTTGAGAAAATCTGCTATGTCTAACTTAACAGTTGCATAGTAAGAAAAACTCAACTTTCGCTAAAGGGTCACGGCCCATATGCCTTGTATGAGTCTTCGTTTGTTTTTGTGTTCTTGATGTGTTACTGATGATTGGTTCAAGTTTACCATGTGCGAGTGGGAGCTGTTGGAATTTGAGCGAATACTTGTGTACGCACAAGTTAAACTTGATCAGATGGATCATGAATTGCTTAGCAGCAATGTGCTCATGAGATAGCTAGAGATAGCTCAACGTGAGTTTTGAATAGCTCACAGTAGCTTAAGCTAACTCACTCCAGCTCAACTCCAGCTCACTCTAGCTCACCTAGCTCACTCTAGCTCAAGTCAACTCAAGGTAGTTGGACCCAGCTCGGGGTAGTGACACTAGCTGAGTGATAGTGAGGTGGCAGTGACATGTCATCGGGTGATGACATGGCAGCTTACATGGACTACTAGCCAATTGACATGTGACTTAACCACATGCTGACACATGGCAACACATAAATCTCTCTCTCTTCCTTATGGATGAAAGGCCACCATTATGGGTGGTTACACCAAGTTGGTTAATGGTGGTTATGGGTGGTTACTTGGAAGGTTCCAAACACCCTTTCTCCAAAGACAAGTCCTTTGGGAAGGGGTGGCACTCAATTATAAATAGACCACCACCCATTTTATCCAATGCATCAATTTGAGAGCCTTTATTTGTATATTACAAAGTAAAGGTAAGAGAAGAGGATTGAAAGATATTCTTCTAGAGAGAAGAATAAGAGACTAGCAAAGAGAAGGCACATTGGGTTGTGAAAGTATTTTGGTTGCTGCTTCTTTAAGTTGGTAATCAAATTACCCTTGGTGTGGAGTTGTGTTTTACATCAAATCGATCCTAGCAAAGTAAGATTTCCATTCCGCTATCTTTCAGATAAGAAATCTTTCAGTGGTATCAGAGCCAAGGTTTTGTGCCTTTTGCTCTCTCTTCTATTTTTCTTTTATTTCATCTTATTTGGCCATGACTAAAGCAATATTCTAAATTGTTTCAATTTTATGATACATGTTATTTTGTTATGATGTATCATATATATTTGGTTCCTTTTAAGATGAAAATCCATGCTTAAAGAAAATGGACTCAAGAACGAGCTAGGCTGATCTTTGTATCGGTAAGACTCGACTTGAGTGAATTGGCTGATTATCCTTGGTATTGATCTACAGTTGCGACTGATTATCATACCTTGGATCTACAGCAAGTTGTGATTGACCCTTGAGTCAATAGGCTGATTATCCTTGGTATTGATCTACAGTTGCCACTGATTATCATACCTTGGGTCTACGGCTTGATTTAATCGGCTGATTATCCTCGGTGTTGATCTACAGTTATAACTGATTATCATACCTTGGATCTACAGCAAATATAAAAAAGAATGGGGTTGTATTATCATTCACGGATTATATTAAACACGCTGATCACATGCATGCATATGAGGTTTTGATTGTATGATAAAAACATACTTTTGGATTGAGTATGTATGTTATTTGATTGGTTGTTTAGTATAATGCTTTGAATGAAAAGTTGTGGACAAGTTGCTAATGGGTGCATGTGCATGTGCATGTAGATGACTAATGCTGATGATCACAACTATGCTATATGGCCTAAACAAGAAATCCTTGAAATGATCATCGAAACCATCCCAAGAAAGGAAATGATCCCAAGAAAATCAAGTGCTTCAACTGTGGCCAAATGGGTCATTGTGCACGTGATTGCACTATACTGAACGTACACTCTACTCCTTTTACGTTTGATGCATTAGTTGCATCATGTACTTTCATGGTTGATTCTAACTCAGGATGGGTTCTGGATTCAGGAGCAACCAGTCACATCGTAAAAGATCGTGAGTTGTTCATGCATTTCAGGAAGATTCCACCAAATACCAAGTGGGTATATGTTGGAAATAATGCACGACTTGAAGTACAAGGAATCGGGATTTGTGAAATTTCGATAAAGGATGGACATTGTCTCCATTTAGTAGATGTACTTTATGTACCACAGATTAGAAGAAACTTGATTTCTGTATCTTGTCTTTTGGATCTTGGTTTTGAATTAACATTTCATGGAAATAAAGTTGATTTATTTTCCAATAAAAAGTTTGTTGGTTCTGGTTTCTTACATGATGGTTTCTTTGTTTTGAATTCTTCATATAAAAAGTCAAACACTCATTGTCTTATAGCTGAAAGGCAAGATGAATGTTTATGGCATTCAAGATTAGGGCATGTAGGAGAATCAAGAATGAAAAGGTTAGCCAAAGAAGGCTTACTTGGTTCTTTGAGAAATGTATCTCTTCCTACATGTGAATATTGCCTTGCTGGAAAGATGAGTAGGAAACCATTTGGGAAAGGGTCCCGAGTTCAGTTTCCATTAGCTTTAGTACATTCTGACATATGTGGTCCCTTGAATGTGATATCTAGACAAGGGTTTAGATATTTCCTCACATTCACTGATGACTATACTCGTTATACACATGTGTACTTGTTAAAGTTTAAAAGTGAAGCAATGAGTTGTTTCTTGGCATATGTGCAATTGGTTGAGAATCAACTTAACACTACGATCAAATGTCTAAGGACAGATCGTGGAGGTGAGTATATGTCTAATTTGTTTAAGGGGTTCTGTGAGCAAAAAGGAATAGAAAGGCAACTTACTATTCCTGATACACCCCAACAAAATGGAGTGGCCGAAAGGAAGAATCGCACACTCTTAGACATGGTGAGATCTATGATGGCTCAAGCCAACTTAGATATGTCTTTTTGGGGAGATGCGTTGCTAACAGCAACATATGTGCTCAATCGAATGCCCTCCAAATCAGTATCTTCTACTCCTTGAGTTATGGACTAAAAGGAGGCCAAATTTGAGCAATTTAAGGCCTTGGGGCTGTGCAGTCTATGTCCATAACACCAAATCTGAATTTGGTAAGTTAGGACCAAAAGGAAAGAAATGTGTTTTCCTTAGGTACTGCGAACACTCTAAAGGCTATGTGTTTGCTGATTTAGAGGAAGGGAGTAAAAGACCTGAATTTGATTCAAGGGATGTAGTATTTTTGGAAAATGAGTTTCCAAGAAAAGGGAATGTTTCTACAGGAGTTTCCTTTTATGAAATGTCTGAATCACAAGTTGATACTCACAATGTATCAACTATACCTACACCACAAGGAGTGTTTGGGAATGTTGGGTTGAGTGGGAGCATTGAGCATCCAACTGAAGTTGGTCAAGATGTGACTAACAATGATCAAAATATTGATCAAGATATGCCCACACAAGAAAGTGATCAAATAGATCAACATCAAGAATTGGTCGAAAAAGATCAACCTCCTGAACAACATGATGATGATGTGCAACATGATGCTTCTCCTAGTGTGCGTAGGTCTTCAAGAATATTTAGAAGACCAAAGAAGTGGTGGATTCTAAATGATGAAGTGAACATGGTTTCACCTGAGGTGGATGATGAACCTCGCACTATTAAGGATGCACTTAATAGTCTTGATTCAGATAAGTGGAAAATGGCTATGGAAGAAGAACTAAATTCTATGAGGGATAACCATGTCTGGGACTTGGTTGATCTTCCACAAGGGAGGAAAGCAATTGGGAACAAATGGGTTTTTCGAATCAAGCGAAAAGCAGATGGTTCCATTGATAGGTACAAGGCACGATTGGTTGCCAAAGGGTACACACAAGTAGAAGGTGTTGATTATCAAGACACTTTCTCACCTGTTGTTAGGTTTAACTCCATTAGGATAATACTTGCAATAGTAGCCCATATGGACTTAGAATTACATCAAATGGATGTTAAGACTGCCTTCCTCAATGGTGATTTGAGTGAAGAAATCTATATGACACAACCAGCGGGTTATGTTGAAAATGGTCAAGAACAAAAGGTATGTCACTTAATGAAGTCGATATACGGCCTGAAGCAAGCTTCTAGGCAGTGGTACCTAAAATTCCATCAATCAATTTTGAGCTATGGTTTCAAAATGATGGATGAAGATCATTGTGTATATGTCTTGCATTCCAAGGACAAATTTGTGATCATGTCACTATATGTAGATGACATTCTATTAGCAAGTAATAACAAAGGGTTTTTGAAAGTCATCAAAGGATGGTTATCATCAACCTTTGAAATGAAAGATATGGGAGAAGCTGCATACATCCTTGGAGTCCAGATTCTAAGGAATCGGGCTACAAAGTTGTTAGCTCTATCTCAAGAAACTTATATAGATAAGATTCTTGAACGCTTCCATATGAAGGATGCTAAACCAATGAATACCCCGATTGCCCATAATGCCAAAATTAGTGAGGCAATGTGTCCACAAAACCCTCAAGAGAAACATGAAATGGAACAAGTTCCATATTCAAGTGCTATAGGGAGCCTAATGTATGCCATGATGTGTACACGGCCTGATATAAGTCAAGCTGTTGGGTTATTTGCCAGGTATCAATCCAACCCTGGAAGTCAGCATTGGAAGTGTATCAAAAGGTTTTTTCGTTACCTCAAAGGTACGAAAGATTATTGTTTATGCTACCAAGGTGGTAGTTTACAGTTTGTTGGATACACGGATGCTGATTGGGGAGGTGATAAGGATAGATGCAAATCTACATCGGGTTATATTTTTCTGCTAAACAGTGGAGCTATTTCTTGGAGTAGCAAGAAGCAAACTTGTACGGCTTTATCCACCATGGAGGCTGAGTTTGTGGCGAGTGCTGCTGCAGTACAAGAAGCCATATGGCTTGGTCGTTTTATTTCCCATTTAAGTATAATGCCTTGGAAGAATGAGCCTATCACAATATGCTGTGATAGTCAAGCAGCTTTGGCTTATACAAAGGATCCAAAGTATCATGGGAAAACCAAGCATATTGGGATAAAATATAATTTTGTGAGAGATGCACTTGAGTCCAAGGAAGTTTGTTTGAAATATATACCTACGACGACTATGGTGGCAGATCCTTTAACTAAGCCTATACCACCTGATTTATTTGTCCGTCATGTTCAAGCAATGGGGTTGCGTAGGATGTGATTGTACTTCCTTGTAACATGCAAACCATAATTGTATTCAAGGTTGTTTTATTAATGAAATGAGTAGATGTATTCTTTTCATTACCATTAGTATATTCCATAACACTTAAAGGATATGTCAAGTATAGGTTGAGGATTGGCTCTCTCACATGGGCAATCCGCCCTTAGTTTGTGAACTAAGGATAAGACTTACTCAAATACCAACATAATCATGAGATGATTGTTCGAGGTAGTCACATTATTTTGTGGATGTGATCTTGAGTATGATAGTCGCCTTGATGAGTTCTTTGTGTTAGAACCTCAAGATGAGGTGATGTGTGATTCACCGAGCATATATGTACCCCACATCTATTGCTCAACCTATGAACCAGATAGGACTTCCTAAAGAAGTTCGGCCATAACATGTGTGTTTTGGTCAGTGTCTGCACGGTATTTATAATTCAAATCTTGACATACTCTCCAAGTTGAACGAGACCATTTCTTTGAGTGGGTACACTTGGTAGAATTCCACAATACATGATTTAAGTGGGAGAATTTGGGTGGTTCTTGTAGTAAATCATTTACGTGGCTTGTGATACCGTGGCACATGTCTCATACCATGTGTGTATATTTAATATAGTGACCGCCGAGAAGTAACTAAGAGTGATCCCTATCTCTTATGTTGTGTGAGCTTCTCATTTTTTGTATGCCTTTAGTGACTATTGACTACTATTTTGTGATTATGAGTTATTTATGTTGCTTTGATGGGTAACCTATGACCATGAGAATATGCGGTCTGTCGGTTTCTTTGTTGGGCAATTAAATAACTTGTAGTTGTAAGATAGTACCATGTGTGTATATTTAATATAGTGACTGCCGAGAAGTAACTAAGAGTGATCCCTATCTCTTATGTTGTGTGAGCTTCTCATTTTTGTATGCCTTTAGTGACTATTGACTACTATTTTGTGATTATGAGTTATTTATGTTGCTTTGATGGGTAACCTATGACCATGAGAATATGCGGTCTGTCGGTTTCTTTGTTGGGCAATTAAATAACTTGTAGTTGTAAGATAGTTAGTTCAAAAGGAAAGACTTTGTTTGAATACGCTGTCGCTTGTATGTGGAATCGATCCGGATCATATGTTTCTCAGTGAAACAAGACTCCACTGCACAGCGGTTTAAAGGATGAGTACTCGTTGTTTGGTACGGTTCATGAGTTTGAATTAGTTTCAACTCACAAAAGGGATTGAAAGTAGCCAAACATTGCGTAACAACAAGTCTTAGGTATCAGGCGAACTTAATGGTTATAACCATTAATGCTAATGACAGTGGGAGTCATTTTGACGACTATCTATTTAGGTAGGTAAGTCACATTGATTTGAGAAAATCTGCTATGTCTAACTTAACAGTTGCATAGTAAGAAAAACTCAACTTTCGCTAAAGGGTCACGGCCCATATGCCTTGTATGAGTCTTCGTTTGTTTTTGTGTTCTTGATGTGTTACTGATGATTGGTTCAAGTTTACCATGTGTGAGTGGGAGCTGTTGGAATTTGAGCGAATACTTGTGTACGCACAAGTTAAACTTGATCAGATGGATCATGAATTGCTTAGCAGCAATGTGCTCATGAGATAGCTAGAGATAGCTCAACGTGAGTTTTGAATAGCTCACAGTAGCTTAAGCTAACTCACTCCAGCTCAACTCCAGCTCACTCTAGCTCACCTAGCTCACTCTAGCTCAAGTCAACTCAAGGTAGTTGGACCCAGCTCGGGGTAGTGACACTAGCTGAGTGATAGTGAGGTGGCAGTGACATGTCATCGGGTGATGACATGGCAGCTTACATGGACTACTAGCCAATTGACATGTGACTTAACCACATGCTGACACATGGCAACACATAAATCTCTCTCTCTTCCTTATGGATGAAAGGCCACCATTATGGGTGGTTACACCAAGTTGGTTAATGGTGGTTATGGGTGGTTACTTGGAAGGTTCCAAACACCCTTTCTCCAAAGACAAGTCCTTTGGGAAGGGGTGGCACTCAATTATAAATAGACCACCACCCATTTTATCCAATGCATCAATTTGAGAGCCTTTATTTGTATATTACAAAGTAAAGGTAAGAGAAGAGGATTGAAAGATATTCTTCTAGAGAGAAGAATAAGAGACTAGCAAAGAGAAGGCACATTGGGTTGTGAAAGTATTTTGGTTGCTGCTTCTTTAAGTTGGTAATCAAATTACCCTTGGTGTGGAGTTGTGTTTTACATCAAATCGATCCTAGCAAAGTAAGATTTCCATTCCGCTATCTTTCAGATAAGAAATCTTTCAGTGGTATCAGAGCCAAGGTTTTGTGCCTTTTGCTCTCTCTTCTATTTTTCTTTTATTTCATCTTATTTGGCCATGACTAAAGCAATATTCTAAATTGTTTCAATTTTATGATACATGTTATTTTGTTATGATGTATCATATATATTTGGTTCCTTTTAAGATGAAAATCCATGCTTAAAGAAAATGGACTCAAGAACGAGCTAGGCTGATCTTTGTATCGGTAAGACTCGACTTGAGTGAATTGGCTGATTATCCTTGGTATTGATCTACAGTTGCGACTGATTATCATACCTTGGATCTACAGCAAGTTGTGATTGACCCTTGAGTCAATAGGCTGATTATCCTTGGTATTGATCTACAGTTGCCACTGATTATCATACCTTGGGTCTACGGCTTGATTTAATCGGCTGATTATCCTCGGTGTTGATCTACAGTTATAACTGATTATCATACCTTGGATCTACAGCAAATATAAAAAAGAATGGGGTTGTATTATCATTCACGGATTATATTAAACACGCTGATCACATGCATGCATATGAGGTTTTGATTGTATGATAAAAACATACTTTTGGATTGAGTATGTATGTTATTTGATTGGTTGTTTAGTATAATGCTTTGAATGAAAAGTTGTGGACAAGTTGCTAATGGGTGCATGTGCATGTGCATGTAGATGACTAATGCTGATGATCACAACTATGCTATATGGCCTAAACAAGAAATCCTTGAAATGATCATCGAAACCATCCCAAGAAAGGAAATGATCCCAAGAAAATCAAGTGCTTCAACTGTGGCCAAATGGGTCATTGTGCACGTGATTGCACTATACTGAACGTACACTCTACTCCTTTTACGTTTGATGCATTAGTTGCATCATGTACTTTCATGGTTGATTCTAAC
This sequence comes from Diospyros kaki, assembly GCA_036245055.1. Taxonomy (NCBI): domain Eukaryota; kingdom Viridiplantae; phylum Streptophyta; class Magnoliopsida; order Ericales; family Ebenaceae; genus Diospyros; species Diospyros kaki. The sequence continues at coordinate 17,172,260 of BSEG01000014.1, forward strand.
TCAGGATGGGTTCTGGATTCAGGAGCAACCAGTCACATCGTAAAAGATCGTGAGTTGTTCATGCATTTCAGGAAGATTCCACCAAATACCAAGTGGGTATATGTTGGAAATAATGCACGACTTGAAGTACAAGGAATCGGGATTTGTGAAATTTCGATAAAGGATGGACATTGTCTCCATTTAGTAGATGTACTTTATGTACCACAGATTAGAAGAAACTTGATTTCTGTATCTTGTCTTTTGGATCTTGGTTTTGAATTAACATTTCATGGAAATAAAGTTGATTTATTTTCCAATAAAAAGTTTGTTGGTTCTGGTTTCTTACATGATGGTTTCTTTGTTTTGAATTCTTCATATAAAAAGTCAAACACTCATTGTCTTATAGCTGAAAGGCAAGATGAATGTTTATGGCATTCAAGATTAGGGCATGTAGGAGAATCAAGAATGAAAAGGTTAGCCAAAGAAGGCTTACTTGGTTCTTTGAGAAATGTATCTCTTCCTACATGTGAATATTGCCTTGCTGGAAAGATGAGTAGGAAACCATTTGGGAAAGGGTCCCGAGTTCAGTTTCCATTAGCTTTAGTACATTCTGACATATGTGGTCCCTTGAATGTGATATCTAGACAAGGGTTTAGATATTTCCTCACATTCACTGATGACTATACTCGTTATACACATGTGTACTTGTTAAAGTTTAAAAGTGAAGCAATGAGTTGTTTCTTGGCATATGTGCAATTGGTTGAGAATCAACTTAACACTACGATCAAATGTCTAAGGACAGATCGTGGAGGTGAGTATATGTCTAATTTGTTTAAGGGGTTCTGTGAGCAAAAAGGAATAGAAAGGCAACTTACTATTCCTGATACACCCCAACAAAATGGAGTGGCCGAAAGGAAGAATCGCACACTCTTAGACATGGTGAGATCTATGATGGCTCAAGCCAACTTAGATATGTCTTTTTGGGGAGATGCGTTGCTAACAGCAACATATGTGCTCAATCGAATGCCCTCCAAATCAGTATCTTCTACTCCTTGAGTTATGGACTAAAAGGAGGCCAAATTTGAGCAATTTAAGGCCTTGGGGCTGTGCAGTCTATGTCCATAACACCAAATCTGAATTTGGTAAGTTAGGACCAAAAGGAAAGAAATGTGTTTTCCTTAGGTACTGCGAACACTCTAAAGGCTATGTGTTTGCTGATTTAGAGGAAGGGAGTAAAAGACCTGAATTTGATTCAAGGGATGTAGTATTTTTGGAAAATGAGTTTCCAAGAAAAGGGAATGTTTCTACAGGAGTTTCCTTTTATGAAATGTCTGAATCACAAGTTGATACTCACAATGTATCAACTATACCTACACCACAAGGAGTGTTTGGGAATGTTGGGTTGAGTGGGAGCATTGAGCATCCAACTGAAGTTGGTCAAGATGTGACTAACAATGATCAAAATATTGATCAAGATATGCCCACACAAGAAAGTGATCAAATAGATCAACATCAAGAATTGGTCGAAAAAGATCAACCTCCTGAACAACATGATGATGATGTGCAACATGATGCTTCTCCTAGTGTGCGTAGGTCTTCAAGAATATTTAGAAGACCAAAGAAGTGGTGGATTCTAAATGATGAAGTGAACATGGTTTCACCTGAGGTGGATGATGAACCTCGCACTATTAAGGATGCACTTAATAGTCTTGATTCAGATAAGTGGAAAATGGCTATGGAAGAAGAACTAAATTCTATGAGGGATAACCATGTCTGGGACTTGGTTGATCTTCCACAAGGGAGGAAAGCAATTGGGAACAAATGGGTTTTTCGAATCAAGCGAAAAGCAGATGGTTCCATTGATAGGTACAAGGCACGATTGGTTGCCAAAGGGTACACACAAGTAGAAGGTGTTGATTATCAAGACACTTTCTCACCTGTTGTTAGGTTTAACTCCATTAGGATAATACTTGCAATAGTAGCCCATATGGACTTAGAATTACATCAAATGGATGTTAAGACTGCCTTCCTCAATGGTGATTTGAGTGAAGAAATCTATATGACACAACCAGCGGGTTATGTTGAAAATGGTCAAGAACAAAAGGTATGTCACTTAATGAAGTCGATATACGGCCTGAAGCAAGCTTCTAGGCAGTGGTACCTAAAATTCCATCAATCAATTTTGAGCTATGGTTTCAAAATGATGGATGAAGATCATTGTGTATATGTCTTGCATTCCAAGGACAAATTTGTGATCATGTCACTATATGTAGATGACATTCTATTAGCAAGTAATAACAAAGGGTTTTTGAAAGTCATCAAAGGATGGTTATCATCAACCTTTGAAATGAAAGATATGGGAGAAGCTGCATACATCCTTGGAGTCCAGATTCTAAGGAATCGGGCTACAAAGTTGTTAGCTCTATCTCAAGAAACTTATATAGATAAGATTCTTGAACGCTTCCATATGAAGGATGCTAAACCAATGAATACCCCGATTGCCCATAATGCCAAAATTAGTGAGGCAATGTGTCCACAAAACCCTCAAGAGAAACATGAAATGGAACAAGTTCCATATTCAAGTGCTATAGGGAGCCTAATGTATGCCATGATGTGTACACGGCCTGATATAAGTCAAGCTGTTGGGTTATTTGCCAGGTATCAATCCAACCCTGGAAGTCAGCATTGGAAGTGTATCAAAAGGTTTTTTCGTTACCTCAAAGGTACGAAAGATTATTGTTTATGCTACCAAGGTGGTAGTTTACAGTTTGTTGGATACACGGATGCTGATTGGGGAGGTGATAAGGATAGATGCAAATCTACATCGGGTTATATTTTTCTGCTAAACAGTGGAGCTATTTCTTGGAGTAGCAAGAAGCAAACTTGTACGGCTTTATCCACCATGGAGGCTGAGTTTGTGGCGAGTGCTGCTGCAGTACAAGAAGCCATATGGCTTGGTCGTTTTATTTCCCATTTAAGTATAATGCCTTGGAAGAATGAGCCTATCACAATATGCTGTGATAGTCAAGCAGCTTTGGCTTATACAAAGGATCCAAAGTATCATGGGAAAACCAAGCATATTGGGATAAAATATAATTTTGTGAGAGATGCACTTGAGTCCAAGGAAGTTTGTTTGAAATATATACCTACGACGACTATGGTGGCAGATCCTTTAACTAAGCCTATACCACCTGATTTATTTGTCCGTCATGTTCAAGCAATGGGGTTGCGTAGGATGTGATTGTACTTCCTTGTAACATGCAAACCATAATTGTATTCAAGGTTGTTTTATTAATGAAATGAGTAGATGTATTCTTTTCATTACCATTAGTATATTCCATAACACTTAAAGGATATGTCAAGTATAGGTTGAGGATTGGCTCTCTCACATGGGCAATCCGCCCTTAGTTTGTGAACTAAGGATAAGACTTACTCAAATACCAACATAATCATGAGATGATTGTTCGAGGTAGTCACATTATTTTGTGGATGTGATCTTGAGTAGGATAGTCGCCTTGATGAGTTCTTTGTGTTAGAACCTCAAGATGAGGTGATGTGTGATTCACCGAGCATATATGTACCCCACATCTATTGCTCAACCTATGAACCAGATAGGACTTCCTAAAGAAGTTCGACCATAACATGTGTGTTTTGGTCAGTGTCTGCACGGTATTTACTTCAATATATCGTTGATTGAATCAATGTGGTCTCTTTCTTGTTTAAAGTGTTCAACTAAGTACCGAAGGCTAAAACTCAACTTTTCAAAACTTCCCAAAATCAGAATTTAAACTTTCTTCTGTGTATAAAGTGCATCAAAAAGTCGCCTTTCTCCTAGATTTGGAAACGTCATCATCAAATTAGTATACTTGAAGATATCGTTGATTGAATAAAGATGGTCTCTTTCTTGTTTTAAATGTTCTACTATACCCATGCCTAAAACTCAACTTTTGAAAACTACCCAAAATCAGAATTTAAACTTTCTTGTGTGTATAAAGTGCATCAAAATGTCGTTTTTGTCCTTGATTTGAAATCGTCATCATCATTTAGTATATTTCAAGATATCGTTGATTGAATCAAAGTGGTCTCTTTCTTTTTTGAAGTTTTCAACTAAAGTCCCATGGCTAAAATTCAACTATTGAAAACTTCCAAAAATCAGAATTTGAACTTTCTCGAGTGTATAAAGTGTATCAAAATGTCGTCTTTCTCTTAGATTTGAAATTGTCATCATAAAATTAGTATATTTGAAGACATCGTTCATTGAATCAAAGTGGTCTCTTTCTTGTTTAAAGTGTTCAACAAAGGACCCATCGCTAAAACTCAACTTTATATAACTTCCCAAAATCAGAATTTAAAGTTTCTTGTGTGTATAAAGTGCAGTAAAATGTCGCCTTTCTCATAGATTTGGAAACGTCTTCGCCAAATTAGTTTACTTCAAACGTGGTCTCTTTCTGGTTTAAAGTGTTCAACTAAGTACCGAAGGCTAAAACTCAACTTTTCAAAACTTCCCAAAATCAGAATTTAAACTTTCTTCTGTGTATAAAGTGCATCAAAAAGTCATTTTTCTCCTAGATTTGGAAACGACATCATCAAATTAGTATACTTGAAGATATCGTTGATTGAATAAATATGGTCTCTTTCCTGTTTTAAATGTTCTACTATGGACCCATGCCTAAAACTCAACTTTTCAAAACTTCCCAAAATCAGAATTTAAGCTTTTTTTGTGTGTATAAAGTGCATCAAAATGTCGTCTTTCTCCTAGATTTCGAAACGTCATCATCAAATTAGTGTACTTGAAGATATCGTTGATTGAATCAAAATGGTCTCTTTCTTTTTTAAAGTGTTCAACTAAAGACCCATGGCTAAAATTCAACTATTGAAAACTTCCAAAAATCAGAATTTGAACTTTCTCGAGTGTATAAAGTGTATCAAAATGTCGTCTTTCTCTGAGATTTGGAAACGTCATCGTCAAATTAGTTTACTTGAACATATCGTTGATTGAAATCAAAGTGGTGTCTTTCTTTTTTAAAGTGTTCAACTAAGGGCCCATGGCTAAAACTCAACTTTTGAAATCTTCCCAAAATCAGAATTTGAACTTTCTCGAGTGTATAAAGTGTATCAAAATGTCGTCTTTCTTGTGTGTATAAAGTGTATCAAAATGTTGTATTACTCCTAGATTTGAAATAGTCATCGTTAAATTAGCATACTTGAAGATATCGTTGACTGAATCAATATGGCCTCTTTCTTGCTTGAAGTGTTCAACTAAGGACCCATGGCTAGAACTCAACATTTGAAAACTTCCCAAAATCATAATTTAAACTTTCTTGTGTGTATAAATTGCATCAAAATGTCGTATTTCTCCTAGATTTGAAATCATCATCATCAAATTAGTATACTTGAAGATATTTTTGATTGAATCAAAGTGGTCTCTTTCTTGTTTTAAGTGTTCTACTATGGACCCATGGTAAAACTCAACTTTTGAAAACCTCCCAAAATCAAGATTTGAACTTTCTTGAGCGTACAAAGTGTATCAAAATGTCGTCTTTCTCCTAGATTTGAAATTGTCATCATCAAATTAGTATATTTGAAGACATCGTTCATTGAATCAAAGTGTTATCTTTCTTGTTTAAAGTGTTCAACAAAGGACCCATGGCTAAAACTCAACTTTGTAAAACTTCCCAAAATCAGAATTTAAAGTTTCTTGTGTGTATAAAGTGCAGTAAAATGTCGCCTTTCTCATAGATTTGGAAATGTCTTCGCCAAATTAGTTTACTTCAATATATCGTTGATTGAATCAATGTGGTCTCTTTCTTGTTTAAAGTGTTCAACTAAGTACCGAAGGCTAAAACTCAACTTTTCAAAACTTCCCAAAATCAGAATTTAAACTTTCTTCTGTGTATAAAGTGCATCAAAAAGTCGTCTTTCTCCTAGATTTGGAAACGTCATCATCAAATTAGTATACTTGAAGATATCGTTGATTGAATAAAGATGGTCTCTTTCTTGTTTTAAATGTTCTACTATGGACCCATGCCTAAAACTCAACTTTTGAAAACTTCCCAAAATCAGAATTTAAACTTTCTTGTGTGTATAAAGTGCATCAAAATGTCGTTTTTGTCCTTGATTTGAAATCGTCATCATCATTTAGTATATTTCAAGATATCGTTGATTGAATCAAAGTGGTCTCTTTCTTTTTTGAAGTTTTCAACTAAAGTCCCATGGCTAAAATTCAACTATTGAAAACTTCCAAAAATCAGAATTTGAACTTTCTCGAGTGTATAAAGTGTATCAAAATGTCGTCTTTCTCTTAGATTTGAAATTGTCATCATAAAATTAGTATATTTGAAGACATCGTTCATTGAATCAAAGTGCTCTATTTCTTGTTTAAAGTGTTCAACAAAGGACCCATGGCTAAAACTCAACTTTATATAACTTCCCAAAATCAGAATTTAAAGTTTCTTGTGTGTATAAAGTGCAGTAAAATGTCGCTTTTCTCATAGATTTGGAAACGTCTTCGCCAAATTAGTTTACTTCAAACGTGGTCTCTTTCTTGTTTAAAGTGTTCAACTAAGTACCGAAGGCTAAAACTCAACTTTTCAAAACTTCCCAAAATCAGAATTTAAACTTTCTTCTGTGTATAAAGTGCATCAAAAAGTCGTCTTTCTCCTAGATTTGGAAACGACATCATCAAATTAGTATACTTGAAGATATCGTTGATTGAATAAATATGGTCTCTTTCCTGTTTTAAATGTTCTACTATGGACCCATGCCTAAAACTCAACTTTTCAAAACTTCCCAAAATCAGAATTTAAAGTTTCTTGTGTGTATAAAGTGCATCAAAATGTCGTCTTTGTCCTAGATTTGAAATCGTCATCATCATTTAGTATATTTCAAGATGTCGTTGATTGAATCAAAGTGGTCTCTTTCTTGTTTAAAGAGTTCAACTGAGGACTCATGGCTAAAACTCAACTTTTTAAAACTTCACAAAAACAGAATTTAAGCTTTTTTTGTGTGTATAAAGTGCATCAAAATGTCGTCTTTCTCCTAGATTTCGAAACGTCATCATCAAATTAGTGTACTTGAAGATATCGTTGATTGAATTAAAGTGGTCTCTTTCTTTTTTAAAGTGTTCAACTAAAGACCCATGGCTAAAATTCAACTATTGAAAACTTCCAAAAATCAGAATTTGAACTTTCTCGAGTGTATAAATTGTATCAAAATGTCTTCTTTCTCTGAGATTTGGAAACGTCATCGTCAAATTAGTTTACTTGAACATATCGTTGATTGAAATCAAAGTGGTGTCTTTCTTTTTTAAAGTGTTCAACTAAGGGCCCATGGCTAAAACTCAACTTTTGAAATCTTCCCAAAATCAGAATTTGAACTTTCTCGAGTGTATAAAGTGTATCAAAATGTCGTCTTTCTTGTGTGTATAAAGTGTATCAAAATGTTGTATTACTCCTAGATTTGAAATAGTCATCGTTAAATTAGCATACTTGAAGATATCGTTGACTGAATCAATATGGCCTCTTTCTTGCTTGAAGTGTTCAACTAAGGACCCATGGCTAGAACTCAACATTTGAAAACTTCCCAAAATCATAATTTAAACTTTCTTGTGTGTATAAAGTGCATCAAAATGTCGTATTTCTCCTAGATTTGAAATCATCATCATCAAATTAGTATACTTGAAGATATTTTTCATTGAATCAAAGTGGTCTCTTTCTTGTTTTAAGTGTTCTACTATGGACCCATGGTAAAACTCAACTTTTGAAAACCTCCCAAAATCAAGATTTGAACTTTCTTGAGCGTATAAAGTGTATCAAAATGTCGTCTTTCTCCTAGATTTGAAATTGTCATCATCAAATTAGTATATTTGAAGACATCGTTCATTGAATCAAAGTGTTATCTTTCTTGTTTAAAGTGTTCAACAAAGGACCCATGGCTAAAACTCAACTTTGTAAAACTTCCCAAAATCAGAATTTAAAGTTTCTTGTGTGTATAAAGTGCAGTAAAATGTCGCCTTTCTCATAGATTTGGAAATGTCTTCGCCAAATTAGTTTACTTCAATATATCGTTGATTGAATCAATGTGGTCTCTTTCTTGTTTAAAGTGTTCAACTAAGTACCGAAGGCTAAAACTCAACTTTTCAAAACTTCCCAAAATCAGAATTTAAACTTTCTTCTGTGTATAAAGTGCATCAAAAAGTCGTCTTTCTCCTAGATTTGGAAACGTCATCATCAAATTAGTATACTTGAAGATATCGTTGATTGAATAAATATGGTCTCTTTCTTGTTTTAAATGTTCTACTATGGACCCATGCCTAAAACTCAACTTTTGAAAACTGCCCAAAATCAGAATTTAAACTTTCTTGTGTGTATAAAGTGCATCAAAATGTCGTCTTTGTCCTAGATTTGAAATCGTCATCATCATTTAGTATATTTCAAGATATCGTTGATTGAATCAAAGTGGTCTCTTTCTTGTTTAAAGAGTGCAACTAAGGACTCATGGCTAAAACTCAACTTTTTGAAACTTCCCAAAAACAGAATTTAAGCTTTTTTGTGTGTATAAAGTGTATCAAAATGTCGTCTTTCTCCTAGATTTGGAAACGTCATCGTCAAATTAGTGTACTTATATAGTTGATTGAATCAAAGTGGTCTCTTTCTCTTTTAAAGTGTTCAACTAAAGACTCATGGCTAAAATTCAACTATTGAAAACTTCCAAAAATCAGAATTTGAACTTTCTCGAGTGTATAAAGTATATCAAAATGTCGTCTTTCTCTGAGATTTGAAAACGTCATCGTCAAATTAGTTTACTTGAACATATCATTGATTTATCAAAGTGGTCTCTTTCTTGTTTAAAGTGTTCAACTAAAGGCCCATTGCTAAACTCAACTTTTGAAATCTTCCCAAAATCAGAATTTGAACTTTCTCGAGTGTATAAAATGTATCAAAATGTCGTCTTTCTTGTGTGTATAAAGTGTATCAAAATGTTGTATTACTCCAAGATTTGAAATAGTCATCGTTAAATTAGCATACCTGAAGATATCGTTGACTGAATCAATATGGTCTCTTTCTTGCTTGAAGTGTTCAACTAAGGACCCATGGCTAGAACACAACATTTGAAAACTTCCCAAAATCATAATTTAAACTTTCTTGTGTGTATAAAGTGCATCAAAATGTCGTCTTTCTCCTAGATTTGAAATCATTATCATCAAATTAGTATACTTGAAGATATTTTTGATTGAATCAAAGTGGTCTCTTTCTTGTTTTAAGTGTTCTACTATGGACCCATGGTAAAACTCAACTTTTGAAAACCTCCCAAAATCAAGATTTGAATTTTCTTGAGCGTATAAAGTGTATCAAAATGTCGTCTTTCTCCTAGATTTGAAATTGTCATCATCAAATTAGTATATTTAAGACATCGTTCATTTAATCAAAGTGCTCTCTTTCTTGTTTAAAGTGTTCAACAAAGGACCCATGGCTAAAACTCAACTTTGTAAAACTTCCCAAAATCAGAATTTAAAGTTTCTTGTGTGTATAAAGTGCAGTAAAATGTCGCCTTTCTCATAGATTTGGAAACGTCTTCGCCAAATTAGTTTGCTTCAATATATCGTTGATTGAATCAACGTGGTCTCTTGTTTAAAGTGTTCAACTAAGTACCGAAGGCTAAAACTCAACTTTTCAAAATCTCCCAAAAACAGAATTTAAACTTTCTTCTGTGTATAAAGTGCATCAAAAAGTCGTCTTTGTCCTAGATTTGAAATCGTCATCATCATTTAGTATATTTCAAGATGTCGTTGATTGAATCAAAGTGGTCTCTTTCTTGTTTAAAGAGTTCAACTGAGGACTCATGGCTAAAACTCAACTTTTTAAAACTTCCCAAAAACAGAATTTAAGCTTTTTTTGTGTGTATAAAGTGCATCAAAATGTCGTCTTTCTCCTAGATTTCGAAACGTCATCATCAAATTAGTGTACTTGAAGATATCGTTGATTGAATCAAAGTGGTCTCTTTCTTTTTTAAAGTGTTCAACTAAAGACCCATGGCTAAAATTCAACTATTGAAAACTTCCAAAAATCAGAATTTGAACTTTCTCGAGTGTATAAAGTGTATCAAAATGTCGTCTTTCTCTGAGATTTGGAAACGTCATCGTCAAATTAGTTTACTTGAACATATCGTTGATTGAAATCAAAGTGGTCTCTTTCCTGTTTAAAGTGTTCAACTAAGGGCCCATGGCTAAAACTCAACTTTTGAAATCTTCCCAAAATCAGAATTTGAACTTTCTCGAGTGTATAACGTGTATCAAAATGTCGTCTTTCTTGTGTGTATAAAGTGTATCAAAATGTTGTATTACTCCTAGATTTGAAATAGTCATCGTTAAATTAGCATACTTGAAGATATCGTTGACTGAATCAATATGGTCTCTTTCTTGCTTGAAGTGTTCAACTAAGGACCCATGGCTAGAACACAACATTTGAAAACTTCCCAAAATCATAATTTAAACTTTCTTGTGTGTATAAAGTGCATCAAAATGTCGTCTTTCTCCTAGATTTGAAATCATTATCATCAAATTAGTACACTTGAAGATATTTTTGATTGAATCAAAGTGATCTCTTTCTTGTTTTAAGTGTTCTACTATGGACCCATGGTAAAACTCAACTTTTGAAAACCTCCCAAAATCAAGATTTGAATTTTCTTGAGCGTATAAAGTGTATCAAAATGTCGTCTTTCTCCTAGATTTGAAATTGTCATCATCAAATTAGTATATTTGAAGACATCGTTCATTTAATCAAAGTGCTCTCTTTCTTGTTTAAAGTGTTCAACAAAGGACCCATGGCTAAAACTCAACTTTGTAAAACTTTCCAAAATCAGAATTTAAAGTTTCTTGTGTGTATAAAGTGCAGTAAAATGTCGCCTTTCTCATAGATTTGGAAACGTCTTCGCCAAATTAGTTTGCTTCAATATATCGTTGATTGAATCAACGTGGTCTCTTGTTTAAAGTGTTGAACTAAGTACCGAAGGCTAAAACTCAACTTTTCAAAATCTCCCAAAAACAGAATTTAAACTTTCTTCTGTGTATAAAGTGCATCAAAAAGTCGTCTTTCTCCTAGATTTGGAAACGTCATCATCAAATTAGTATACTTGAAGATATCGTTGATTGAATAAAGATGGTCTCTTTCTTGTTTTAAATGTTCTACTATGGACCCATGCCTAAAACTCAACTTTTGAAAACTGCCCAAAATCAGAATTTAAACTTTCTTGTGTGTATAAAGTGCATCAAAATGTCGTTTTTGTCCTTGATTTGAAATCGTCATCATCATTTAGTATATTTCAAGATATCGTTGATTGAATCAAAGTGGTCTCTTTCTTTTTTGAAGTTTTCAACTAAAGTCCCATGGCTAAAATTCAACTATTGAAAACTTCCAAAAATCAGAATTTGAACTTTCTCGAGTGTATAAAGTGTATCAAAATGTCGTCTTTCTCTTAGATTTGAAATTGTCATCATAAAATTAGTATATTTGAAGACATCGTTCATTGAATCAAAGTGGTCTCTTTCTTGTTTAAAGTGTTCAACAAAGGACCCATCGCTAAAACTCAACTTTATATAACTTCCCAAAATCAGAATTTAAAGTTTCTTGTGTGTATAAAGTGCAGTAAAATGTCGCCTTTCTCATAGATTTGGAAACGTCTTCGCCAAATTAGTTTACTTCAAACGTGGTCTCTTTCTGGTTTAAAGTGTTCAACTAAGTACCGAAGGCTAAAACTCAACTTTTCAAAACTTCCCAAAATCAGAATTTAAACTTTCTTCTGTGTATAAAGTGCATCAAAAAGTCGTTTTTCTCCTAGATTTGGAAACGACATCATCAAATTAGTATACTTGAAGATATCGTTGATTGAATAAATATGGTCTCTTTCCTGTTTTAAATGTTCTACTATGGACCCATGCCTAAAACTCAACTTTTCAAAACTTCCCAAAATCAGAATTTAAGCTTTTTTTGTGTGTATAAAGTGCATCAAAATGTCGTCTTTCTCCTAGATTTCGAAACGTCATCATCAAATTAGTGTACTTGAAGATATCGTTGATTGAATCAAAGTGGTCTCTTTCTTTTTTAAAGTGTTCAACTAAAGACCCATGGCTAAAATTCAACTATTGAAAACTTCCAAAAATCAGAATTTGAACTTTCTCGAGTGTATAAAGTGTATCAAAATGTCGTCTTTCTCTGAGATTTGGAAACGTCATCGTCAAATTAGTTTACTTGAACATATCGTTGATTGAAATCAAAGTGGTGTCTTTCTTTTTTAAAGTGTTCAACTAAGGGCCCATGGCTAAAACTCAACTTTTGAAATCTTCCCAAAATCAGAATTTGAACTTTCTCGAGTGTATAAAGTGTATCAAAATGTCGTCTTTCTTGTGTGTATAAAGTGTATCAAAATGTTGTATTACTCCTAGATTTGAAATAGTCATCGTTAAATTAGCATACTTGAAGATATCGTTGACTGAATCAATATGGCCTCTTTCTTGCTTGAAGTGTTCAACTAAGGACCCATGGCTAGAACTCAACATTTGAAAACTTCCCAAAATCATAATTTAAACTTTCTTGTGTGTATAAAGTGCATCAAAATGTCGTATTTCTCCTAGATTTGAAATCATCATCATCAAATTAGTATACTTGAAGATATTTTTGATTGAATCAAAGTGGTCTCTTTCTTGTTTTAAGTGTTCTACTATGGACCCATGGTAAAACTCAACTTTTGAAAACCTCCCAAAATCAAGATTTGAACTTTCTTGAGCGTACAAAGTGTATCAAAATGTCGTCTTTCTCCTAGATTTGAAATTGTCATCATCAAATTAGTATATTTGAAGACATCGTTCATTGAATCAAAGTGTTATCTTTCTTGTTTAAAGTGTTCAACAAAGGACCCATGGCTAAAACTCAATTTTGTAAAACTTCCCAAAATCAGAATTTAAAGTTTCTTGTGTGTATAAAGTGCAGTAAAATGTCGCCTTTCTCATAGATTTGGAAATGTCTTCGCCAAATTAGTTTACTTCAATATATCGTTGATTGAATCAATGTGGTCTCTTTCTTGTTTAAAGTGTTCAACTAAGTACCGAAGGCTAAAACTCAACTTTTCAAAACTTCCCAAAATCAGAATTTAAACTTTCTTCTGTGTATAAAGTGCATCAAAAAGTCGTCTTTCTCCTAGATTTGGAAACGTCATCATCAAATTAGTATACTTGAAGATATCGTTGATTGAATAAATATGGTCTCTTTCTTGTTTTAAATGTTCTACTATGGACCCATGCCTAAAACTCAACTTTTGAAAACTGCCCAAAATCAGAATTTAAACTTTCTTGTGTGTATAAAGTGCATCAAAATGTCGTCTTTGTCCTAGATTTGAAATCGTCATCATCATTTAGTATATTTCAAGATATCGTTGATTGAATCAAAGTGGTCTCTTTCTTGTTTAAAGAGTGCAACTAAGGACTCATGGCTAAAACTCAACTTTTTGAAACTTCCCAAAAACAGAATTTAAGCTTTTTTGTGTGTATAAAGTGTATCAAAATGTCGTCTTTCTCCTAGATTTGGAAACGTCATCGTCAAATTAGTGTACTTATATAGTTGATTGAATCAAAGTGGTCTCTTTCTCTTTTAAAGTGTTCAACTAAAGACTCATGGCTAAAATTCAACTATTGAAAACTTCCAAAAATCAGAATTTGAACTTTCTCGAGTGTATAAAGTATATCAAAATGTCGTCTTTCTCTGAGATTTGAAAACGTCATCGTCAAATTAGTTTACTTGAACATATCGTTGATTTATCAAAGTGGTGTCTTTCTTGTTTAAAGTGTTCAACTAAAGGCCCATTGCTAAACTCAACTTTTGAAATCTTCCCAAAATCAGAATTTGAACTTTCTCGAGTGTATAAAATGTATCAAAATGTCGTCTTTCTTGTGTGTATAAAGTGTATCAAAATGTTGTATTACTCCTAGATTTGAAATAGTCATCGTTAAATTAGCATACTTGAAGATATCGTTGACTGAATCAATATGGTCTCTTTCTTGCTTGAAGTGTTCAACTAAGGACCCATGGCTAGAACACAACATTTGAAAACTTCCCAAAATCATAATTTAAACTTTCTTGTGTGTATAAAGTGCATCAAAATGTCGTCTTTCTCCTAGATTTGAAATCATTATCATCAAATTAGTATACTTGAAGATATTTTTGATTGAATCAAAGTGGTCTCTTTCTTGTTTTAAGTGTTCTACTATGGACCCATGGTAAAACTCAACTTTTGAAAACCTCCCAAAATCAAGATTTGAATTTTCTTGAGCGTATAAAGTGTATCAAAATGTCGTCTTTCTCCTAGATTTGAAATTGTCATCATCAAATTAGTATATTTAAGACATCGTTCATTTAATCAAAGTGCTCTCTTTCTTGTTTAAAGTGTTCAACAAAGGACCCATGGCTAAAACTCAACTTTGTAAAACTTCCCAAAATCAGAATTTAAAGTTTCTTGTGTGTATAAAGTGCAGTAAAATGTCGCCTTTCTCATAGATTTGGAAACGTCTTCGCCAAATTAGTTTGCTTCAATATATCGTTGATTGAATCAACGTGGTCTCTTGTTTAAAGTGTTCAACTAAGTACCGAAGGCTAAAACTCAACTTTTCAAAATCTCCCAAAAACAGAATTTAAACTTTCTTCTGTGTATAAAGTGCATCAAAAAGTCGTCTTTGTCCTAGATTTGAAATCGTCATCATCATTTAGTATATTTCAAGATGTCGTTGATTGAATCAAAGTGGTCTCTTTCTTGTTTAAAGAGTTCAACTGAGGACTCATGGCTAAAACTCAACTTTTTAAAACTTCCCAAAAACAGAATTTAAGCTTTTTTTGTGTGTATAAAGTGCATCAAAATGTCGTCTTTCTCCTAGATTTCGAAACGTCATCATCAAATTAGTGTACTTGAAGATATCGTTGATTGAATCAAAGTGGTCTCTTTCTTTTTTAAAGTGTTCAACTAAAGACCCATGGCTAAAATTCAACTATTGAAAACTTCCAAAAATCAGAATTTGAACTTTCTCGAGTGTATAAAGTGTATCAAAATGTCGTCTTTCTCTGAGATTTGGAAACGTCATCGTCAAATTAGTTTACTTGAACATATCGTTGATTGAAATCAAAGTGGTCTCTTTCCTGTTTAAAGTGTTCAACTAAGGGCCCATGGCTAAAACTCAACTTTTGAAATCTTCCCAAAATCAGAATTTGAACTTTCTCGAGTGTATAAAGTGTATCAAAATGTCGTCTTTCTTGTGTGTATAAAGTGTATCAAAATGTTGTATTACTCCTAGATTTGAAATAGTCATCGTTAAATTAGCATACTTGAAGATATCGTTGACTGAATCAATATGGCCTCTTTCTTGCTTGAAGTGTTCAACTAAGGACCCATGGCTAGAACTCAACATTTGAAAACTTCCCAAAATCATAATTTAAACTTTCTTGTGTGTATAAAGTGCATCAAAATGTCGTATTTCTCCTAGATTTGAAATCATCATCATCAAATTAGTATACTTGAAGATATTTTTGATTGAATCAAAGTGGTCTCTTTCTTGTTTTAAGTGTTCTACTATGGACCCATGGTAAAACTCAACTTTTGAAAACCTCCCAAAATCAAGATTTGAACTTTCTTGAGCGTACAAAGTGTATCAAAATGTCGTCTTTCTCCTAGATTTGAAATTGTCATCATCAAATTAGTATATTTGAAGATATCGTTCATTGAATCAAAGTGTTATCTTTCTTGTTTAAAGTGTTCAACAAAGGACCCATGGCTAAAACTCAATTTTGTAAAACTTCCCAAAATCAGAATTTAAAGTTTCTTGTGTGTATAAAGTGCAGTAAAATGTCGCCTTTCTCATAGATTTGGAAATGTCTTCGCCAAATTAGTTTACTTCAATATATCGTTGATTGAATCAATGTGGTCTCTTTCTTGTTTAAAGTGTTCAACTAAGTACCGAAGGCTAAAACTCAACTTTTCAAAACTTCCCAAAATCAGAATTTAAACTTTCTTCTGTGTATAAAGTGCATCAAAAAGTCGTCTTTCTCCTAGATTTGGAAACGTCATCATCAAATTAGTATACTTGAAGATATCGTTGATTGAATAAATATGGTCTCTTTCTTGTTTTAAATGTTCTACTATGGACCCATGCCTAAAACTCAACTTTTGAAAACTGCCCAAAATCAGAATTTAAACTTTCTTGTGTGTATAAAGTGCATCAAAATGTCGTCTTTGTCCTAGATTTGAAATCGTCATCATCATTTAGTATATTTCAAGATATCGTTGATTGAATCAAAGTGGTCTCTTTCTTGTTTAAAGAGTGCAACTAAGGACTCATGGCTAAAACTCAACTTTTTGAAACTTCCCAAAAACAGAATTTAAGCTTTTTTGTGTGTATAAAGTGTATCAAAATGTCGTCTTTCTCCTAGATTTGGAAACGTCATCGTCAAATTAGTGTACTTATATAGTTGATTGAATCAAAGTGGTCTCTTTCTCTTTTAAAGTGTTCAACTAAAGACTCATGGCTAAAATTCAACTATTGAAAACTTCCAAAAATCAGAATTTGAACTTTCTCGAGTGTATAAAGTATATCAAAATGTCGTCTTTCTCTGAGATTTGAAAACGTCATCGTCAAATTAGTTTACTTGAACATATCGTTGATTTATCAAAGTGGTCTCTTTCTTGTTTAAAGTGTTCAACTAAAGGCCCATTGCTAAACTCAACTTTTGAAATCTTCCCAAAATCAGAATTTGAACTTTCTCGAGTGTATAAAATGTATCAAAATGTCGTCTTTCTTGTGTGTATAAAGTGTATCAAAATGTTGTATTACTCCTAGATTTGAAATAGTCATCGTTAAATTAGCATACTTGAAGATATCGTTGACTGAATCAATATGGTCTCTTTCTTGCTTGAAGTGTTCAACTAAGGACCCATGGCTAGAACACAACATTTGAAAACTTCCCAAAATCATAATTTAAACTTTCTTGTGTGTATAAAGTGCATCAAAATGTCGTCTTTCTCCTAGATTTGAAATCATTATCATCAAATTAGTATACTTGAAGATATTTTTGATTGAATCAAAGTGGTCTCTTTCTTGTTTTAAGTGTTCTACTATGGACCCATGGTAAAACTCAACTTTTGAAAACCTCCCAAAATCAAGATTTGAATTTTCTTGAGCGTATAAAGTGTATCAAAATGTCGTCTTTCTCCTAGATTTGAAATTGTCATCATCAAATTAGTATATTTAAGACATCGTTCATTTAATCAAAGTGCTCTCTTTCTTGTTTAAAGTGTTCAACAAAGGACCCATGGCTAAAACTCAACTTTGTAAAACTTCCCAAAATCAGAATTTAAAGTTTCTTGTGTGTATAAAGTGCAGTAAAATGTCGCCTTTCTCATAGATTTGGAAACGTCTTCGCCAAATTAGTTTGCTTCAATATATCGTTGATTGAATCAACGTGGTCTCTTGTTTAAAGTGTTCAACTAAGTACCGAAGGCTAAAACTCAACTTTTCAAAATCTCCCAAAAACAGAATTTAAACTTTCTTCTGTGTATAAAGTGCATCAAAAAGTCGTCTTTGTCCTAGATTTGAAATCGTCATCATCATTTAGTATATTTCAAGATGTCGTTGATTGAATCAAAGTGGTCTCTTTCTTGTTTAAAGAGTTCAACTGAGGACTCATGGCTAAAACTCAACTTTTTAAAACTTCCCAAAAACAGAATTTAAGCTTTTTTTGTGTGTATAAAGTGCATCAAAATGTCGTCTTTCTCCTAGATTTCGAAACGTCATCATCAAATTAGTGTACTTGAAGATATCGTTGATTGAATCAAAGTGGTCTCTTTCTTTTTTAAAGTGTTCAACTAAAGACCCATGGCTAAAATTCAACTATTGAAAACTTCCAAAAATCAGAATTTGAACTTTCTCGAGTGTATAAAGTGTATCAAAATGTCGTCTTTCTCTGAGATTTGGAAACGTCATCGTCAAATTAGTTTACTTGAACATATCGTTGATTGAAATCAAAGTGGTCTCTTTCCTGTTTAAAGTGTTCAACTAAGGGCCCATGGCTAAAACTCAACTTTTGAAATCTTCCCAAAATCAGAATTTGAACTTTCTCGAGTGTATAAAGTGTATCAAAATGTCGTCTTTCTTGTGTGTATAAAGTGTATCAAAATGTTGTATTACTCCTAGATTTGAAATAGTCATCGTTAAATTAGCATACTTGAAGATATCGTTGACTGAATCAATATGGCCTCTTTCTTGCTTGAAGTGTTCAACTAAGGACCCATGGCTAGAACTCAACATTTGAAAACTTCCCAAAATCATAATTTAAACTTTCTTGTGTGTATAAAGTGCATCAAAATGTCGTATTTCTCCTAGATTTGAAATCATCATCATCAAATTAGTATACTTGAAGATATTTTTGATTGAATCAAAGTGGTCTCTTTCTTGTTTTAAGTGTTCTACTATGGACCCATGGTAAAACTCAACTTTTGAAAACCTCCCAAAATCAAGATTTGAACTTTCTTGAGCGTACAAAGTGTATCAAAATGTCGTCTTTCTCCTAGATTTGAAATTGTCATCATCAAATTAGTATATTTGAAGACATCGTTCATTGAATCAAAGTGTTATCTTTCTTGTTTAAAGTGTTCAACAAAGGACCCATGGCTAAAACTCAATTTTGTAAAACTTCCCAAAATCAGAATTTAAAGTTTCTTGTGTGTATAAAGTGCAGTAAAATGTCGCCTTTCTCATAGATTTGGAAATGTCTTCGCCAAATTAGTTTACTTCAATATATCGTTGATTGAATCAATGTGGTCTCTTTCTTGTTTAAAGTGTTCAACTAAGTACCGAAGGCTAAAACTCAACTTTTCAAAACTTCCCAAAATCAGAATTTAAACTTTCTTCTGTGTATAAAGTGCATCAAAAAGTCGTCTTTCTCCTAGATTTGGAAACGTCATCATCAAATTAGTATACTTGAAGATATCGTTGATTGAATAAATATGGTCTCTTTCTTGTTTTAAATGTTCTACTATGGACCCATGCCTAAAACTCAACTTTTGAAAACTGCCCAAAATCAGAATTTAAACTTTCTTGTGTGTATAAAGTGCATCAAAATGTCGTCTTTGTCCTAGATTTGAAATCGTCATCATCATTTAGTATATTTCAAGATATCGTTGATTGAATCAAAGTGGTCTCTTTCTTGTTTAAAGAGTGCAACTAAGGACTCATGGCTAAAACTCAACTTTTTGAAACTTCCCAAAAACAGAATTTAAGCTTTTTTGTGTGTATAAAGTGTATCAAAATGTCGTCTTTCTCCTAGATTTGGAAACGTCATCGTCAAATTAGTGTACTTATATAGTTGATTGAATCAAAGTGGTCTCTTTCTCTTTTAAAGTGTTCAACTAAAGACTCATGGCTAAAATTCAACTATTGAAAACTTCCAAAAATCAGAATTTGAACTTTCTCGAGTGTATAAAGTATATCAAAATGTCGTCTTTCTCTGAGATTTGAAAACGTCATCGTCAAATTAGTTTACTTGAACATATCGTTGATTTATCAAAGTGGTCTCTTTCTTGTTTAAAGTGTTCAACTAAAGGCCCATTGCTAAACTCAACTTTTGAAATCTTCCCAAAATCAGAATTTGAACTTTCTCGAGTGTATAAAATGTATCAAAATGTCGTCTTTCTTGTGTGTATAAAGTGTATCAAAATGTTGTATTACTCCTAGATTTGAAATAGTCATCGTTAAATTAGCATACTTGAAGATATCGTTGACTGAATCAATATGGTCTCTTTCTTGCTTGAAGTGTTCAACTAAGGACCCATGGCTAGAACACAACATTTGAAAACTTCCCAAAATCATAATTTAAACTTTCTTGTGTGTATAAAGTGCATCAAAATGTCGTCTTTCTCCTAGATTTGAAATCATTATCATCAAATTAGTATACTTGAAGATATTTTTGATTGAATCAAAGTGGTCTCTTTCTTGTTTTAAGTGTTCTACTATGGACCCATGGTAAAACTCAACTTTTGAAAACCTCCCAAAATCAAGATTTGAATTTTCTTGAGCGTATAAAGTGTATCAAAATGTCGTCTTTCTCCTAGATTTGAAATTGTCATCATCAAATTAGTATATTTAAGACATCGTTCATTTAATCAAAGTGCTCTCTTTCTTGTTTAAAGTGTTCAACAAAGGACCCATGGCTAAAACTCAACTTTGTAAAACTTCCCAAAATCAGAATTTAAAGTTTCTTGTGTGTATAAAGTGCAGTAAAATGTCGCCTTTCTCATAGATTTGGAAACGTCTTCGCCAAATTAGTTTGCTTCAATATATCGTTGATTGAATCAACGTGGTCTCTTGTTTAAAGTGTTCAACTAAGTACCGAAGGCTAAAACTCAACTTTTCAAAATCTCCCAAAAACAGAATTTAAACTTTCTTCTGTGTATAAAGTGCATCAAAAAGTCGTCTTTGTCCTAGATTTGAAATCGTCATCATCATTTAGTATATTTCAAGATGTCGTTGATTGAATCAAAGTGGTCTCTTTCTTGTTTAAAGAGTTCAACTGAGGACTCATGGCTAAAACTCAACTTTTTAAAACTTCCCAAAAACAGAATTTAAGCTTTTTTTGTGTGTATAAAGTGCATCAAAATGTCGTCTTTCTCCTAGATTTCGAAACGTCATCATCAAATTAGTGTACTTGAAGATATCGTTGATTGAATCAAAGTGGTCTCTTTCTTTTTTAAAGTGTTCAACTAAAGACCCATGGCTAAAATTCAACTATTGAAAACTTCCAAAAATCAGAATTTGAACTTTCTCGAGTGTATAAAGTGTATCAAAATGTCGTCTTTCTCTGAGATTTGGAAACGTCATCGTCAAATTAGTTTACTTGAACATATCGTTGATTGAAATCAAAGTGGTCTCTTTCCTGTTTAAAGTGTTCAACTAAGGGCCCATGGCTAAAACTCAACTTTTGAAATCTTCCCAAAATCAGAATTTGAACTTTCTCGAGTGTATAAAGTGTATCAAAATGTCGTCTTTCTTGTGTGTATAAAGTGTATCAAAATGTTGTATTACTCCTAGATTTGAAATAGTCATCGTTAAATTAGCATACTTGAAGATATCGTTGACTGAATCAATATGGCCTCTTTCTTGCTTGAAGTGTTCAACTAAGGACCCATGGCTAGAACTCAACATTTGAAAACTTCCCAAAATCATAATTTAAACTTTCTTGTGTGTATAAAGTGCATCAAAATGTCGTATTTCTCCTAGATTTGAAATCATCATCATCAAATTAGTATACTTGAAGATATTTTTGATTGAATCAAAGTGGTCTCTTTCTTGTTTTAAGTGTTCTACTATGGACCCATGGTAAAACTCAACTTTTGAAAACCTCCCAAAATCAAGATTTGAACTTTCTTGAGCGTACAAAGTGTATCAAAATGTCGTCTTTCTCCTAGATTTGAAATTGTCATCATCAAATTAGTATATTTGAAGACATCGTTCATTGAATCAAAGTGTTATCTTTCTTGTTTAAAGTGTTCAACAAAGGACCCATGGCTAAAACTCAATTTTGTAAAACTTCCCAAAATCAGAATTTAAAGTTTCTTGTGTGTATAAAGTGCAGTAAAATGTCGCCTTTCTCATAGATTTGGAAATGTCTTCGCCAAATTAGTTTACTTCAATATATCGTTGATTGAATCAATGTGGTCTCTTTCTTGTTTAAAGTGTTCAACTAAGTACCGAAGGCTAAAACTCAACTTTTCAAAACTTCCCAAAATCAGAATTTAAACTTTCTTCTGTGTATAAAGTGCATCAAAAAGTCGTCTTTCTCCTAGATTTGGAAACGTCATCATCAAATTAGTATACTTGAAGATATCGTTGATTGAATAAATATGGTCTCTTTCTTGTTTTAAATGTTCTACTATGGACCCATGCCTAAAACTCAACTTTTGAAAACTGCCCAAAATCAGAATTTAAACTTTCTTGTGTGTATAAAGTGCATCAAAATGTCGTCTTTGTCCTAGATTTGAAATCGTCATCATCATTTAGTATATTTCAAGATATCGTTGATTGAATCAAAGTGGTCTCTTTCTTGTTTAAAGAGTGCAACTAAGGACTCATGGCTAAAACTCAACTTTTTGAAACTTCCCAAAAACAGAATTTAAGCTTTTTTGTGTGTATAAAGTGTATCAAAATGTCGTCTTTCTCCTAGATTTGGAAACGTCATCGTCAAATTAGTGTACTTATATAGTTGATTGAATCAAAGTGGTCTCTTTCTCTTTTAAAGTGTTCAACTAAAGACTCATGGCTAAAATTCAACTATTGAAAACTTCCAAAAATCAGAATTTGAACTTTCTCGAGTGTATAAAGTATATCAAAATGTCGTCTTTCTCTGAGATTTGAAAACGTCATCGTCAAATTAGTTTACTTGAACATATCGTTGATTTATCAAAGTGGTCTCTTTCTTGTTTAAAGTGTTCAACTAAAGGCCCATTGCTAAACTCAACTTTTGAAATCTTCCCAAAATCAGAATTTGAACTTTCTCGAGTGTATAAAATGTATCAAAATGTCGTCTTTCTTGTGTGTATAAAGTGTATCAAAATGTTGTATTACTCCTAGATTTGAAATAGTCATCGTTAAATTAGCATACTTGAAGATATCGTTGACTGAATCAATATGGTCTCTTTCTTGCTTGAAGTGTTCAACTAAGGACCCATGGCTAGAACACAACATTTGAAAACTTCCCAAAATCATAATTTAAACTTTCTTGTGTGTATAAAGTGCATCAAAATGTCGTCTTTCTCCTAGATTTGAAATCATTATCATCAAATTAGTATACTTGAAGATATTTTTGATTGAATCAAAGTGGTCTCTTTCTTGTTTTAAGTGTTCTACTATGGACCCATGGTAAAACTCAACTTTTGAAAACCTCCCAAAATCAAGATTTGAATTTTCTTGAGCGTATAAAGTGTATCAAAATGTCGTCTTTCTCCTAGATTTGAAATTGTCATCATCAAATTAGTATATTTAAGACATCGTTCATTTAATCAAAGTGCTCTCTTTCTTGTTTAAAGTGTTCAACAAAGGACCCATGGCTAAAACTCAACTTTGTAAAACTTCCCAAAATCAGAATTTAAAGTTTCTTGTGTGTATAAAGTGCAGTAAAATGTCGCCTTTCTCATAGATTTGGAAACGTCTTCGCCAAATTAGTTTGCTTCAATATATCGTTGATTGAATCAACGTGGTCTCTTGTTTAAAGTGTTCAACTAAGTACCGAAGGCTAAAACTCAACTTTTCAAAATCTCCCAAAAACAGAATTTAAACTTTCTTCTGTGTATAAAGTGCATCAAAAAGTCGTCTTTGTCCTAGATTTGAAATCGTCATCATCATTTAGTATATTTCAAGATGTCGTTGATTGAATCAAAGTGGTCTCTTTCTTGTTTAAAGAGTTCAACTGAGGACTCATGGCTAAAACTCAACTTTTTAAAACTTCCCAAAAACAGAATTTAAGCTTTTTTTGTGTGTATAAAGTGCATCAAAATGTCGTCTTTCTCCTAGATTTCGAAACGTCATCATCAAATTAGTGTACTTGAAGATATCGTTGATTGAATCAAAGTGGTCTCTTTCTTTTTTAAAGTGTTCAACTAAAGACCCATGGCTAAAATTCAACTATTGAAAACTTCCAAAAATCAGAATTTGAACTTTCTCGAGTGTATAAAGTGTATCAAAATGTCGTCTTTCTCTGAGATTTGGAAACGTCATCGTCAAATTAGTTTACTTGAACATATCGTTGATTGAAATCAAAGTGGTCTCTTTCCTGTTTAAAGTGTTCAACTAAGGGCCCATGGCTAAAACTCAACTTTTGAAATCTTCCCAAAATCAGAATTTGAACTTTCTCGAGTGTATAACGTGTATCAAAATGTCGTCTTTCTTGTGTGTATAAAGTGTATCAAAATGTTGTATTACTCCTAGATTTGAAATAGTCATCGTTAAATTAGCATACTTGAAGATATCGTTGACTGAATCAATATGGTCTCTTTCTTGCTTGAAGTGTTCAACTAAGGACCCATGGCTAGAACACAACATTTGAAAACTTCCCAAAATCATAATTTAAACTTTCTTGTGTGTATAAAGTGCATCAAAATGTCGTCTTTCTCCTAGATTTGAAATCATTATCATCAAATTAGTACACTTGAAGATATTTTTGATTGAATCAAAGTGATCTCTTTCTTGTTTTAAGTGTTCTACTATGGACCCATGGTAAAACTCAACTTTTGAAAACCTCCCAAAATCAAGATTTGAATTTTCTTGAGCGTATAAAGTGTATCAAAATGTCGTCTTTCTCCTAGATTTGAAATTGTCATCATCAAATTAGTATATTTGAAGACATCGTTCATTTAATCAAAGTGCTCTCTTTCTTGTTTAAAGTGTTCAACAAAGGACCCATGGCTAAAACTCAACTTTGTAAAACTTTCCAAAATCAGAATTTAAAGTTTCTTGTGTGTATAAAGTGCAGTAAAATGTCGCCTTTCTCATAGATTTGGAAACGTCTTCGCCAAATTAGTTTGCTTCAATATATCGTTGATTGAATCAACGTGGTCTCTTGTTTAAAGTGTTGAACTAAGTACCGAAGGCTAAAACTCAACTTTTCAAAATCTCCCAAAAACAGAATTTAAACTTTCTTCTGTGTATAAAGTGCATCAAAAAGTCGTCTTTCTCCTAGATTTGGAAACGTCATCATCAAATTAGTATACTTGAAGATATCGTTGATTGAATAAAGATGGTCTCTTTCTTGTTTTAAATGTTCTACTATGGACCCATGCCTAAAACTCAACTTTTGAAAACTGCCCAAAATCAGAATTTAAACTTTCTTGTGTGTATAAAGTGCATCAAAATGTCGTTTTTGTCCTTGATTTGAAATCGTCATCATCATTTAGTATATTTCAAGATATCGTTGATTGAATCAAAGTGGTCTCTTTCTTTTTTGAAGTTTTCAACTAAAGTCCCATGGCTAAAATTCAACTATTGAAAACTTCCAAAAATCAGAATTTGAACTTTCTCGAGTGTATAAAGTGTATCAAAATGTCGTCTTTCTCTTAGATTTGAAATTGTCATCATAAAATTAGTATATTTGAAGACATCGTTCATTGAATCAAAGTGGTCTCTTTCTTGTTTAAAGTGTTCAACAAAGGACCCATCGCTAAAACTCAACTTTATATAACTTCCCAAAATCAGAATTTAAAGTTTCTTGTGTGTATAAAGTGCAGTAAAATGTCGCCTTTCTCATAGATTTGGAAACGTCTTCGCCAAATTAGTTTACTTCAAACGTGGTCTCTTTCTTGTTTAAAGTGTTCAACTAAGTACCGAAGGCTAAAACTCAACTTTTCAAAACTTCCCAAAATCAGAATTTAAACTTTCTTCTGTGTATAAAGTGCATCAAAAAGTCGTTTTTCTCCTAGATTTGGAAACGACATCATCAAATTAGTATACTTGAAGATATCGTTGATTGAATAAATATGGTCTCTTTCCTGTTTTAAATGTTCTACTATGGACCCATGCCTAAAACTCAACTTTTCAAAACTTCCCAAAATCAGAATTTAAGCTTTTTTTTGTGTGTATAAAGTGCATCAAAATGTCGTCTTTCTCCTAGATTTCGAAACGTCATCATCAAATTAGTGTACTTGAAGATATCGTTGATTGAATCAAAGTGGTCTCTTTCTTTTTTAAAGTGTTCAACTAAAGACCCATGGCTAAAATTCAACTATTGAAAACTTCCAAAAATCAGAATTTGAACTTTCTCGAGTGTATAAAGTGTATCAAAATGTCGTCTTTCTCTGAGATTTGGAAACGTCATCGTCAAATTAGTTTACTTGAACATATCGTTGATTGAAATCAAAGTGGTGTCTTTCTTTTTTAAAGTGTTCAACTAAGGGCCCATGGCTAAAACTCAACTTTTGAAATCTTCCCAAAATCAGAATTTGAACTTTCTCGAGTGTATAAAGTGTATCAAAATGTCGTCTTTCTTGTGTGTATAAAGTGTATCAAAATGTTGTATTACTCCTAGATTTGAAATAGTCATCGTTAAATTAGCATACTTGAAGATATCATTGACTGAATCAATATGGCCTCTTTCTTGCTTGAAGTGTTCAACTAAGGACCCATGGCTAGAACTCAACATTTGAAAACTTCCCAAAATCATAATTTAAACTTTCTTGTGTGTATAAAGTGCATCAAAATGTCGTATTTCTCCTAGATTTGAAATCATCATCATCAAATTAGTATACTTGAAGATATTTTTGATTGAATCAAAGTGGTCTCTTTCTTGTTTTAAGTGTTCTACTATGGACCCATGGTAAAACTCAACTTTTGAAAACCTCCCAAAATCAAGATTTGAACTTTCTTGAGCGTACAAAGTGTATCAAAATGTCGTCTTTCTCCTAGATTTGAAATTGTCATCATCAAATTAGTATATTTGAAGACATCGTTCATTGAATCAAAGTGTTATCTTTCTTGTTTAAAGTGTTCAACAAAGGACCCATGGCTAAAACTCAACTTTGTAAAACTTCCCAAAATCAGAATTTAAAGTTTCTTGTGTGTATAAAGTGCAGTAAAATGTCGCCTTTCTCATAGATTTGGAAATGTCTTCGCCAAATTAGTTTACTTCAATATATCGTTGATTGAATCAACGTGGTCTCTTGTTTAAAGTGTTCAACTAAGTACCGAAGGCTAAAACTCAACTTTTCAAAATCTCCCAAAAACAGAATTTAAACTTTCTTCTGTGTATAAAGTGCATCAAAAAGTCGTCTTTGTCCTAGATTTGAAATCGT
This sequence comes from Diospyros kaki, assembly GCA_036245055.1. Taxonomy (NCBI): domain Eukaryota; kingdom Viridiplantae; phylum Streptophyta; class Magnoliopsida; order Ericales; family Ebenaceae; genus Diospyros; species Diospyros kaki. Next base: position 17,199,101 of record BSEG01000014.1, read on the forward strand.
CATCATCATTTAGTATATTTCAAGATGTCGTTGATTGAATCAAAGTGGTCTCTTTCTTGTTTAAAGAGTTCAACTGAGGACTCATGGCTAAAACTCAACTTTTTAAAACTTCCCAAAAACAGAATTTAAGCTTTTTTTGTGTGTATAAAGTGCATCAAAATGTCGTCTTTCTCCTAGATTTCGAAACGTCATCATCAAATTAGTGTACTTGAAGATATCGTTGATTGAATCAAAGTGGTCTCTTTCTTTTTTAAAGTGTTCAACTAAAGACCCATGGCTAAAATTCAACTATTGAAAACTTCCAAAAATCAGAATTTGAACTTTCTCGAGTGTATAAAGTGTATCAAAATGTCGTCTTTCTCTGAGATTTGGAAACGTCATCGTCAAATTAGTTTACTTGAACATATCGTTGATTGAAATCAAAGTGGTCTCTTTCCTGTTTAAAGTGTTCAACTAAGGGCCCATGGCTAAAACTCAACTTTTGAAATCTTCCCAAAATCAGAATTTGAACTTTCTCGAGTGTATAACGTGTATCAAAATGTCGTCTTTCTTGTGTGTATAAAGTGTATCAAAATGTTGTATTACTCCTAGATTTGAAATAGTCATCGTTAAATTAGCATACTTGAAGATATCGTTGACTGAATCAATATGGTCTCTTTCTTGCTTGAAGTGTTCAACTAAGGACCCATGGCTAGAACACAACATTTGAAAACTTCCCAAAATCATAATTTAAACTTTCTTGTGTGTATAAAGTGCATCAAAATGTCGTCTTTCTCCTAGATTTGAAATCATTATCATCAAATTAGTACACTTGAAGATATTTTTGATTGAATCAAAGTGATCTCTTTCTTGTTTTAAGTGTTCTACTATGGACCCATGGTAAAACTCAACTTTTGAAAACCTCCCAAAATCAAGATTTGAATTTTCTTGAGCGTATAAAGTGTATCAAAATGTCGTCTTTCTCCTAGATTTGAAATTGTCATCATCAAATTAGTATATTTGAAGACATCGTTCATTTAATCAAAGTGCTCTCTTTCTTGTTTAAAGTGTTCAACAAAGGACCCATGGCTAAAACTCAACTTTGTAAAACTTTCCAAAATCAGAATTTAAAGTTTCTTGTGTGTATAAAGTGCAGTAAAATGTCGCCTTTCTCATAGATTTGGAAACGTCTTCGCCAAATTAGTTTGCTTCAATATATCGTTGATTGAATCAACGTGGTCTCTTGTTTAAAGTGTTGAACTAAGTACCGAAGGCTAAAACTCAACTTTTCAAAATCTCCCAAAAACAGAATTTAAACTTTCTTCTGTGTATAAAGTGCATCAAAAAGTCGTCTTTCTCCTAGATTTGGAAACGTCATCATCAAATTAGTATACTTGAAGATATCGTTGATTGAATAAAGATGGTCTCTTTCTTGTTTTAAATGTTCTACTATGGACCCATGCCTAAAACTCAACTTTTGAAAACTGCCCAAAATCAGAATTTAAACTTTCTTGTGTGTATAAAGTGCATCAAAATGTCGTTTTTGTCCTTGATTTGAAATCGTCATCATCATTTAGTATATTTCAAGATATCGTTGATTGAATCAAAGTGGTCTCTTTCTTTTTTGAAGTTTTCAACTAAAGTCCCATGGCTAAAATTCAACTATTGAAAACTTCCAAAAATCAGAATTTGAACTTTCTCGAGTGTATAAAGTGTATCAAAATGTCGTCTTTCTCTTAGATTTGAAATTGTCATCATAAAATTAGTATATTTGAAGACATCGTTCATTGAATCAAAGTGCTCTCTTTCTTGTTTAAAGTGTTCAACAAAGGACCCATCGCTAAAACTCAACTTTATATAACTTCCCAAAATCAGAATTTAAAGTTTCTTGTGTGTATAAAGTGCAGTAAAATGTCGCCTTTCTCATAGATTTGGAAACGTCTTCGCCAAATTAGTTTACTTCAAACGTGGTCTCTTTCTTGTTTAAAGTGTTCAACTAAGTACCGAAGGCTAAAACTCAACTTTTCAAAACTTCCCAAAATCAGAATTTAAACTTTCTTCTGTGTATAAAGTGCATCAAAAAGTCATTTTTCTCCTAGATTTGGAAACGACATCATCAAATTAGTATACTTGAAGATATCGTTGATTGAATAAATATGGTCTCTTTCCTGTTTTAAATGTTCTACTATGGACCCATGCCTAAAACTCAACTTTTCAAAACTTCCCAAAATCAGAATTTAAGCTTTTTTTGTGTGTATAAAGTGCATCAAAATGTCGTCTTTCTCCTAGATTTCGAAACGTCATCATCAAATTAGTGTACTTGAAGATATCGTTGATTGAATCAAAGTGGTCTCTTTCTTTTTTAAAGTGTTCAACTAAAGACCCATGGCTAAAATTCAACTATTGAAAACTTCCAAAAATCAGAATTTGAACTTTCTCGAGTGTATAAAGTGTATCAAAATGTCGTCTTTCTCTGAGATTTGGAAACGTCATCGTCAAATTAGTTTACTTGAACATATCGTTGATTGAAATCAAAGTGGTGTCTTTCTTTTTTAAAGTGTTCAACTAAGGGCCCATGGCTAAAACTCAACTTTTGAAATCTTCCCAAAATCAGAATTTGAACTTTCTCGAGTGTATAAAGTGTATCAAAATGTCGTCTTTCTTGTGTGTATAAAGTGTATCAAAATGTTGTATTACTCCTAGATTTGAAATAGTCATCGTTAAATTAGCATACTTGAAGATATCGTTGACTGAATCAATATGGCCTCTTTCTTGCTTGAAGTGTTCAACTAAGGACCCATGGCTAGAACTCAACATTTGAAAACTTCCCAAAATCATAATTTAAACTTTCTTGTGTGTATAAAGTGCATCAAAATGTCGTATTTCTCCTAGATTTGAAATCATCATCATCAAATTAGTATACTTGAAGATATTTTTGATTGAATCAAAGTGGTCTCTTTCTTGTTTTAAGTGTTCTACTATGGACCCATGGTAAAACTCAACTTTTGAAAACCTCCCAAAATCAAGATTTGAACTTTCTTGAGCGTACAAAGTGTATCAAAATGTCGTCTTTCTCCTAGATTTGAAATTGTCATCATCAAATTAGTATATTTGAAGACATCGTTCATTGAATCAAAGTGTTATCTTTCTTGTTTAAAGTGTTCAACAAAGGACCCATGGCTAAAACTCAACTTTGTAAAACTTCCCAAAATCAGAATTTAAAGTTTCTTGTGTGTATAAAGTGCAGTAAAATGTCGCCTTTCTCATAGATTTGGAAATGTCTTCGCCAAATTAGTTTACTTCAATATATCGTTGATTGAATCAATGTGGTCTCTTTCTTGTTTAAAGTGTTCAACTAAGTACCGAAGGCTAAAACTCAACTTTTCAAAACTTCCCAAAATCAGAATTTAAACTTTCTTCTGTGTATAAAGTGCTTCAAAAAGTCGTCTTTCTCCTAGATTTGGAAACGTCATCATCAAATTAGTATATTTGAAGATATCGTTGATTGAATAAAGATGGTCTCTTTCTTGTTTTAAATGTTCTACTATGGACCCATGCCTAAAACTCAACTTTTGAAAACTTCCCAAAATCAGAATTTAAACTTTCTTGTGTGTATAAAGTGCATCAAAATGTCGTTTTTGTCCTTGATTTGAAATCGTCATCATCATTTAGTATATTTCAAGATATCGTTGATTGAATCAAAGTGGTCTCTTTCTTTTTTGAAGTTTTCAACTAAAGTCCCATGGCTAAAATTCAACTATTGAAAACTTCCAAAAATCAGAATTTGAACTTTCTCGAGTGTATAAAGTGTATCAAAATGTCGTCTTTCTCTTAGATTTGAAATTGTCATCATAAAATTAGTATATTTGAAGACATCGTTCATTGAATCAAAGTGCTCTATTTCTTGTTTAAAGTGTTCAACAAAGGACCCATGGCTAAAACTCAACTTTATATAACTTCCCAAAATCAGAATTTAAAGTTTCTTGTGTGTATAAAGTGCAGTAAAATGTCGCTTTTCTCATAGATTTGGAAACGTCTTCGCCAAATTAGTTTACTTCAAACGTGGTCTCTTTCTTGTTTAAAGTGTTCAACTAAGTACCGAAGGCTAAAACTCAACTTTTCAAAACTTCCCAAAATCAGAATTTAAACTTTCTTCTGTGTATAAAGTGCATCAAAAAGTCGTCTTTCTCCTAGATTTGGAAACGACATCATCAAATTAGTATACTTGAAGATATCGTTGATTGAATAAATATGGTCTCTTTCCTGTTTTAAATGTTCTACTATGGACCCATGCCTAAAACTCAACTTTTCAAAACTTCCCAAAATCAGAATTTAAAGTTTCTTGTGTGTATAAAGTGCATCAAAATGTCGTCTTTGTCCTAGATTTGAAATCGTCATCATCATTTAGTATATTTCAAGATGTCGTTGATTGAATCAAAGTGGTCTCTTTCTTGTTTAAAGAGTTCAACTGAGGACTCATGGCTAAAACTCAACTTTTTAAAACTTCCCAAAAACAGAATTTAAGCTTTTTTTGTGTGTATAAAGTGCATCAAAATGTCGTCTTTCTCCTAGATTTCGAAACGTCATCATCAAATTAGTGTACTTGAAGATATCGTTGATTGAATCAAAGTGGTCTCTTTCTTTTTTAAAGTGTTCAACTAAAGACCCATGGCTAAAATTCAACTATTGAAAACTTCCAAAAATCAGAATTTGAACTTTCTCGAGTGTATAAATTGTATCAAAATGTCTTCTTTCTCTGAGATTTGGAAACGTCATCGTCAAATTAGTTTACTTGAACATATCGTTGATTGAAATCAAAGTGGTGTCTTTCTTTTTTAAAGTGTTCAACTAAGGGCCCATGGCTAAAACTCAACTTTTGAAATCTTCCCAAAATCAGAATTTGAACTTTCTCGAGTGTATAAAGTGTATCAAAATGTCGTCTTTCTTGTGTGTATAAAGTGTATCAAAATGTTGTATTACTCCTAGATTTGAAATAGTCATCGTTAAATTAGCATACTTGAAGATATCGTTGATTGAATCAATATGGCCTCTTTCTTGCTTGAAGTGTTCAACTAAGGACCCATGGCTAGAACTCAACATTTGAAAACTTCCCAAAATCATAATTTAAACTTTCTTGTGTGTATAAAGTGCATCAAAATGTCGTATTTCTCCTAGATTTGAAATCATCATCATCAAATTAGTATACTTGAAGATATTTTTGATTGAATCAAAGTGGTCTCTTTCTTGTTTTAAGTGTTCTACTATGGACCCATGGTAAAACTCAACTTTTGAAAACCTCCCAAAATCAAGATTTGAACTTTCTTGAGCGTATAAAGTGTATCAAAATGTCGTCTTTCTCCTAGATTTGAAATTGTCATCATCAAATTAGTATATTTGAAGACATCGTTCATTGAATCAAAGTGTTATCTTTCTTGTTTAAAGTGTTCAACAAAGGACCCATGGCTAAAACTCAACTTTGTAAAACTTCCCAAAATCAGAATTTAAAGTTTCTTGTGTGTATAAAGTGCAGTAAAATGTCGCCTTTCTCATAGATTTGAAAATGTCTTCGCCAAATTAGTTTACTTCAATATATCGTTGATTGAATCAATGTGGTCTCTTTCTTGTTTAAAGTGTTCAACTAAGTACCGAAGGCTAAAACTCAACTATTCAAAACTTCCCAAAATCAGAATTTGAACTTTCTTCTGTGTATAAAGTGCATCAAAAAGTCGTCTTTCTCCTAGATTTGGAAACGTCATCATCAAATTAGTATACTTGAAGATATCGTTGATTGAATAAATATGGTCTCTTTCTTGTTTTAAATGTTCTACTACGGACCCATGCCTAAAACTCAACTTTTGAAAACTGCCCAAAATCAGAATTTAAACTTTCTTGTGTGTATAAAGTGCATCAAAATGTCGTCTTTGTCCTAGATTTGAAATCGTCATCATCATTTAGTATATTTCAAGATATCGTTGATTGAATCAAAGTGGTCTCTTTGTTGTTTAAAGAGTGCAACTGAGGACTCATGGCTAAAACTCAACTTTTTGAAACTTCCCAAAAACAGAATTTAAGCTTTTTTGTGTGTATAAAGTGTATCAAAATGTCGTCTTTCTCCTAGATTTGGAAACGTCATCGTCAAATTAGTGTACTTATATAGTTGATTGAATCAAAGTGGTCTCTTTCTCTTTTAAAGCGTTCAACTAAAGACTCATGGCTAAAATTCAACTATTGAAAACTTCCAAAAATCAGAATTTGAACTTTCTCGAGTGTATAAAGTATATCAAAATGTCGTCTTTCTCTGAGATTTGAAAACGTCATCGTCAAATTAGTTTACTTGAACATATCGTTGATTTATCAAAGTGGTCTCTTTCTTGTTTAAAGTGTTCAACTAAAGGCCCATTGCTAAACTCAACTTTTGAAATCTTCCCAAAATCAGAATTTGAACTTTCTCGAGTGTATAAAATGTATCAAAATGTCGTCTTTCTTGTGTGTATAAAGTGTATCAAAATGTTGTATTACTCCTAGATTTGAAATAGTCATCGTTAAATTAGCATACCTGAAGATATCGTTGACTGAATCAATATGGTCTCTTTCTTGCTTGAAGTGTTCAACTAAGGACCCATGGCTAGAACACAACATTTGAAAACTTCCCAAAATCATAATTTAAACTTTCTTGTGTGTATAAAGTGCATCAAAATGTCGTCTTTCTCCTAGATTTGAAATCATTATCATCAAATTAGTATACTTGAAGATATTTTTGATTGAATCAAAGTGGTCTCTTTCTTGTTTTAAGTGTTCTACTATGGACCCATGGTAAAACTCAACTTTTGAAAACCTCCCAAAATCAAGATTTGAATTTTCTTGAGCGTATAAAGTGTATCAAAATGTCGTCTTTCTGCTAGATTTGAAATTGTCATCATCAAATTAGTATATTTAAGACATCGTTCATTTAATCAAAGTGCTCTCTTTCTTGTTTAAAGTGTTCAACAAAGGACCCATGGCTAAAACTCAACTTTGTAAAACTTCCCAAAATCAGAATTTAAAGTTTCTTGTGTATAAAGTGCAGTAAAATGTCGCCTTTCCCATAGATTTGGAAACGTCTTCGCCAAATTAGTTTGCTTCAATATATCGTTGATTGAATCAACGTGGTCTCTTGTTTAAAGTGTTCAACTAAGTACCGAAGGCTAAAACTCAACTTTTCAAAATCTCCCAAAAACAGAATTTAAACTTTCTTCTGTGTATAAAGTGCATCAAAAAGTCGTCTTTGTCCTAGATTTGAAATCGTCATCATCATTTAGTATATTTCAAGATGTCGTTGATTGAATCAAAGTGGTCTCTTTCTTGTTTAAAGAGTTCAACTGAGGACTCATGGCTAAAACTCAACTTTTTAAAACTTCCCAAAAACAGAATTTAAGCTTTTTTTGTGTGTATAAAGTGCATCAAAATGTCGTCTTTCTCCTAGATTTCGAAACGTCATCATCAAATTAGTGTACTTGAAGATATCGTTGATTGAATCAAAGTGGTCTCTTTCTTTTTTAAAGTGTTCAACTAAAGACCCATGGCTAAAATTCAACTATTGAAAACTTCCAAAAATCAGAATTTGAACTTTCTCGAGTGTATAAAGTGTATCAAAATGTCGTCTTTCTCTGAGATTTGGAAACGTCATCGTCAAATTAGTTTACTTGAACATATCGTTGATTGAAATCAAAGTGGTCTCTTTCCTGTTTAAAGTGTTCAACTAAGGGCCCATGGCTAAAACTCAACTTTTGAAATCTTCCCAAAATCAGAATTTGAACTTTCTCGAGTGTATAACGTGTATCAAAATGTCGTCTTTCTTGTGTGTATAAAGTGTATCAAAATGTTGTATTACTCCTAGATTTGAAATAGTCATCGTTAAATTAGCATACTTGAAGATATCGTTGACTGAATCAATATGGTCTCTTTCTTGCTTGAAGTGTTCAACTAAGGACCCATGGCTAGAACACAACATTTGAAAACTTCCCAAAATCATAATTTAAACTTTCTTGTGTGTATAAAGTGCATCAAAATGTCGTCTTTCTCCTAGATTTGAAATCATTATCATCAAATTAGTACACTTGAAGATATTTTTGATTGAATCAAAGTGGTCTCTTTCTTGTTTTAAGTGTTCTACTATGGACCCATGGTAAAACTCAACTTTTGAAAACCTCCCAAAATCAAGATTTGAATTTTCTTGAGCGTATAAAGTGTATCAAAATGTCGTCTTTCTCCTAGATTTGAAATTGTCATCATCAAATTAGTATATTTGAAGACATCGTTCATTTAATCAAAGTGCTCTCTTTCTTGTTTAAAGTGTTCAACAAAGGACCCATGGCTAAAACTCAACTTTGTAAAACTTTCCAAAATCAGAATTTAAAGTTTCTTGTGTGTATAAAGTGCAGTAAAATGTCGCCTTTCTCATAGATTTGGAAACGTCTTCGCCAAATTAGTTTGCTTCAATATATCGTTGATTGAATCAACGTGGTCTCTTGTTTAAAGTGTTGAACTAAGTACCGAAGGCTAAAACTCAACTTTTCAAAATCTCCCAAAAACAGAATTTAAACTTTCTTCTGTGTATAAAGTGCATCAAAAAGTCGTCTTTCTCCTAGATTTGGAAACGTCATCATCAAATTAGTATACTTGAAGATATCGTTGATTGAATAAAGATGGTCTCTTTCTTGTTTTAAATGTTCTACTATGGACCCATGCCTAAAACTCAACTTTTGAAAACTGCCCAAAATCAGAATTTAAACTTTCTTGTGTGTATAAAGTGCATCAAAATGTCGTTTTTGTCCTTGATTTGAAATCGTCATCATCATTTAGTATATTTCAAGATATCGTTGATTGAATCAAAGTGGTCTCTTTCTTTTTTTAAGTTTTCAACTAAAGTCCCATGGCTAAAATTCAACTATTGAAAACTTCCAAAAATCAGAATTTGAACTTTCTCGAGTGTATAAAGTGTATCAAAATGTCGTCTTTCTCTTAGATTTGAAATTGTCATCATAAAATTAGTATATTTGAAGACATCGTTCATTGAATCAAAGTGGTCTCTTTCTTGTTTAAAGTGTTCAACAAAGGACCCATCGCTAAAACTCAACTTTATATAACTTCCCAAAATCAGAATTTAAAGTTTCTTGTGTGTATAAAGTGCAGTAAAATGTCGCCTTTCTCATAGATTTGGAAACGTCTTCGCCAAATTAGTTTACTTCAAATGTGGTCTCTTTCTTGTTTAAAGTGTTCAACTAAGTACCGAAGGCTAAAACTCAACTTTTCAAAACTTCCCAAAATCAGAATTTAAACTTTCTTCTGTGTATAAAGTGCATCAAAAAGTCGTTTTTCTCCTAGATTTGGAAACGACATCATCAAATTAGTATACTTGAAGATATCGTTGATTGAATAAATATGGTCTCTTTCCTGTTTTAAATGTTCTACTATGGACCCATGCCTAAAACTCAACTTTTCAAAACTTCCCAAAATCAGAATTTAAGCTTTTTTTGTGTGTATAAAGTGCATCAAAATGTCGTCTTTCTCCTAGATTTCGAAACGTCATCATCAAATTAGTGTACTTGAAGATATCGTTGATTGAATCAAAGTGGTCTCTTTCTTTTTTAAAGTGTTCAACTAAAGACCCATGGCTAAAATTCAACTATTGAAAACTTCCAAAAATCAGAATTTGAACTTTCTCGAGTGTATAAAGTGTATCAAAATGTCGTCTTTCTCTGAGATTTGGAAACGTCATCGTCAAATTAGTTTACTTGAACATATCGTTGATTGAAATCAAAGTGGTGTCTTTCTTTTTTAAAGTGTTCAACTAAGGGCCCATGGCTAAAACTCAACTTTTGAAATCTTCCCAAAATCAGAATTTGAACTTTCTCGAGTGTATAAAGTGTATCAAAATGTCGTCTTTCTTGTGCGTATAAAGTGTATCAAAATGTTGTATTACTCCTAGATTTGAAATAGTCATCGTTAAATTAGCATACTTGAAGATATCGTTGACTGAATCAATATGGCCTCTTTCTTGCTTGAAGTGTTCAACTAAGGACCCATGGCTAGAACTCAACATTTGAAAACTTCCCAAAATCATAATTTAAACTTTCTTGTGTGTATAAAGTGCATCAAAATGTCGTATTTCTCCTAGATTTGAAATCATCATCATCAAATTAGTATACTTGAAGATATTTTTGATTGAATCAAAGTGGTCTCTTTCTTGTTTTAAGTGTTCTACTATGGACCCATGGTAAAACTCAACTTTTGAAAACCTCCCAAAATCAAGATTTAAACTTTCTTGAGCGTACAAAGTGTATCAAAATGTCGTCTTTCTCCTAGATTTGAAATTGTCATCATCAAATTAGTATATTTGAAGACATCGTTCATTGAATCAAAGTGTTATCTTTCTTGTTTAAAGTGTTCAACAAAGGACCCATGGCTAAAACTCAACTTTGTAAAACTTCCCAAAATCAGAATTTAAAGTTTCTTGTGTGTATAAAGTGCAGTAAAATGTCGCCTTTCTCATAGATTTGGAAATGTCTTCGCCAAATTAGTTTACTTCAAAATATCGTTGATTGAATCAATGTGGTCTCTTTCTTGTTTAAAGTGTTCAACTAAGTACCGAAGGCTAAAACTCAACTTTTCAAAACTTCCCAAAATCAGAATTTAAACTTTCTTCTGTGTATAAAGTGCATCAAAAAGTCGTCTTTCTCCTAGATTTGGAAACGTCATCATCAAATTAGTATATTTGAAGATATCGTTGATTGAATAAAGATGGTCTCTTTCTTGTTTTAAATGTTCTACTATGGACCCATGCCTAAAACTCAACTTTTGAAAACTTCCCAAAATCAGAATTTAAACTTTCTTGTGTGTATGAAGTGCATCAAAATGTCGTTTTTGTCCTTGATTTGAAATCGTCATCATCATTTAGTATATTTCAAGATATCGTTGATTGAATCAAAGTGGTCTCTTTCTTTTTTGAAGTTTTCAACTAAAGTCCCATGGCTAAAATTCAACTATTGAAAACTTCCAAAAATCAGAATTTGAACTTTCTCGAGTGTATAAAGTGTATCAAAATGTCGTCTTTCTCTTAGATTTGAAATTGTCATCATAAAATTAGTATATTTGAAGACATCGTTCATTGAATCAAAGTGCTCTATTTCTTGTTTAAAGTGTTCAACAAAGGACCCATGGCTAAAACTCAACTTTATATAACTTCCCAAAATCAGAATTTAAAGTTTCTTGTGTGTATAAAGTGCAGTAAAATGTCGCTTTTCTCATAGATTTGGAAACGTCTTCGCCAAATTAGTTTACTTCAAACGTGGTCTCTTTCTTGTTTAAAGTGTTCAACTAAGTACCGAAGGCTGAAACTCAACTTTTCAAAACTTCCCAAAATCAGAATTTAAACTTTCTTCTGTGTATAAAGTGCATCAAAAAGTCGTCTTTCTCCTAGATTTGGAAACGACATCATCAAATTAGTATACTTGAAGATATCGTTGATTGAATAAATATGGTCTCTTTCCTGTTTTAAATGTTCTACTATGGACCCATGCCTAAAACTCAACTTTTCAAAACTTCCCAAAATCAGAATTTAAAGTTTCTTGTGTGTATAAAGTGCATCAAAATGTCGTCTTTGTCCTAGATTTGAAATCGTCATCATCATTTAGTATATTTCAAGATGTCGTTGATTGAATCAAAGTGGTCTCTTTCTTGTTTAAAGAGTTCAACTGAGGACTCATGGCTAAAACTCAACTTTTTAAAACTTCCCAAAAACAGAATTTAAGCTTTTTTTGTGTGTATAAAGTGCATCAAAATGTCGTCTTTCTCCTAGATTTCGAAACGTCATCATCAAATTAGTGTACTTGAAGATATCGTTGATTGAATCAAAGTGGTCTCTTTCTTTTTTAAAGTGTTCAACTAAAGACCCATGGCTAAAATTCAACTATTGAAAACTTCCAAAAATCATAATTTGAACTTTCTCGAGTGTATAAATTGTATCAAAATGTCTTCTTTCTCTGAGATTTGGAAACGTCATCGTCAAATTAGTTTACTTGAACATATCGTTGATTGAAATCAAAGTGGTGTCTTTCTTTTTTAAAGTGTTCAACTAAGGGCCCATGGCTAAAACTCAACTTTTGAAATCTTCCCAAAATCAGAATTTGAACTTTCTCGAGTGTATAAAGTGTATCAAAATGTCGTCTTTCTTGTGTGTATAAAGTGTATCAAAATGTTGTATTACTCCTAGATTTGAAATAGTCATCGTTAAATTAGCATACTTGAAGATATCGTTGACTGAATCAATATGGCCTCTTTCTTGCTTGAAGTGTTCAACTAAGGACCCATGGCTAGAACTCAACATTTGAAAACTTCCCAAAATCATAATTTAAACTTTCTTGTGTGTATAAAGTGCATCAAAATGTCGTATTTCTCCTAGATTTGAAATCATCATCATCAAATTAGTATACTTGAAGATATTTTTGATTGAATCAAAGTGGTCTCTTTCTTGTTTTAAGTGTTCTACTATGGACCCATGGTAAAACTCAACTTTTGAAAACCTCCCAAAATCAAGATTTGAACTTTCTTGAGCGTATAAAGTGTATCAAAATGTCGTCTTTCTCCTAGATTTGAAATTGTCATCATCAAATTAGTATATTTGAAGACATCGTTCATTGAATCAAAGTGTTATCTTTCTTGTTTAAAGTGTTCAACAAAGGACCCATGGCTAAAACTCAACTTTGTAAAACTTCCCAAAATCAGAATTTAAAGTTTCTTGTGTGTATAAAGTGCAGTAAAATGTCGCCTTTCTCATAGATTTGGAAATGTCTTCGCCAAATTAGTTTACTTCAATATATCGTTGATTGAATCAATGTGGTCTCTTTCTTGTTTAAAGTGTTCAACTAAGTACCGAAGGCTAAAACTCAACTTTTCAAAACTTCCCAAAATCAGAATTTAAACTTTCTTCTGTGTATAAAGTGCATCAAAAAGTCGTCTTTCTCCTAGATTTGGAAACGTCATCATCAAATTAGTATACTTGAAGATATCGTTGATTGAATAAATATGGTCTCTTTCTTGTTTTAAATGTTCTACTATGGACCCATGCCTAAAACTCAACTTTTGAAAACTGCCCAAAATCAGAATTTAAACTTTCTTGTGTGTATAAAGTGCATCAAAATGTCGTCTTTGTCCTAGATTTGAAATCGTCATCATCATTTAGTATATTTCAAGATATCGTTGATTGAATCAAAGTGGTCTCTTTCTTGTTTAAAGAGTGCAACTAAGGACTCATGGCTAAAACTCAACTTTTTGAAACTTCCCAAAAACAGAATTTAAGCTTTTTTGTGTGTATAAAGTGTATCAAAATGTCGTCTTTCTCCTAGATTTGGAAACGTCATCGTCAAATTAGTGTACTTATATAGTTGATTGAATCAAAGTGGTCTCTTTCTCTTTTAAAGTGTTCAACTAAAGACTCATGGCTAAAATTCAACTATTGAAAACTTCCAAAAATCAGAATTTGAACTTTCTCGAGTGTATAAAGTATATCAAAATGTCGTCTTTCTCTGAGATTTGAAAACGTCATCGTCAAATTAGTTTACTTGAACATATCGTTGATTTATCAAAGTGGTCTCTTTCTTGTTTAAAGTGTTCAACTAAAGGCCCATTGCTAAACTCAACTTTTGAAATCTTCCCAAAATCAGAATTTGAACTTTCTCGAGTGTATAAAATGTATCAAAATGTCGTCTTTCTTGTGTGTATAAAGTGTATCAAAATGTTGTATTACTCCTAGATTTGAAATAGTCATCGTTAAATTAGCATACCTGAAGATATCGTTGACTGAATCAATATGGTCTCTTTCTTGCTTGAAGTGTTCAACTAAGGACCCATGGCTAGAACACAACATTTGAAAACTTCCCAAAATCATAATTTAAACTTTCTTGTGTGTATAAAGTGCATCAAAATGTCGTCTTTCTCCTAGATTTGAAATCATTATCATCAAATTAGTACACTTGAAGATATTTTTGATTGAATCAAAGTGGTCTCTTTCTTGTTTTAAGTGTTCTACTATGGACCCATGGTAAAACTCAACTTTTGAAAACCTCCCAAAATCAAGATTTGAATTTTCTTGAGCGTATAAAGTGTATCAAAATGTCGTCTTTCTCCTAGATTTGAAATTGTCATCATCAAATTAGTATATTTGAAGACATCGTTCATTTAATCAAAGTGCTCCCTTTCTTGTTTAAAGTGTTCAACAAAGGACCCATGGCTAAAACTCAACTTTGTAAAACTTCCCAAAATCAGAATTTAAAGTTTCTTGTGTGTATAAAGTGCAGTAAAATGTCGCCTTTCTCATAGATTTGGAAACGTCTTCGCCAAATTAGTTTGCTTCAATATATCGTTGATTGAATCAACGTGGTCTCTTGTTTAAAGTGTTGAACTAAGTACCGAAGGCTAAAACTCAACTTTTCAAAATCTCCCAAAAACAGAATTTAAACTTTCTTCTGTGTATAAAGTGCATCAAAAAGTCGTCTTTCTCCTAGATTTGGAAACGTCATCATCAAATTAGTATACTTGAAGATATCGTTGATTGAATAAAGATGGTCTCTTTCTTGTTTTAAATGTTCTACTATGGACCCATGCCTAAAACTCAACTTTTGAAAACTGCCCAAAATCAGAATTTAAACTTTCTTGTGTGTATAAAGTGCATCAAAATGTCGTTTTTGTCCTTGATTTGAAATCGTCATCATCATTTAGTATATTTCAAGATATCGTTGATTGAATCAAAGTGGTCTCTTTCTTTTTTGAAGTTTTCAACTAAAGTCCCATGGCTAAAATTCAACTATTGAAAACTTCCAAAAATCAGAATTTGAACTTTCTCGAGTGTATAAAGTGTATCAAAATGTCGTCTTTCTCTTAGATTTGAAATTGTCATCATAAAATTAGTATATTTGAAGACATCGTTCATTGAATCAAAGTGGTCTCTTTCTTGTTTAAAGTGTTCAACAAAGGACCCATCGCTAAAACTCAACTTTGTAAAACTTCCCAAAATCAGAATTTAAAGTTTCTTGTGTGTATAAAGTGCAGTAAAATGTCGCCTTTCTCATAGATTTGGAAACGTCTTCGCCAAATTAGTTTACTTCAAACGTGGTCTCTTTCTTGTTTAAAGTGTTCAACTAAGTACCGAAGGCTAAAACTCAACTTTTCAAAACTTCCCAAAATCAGAATTTAAACTTTCTTCTGTGTATAAAGTGCATCAAAAAGTCGTTTTTCTCCTAGATTTGGAAACGACATCATCAAATTAGTATACTTGAAGATATCGTTGATTGAATAAATATGGTCTCTTTCCTGTTTTAAATGTTCTACTATGGACCCATGCCTAAAACTCAACTTTTCAAAACTTCCCAAAATCAGAATTTAAGCTTTTTTTGTGTGTATAAAGTGCATCAAAATGTCGTCTTTCTCCTAGATTTCGAAACGTCATCATCAAATTAGTGTACTTGAAGATATCGTTGATTGAATCAAAGTGGTCTCTTTCTTTTTTAAAGTGTTCAACTAAAGACCCATGGCTAAAATTCAACTATTGAAAACTTCCAAAAATCAGAATTTGAACTTTCTCGAGTGTATAAAGTGTATCAAAATGTCGTCTTTCTCTGAGATTTGGAAACGTCATCGTCAAATTAGTTTACTTGAACATATCGTTGATTGAAATCAAAGTGGTGTCTTTCTTTTTTAAAGTGTTCAACTAAGGGCCCATGGCTAAAACTCAACTTTTGAAATCTTCCCAAAATCAGAATTTGAACTTTCTCGAGTGTATAAAGTGTATCAAAATGTCGTCTTTCTTGTGTGTATAAAGTGTATCAAAATGTTGTATTACTCCTAGATTTGAAATAGTCATCGTTAAATTAGCATACTTGAAGATATCGTTGACTGAATCAATATGGCCTCTTTCTTGCTTGAAGTGTTCAACTAAGGACCCATGGCTAGAACTCAACATTTGAAAACTTCCCAAAATCATAATTTAAACTTTCTTGTGTGTATAAAGTGCATCAAAATGTCGTATTTCTCCTAGATTTGAAATCATCATCATCAAATTAGTATACTTGAAGATATTTTTGATTGAATCAAAGTGGTCTCTTTCTTGTTTTAAGTGTTCTACTATGGACCCATGGTAAAACTCAACTTTTGAAAACCTCCCAAAATCAAGATTTAAACTTTCTTGAGCGTACAAAGTGTATCAAAATGTCGTCTTTCTCCTAGATTTGAAATTGTCATCATCAAATTAGTATATTTGAAGACATCGTTCATTGAATCAAAGTGTTATCTTTCTTGTTTAAAGTGTTCAACAAAGGACCCATGGCTAAAACTCAACTTTGTAAAACTTCCCAAAATCAGAATTTAAAGTTTCTTGTGTGTATAAAGTGCAGTAAAATGTCGCCTTTCTCATAGATTTGGAAATGTCTTCGCCAAATTAGTTTACTTCAATATATCGTTGATTGAATCAATGTGGTCTCTTTCTTGTTTAAAGTGTTCAACTAAGTACCGAAGGCTAAAACTCAACTTTTCAAAACTTCCCAAAATCAGAATTTAAACTTTCTTCTGTGTATAAAGTGCATCAAAAAGTCGTCTTTCTCCTAGATTTGGAAACGTCATCATCAAATTAGTATATTTGAAGATATCGTTGATTGAATAAAGATGGTCTCTTTCTTGTTTTAAATGTTCTACTATGGACCCATGCCTAAAACTCAACTTTTGAAAACTTCCCAAAATCAGAATTTAAACTTTCTTGTGTGTATGAAGTGCATCAAAATGTCGTTTTTGTCCTTGATTTGAAATCGTCATCATCATTTAGTATATTTCAAGATATCGTTGATTGAATCAAAGTGGTCTCTTTCTTTTTTGAAGTTTTCAACTAAAGTCCCATGGCTAAAATTCAACTATTGAAAACTTCCAAAAATCAGAATTTGAACTTTCTCGAGTGTATAAAGTGTATCAAAATGTCGTCTTTCTCTTAGATTTGAAATTGTCATCATAAAATTAGTATATTTGAAGACATCGTTCATTGAATCAAAGTGCTCTATTTCTTGTTTAAAGTGTTCAACAAAGGACCCATGGCTAAAACTCAACTTTATATAACTTCCCAAAATCAGAATTTAAAGTTTCTTGTGTGTATAAAGTGCAGTAAAATGTCGCTTTTCTCATAGATTTGGAAACGTCTTCGCCAAATTAGTTTACTTCAAACGTGGTCTCTTTCTTGTTTAAAGTGTTCAACTAAGTACCGAAGGCTGAAACTCAACTTTTCAAAACTTCCCAAAATCAGAATTTAAACTTTCTTCTGTGTATAAAGTGCATCAAAAAGTCGTCTTTCTCCTAGATTTGGAAACGACATCATCAAATTAGTATACTTGAAGATATCGTTGATTGAATAAATATGGTCTCTTTCCTGTTTTAAATGTTCTACTATGGACCCATGCCTAAAACTCAACTTTTCAAAACTTCCCAAAATCAGAATTTAAAGTTTCTTGTGTGTATAAAGTGCATCAAAATGTCGTCTTTGTCCTAGATTTGAAATCGTCATCATCATTTAGTATATTTCAAGATGTCGTTGATTGAATCAATATGGTCTCTTTCTTGTTTAAAGAGTTCAACTGAGGACTCATGGCTAAAACTCAACTTTTTAAAACTTCCCAAAAACAGAATTTAAGCTTTTTTTGTGTGTATAAAGTGCATCAAAATGTCGTCTTTCTCCTAGATTTCGAAACGTCATCATCAAATTAGTGTACTTGAAGATATCGTTGATTGAATCAAAGTGGTCTCTTTCTTTTTTAAAGTGTTCAACTAAAGACCCATGGCTAAAATTCAACTATTGAAAACTTCCAAAAATCAGAATTTGAACTTTCTCGAGTGTATAAATTGTATCAAAATGTCTTCTTTCTCTGAGATTTGGAAACGTCATCGTCAAATTAGTTTACTTGAACATATCGTTGATTGAAATCAAAGTGGTGTCTTTCTTTTTTAAAGTGTTCAACTAAGGGCCCATGGCTAAAACTCAACTTTTGAAATCTTCCCAAAATCAGAATTTGAACTTTCTCGAGTGTATAAAGTGTATCAAAATGTCGTCTTTCTTGTGTGTATAAAGTGTATCAAAATGTTGTATTACTCCTAGATTTGAAATAGTCATCGTTAAATTAGCATACTTGAAGATATCGTTGACTGAATCAATATGGCCTCTTTCTTGCTTGAAGTGTTCAACTAAGGACCCATGGCTAGAACTCAACATTTGAAAACTTCCCAAAATCATAATTTAAACTTTCTTGTGTGTATAAAGTGCATCAAAATGTCGTATTTCTCCTAGATTTGAAATCATCATCATCAAATTAGTATACTTGAAGATATTTTTGATTGAATCAAAGTGGTCTCTTTCTTGTTTTAAGTGTTCTACTATGGACCCATGGTAAAACTCAACTTTTGAAAACCTCCCAAAATCAAGATTTGAACTTTCTTGAGCGTATAAAGTGTATCAAAATGTCGTCTTTCTCCTAGATTTGAAATTGTCATCATCAAATTAGTATATTTGAAGACATCGTTCATTGAATCAAAGTGTTATCTTTCTTGTTTAAAGTGTTCAACAAAGGACCCATGGCTAAAACTCAACTTTGTAAAACTTCCCAAAATCAGAATTTAAAGTTTCTTGTGTGTATAAAGTGCAGTAAAATGTCGCCTTTCTCATAGATTTGGAAATGTCTTCGCCAAATTAGTTTACTTCAATATATCGTTGATTGAATCAATGTGGTCTCTTTCTTGTTTAAAGTGTTCAACTAAGTACCGAAGGCTAAAACTCAACTTTTCAAAACTTCCCAAAATCAGAATTTAAACTTTCTTCTGTGTATAAAGTGCATCAAAAAGTCGTCTTTCTCCTAGATTTGGAAACGTCATCATCAAATTAGTATACTTGAAGATATCGTTGATTGAATAAATATGGTCTCTTTCTTGTTTTAAATGTTCTACTATGGACCCATGCCTAAAACTCAACTTTTGAAAACTGCCCAAAATCAGAATTTAAACTTTCTTGTGTGTATAAAGTGCATCAAAATGTCGTCTTTGTCCTAGATTTGAAATCGTCATCATCATTTAGTATATTTCAAGATATCGTTGATTGAATCAAAGTGGTCTCTTTCTTGTTTAAAGAGTGCAACTAAGGACTCATGGCTAAAACTCAACTTTTTGAAACTTCCCAAAAACAGAATTTAAGCTTTTTTGTGTGTATAAAGTGTATCAAAATGTCGTCTTTCTCCTAGATTTGGAAACGTCATCGTCAAATTAGTGTACTTATATAGTTGATTGAATCAAAGTGGTCTCTTTCTCTTTTAAAGTGTTCAACTAAAGACTCATGGCTAAAATTCAACTATTGAAAACTTCCAAAAATCAGAATTTGAACTTTCTCGAGTGTATAAAGTATATCAAAATGTCGTCTTTCTCTGAGATTTGAAAACGTCATCGTCAAATTAGTTTACTTGAACATATCGTTGATTTATCAAAGTGGTCTCTTTCTTGTTTAAAGTGTTCAACTAAAGGCCCATTGCTAAACTCAACTTTTGAAATCTTCCCAAAATCAGAATTTGAACTTTCTCGAGTGTATAAAATGTATCAAAATGTCGTCTTTCTTGTGTGTATAAAGTGTATCAAAATGTTGTATTACTCCTAGATTTGAAATAGTCATCGTTAAATTAGCATACCTGAAGATATCGTTGACTGAATCAATATGGTCTCTTTCTTGCTTGAAGTGTTCAACTAAGGACCCATGGCTAGAACACAACATTTGAAAACTTCCCAAAATCATAATTTAAACTTTCTTGTGTGTATAAAGTGCATCAAAATGTCGTCTTTCTCCTAGATTTGAAATCATTATCATCAAATTAGTACACTTGAAGATATTTTTGATTGAATCAAAGTGGTCTCTTTCTTGTTTTAAGTGTTCTACTATGGACCCATGGTAAAACTCAACTTTTGAAAACCTCCCAAAATCAAGATTTGAATTTTCTTGAGCGTATAAAGTGTATCAAAATGTCGTCTTTCTCCTAGATTTGAAATTGTCATCATCAAATTAGTATATTTGAAGACATCGTTCATTTAATCAAAGTGCTCTCTTTCTTGTTTAAAGTGTTCAACAAAGGACCCATGGCTAAAACTCAACTTTGTAAAACTTTCCAAAATCAGAATTTAAAGTTTCTTGTGTGTATAAAGTGCAGTAAAATGTCGCCTTTCTCATAGATTTGGAAACGTCTTCGCCAAATTAGTTTGCTTCAATATATCGTTGATTGAATCAACGTGGTCTCTTTTTTAAAGTGTTCAACTAAGTACCGAAGGCTACAACTCAACTTTTCAAAATCTCCCAAAAACAGAATTTAAACTTTCTTCTGTGTATAAAGTGCATCAAAAAGTCGTCTTTCTCCTAGATTTGGAAACGTCATCATCAAATTAGTATACTTGAAGATATCGTTGATTGAATAAAGATGGTCTCTTTCTTGTTTTAAATGTTCTACTATGGACCCATGCCTAAAACTCAACTTTTGAAAACTGCCCAAAATCAGAATTTAAACTTTCTTGTGTGTATAAAGTGCATCAAAATGTCGTTTTTGTCCTTGATTTGAAATCGTCATCATCATTTAGTATAGTTCAAGATATCGTTGATTGAATCAAAGTGGTCTCTTTCTTTTTTGAAGTTTTCAACTAAAGTCCCATGGCTAAAATTCAACTATTGAAAACTTCCAAAAATCAGAATTTGAACTTTCTCGAGTGTATAAAGTGTATCAAAATGTCGTCTTTCTCTTAGATTTGAAATTGTCATCATAAAATTAGTATATTTGAAGACATCGTTCATTGAATCAAAGTGGTCTCTTTCTTGTTTAAAGTGTTCAACAAAGGACCCATCGCTAAAACTCAACTTTGTAAAACTTCCCAAAATCAGAATTTAAAGTTTCTTGTGTGTATAAAGTGCAGTAAAATGTCGCCTTTCTCATAGATTTGGAAACGTCTTCGCCAAATTAGTTTACTTCAAACGTGGTCTCTTTCTTGTTTAAAGTGTTCAACTAAGTACCGAAGGCTAAAACTCAACTTTTCAAAACTTCCCAAAATCAGAATTTAAACTTTCTTCTGTGTATAAAGTGCATCAAAAAGTCGTTTTTCTCCTAGATTTGGAAACGACATCATCAAATTAGTATACTTGAAGATATCGTTGATTGAATAAATATGGTCTCTTTCCTGTTTTAAATGTTCTACTATGGACCCATGCCTAAAACTCAACTTTTCAAAACTTCCCAAAATCAGAATTTAAGCTTTTTTTGTGTGTATAAAGTGCATCAAAATGTCGTCTTTCTCCTAGATTTCGAAACGTCATCATCAAATTAGTGTACTTGAAGATATCGTTGATTGAATCAAAGTGGTCTCTTTCTTTTTTAAAGTGTTCAACTAAAGACCCATGGCTAAAATTCAACTATTGAAAACTTCCAAAAATCAGAATTTGAACTTTCTCGAGTGTATAAAGTGTATCAAAATGTCGTCTTTCTCTGAGATTTGGAAACGTCATCGTCAAATTAGTTTACTTGAACATATCGTTGATTGAAATCAAAGTGGTGTCTTTCTTTTTTAAAGTGTTCAACTAAGGGCCCATGGCTAAAACTCAACTTTTGAAATCTTCCCAAAATCAGAATTTGAACTTTCTCGAGTGTATAAAGTGTATCAAAATGTCGTCTTTCTTGTGTGTATAAAGTGTATCAAAATGTTGTATTACTCCTAGATTTGAAATAGTCATCGTTAAATTAGCATACTTGAAGATATCGTTGACTGAATCAATATGGCCTCTTTCTTGCTTGAAGTGTTCAACTAAGGACCCATGGCTAGAACTCAACATTTGAAAACTTCCCAAAATCATAATTTAAACTTTCTTGTGTGTATAAAGTGCATCAAAATGTCGTATTTCTCCTAGATTTGAAATCATCATCATCAAATTAGTATACTTGAAGATATTTTTGATTGAATCAAAGTGGTCTCTTTCTTGTTTTAAGTGTTCTACTATGGACCCATGGTAAAACTCAACTTTTGAAAACCTCCCAAAATCAAGATTTAAACTTTCTTGAGCGTACAAAGTGTATCAAAATGTCGTCTTTCTCCTAGATTTGAAATTGTCATCATCAAATTAGTATATTTGAAGACATCGTTCATTGAATCAAAGTGTTATCTTTCTTGTTTAAAGTGTTCAACAAAGGACCCATGGCTAAAACTCAACTTTGTAAAACTTCCCAAAATCAGAATTTAAAGTTTCTTGTGTGTATAAAGTGCAGTAAAATGTCGCCTTTCTCATAGATTTGGAAATGTCTTCGCCAAATTAGTTTACTTCAATATATCGTTGATTGAATCAATGTGGTCTCTTTCTTGTTTAAAGTGTTCAACTAAGTACCGAAGGCTAAAACTCAACTTTTCAAAACTTCCCAAAATCAGAATTTAAACTTTCTTCTGTGTATAAAGTGCATCAAAAAGTCGTCTTTCTCCTAGATTTGGAAACGTCATCATCAA
Organism: Diospyros kaki; assembly: GCA_036245055.1. Taxonomy (NCBI): domain Eukaryota; kingdom Viridiplantae; phylum Streptophyta; class Magnoliopsida; order Ericales; family Ebenaceae; genus Diospyros; species Diospyros kaki. The sequence goes on from BSEG01000014.1 coordinate 17,221,649, forward strand.
ATTAGTATACTTGAAGATATCGTTGATTGAATAAATATGGTCTCTTTCTTGTTTTAAATGTTCTACTATGGACCCATGCCTAAAACTCAACTTTTGAAAACTGCCCAAAATCAGAATTTAAACTTTCTTGTGTGTATAAAGTGCATCAAAATGTCGTCTTTGTCCTAGATTTGAAATCGTCATCATCATTTAGTATATTTCAAGATGTCGTTGATTGAATCAAAGTGGTCTCTTTCTTGTTTAAAGAGTTCAACTGAGGACTCATGGCTAAAACTCAACTTTTTAAAACTTCCCAAAAACAGAATTTAAGCTTTTTTTGTGTGTATAAAGTGCATCAAAATGTCGTCTTTCTCCTAGATTTCAAAACGTCATCATCAAATTAGTGTACTTGAAGATATCGTTGATTGAATCAAAGTGGTCTCTTTCTTTTTTAAAGTGTTCAACTAAAGACCCATGGCTAAAATTCAACTATTGAAAACTTCCAAAAATCAGAATTTGAACTTTCTCGAGTGTATAAATTGTATCAAAATGTCTTCTTTCTCTGAGATTTGGAAACGTCATCGTCAAATTAGTTTACTTGAACATATCGTTGATTGAAATCAAAGTGGTGTCTTTCTTTTTTAAAGTGTTCAACTAAGGGCCCATGGCTAAAACTCAACTTTTGAAATCTTCCCAAAATCAGAATTTGAACTTTCTCGAGTGTATAAAGTGTATCAAAATGTCGTCTTTCTTGTGTGTATAAAGTGTATCAAAATGTTGTATTACTCCTAGATTTGAAATAGTCATCGTTAAATTAGCATACTTGAAGATATCGTTGACTGAATCAATATGGCCTCTTTCTTGCTTGAAGTGTTCAACTAAGGACCCATGGCTAGAACTCAACATTTGAAAACTTCCCAAAATCATAATTTAAACTTTCTTGTGTGTATAAAGTGCATCAAAATGTCGTATTTCTCCTAGATTTGAAATCATCATCATCAAATTAGTATACTTGAAGATATTTTTGATTGAATCAAAGTGGTCTCTTTCTTGTTTTAAGTGTTCTACTATGGACCCATGGTAAAACTCAACTTTTGAAAACCTCCCAAAATCAAGATTTGAACTTTCTTGAGCGTATAAAGTGTATCAAAATGTCGTCTTTCTCCTAGATTTGAAATTGTCATCATCAAATTAGTATATTTGAAGACATCGTTCATTGAATCAAAGTGTTATCTTTCTTGTTTAAAGTGTTCAACAAAGGACCCATGGCTAAAACTCAACTTTGTAAAACTTCCCAAAATCAGAATTTAAAGTTTCTTGTGTGTATAAAGTGCAGTAAAATGTCGCCTTTCTCATAGATTTGGAAATGTCTTCGCCAAATTAGTTTACTTCAATATATCGTTGATTGAATCAATGTGGTCTCTTTCTTGTTTAAAGTGTTCAACTAAGTACCGAAGGCTAAAACTCAACTTTTCAAAACTTCCCAAAATCAGAATTTAAACTTTCTTCTGTGTATAAAGTGCATCAAAAAGTCGTCTTTCTCCTAGATTTGGAAACGTCATCATCAAATTAGTATACTTGAAGATATCGTTGATTGAATAAATATGGTCTCTTTCTTGTTTTAAATGTTCTACTATGGACCCATGCCTAAAACTCAACTTTTGAAAACTGCCCAAAATCAGAATTTAAACTTTCTTGTGTGTATAAAGTGCATCAAAATGTCGTCTTTGTCCTAGATTTGAAATCGTCATCATCATTTAGTATATTTCAAGATATCGTTGATTGAATCAAAGTGGTCTCTTTCTTGTTTAAAGAGTGCAACTAAGGACTCATGGCTAAAACTCAACTTTTTGAAACTTCCCAAAAACAGAATTTAAGCTTTTTTGTGTGTATAAAGTGTATCAAAATGTCGTCTTTCTCCTAGATTTGGAAACGTCATCGTCAAATTAGTGTACTTATATAGTTGATTGAATCAAAGTGGTCTCTTTCTCTTTTAAAGTGTTCAACTAAAGACTCATGGCTAAAATTCAACTATTGAAAACTTCCAAAAATCAGAATTTGAACTTTCTCGAGTGTATAAAGTATATCAAAATGTCGTCTTTCTCTGAGATTTGAAAACGTCATCGTCAAATTAGTTTACTTGAACATATCGTTGATTTATCAAAGTGGTCTCTTTCTTGTTTAAAGTGTTCAACTAAAGGCCCATTGCTAAACTCAACTTTTGAAATCTTCCCAAAATCAGAATTTGAACTTTCTCGAGTGTATAAAATGTATCAAAATGTCGTCTTTCTTGTGTGTATAAAGTGTATCAAAATGTTGTATTACTCCTAGATTTGAAATAGTCATCGTTAAATTAGCATACCTGAAGATATCGTTGACTGAATCAATATGGTCTCTTTCTTGCTTGAAGTGTTCAACTAAGGACCCATGGCTAGAACACAACATTTGAAAACTTCCCAAAATCATAATTTAAACTTTCTTGTGTGTATAAAGTGCATCAAAATGTCGTCTTTCTCCTAGATTTGAAATCATTATCATCAAATTAGTACACTTGAAGATATTTTTGATTGAATCAAAGTGGTCTCTTTCTTGTTTTAAGTGTTCTACTATGGACCCATGGTAAAACTCAACTTTTGAAAACCTCCCAAAATCAAGATTTGAATTTTCTTGAGCGTATAAAGTGTATCAAAATGTCGTCTTTCTCCTAGATTTGAAATTGTCATCATCAAATTAGTATATTTGAAGACATCGTTCATTTAATCAAAGTGCTCTCTTTCTTGTTTAAAGTGTTCAACAAAGGACCCATGGCTAAAACTCAACTTTGTAAAACTTTCCAAAATCAGAATTTAAAGTTTCTTGTGTGTATAAAGTGCAGTAAAATGTCGTCTTTCTCATAGATTTGGAAACGTCTTCGCCAAATTAGTTTGCTTCAATATATCGTTGATTGAATCAACGTGGTCTCTTTTTTAAAGTGTTCAACTAAGTACCGAAGGCTACAACTCAACTTTTCAAAATCTCCCAAAAACAGAATTTAAACTTTCTTCTGTGTATAAAGTGCATCAAAAAGTCGTCTTTCTCCTAGATTTGGAAACGTCATCATCAAATTAGTATACTTGAAGATATCGTTGATTGAATAAAGATGGTCTCTTTCTTGTTTTAAATGTTCTACTATGGACCCATGCCTAAAACTCAACTTTTGAAAACTGCCCAAAATCAGAATTTAAACTTTCTTGTGTGTATAAAGTGCATCAAAATGTCGTTTTTGTCCTTGATTTGAAATCGTCATCATCATTTAGTATATTTCAAGATATCGTTGATTGAATCAAAGTGGTCTCTTTCTTTTTTGAAGTTTTCAACTAAAGTCCCATGGCTAAAATTCAACTATTGAAAACTTCCCAAAATCAAGATTTAAACTTTCTTGAGCGTACAAAGTGTATCAAAATGTCGTCTTTCTCTTAGATTTGAAATTGTCATCATAAAATTAGTATATTTGAAGACATCGTTCATTGAATCAAAGTGGTCTCTTTCTTGTTTAAAGTGTTCAACAAAGGACCCATCGCTAAAACTCAACTTTGTAAAACTTCCCAAAATCAGAATTTAAAGTTTCTTGTGTGTATAAAGTGCAGTAAAATGTCGCCTTTCTCATAGATTTGGAAACGTCTTCGCCAAATTAGTTTACTTCAAACGTGGTCTCTTTCTTGTTTAAAGTGTTCAACTAAGTACCGAAGGCTAAAACTCAACTTTTCAAAACTTCCCAAAATCAGAATTTAAACTTTCTTCTGTGTATAAAGTGCATCAAAAAGTCGTTTTTCTCCTAGATTTGGAAACGACATCATCAAATTAGTATACTTGAAGATATCGTTGATTGAATAAATATGGTCTCTTTCCTGTTTTAAATGTTCTACTATGGACCCATGCCTAAAACTCAACTTTTCAAAACTTCCCAAAATCAGAATTTAAGCTTTTTTTGTGTGTATAAAGTGCATCAAAATGTCGTCTTTCTCCTAGATTTCGAAACGTCATCATCAAATTAGTGTACTTGAAGATATCGTTGATTGAATCAAAGTGGTCTCTTTCTTTTTTAAAGTGTTCAACTAAAGACCCATGGCTAAAATTCAACTATTGAAAACTTCCAAAAATCAGAATTTGAACTTTCTCGAGTGTATAAAGTGTATCAAAATGTCGTCTTTCTCTGAGATTTGGAAACGTCATCGTCAAATTAGTTTACTTGAACATATCGTTGATTGAAATCAAAGTGGTGTCTTTCTTTTTTAAAGTGTTCAACTAAGGGCCCATGGCTAAAACTCAACTTTTGAAATCTTCCCAAAATCAGAATTTGAACTTTCTCGAGTGTATAAAGTGTATCAAAATGTCGTCTTTCTTGTGTGTATAAAGTGTATCAAAATGTTGTATTACTCCTAGATTTGAAATAGTCATCGTTAAATTAGCATACTTGAAGATATCGTTGACTGAATCAATATGGCCTCTTTCTTGCTTGAAGTGTTCAACTAAGGACCCATGGCTAGAACTCAACATTTGAAAACTTCCCAAAATCATAATTTAAACTTTCTTGTGTGTATAAAGTGCATCAAAATGTCGTATTTCTCCTAGATTTGAAATCATCATCATCAAATTAGTATACTTGAAGATATTTTTGATTGAATCAAAGTGGTCTCTTTCTTGTTTTAAGTGTTCTACTATGGACCCATGGTAAAACTCAACTTTTGAAAACCTCCCAAAATCAAGATTTAAACTTTCTTGAGCGTACAAAGTGTATCAAAATGTCGTCTTTCTCCTAGATTTGAAATTGTCATCATCAAATTAGTATATTTGAAGACATCGTTCATTGAATCAAAGTGTTATCTTTCTTGTTTAAAGTGTTCAACAAAGGACCCATGGCTAAAACTCAACTTTGTAAAACTTCCCAAAATCAGAATTTAAAGTTTCTTGTGTGTATAAAGTGCAGTAAAATGTCGCCTTTCTCATAGATTTGGAAATGTCTTCGCCAAATTAGTTTACTTCAATATATCGTTGATTGAATCAATGTGGTCTCTTTCTTGTTTAAAGTGTTCAACTAAGTACCGAAGGCTAAAACTCAACTTTTCAAAACTTCCCAAAATCAGAATTTAAACTTTCTTCTGTGTATAAAGTGCATCAAAAAGTCGTCTTTCTCCTAGATTTGGAAACGTCATCATCAAATTAGTATATTTGAAGATATCGTTGATTGAATAAAGATGGTCTCTTTCTTGTTTTAAATGTTCTACTATGGACCCATGCCTAAAACTCAACTTTTGAAAACTTCCCAAAATCAGAATTTAAACTTTCTTGTGTGTATGAAGTGCATCAAAATGTCGTTTTTGTCCTTGATTTGAAATCGTCATCATCATTTAGTATATTTCAAGATATCGTTGATTGAATCAAAGTGGTCTCTTTCTTTTTTGAAGTTTTCAACTAAAGTCCCATGGCTAAAATTCAACTATTGAAAACTTCCAAAAATCAGAATTTGAACTTTCTCGAGTGTATAAAGTGTATCAAAATGTCGTCTTTCTCTTAGATTTGAAATTGTCATCATAAAATTAGTATATTTGAAGACATCGTTCATTGAATCAAAGTGCTCTATTTCTTGTTTAAAGTGTTCAACAAAGGACCCATGGCTAAAACTCAACTTTATATAACTTCCCAAAATCAGAATTTAAAGTTTCTTGTGTGTATAAAGTGCAGTAAAATGTCGCTTTTCTCATAGATTTGGAAACGTCTTCGCCAAATTAGTTTACTTCAAACGTGGTCTCTTTCTTGTTTAAAGTGTTCAACTAAGTACCGAAGGCTGAAACTCAACTTTTCAAAACTTCCCAAAATCAGAATTTAAACTTTCTTCTGTGTATAAAGTGCATCAAAAAGTCGTCTTTCTCCTAGATTTGGAAACGACATCATCAAATTAGTATACTTGAAGATATCGTTGATTGAATAAATATGGTCTCTTTCCTGTTTTAAATGTTCTACTATGGACCCATGCCTAAAACTCAACTTTTCAAAACTTCCCAAAATCAGAATTTAAAGTTTCTTGTGTGTATAAAGTGCATCAAAATGTCGTCTTTGTCCTAGATTTGAAATCGTCATCATCATTTAGTATATTTCAAGATGTCGTTGATTGAATCAAAGTGGTCTCTTTCTTGTTTAAAGAGTTCAACTGAGGACTCATGGCTAAAACTCAACTTTTTAAAACTTCCCAAAAACAGAATTTAAGCTTTTTTTGTGTGTATAAAGTGCATCAAAATGTCGTCTTTCTCCTAGATTTCGAAACGTCATCATCAAATTAGTGTACTTGAAGATATCGTTGATTGAATCAAAGTGGTCTCTTTCTTTTTTAAAGTGTTCAACTAAAGACCCATGGCTAAAATTCAACTATTGAAAACTTCCAAAAATCAGAATTTGAACTTTCTCGAGTGTATAAATTGTATCAAAATGTCTTCTTTCTCTGAGATTTGGAAACGTCATCGTCAAATTAGTTTACTTGAACATATCGTTGATTGAAATCAAAGTGGTGTCTTTCTTTTTTAAAGTGTTCAACTAAGGGCCCATGGCTAAAACTCAACTTTTGAAATCTTCCCAAAATCAGAATTTGAACTTTCTCGAGTGTATAAAGTGTATCAAAATGTCGTCTTTCTTGTGTGTATAAAGTGTATCAAAATGTTGTATTACTCCTAGATTTGAAATAGTCATCGTTAAATTAGCATACTTGAAGATATCGTTGACTGAATCAATATGGCCTCTTTCTTGCTTGAAGTGTTCAACTAAGGACCCATGGCTAGAACTCAACATTTGAAAACTTCCCAAAATCATAATTTAAACTTTCTTGTGTGTATAAAGTGCATCAAAATGTCGTATTTCTCCTAGATTTGAAATCATCATCATCAAATTAGTATACTTGAAGATATTTTTGATTGAATCAAAGTGGTCTCTTTCTTGTTTTAAGTGTTCTACTATGGACCCATGGTAAAACTCAACTTTTGAAAACCTCCCAAAATCAAGATTTGAACTTTCTTGAGCGTATAAAGTGTATCAAAATGTCGTCTTTCTCCTAGATTTGAAATTGTCATCATCAAATTAGTATATTTGAAGACATCGTTCATTGAATCAAAGTGTTATCTTTCTTGTTTAAAGTGTTCAACAAAGGACCCATGGCTAAAACTCAACTTTGTAAAACTTCCCAAAATCAGAATTTAAAGTTTCTTGTGTGTATAAAGTGCAGTAAAATGTCGCCTTTCTCATAGATTTGGAAATGTCTTCGCCAAATTAGTTTACTTCAATATATCGTTGATTGAATCAATGTGGTCTCTTTCTTGTTTAAAGTGTTCAACTAAGTACCGAAGGCTAAAACTCAACTTTTCAAAACTTCCCAAAATCAGAATTTAAACTTTCTTCTGTGTATAAAGTGCATCAAAAAGTCGTCTTTCTCCTAGATTTGGAAACGTCATCATCAAATTAGTATATTTGAAGATATCGTTGATTGAATAAAGATGGTCTCTTTCTTGTTTTAAATGTTCTACTATGGACCCATGCCTAAAACTCAACTTTTGAAAACTTCCCAAAATCAGAATTTAAACTTTCTTGTGTGTATGAAGTGCATCAAAATGTCGTTTTTGTCCTTGATTTGAAATCGTCATCATCATTTAGTATATTTCAAGATATCGTTGATTGAATCAAAGTGGTCTCTTTCTTTTTTGAAGTTTTCAACTAAAGTCCCATGGCTAAAATTCAACTATTGAAAACTTCCAAAAATCAGAATTTGAACTTTCTCGAGTGTATAAAGTGTATCAAAATGTCGTCTTTCTCTTAGATTTGAAATTGTCATCATAAAATTAGTATATTTGAAGACATCGTTCATTGAATCAAAGTGCTCTATTTCTTGTTTAAAGTGTTCAACAAAGGACCCATGGCTAAAACTCAACTTTATATAACTTCCCAAAATCAGAATTTAAAGTTTCTTGTGTGTATAAAGTGCAGTAAAATGTCGCTTTTCTCCTAGATTTGGAAACGTCTTTGCCAAATTAGTTTACTTCAAACGTGGTCTCTTTCTTGTTTAAAGTGTTCAACTAAGTACCGAGGCTAAAACTCAACTTTTCAAAACTTCCCAAAATCAGAATTTAAACTTTCTTCTGTGTATAAAGTGCATCAAAAAGTCGTCTTTCTCCTAGATTTGGAAACGACATCATCAAATTAGTATACTTGAAGATATCGTTGATTGAATAAATATGGTCTCTTTCCTGTTTTAAATGTTCTACTATGGACCCATGCCTAAAACTCAACTTTTCAAAACTTCCCAAAATCAGAATTTAAAGTTTCTTGTGTGTATAAAGTGCATCAAAATGTCGTCTTTGTCCTAGATTTGAAATCGTCATCATCATTTAGTATATTTCAAGATGTCGTTGATTGAATCAAAGTGGTCTCTTTCTTGTTTAAAGAGTTCAACTGAGGACTCATGGCTAAAACTCAACTTTTTAAAACTTCCCAAAAACAGAATTTAAGCTTTTTTTGTGTGTATAAAGTGCATCAAAATGTCGTCTTTCTCCTAGATTTCGAAACGTCATCATCAAATTAGTGTACTTGAAGATATCGTTGATTGAATCAAAGTGGTCTCTTTCTTTTTTAAAGTGTTCAACTAAAGACCCATGGCTAAAATTCAACTATTGAAAACTTCCAAAAATCAGAATTTGAACTTTCTCGAGTGTATAAATTGTATCAAAATGTCTTCTTTCTCTGAGATTTGGAAACGTCATCGTCAAATTAGTTTACTTGAACATATCGTTGATTGAAATCAAAGTGGTGTCTTTCTTTTTTAAAGTGTTCAACTAAGGGCCCATGGCTAAAACTCAACTTTTGAAATCTTCCCAAAATCAGAATTTGAACTTTCTCGAGTGTATAAAGTGTATCAAAATGTCGTCTTTCTTGTGTGTATAAAGTGTATCAAAATGTTGTATTACTCCTAGATTTGAAATAGTCATCGTTAAATTAGCATACTTGAAGATATCGTTGACTGAATCAATATGGCCTCTTTCTTGCTTGAAGTGTTCAACTAAGGACCCATGGCTAGAACTCAACATTTGAAAACTTCCCAAAATCATAATTTAAACTTTCTTGTGTGTATAAAGTGCATCAAAATGTCGTATTTCTCCTAGATTTGAAATCATCATCATCAAATTAGTATACTTGAAGATATTTTTGATTGAATCAAAGTGGTCTCTTTCTTGTTTTAAGTGTTCTACTATGGACCCATGGTAAAACTCAACTTTTGAAAACCTCCCAAAATCAAGATTTGAACTTTCTTGAGCGTATAAAGTGTATCAAAATGTCGTCTTTCTCCTAGATTTGAAATTGTCATCATCAAATTAGTATATTTGAAGACATCGTTCATTGAATCAAAGTGTTATCTTTCTTGTTTAAAGTGTTCAACAAAGGACCCATGGCTAAAACTCAACTTTGTAAAACTTCCCAAAATCAGAATTTAAAGTTTCTTGTGTGTATAAAGTGCAGTAAAATGTCGCCTTTCTCATAGATTTGGAAATGTCTTCGCCAAATTAGTTTACTTCAATATATCGTTGATTGAATCAATGTGGTCTCTTTCTTGTTTAAAGTGTTCAACTAAGTACCGAAGGCTAAAACTCAACTTTTCAAAACTTCCCAAAATCAGAATTTAAACTTTCTTCTGTGTATAAAGTGCATCAAAAAGTCGTCTTTCTCCTAGATTTGGAAACGTCATCATCAAATTAGTATATTTGAAGATATCGTTGATTGAATAAAGATGGTCTCTTTCTTGTTTTAAATGTTCTACTATGGACCCATGCCTAAAACTCAACTTTTGAAAACTTCCCAAAATCAGAATTTAAACTTTCTTGTGTGTATGAAGTGCATCAAAATGTCGTTTTTGTCCTTGATTTGAAATCGTCATCATCATTTAGTATATTTCAAGATATCGTTGATTGAATCAAAGTGGTCTCTTTCTTTTTTGAAGTTTTCAACTAAAGTCCCATGGCTAAAATTCAACTATTGAAAACTTCCAAAAATCAGAATTTGAACTTTCTCGAGTGTATAAAGTGTATCAAAATGTCGTCTTTCTCTTAGATTTGAAATTGTCATCATAAAATTAGTATATTTGAAGACATCGTTCATTGAATCAAAGTGCTCTATTTCTTGTTTAAAGTGTTCAACAAAGGACCCATGGCTAAAACTCAACTTTATATAACTTCCCAAAATCAGAATTTAAAGTTTCTTGTGTGTATAAAGTGCAGTAAAATGTCGCTTTTCTCCTAGATTTGGAAACGTCTTTGCCAAATTAGTTTACTTCAAACGTGGTCTCTTTCTTGTTTAAAGTGTTCAACTAAGTACCGAGGCTAAAACTCAACTTTTCAAAACTTCCCAAAATCAGAATTTAAACTTTCTTCTGTGTATAAAGTGCATCAAAAAGTCGTCTTTCTCCTAGATTTGGAAACGACATCATCAAATTAGTATACTTGAAGATATCGTTGATTGAATAAATATGGTCTCTTTCCTGTTTTAAATGTTCTACTATGGACCCATGCCTAAAACTCAACTTTTCAAAACTTCCCAAAATCAGAATTTAAAGTTTCTTGTGTGTATAAAGTGCATCAAAATGTCGTCTTTGTCCTAGATTTGAAATCGTCATCATCATTTAGTATATTTCAAGATGTCGTTGATTGAATCAAAGTGGTCTCTTTCTTGTTTAAAGAGTTCAACTGAGGACTCATGGCTAAAACTCAACTTTTTAAAACTTCCCAAAAACAGAATTTAAGCTTTTTTTGTGTGTATAAAGTGCATCAAAATGTCGTCTTTCTCCTAGATTTCGAAACGTCATCATCAAATTAGTGTACTTGAAGATATCGTTGATTGAATCAAAGTGGTCTCTTTCTTTTTTAAAGTGTTCAACTAAAGACCCATGGCTAAAATTCAACTATTGAAAACTTCCAAAAATCAGAATTTGAACTTTCTCGAGTGTATAAATTGTATCAAAATGTCTTCTTTCTCTGAGATTTGGAAACGTCATCGTCAAATTAGTTTACTTGAACATATCGTTGATTGAAATCAAAGTGGTGTCTTTCTTTTTTAAAGTGTTCAACTAAGGGCCCATGGCTAAAACTCAACTTTTGAAATCTTCCCAAAATCAGAATTTGAACTTTCTCGAGTGTATAAAGTGTATCAAAATGTCGTCTTTCTTGTGTGTATAAAGTGTATCAAAATGTTGTATTACTCCTAGATTTGAAATAGTCATCGTTAAATTAGCATACTTGAAGATATCGTTGACTGAATCAATATGGCCTCTTTCTTGCTTGAAGTGTTCAACTAAGGACCCATGGCTAGAACTCAACATTTGAAAACTTCCCAAAATCATAATTTAAACTTTCTTGTGTGTATAAAGTGCATCAAAATGTCGTATTTCTCCTAGATTTGAAATCATCATCATCAAATTAGTATACTTGAAGATATTTTTGATTGAATCAAAGTGGTCTCTTTCTTGTTTTAAGTGTTCTACTATGGACCCATGGTAAAACTCAACTTTTGAAAACCTCCCAAAATCAAGATTTGAACTTTCTTGAGCGTATAAAGTGTATCAAAATGTCGTCTTTCTCCTAGATTTGAAATTGTCATCATCAAATTAGTATATTTGAAGACATCGTTCATTGAATCAAAGTGTTATCTTTCTTGTTTAAAGTGTTCAACAAAGGACCCATGGCTAAAACTCAACTTTGTAAAACTTCCCAAAATCAGAATTTAAAGTTTCTTGTGTGTATAAAGTGCAGTAAAATGTCGCCTTTCTCATAGATTTGGAAATGTCTTCGCCAAATTAGTTTACTTCAATATATCGTTGATTGAATCAATGTGGTCTCTTTCTTGTTTAAAGTGTTCAACTAAGTACCGAAGGCTAAAACTCAACTTTTCAAAACTTCCCAAAATCAGAATTTAAACTTTCTTCTGTGTATAAAGTGCATCAAAAAGTCGTCTTTCTCCTAGATTTGGAAACGTCATCATCAAATTAGTATATTTGAAGATATCGTTGATTGAATAAAGATGGTCTCTTTCTTGTTTTAAATGTTCTACTATGGACCCATGCCTAAAACTCAACTTTTGAAAACTTCCCAAAATCAGAATTTAAACTTTCTTGTGTGTATGAAGTGCATCAAAATGTCGTTTTTGTCCTTGATTTGAAATCGTCATCATCATTTAGTATATTTCAAGATATCGTTGATTGAATCAAAGTGGTCTCTTTCTTTTTTGAAGTTTTCAACTAAAGTCCCATGGCTAAAATTCAACTATTGAAAACTTCCAAAAATCAGAATTTGAACTTTCTCGAGTGTATAAAGTGTATCAAAATGTCGTCTTTCTCTTAGATTTGAAATTGTCATCATAAAATTAGTATATTTGAAGACATCGTTCATTGAATCAAAGTGCTCTATTTCTTGTTTAAAGTGTTCAACAAAGGACCCATGGCTAAAACTCAACTTTATATAACTTCCCAAAATCAGAATTTAAAGTTTCTTGTGTGTATAAAGTGCAGTAAAATGTCGCTTTTCTCCTAGATTTGGAAACGTCTTTGCCAAATTAGTTTACTTCAAACGTGGTCTCTTTCTTGTTTAAAGTGTTCAACTAAGTACCGAGGCTAAAACTCAACTTTTCAAAACTTCCCAAAATCAGAATTTAAACTTTCTTCTGTGTATAAAGTGCATCAAAAAGTCGTCTTTCTCCTAGATTTGGAAACGACATCATCAAATTAGTATACTTGAAGATATCGTTGATTGAATAAATATGGTCTCTTTCCTGTTTTAAATGTTCTACTATGGACCCATGCCTAAAACTCAACTTTTCAAAACTTCCCAAAATCAGAATTTAAAGTTTCTTGTGTGTATAAAGTGCATCAAAATGTCGTCTTTGTCCTAGATTTGAAATCGTCATCATCATTTAGTATATTTCAAGATGTCGTTGATTGAATCAAAGTGGTCTCTTTCTTGTTTAAAGAGTTCAACTGAGGACTCATGGCTAAAACTCAACTTTTTAAAACTTCCCAAAAACAGAATTTAAGCTTTTTTTGTGTGTATAAAGTGCATCAAAATGTCGTCTTTCTCCTAGATTTCGAAACGTCATCATCAAATTAGTGTACTTGAAGATATCGTTGATTGAATCAAAGTGGTCTCTTTCTTTTTTAAAGTGTTCAACTAAAGACCCATGGCTAAAATTCAACTATTGAAAACTTCCAAAAATCAGAATTTGAACTTTCTCGAGTGTATAAATTGTATCAAAATGTCTTCTTTCTCTGAGATTTGGAAACGTCATCGTCAAATTAGTTTACTTGAACATATCGTTGATTGAAATCAAAGTGGTGTCTTTCTTTTTTAAAGTGTTCAACTAAGGGCCCATGGCTAAAACTCAACTTTTGAAATCTTCCCAAAATCAGAATTTGAACTTTCTCGAGTGTATAAAGTGTATCAAAATGTCGTCTTTCTTGTGTGTATAAAGTGTATCAAAATGTTGTATTACTCCTAGATTTGAAATAGTCATCGTTAAATTAGCATACTTGAAGATATCGTTGACTGAATCAATATGGCCTCTTTCTTGCTTGAAGTGTTCAACTAAGGACCCATGGCTAGAACTCAACATTTGAAAACTTCCCAAAATCATAATTTAAACTTTCTTGTGTGTATAAAGTGCATCAAAATGTCGTATTTCTCCTAGATTTGAAATCATCATCATCAAATTAGTATACTTGAAGATATTTTTGATTGAATCAAAGTGGTCTCTTTCTTGTTTTAAGTGTTCTACTATGGACCCATGGTAAAACTCAACTTTTGAAAACCTCCCAAAATCAAGATTTGAACTTTCTTGAGCGTATAAAGTGTATCAAAATGTCGTCTTTCTCCTAGATTTGAAATTGTCATCATCAAATTAGTATATTTGAAGACATCGTTCATTGAATCAAAGTGTTATCTTTCTTGTTTAAAGTGTTCAACAAAGGACCCATGGCTAAAACTCAACTTTGTAAAACTTCCCAAAATCAGAATTTAAAGTTTCTTGTGTGTATAAAGTGCAGTAAAATGTCGCCTTTCTCATAGATTTGGAAATGTCTTCGCCAAATTAGTTTACTTCAATATATCGTTGATTGAATCAATGTGGTCTCTTTCTTGTTTAAAGTGTTCAACTAAGTACCGAAGGCTAAAACTCAACTTTTCAAAACTTCCCAAAATCAGAATTTAAACTTTCTTCTGTGTATAAAGTGCATCAAAAAGTCGTCTTTCTCCTAGATTTGGAAACGTCATCATCAAATTAGTATACTTGAAGATATCGTTGATTGAATAAATATGGTCTCTTTCTTGTTTTAAATGTTCTACTATGGACCCATGCCTAAAACTCAACTTTTGAAAACTGCCCAAAATCAGAATTTAAACTTTCTTGTGTGTATAAAGTGCATCAAAATGTCGTCTTTGTCCTAGATTTGAAATCGTCATCATCATTTAGTATATTTCAAGATATCGTTGATTGAATCAAAGTGGTCTCTTTCTTGTTTAAAGAGTGCAACTAAGGACTCATGGCTAAAACTCAACTTTTTGAAACTTCCCAAAAACAGAATTTAAGCTTTTTTGTGTGTATAAAGTGTATCAAAATGTCGTCTTTCTCCTAGATTTGGAAACGTCATCGTCAAATTAGTGTACTTATATAGTTGATTGAATCAAAGTGGTCTCTTTCTCTTTTAAAGTGTTCAACTAAAGACTCATGGCTAAAATTCAACTATTGAAAACTTCCAAAAATCAGAATTTGAACTTTCTCGAGTGTATAAAGTATATCAAAATGTCGTCTTTCTCTGAGATTTGAAAACGTCATCGTCAAATTAGTTTACTTGAACATATCGTTGATTTATCAAAGTGGTCTCTTTCTTGTTTAAAGTGTTCAACTAAAGGCCCATTGCTAAACTCAACTTTTGAAATCTTCCCAAAATCAGAATTTGAACTTTCTCGAGTGTATAAAATGTATCAAAATGTCGTCTTTCTTGTGTGTATAAAGTGTATCAAAATGTTGTATTACTCCTAGATTTGAAATAGTCATCGTTAAATTAGCATACCTGAAGATATCGTTGACTGAATCAATATGGTCTCTTTCTTGCTTGAAGTGTTCAACTAAGGACCCATGGCTAGAACACAACATTTGAAAACTTCCCAAAATCATAATTTAAACTTTCTTGTGTGTATAAAGTGCATCAAAATGTCGTCTTTCTCCTAGATTTGAAATCATTATCATCAAATTAGTACACTTGAAGATATTTTTGATTGAATCAAAGTGGTCTCTTTCTTGTTTTAAGTGTTCTACTATGGACCCATGGTAAAACTCAACTTTTGAAAACCTCCCAAAATCAAGATTTGAATTTTCTTGAGCGTATAAAGTGTATCAAAATGTCGTCTTTCTCCTAGATTTGAAATTGTCATCATCAAATTAGTATATTTGAAGACATCGTTCATTTAATCAAAGTGCTCTCTTTCTTGTTTAAAGTGTTCAACAAAGGACCCATGGCTAAAACTCAACTTTGTAAAACTTTCCAAAATCAGAATTTAAAGTTTCTTGTGTGTATAAAGTGCAGTAAAATGTCGCCTTTCTCATAGATTTGGAAACGTCTTCGCCAAATTAGTTTGCTTCAATATATCGTTGATTGAATCAACGTGGTCTCTTTTTTAAAGTGTTCAACTAAGTACCGAAGGCTACAACTCAACTTTTCAAAATCTCCCAAAAACAGAATTTAAACTTTCTTCTGTGTATAAAGTGCATCAAAAAGTCGTCTTTGTCCTAGATTTGAAATCGTCATCATCATTTAGTATATTTCAAGATGTCGTTGATTGAATCAAAGTGGTCTCTTTCTTGTTTAAAGAGTTCAACTGAGGACTCATGGCTAAAACTCAACTTTTTAAAACTTCCCAAAAACAGAATTTAAGCTTTTTTTGTGTGTATAAAGTGCATCAAAATGTCGTCTTTCTCCTAGATTTCGAAACGTCATCATCAAATTAGTGTACTTGAAGATATCGTTGATTGAATCAAAGTGGTCTCTTTCTTTTTTAAAGTGTTCAACTAAAGACCCATGGCTAAAATTCAACTATTGAAAACTTCCAAAAATCAGAATTTGAACTTTCTCGAGTGTATAAAGTGTATCAAAATGT
The DNA here is from genome assembly GCA_036245055.1 of Diospyros kaki. Taxonomy (NCBI): domain Eukaryota; kingdom Viridiplantae; phylum Streptophyta; class Magnoliopsida; order Ericales; family Ebenaceae; genus Diospyros; species Diospyros kaki. Next base: position 17,237,833 of record BSEG01000014.1, read on the forward strand.
CGTCTTTCTCTGAGATTTGGAAACGTCATCGTCAAATTAGTTTACTTGAACATATCGTTGATTGAAATCAAAGTGGTGTCTTTCTTTTTTAAAGTGTTCAACTAAGGGCCCATGGCTAAAACTCAACTTTTGAAATCTTCCCAAAATCAGAATTTGAACTTTCTCGAGTGTATAAAGTGTATCAAAATGTCGTCTTTCTTGTGTGTATAAAGTGTATCAAAATGTTGTATTACTCCTAGATTTGAAATAGTCATCGTTAAATTAGCATACTTGAAGATATCGTTGACTGAATCAATATGGCCTCTTTCTTGCTTGAAGTGTTCAACTAAGGACCCATTGTAACGCCCCACTTTTCTAAATACTCAACAATGTAAAATATAAGCTAACATCACTGCGGGCGTTATGGAAACCCTTACCAACGGAAGCGTTGGATCGAACCTGAAAGCTTAACCAAAGCTAAATAAATGGGTTTCCACTAGATTTACTTTACAAGTACAATAAATGCTCACGACTTCCAATACTCCAAAAAGGTAACACATCATTGTAGGAACAATTATAGGACACCCACACACACACTTCTTACAACCTTGAGTATCCTAGCTGCTATTTACAATACATCATTCGTAATGCGAGGGTACATAACGGAATAAAAACCAAAGCTAGCTAAGCTCCACCTCCTTGCCCTTGCTCGAACGAGAACCTGCATCACCTGGCACATCTGATATACCTGGGACGTTGAATGTCCCAGGGGTATGAAGTACCCAAGTTAGATAATAACATCTAAGTGAGTGACTCAGAAAAGGAGAGTACATGCGTGCAAATGCAATAATGCTATTATGAAATCCACCCCTGTGGTAGCAATGCCAAGGTGTTGCAATCACCTCCGCGATCATCATAGTCACTCCTGGCTCATCACCAGAGCACGAGGTCTTCCATGATGTCCCAACAACTAGCCACAGTCACCAATATGAACATGATATATGACAAAGCAGAAGGAATATGCATAAACAAGGAAAAATATGACATGTAAGCCACAAAGGCATGATGTGCAAGCCAACACACAAGTGAAGCAACAAATGCTCAAAATGTCACAATACATGCAGGAATCACTCACCTTAATCAGTTACCTTAGGAAACATGGTTTACAACGAGAGGAATGGATTTTCACGTAGTTTTTCCTTACTACTTGGCACGAACTTTGAGAAAGACCCAAAAATTCTATCAAGGCTTATTCTTCCTTGACTTTCTCCCTTCTTTTTGGTAGCATTTCCTTTCTCAAACTCCCTTCCTTTTCCTCCTTTCTTGGTGCCCAAATGAATAACCCCAAAGCCCTTATTTATAGGAAACTTCGGCGAACCAAATCATGCCACGTGTCGCGTCATCATTCCACATGAGCATCCAATTAAAATATGCCATGTGTCCCTAAAGATTTGTGCATTTCCATGCCCTTACGACAAGTCTCCCTTGAGATATGAGCCATCACATGTTTAATTTGCTTTTCCAATATTCCCATCATTACATCTCACATGGTTTAATTCATTTTCCACATTTCTCATCATTACACTTCAAATCCTATCTCTAAGTAGCCAATGAATGCTTGCCACATGTCCTTAGAGATAATGTTTGGAGACTTTTGCAATCTTAGAAGATAAGTAAGCTTTTTCTTAACCAATCATGTAATGCCATCTCAAAGGGTCATTATGAGCCATCATGTGACCTTAACTTAACTTCCAAGTAACCCAATGGTTGATTGCCATGTGTCATTGAAGATAAGGCTTCATCATTTCTCCCATGTGCATTCCAACTCAAATGCATCTCTCGTCTCTTAATTGAATTTAATAGAGTTTGGAATCCAAAATTCCATTTGTTTTGAGTGTTCACACTATGCTCATCATTACACCCATAATCATTAGATTTTAACCAATCCAATTGTGACACCTAGGGGGGACACTTGGCCATTAATGATTTGCCCATGGATGATATTTTTAAGGTTTCAAGAACTTCACATTGGCCTGAACTTTTTGGATAATTTGCACTTAGGCCCTTGCAACTTGGTCCCTGACCCATTTTTAATTGCACTTTTTGGTCCCCAGAAAATGGATAAATTACACTTAGCACCCTAAGATTTTAGGTAAATTACACTTTTACCCGACTTCAATATTTACGATTTTGCCATTGGTTCGAAAACTGAATTTTTCCCTCAAGGCTTCAATAATCCCTTGAAAGAACCTATTTCTTCAAGTATTAGAACCTAATAACCTTAGTTATTACCTCTTTTTTTGATTTTGAAAATCTGGGATGTTACATCCTCCCCCCCTTAAAAATAAATTTCGTCCTCGAAATTCCACATCATTCCTCAAGATTATGGTATCCCTATAACACGTTCCTCAAAAGATATCATCCCACAACTGTACCAACTATTTCGAAGAATCTTTTACCGAACCTTTGACAACAGATTGTCAATCTCAAAAAGCTTTCAACCATCTACAGACAGTTAGGGATCATATCACAAAGCTCCGGTCCTTTGGGACTTGGATTCTAGTCCCAACATAGCAGCCACGATGCTGCCCAAACTTTGGCATCTGACCGTCTCCGCAGTCCACTAAGTAGCTCTGACTCATGGGTTTCACACCCTTACCGCGAGCCAGCCCACAAGCCGCACCGGTAATCAGTCACGAGCCCATCACTAGTCCTCTGTCTTGGTCCTTAGGCTCAGATCCGTTGTAATAGGCCACACACCCATGGTGCTATTGTTAGGCTAGAGCCTCCTATCCCGTCTCCGAGAGTTGTAATTGACCCGACTCCTGTCACTTCTGATACTTCTTTCAGTACCAGCCCAAATCTCCAAATCATGAGTAACACAACACTACTCACAATTTCCCCTCTACTGGAACCCATGCTCCAAAGTGTACCAGAGTGTATCTACTACCGCATCATCCAATATTCCAACAGGGCAAGATTCAAGATAATCAAACTAGAGCCAGCTGTTCATAACTATTAGGATGTACAACTGTTTGCATACCCAATCGAAGGTTAGGTCAGTAACCAGAATAAATTTCTCCCCCAAAGGCCAAATCTAGGGATCACACATCCCCATGCTTACTGTTTTGGGAAACACGCTTCCCTAAGCAAGCCAACATCACAACACATGCCTTTATTGAGGAAACATACCACTCATAGTTATGACCTACCCTACCCACGTATGCAACCACAGTTTCATCACCCTCCTCACGCACAAACTTTTGAATCTCCAAGCCCATATAACATACCGTGTAGTAGTCACTCTCTTGGTACCTAAGTCTTCCCTTAGATCAATGATCCCAAACTTTCCTCCATTTTCTCTCACAAAGGAAAATACTTAACTTTTAAAAGTTCTTTAAATCATACCCACTCTATATTCAACGTACCTTGCTTTTCACGATCCGACAAAATTCTTATCATAGCTTCCCACCAATAGCCCTCTTTGTCCAAAGCATAAAGTGGAATAGATGATTTTTCCCTTTTCGCTCGATCATCGCTTTCAATCTTGTCTTGCCTCAATCCTTGAAAGACTCACGGCTAACCTGTTTCTTATAACTTAGAAAAATTACCTGTAGCGCCTTATAAGACAATCCTCGAGTATTGCTCGATTTCCCTGCAGCTAAGTGAATCAAAATATACTCAACCAATATAATCATAAACCAATCCTACTAAGATTTTGAACATCCTAGGTATCGAATCCATAAAATCATCCCAAATGGAAATACCACATATCTTTGTAGTCCCACAACAACCACAAAGGAATAATTAATCTTCTTAATTACGTAATCCATTATTGGACATTCCATTTCCTGTCAAACTATAAGTTGACACATCATATCATTATTTTCCAGTAAGACTTATTAGTTCCAAGAAATTATCTTACTGGATTACTAGGACATTTTCCTCATTCATAAACGCAACAAATTTAAATTTTCTTTGGCTTCTTCTTCTTGGATACTTACAAATCCCGTATCTCCCAAATAACCACTACTCATAATCCTCGAGATTCCAAAACTCATTAAACTCCTGCAGCATATTTGTTAGTACAAGGCTCCAGTAAACCATATCTTGAAGTACTAACTAAAAACTCATTCGCCTTTCTCTGAAAAAAAAAACATATATGAGATCAACATTTAAACAAAATCTTGAATGTTCATAACTAGTCAACAACTATCCCATTCTTTGATTATCAATCCATACCTTAAATACATAATTGCATGAATTTATTGACCATCCTTTACTCATCTCGTTTTGATTGATTCTTTCCCCCTTGCGGGCAATTCCTAGAGAGATGGCCAATTTGTTGGCAATTAAAGCATATGGGCCCGTCTGGACAATATCGGGACAAATGGCCTTTTTCCCTACAGGTGTAACATCCTTGGGTTCTTTCTTCACATGGTTTTCCAGGGTGAAATTTCTGACATTCGGGGCAATCTCTCTTTAGCTTGAAGTTTCTTCCTCGAACCCCCAAGTCACGTTTCTTCCCAAAACTTTGAGAACATCGGGTATTCTTCATCTGGAATAACCACACTCAAAATCATAAGGTTAACAAGTAAACCTTAGCAATAAAATAATTCCGAAACATATGTAACCAACTAACCAAAAACTCAAAAATCATAAGTTTTTCAAATTCCCTGACCATTGTGGACCAAACTGATTACTAATCCAACAAATCCCAGTTACCTATATCCTCAAATTTGTACAAGGATTTCTCGCACTAGGTGTCCACTAGACCTTTATTAGGTTCATAACCTTGACTCGGGATATTACCAACATTTTTATAAGACCAAATAGTCCTCTAAACTCCAAAATTTCCATAGACGATAAAGTACTTTCCCAAGTGCTTGTTATCCTCCAAAATCCTTGAAACACCTACAAAACATTTGTTAATTCTAACAAATCGTATATCATTATATTCTCAAAAATCTAATCGGTCTCTAAAATCTCATGAGTCATCCAAGCTTCTGGCTAAGGGCTTAATCTTACCAAATAATGAGAATACCTCAGATTCTTTTGACAGTCATCCATAAACTTGCTCCATGTCCTATCTCAACACCAAGGAGCTCAAAAGTTAGTAGCATCTGTTAATTGCCATAAACACCACATATCACTATTTATCTCTATAGGCTTTTCATTTCACCACATAGACATTAGGACGATTTCTCATGTACTTACTGTCCAAAATCCTCAAGACTTTCAAGTACCTAAAATATCTGCAAACATTTAGTAAGTCTAACAATCCTCAAATCCAAGTACTTACTCATTGGACTTTACCATAGTCATTGAGACAACCTCAAATTCCATGTAGCCCATCCTGTCACCAAAGCCCCAAAGATTAGTAACATCAATTTAAACATCTCATTTTACTATTTTACCTTCTAGGATCCTCAAAACAACCATATAATCTATCATGTCACCAAGGAACTCTAAAGTTGGTACCATCAGGTGTATCTCTTGAATCCCAGAATTTCTGTAGAAAATAAAATAATCTTCCAAAGAAACCCCCAAAATCCTCAAATTGACAAAGTGTCTTCATGACCTTGATTTCATACACTCCTCAAGTTTCAAGAATTCTCATAAATAATTTGACTTACAAAATAACCTCTCGAAATCCTCAAGAGCTAGGTCCATCAGGTTTTGTTAATAAAAATTTCCCATCTCCCAAAATGATCAAACGATCTCCTTAGCATCAAATAGACCTCAAATAAACTCCCATATAAAGGGTTTTATCTTCCTTCAATAATTTAATTAGTCCTTCCCAAGGTTTACCAAATAACCTAATACTTACTCGCATTTTGCCCAACTTACTTTTTCTCCAGATCATGTTGTCCTTAACAGGGATAACCTCGAACAACGAGCAGACTATCCTGTCATGAAACTCAAAGATCAGTAACAGGAGAACATCATACAATGCTATTTACGTTTACCAGCATTTATACACGTATATGGACTCCTCATTTCACTATTTTGTCCATCCAGGTACATCTAAATGCAATCCTTTACCTCGAAAACCAAAAATCATTCTTCCTTGGTTCTGGATTTATTCCTGTCATAGATTAAAACATCCTCAAAGTTAGTCAATTCAAATCTAAATCAAAACCTCAAAGCCACCACAACCTAGATATCCTCAAGGTTAGTCAAATCAATATCCCAATCAAGATTATAAAAATCTAGCTCTGATACCAACTGTAACGCCCCACTTTTCTAAATACTCAACAATGTAAAATATAAGCTAACATCACTGCGGGCGTTATGGAAACCCTTACCAACGGAAGCGTTGGATCGAACCTGAAAGCTTAACCAAAGCTAAATAAATGGGTTTCCACTAGATTTACTTTACAAGTACAATAAATGCTCACGACTTCCAATACTCCAAAAAGGTAACACATCATTGTAGGAACAATTATAGGACACCCACACACACACTTCTTACAACCTTGAGTATCCTAGCTGCTATTTACAATACATCATTCGTAATGCGAGGGTACATAACGGAATAAAAACCAAAGCTAGCTAAGCTCCACCTCCTTGCCCTTGCTCGAACGAGAACCTGCATCACCTGGCACATCTGATATACCTGGGACGTTGAATGTCCCAGGGGTATGAAGTACCCAAGTTAGATAATAACATCTAAGTGAGTGACTCAGAAAAGGAGAGTACATGCGTGCAAATGCAATAATGCTATTATGAAATCCACCCCTGTGGTAGCAATGCCAAGGTGTTGCAATCACCTCCGCGATCATCATAGTCACTCCTGGCTCATCACCAGAGCACGAGGTCTTCCATGATGTCCCAACAACTAGCCACAGTCACCAATATGAACATGATATATGACAAAGCAGAAGGAATATGCATAAACAAGGAAAAATATGACATGTAAGCCACAAAGGCATGATGTGCAAGCCAACACACAAGTGAAGCAACAAATGCTCAAAATGTCACAATACATGCAGGAATCACTCACCTTAATCAGTTACCTTAGGAAACATGGTTTACAACGAGAGGAATGGATTTTCACGTAGTTTTTCCTTACTACTTGGCACGAACTTTGAGAAAGACCCAAAAATTCTATCAAGGCTTATTCTTCCTTGACTTTCTCCCTTCTTTTTGGTAGCATTTCCTTTCTCAAACTCCCTTCCTTTTCCTCCTTTCTTGGTGCCCAAATGAATAACCCCAAAGCCCTTATTTATAGGAAACTTCGGCGAACCAAATCATGCCACGTGTCGCGTCATCATTCCACATGAGCATCCAATTAAAATATGCCATGTGTCCCTAAAGATTTGTGCATTTCCATGCCCTTACGACAAGTCTCCCTTGAGATATGAGCCATCACATGTTTAATTTGCTTTTCCAATATTCCCATCATTACATCTCACATGGTTTAATTCATTTTCCACATTTCTCATCATTACACTTCAAATCCTATCTCTAAGTAGCCAATGAATGCTTGCCACATGTCCTTAGAGATAATGTTTGGAGACTTTTGCAATCTTAGAAGATAAGTAAGCTTTTTCTTAACCAATCATGTAATGCCATCTCAAAGGGTCATTATGAGCCATCATGTGACCTTAACTTAACTTCCAAGTAACCCAATGGTTGATTGCCATGTGTCATTGAAGATAAGGCTTCATCATTTCTCCCATGTGCATTCCAACTCAAATGCATCTCTCGTCTCTTAATTGAATTTAATAGAGTTTGGAATCCAAAATTCCATTTGTTTTGAGTGTTCACACTATGCTCATCATTACACCCATAATCATTAGATTTTAACCAATCCAATTGTGACACCTAGGGGGGACACTTGGCCATTAATGATTTGCCCATGGATGATATTTTTAAGGTTTCAAGAACTTCACATTGGCCTGAACTTTTTGGATAATTTGCACTTAGGCCCTTGCAACTTGGTCCCTGACCCATTTTTAATTGCACTTTTTGGTCCCCAGAAAATGGATAAATTACACTTAGCACCCTAAGATTTTAGGTAAATTACACTTTTACCCGACTTCAATATTTACGATTTTGCCATTGGTTCGAAAACTGAATTTTTCCCTCAAGGCTTCAATAATCCCTTGAAAGAACCTATTTCTTCAAGTATTAGAACCTAATAACCTTAGTTATTACCTCTTTTTTTGATTTTGAAAATCTGGGATGTTACACCCATGGCTAGAACTCAACATTTGAAAACTTCCCAAAATCATAATTTAAACTTTCTTGTGTGTATAAAGTGCATCAAAATGTCGTATTTCTCCTAGATTTGAAATCATCATCATCAAATTAGTATACTTGAAGATATTTTTGATTGAATCAAAGTGGTCTCTTTCTTGTTTTAAGTGTTCTACTATGGACCCATGGTAAAACTCAACTTTTGAAAACCTCCCAAAATCAAGATTTGAACTTTCTTGAGCGTATAAAGTGTATCAAAATGTCGTCTTTCTCCTAGATTTGAAATTGTCATCATCAAATTAGTATATTTGAAGACATCGTTCATTGAATCAAAGTGTTATCTTTCTTGTTTAAAGTGTTCAACAAAGGACCCATGGCTAAAACTCAACTTTGTAAAACTTCCCAAAATCAGAATTTAAAGTTTCTTGTGTGTATAAAGTGCAGTAAAATGTCGCCTTTCTCATAGATTTGGAAATGTCTTCGCCAAATTAGTTTACTTCAATATATCGTTGATTGAATCAATGTGGTCTCTTTCTTGTTTAAAGTGTTCAACTAAGTACCGAAGGCTAAAACTCAACTTTTCAAAACTTCCCAAAATCAGAATTTAAACTTTCTTGTGTGTATAAAGTGCATCAAAATGTCGTCTTTCTCCTAGATTTGAAATCATTATCATCAAATTAGTACACTTGAAGATATTTTTGATTGAATCAAAGTGGTCTCTTTCTTGTTTTAAGTGTTCTACTATGGACCCATGGTAAAACTCAACTTTTGAAAACCTCCCAAAATCAAGATTTGAATTTTCTTGAGCGTATAAAGTGTATCAAAATGTCGTCTTTCTCCTAGATTTGAAATTGTCATCATCAAATTAGTATATTTGAAGACATCGTTCATTTAATCAAAGTGCTCTCTTTCTTGTTTAAAGTGTTCAACAAAGGACCCATGGCTAAAACTCAACTTTGTAAAACTTTCCAAAATCAGAATTTAAAGTTTCTTGTGTGTATAAAGTGCAGTAAAATGTCGCCTTTCTCATAGATTTGGAAACGTCTTCGCCAAATTAGTTTGCTTCAATATATCGTTGATTGAATCAACGTGGTCTCTTGTTTAAAGTGTTGAACTAAGTACCGAAGGCTAAAACTCAACTTTTCAAAATCTCCCAAAAACAGAATTTAAACTTTCTTCTGTGTATAAAGTGCATCAAAAAGTCGTCTTTCTCCTAGATTTGGAAACGTCATCATCAAATTAGTATACTTGAAGATATCATTGATTGAATAAAGATGGTCTCTTTCTTGTTTTAAATGTTCTACTATGGACCCATGCCTAAAACTCAACTTTTGAAAACTGCCCAAAATCAGAATTTAAACTTTCTTGTGTGTATAAAGTGCATCAAAATGTCGTTTTTGTCCTTGATTTGAAATCGTCATCATCATTTAGTATATTTCAAGATATCGTTGATTGAATCAAAGTGGTCTCTTTCTTTTTTGAAGTTTTCAACTAAAGTCCCATGGCTAAAATTCAACTATTGAAAACTTCCAAAAATCAGAATTTGAACTTTCTCGAGTGTATAAAGTGTATCAAAATGTCGTCTTTCTCTTAGATTTGAAATTGTCATCATAAAATTAGTATATTTGAAGACATCGTTCATTGAATCAAAGTGGTCTCTTTCTTGTTTAAAGTGTTCAACAAAGGACCCATCGCTAAAACTCAACTTTATATAACTTCCCAAAATCAGAATTTAAAGTTTCTTGTGTGTATAAAGTGCAGTAAAATGTCGCCTTTCTCATAGATTTGGAAACGTCTTCGCCAAATTAGTTTACTTCAAATGTGGTCTCTTTCTTGTTTAAAGTGTTCAACTAAGTACCGAAGGCTAAAACTCAACTTTTCAAAACTTCCCAAAATCAGAATTTAAACTTTCTTCTGTGTATAAAGTGCATCAAAAAGTCGTTTTTCTCCTAGATTTGGAAACGACATCATCAAATTAGTATACTTGAAGATATCGTTGATTGAATAAATATGGTCTCTTTCCTGTTTTAAATGTTCTACTATGGACCCATGACTAAAACTCAACTTTTCAAAACTTCCCAAAATCAGAATTTAAGCTTTTTTTGTGTGTATAAAGTGCATCAAAATGTCGTCTTTCTCCTAGATTTCGAAACGTCATCATCAAATTAGGGTACTTGAAGATATCGTTGATTGAATCAAAGTGGTGTCTTTCTTGTTTAAAGTGTTCAACTAAGGGCCCATGGCTAAAACTCAACTTTTGAAATCTTCCCAAAATCAGAATTTGAACTTTCTCGAGTGTATAAAGTGTATCAAAATGTCGTCTTTCTTGTGTGTATAAAGTGTATCAAAATGTTGTATTACTCCTAGATTTGAAATAGTCATCGTTAAATTAGCATACTTGAAGATATCGTTGACTGAATCAATATGGCCTCTTTCTTGCTTGAAGTGTTCAACTAAGGACCCATGGCTAGAACTCAACATTTGAAAACTTCCCAAAATCATAATTTAAACTTTCTTGTGTGTATAAAGTGCATCAAAATGTCGTATTTCTCCTAGATTTGAAATCATCATCATCAAATTAGTATACTTGAAGATATTTTTGATTGAATCAAAGTGGTCTCTTTCTTGTTTTAAGTGTTCTACTATGGACCCATGGTAAAACTCAACTTTTGAAAACCTCCCAAAATCAAGATTTAAACTTTCTTGAGCGTACAAAGTGTATCAAAATGTCGTCTTTCTCCTAGATTTGAAATTGTCATCATCAAATTAGTATATTTGAAGACATCGTTCATTGAATCAAAGTGTTATCTTTCTTGTTTAAAGTGTTCAACAAAGGACCCATGGCTAAAACTCAACTTTGTAAAACTTCCCAAAATCAGAATTTAAAGTTTCTTGTGTGTATAAAGTGCAGTAAAATGTCGCCTTTCTCATAGATTTGGAAATGTCTTCGCCAAATTAGTTTACTTCAATATATCGTTGATTGAATCAATGTGGTCTCTTTCTTGTTTAAAGTGTTCAACTAAGTACCGAAGGCTAAAACTCAACTTTTAAAAACTTCCCAAAATCAGAATTTAAACTTTCTTCTGTGTATAAAGTGCATCAAAAAGTCGTCTTTCTCCTAGATTTGGAAACGTCATCATCAAATTAGTATATTTGAAGATATCGTTGATTGAATAAAGATGGTCTCTTTCTTGTTTTAAATGTTCTACTATGGACCCATGCCTAAAACTCAACTTTTGAAAACTTCCCAAAATCAGAATTTAAACTTTCTTGTGTGTATGAAGTGCATCAAAATGTCGTTTTTGTCCTTGATTTGAAATCGTCATCATCATTTAGTATATTTCAAGATATCGTTGATTGAATCAAAGTGGTCTCTTTCTTTTTTGAAGTTTTCAACTAAAGTCCCATGGCTAAAATTCAACTATTGAAAACTTCCAAAAATCAGAATTTGAACTTTCTCGAGTGTATAAAGTGTATCAAAATGTCGTCTTTCTCTTAGATTTGAAATTGTCATCATAAAATTAGTATATTTGAAGACATCGTTCATTGAATCAAAGTGCTCTATTTCTTGTTTAAAGTGTTCAACAAAGGACCCATGGCTAAAACTCAACTTTATATAACTTCCCAAAATCAGAATTTAAAGTTTCTTGTGTGTATAAAGTGCAGTAAAATGTCGCTTTTCTCATAGATTTGGAAACGTCTTCGCCAAATTAGTTTACTTCAAACGTGGTCTCTTTCTTGTTTAAAGTGTTCAACTAAGTACCGAAGGCTAAAACTCAACTTTTCAAAACTTCCCAAAATCAGAATTTAAACTTTCTTCTGTGTATAAAGTGCATCAAAAAGTCGTCTTTCTCCTAGATTTGGAAACGACATCATCAAATTAGTATACTTGAAGATATCGTTGATTGAATAAATATGGTCTCTTTCCTGTTTTAAATGTTCTACTATGGACCCATGCCTAAAACTCAACTTTTCAAAACTTCCCAAAATCAGAATTTAAAGTTTCTTGTGTGTATAAAGTGCATCAAAATGTCGTCTTTGTCCTAGATTTGAAATCGTCATCATCATTTAGTATATTTCAAGATGTCGTTGATTGAATCAAAGTGGTCTCTTTCTTGTTTAAAGAGTTCAACTGAGGACTCATGGCTAAAACTCAACTTTTTAAAACTTCCCAAAAACAGAATTTAAGCTTTTTTTGTGTGTATAAAGTGCATCAAAATGTCGTCTTTCTCCTAGATTTCGAAACGTCATCATCAAATTAGTGTACTTGAAGATATCGTTGATTGAATCAAAGTGGTCTCTTTCTTTTTTAAAGTGTTCAACTAAAGACCCATGGCTAAAATTCAACTATTGAAAACTTCCAAAAATCAGAATTTGAACTTTCTCGAGTGTATAAATTGTATCAAAATGTCTTCTTTCTCTGAGATTTGGAAACGTCATCGTCAAATTAGTTTACTTGAACATATCGTTGATTGAAATCAAAGTGGTGTCTTTCTTTTTTAAAGTGTTCAACTAAGGGCCCATGGCTAAAACTCAACTTTTGAAATCTTCCCAAAATCAGAATTTGAACTTTCTCGAGTGTATAAAGTGTATCAAAATGTCGTCTTTCTTGTGTGTATAAAGTGTATCAAAATGTTGTATTACTCCTAGATTTGAAATAGTCATCGTTAAATTAGCATACTTGAAGATATCGTTGACTGAATCAATATGGCCTCTTTCTTGCTTGAAGTGTTCAACTAAGGACCCATGGCTAGAACTCAACATTTGAAAACTTCCCAAAATCATAATTTAAACTTTCTTGTGTGTATAAAGTGCATCAAAATGTCGTATTTCTCCTAGATTTGAAATCATCATCATCAAATTAGTATACTTGAAGATATTTTTGATTGAATCAAAGTGGTCTCTTTCTTGTTTTAAGTGTTCTACTATGGACCCATGGTAAAACTCAACTTTTGAAAACCTCCCAAAATCAAGATTTGAACTTTCTTGAGCGTATAAAGTGTATCAAAATGTCGTCTTTCTCCTAGATTTGAAATTGTCATCATCAAATTAGTATATTTGAAGACATCGTTCATTGAATCAAAGTGTTATCTTTCTTGTTTAAAGTGTTCAACAAAGGACCCATGGCTAAAACTCAACTTTGTAAAACTTCCCAAAATCAGAATTTAAAGTTTCTTGTGTGTATAAAGTGCAGTAAAATGTCGCCTTTCTCATAGATTTGGAAATGTCTTCGCCAAATTAGTTTACTTCAATATATCGTTGATTGAATCAATGTGGTCTCTTTCTTGTTTAAAGTGTTCAACTAAGTACCGAAGGCTAAAACTCAACTTTTCAAAACTTCCCAAAATCAGAATTTAAACTTTCTTCTGTGTATAAAGTGCATCAAAAAGTCGTCTTTCTCCTAGATTTGGAAACGTCATCATCAAATTAGTATACTTGAAGATATCGTTGATTGAATAAATATGGTCTCTTTCTTGTTTTAAATGTTCTACTATGGACCCATGCCTAAAACTCAACTTTTGAAAACTGCCCAAAATCAGAATTTAAACTTTCTTGTGTGTATAAAGTGCATCAAAATGTCGTCTTTGTCCTAGATTTGAAATCGTCATCATCATTTAGTATATTTCAAGATATCGTTGATTGAATCAAAGTGGTCTCTTTCTTGTTTAAAGAGTGCAACTAAGGACTCATGGCTAAAACTCAACTTTTTGAAACTTCCCAAAAACAGAATTTAAGCTTTTTTGTGTGTATAAAGTGTATCAAAATGTCGTCTTTCTCCTAGATTTGGAAACGTCATCGTCAAATTAGTGTACTTATATAGTTGATTGAATCAAAGTGGTCTCTTTCTCTTTTAAAGTGTTCAACTAAAGACTCATGGCTAAAATTCAACTATTGAAAACTTCCAAAAATCAGAATTTGAACTTTCTCGAGTGTATAAAGTATATCAAAATGTCGTCTTTCTCTGAGATTTGAAAACGTCATCGTCAAATTAGTTTACTTGAACATATCGTTGATTTATCAAAGTGGTCTCTTTCTTGTTTAAAGTGTTCAACTAAAGGCCCATTGCTAAACTCAACTTTTGAAATCTTCCCAAAATCAGAATTTGAACTTTCTCGAGTGTATAAAATGTATCAAAATGTCGTCTTTCTTGTGTGTATAAAGTGTATCAAAATGTTGTATTACTCCTAGATTTGAAATAGTCATCGTTAAATTAGCATACCTGAAGATATCGTTGACTGAATCAATATGGTCTCTTTCTTGCTTGAAGTGTTCAACTAAGGACCCATGGCTAGAACACAACATTTGAAAACTTCCCAAAATCATAATTTAAACTTTCTTGTGTGTATAAAGTGCATCAAAATGTCGTCTTTCTCCTAGATTTGAAATCATTATCATCAAATTAGTACACTTGAAGATATTTTTGATTGAATCAAAGTGGTCTCTTTCTTGTTTTAAGTGTTCTACTATGGACCCATGGTAAAACTCAACTTTTGAAAACCTCCCAAAATCAAGATTTGAATTTTCTTGAGCGTATAAAGTGTATCAAAATGTCGTCTTTCTCCTAGATTTGAAATTGTCATCATCAAATTAGTATATTTAAGACATCGTTCATTTAATCAAAGTGCTCTCTTTCTTGTTTAAAGTGTTCAACAAAGGACCCATGGCTAAAACTCAACTTTGTAAAACTTCCCAAAATCAGAATTTAAAGTTTCTTGTGTGTATAAAGTGCAGTAAAATGTCGCCTTTCTCATAGATTTGGAAACGTCTTCGCCAAATTAGTTTGCTTCAATATATCGTTGATTGAATCAACGTGGTCTCTTGTTTAAAGTGTTCAACTAAGTACCGAAGGCTAAAACTCAACTTTTCAAAATCTCCCAAAAACAGAATTTAAACTTTCTTCTGTGTATAAAGTGCATCAAAAAGTCGTCTTTGTCCTAGATTTGAAATCGTCATCATCATTTAGTATATTTCAAGATGTCGTTGATTGAATCAAAGTGGTCTCTTTCTTGTTTAAAGAGTTCAACTGAGGACTCATGGCTAAAACTCAACTTTTTAAAACTTCCCAAAAACAGAATTTAAGCTTTTTTTGTGTGTATAAAGTGCATCAAAATGTCGTCTTTCTCCTAGATTTCGAAACGTCATCATCAAATTAGTGTACTTGAAGATATCGTTGATTGAATCAAAGTGGTCTCTTTCTTTTTTAAAGTGTTCAACTAAAGACCCATGGCTAAAATTCAACTATTGAAAACTTCCAAAAATCAGAATTTGAACTTTCTCGAGTGTATAAAGTGTATCAAAATGTCGTCTTTCTCTGAGATTTGGAAACGTCATCGTCAAATTAGTTTACTTGAACATATCGTTGATTGAAATCAAAGTGGTGTCTTTCTTTTTTAAAGTGTTCAACTAAGGGCCCATGGCTAAAACTCAACTTTTGAAATCTTCCCAAAATCAGAATTTGAACTTTCTCGAGTGTATAAAGTGTATCAAAATGTCGTCTTTCTTGTGTGTATAAAGTGTATCAAAATGTTGTATTACTCCTAGATTTGAAATAGTCATCGTTAAATTAGCATACTTGAAGATATCGTTGACTGAATCAATATGGCCTCTTTCTTGCTTGAAGTGTTCAACTAAGGACCCATGGCTAGAACTCAACATTTGAAAACTTCCCAAAATCATAATTTAAACTTTCTTGTGTGTATAAAGTGCATCAAAATGTCGTATTTCTCCTAGATTTGAAATCATCATCATCAAATTAGTATACTTGAAGATATTTTTGATTGAATCAAAGTGGTCTCTTTCTTGTTTTAAGTGTTCTACTATGGACCCATGGTAAAACTCAACTTTTGAAAACCTCCCAAAATCAAGATTTAAACTTTCTTGAGCGTACAAAGTGTATCAAAATGTCGTCTTTCTCCTAGATTTGAAATTGTCATCATCAAATTAGTATATTTGAAGACATCGTTCATTGAATCAAAGTGTTATCTTTCTTGTTTAAAGTGTTCAACAAAGGACCCATGGCTAAAACTCAACTTTGTAAAACTTCCCAAAATCAGAATTTAAAGTTTCTTGTGTGTATAAAGTGCAGTAAAATGTCGCCTTTCTCATAGATTTGGAAATGTCTTCGCCAAATTAGTTTACTTCAATATATCGTTGATTGAATCAATGTGGTCTCTTTCTTGTTTAAAGTGTTCAACTAAGTACCGAAGGCTAAAACTCAACTTTTCAAAACTTCCCAAAATCAGAATTTAAACTTTCTTGTGTGTATAAAGTGCATCAAAATGTCGTCTTTCTCCTAGATTTGAAATCATTATCATCAAATTAGTACACTTGAAGATATTTTTGATTGAATCAAAGTGGTCTCTTTCTTGTTTTAAGTGTTCTACTATGGACCCATGGTAAAACTCAACTTTTGAAAACCTCCCAAAATCAAGATTTGAATTTTCTTGAGCGTATAAAGTGTATCAAAATGTCGTCTTTCTCCTAGATTTGAAATTGTCATCATCAAATTAGTATATTTGAAGACATCGTTCATTTAATCAAAGTGCTCTCTTTCTTGTTTAAAGTGTTCAACAAAGGACCCATGGCTAAAACTCAACTTTGTAAAACTTTCCAAAATCAGAATTTAAAGTTTCTTGTGTGTATAAAGTGCAGTAAAATGTCGCCTTTCTCATAGATTTGGAAACGTCTTCGCCAAATTAGTTTGCTTCAATATATCGTTGATTGAATCAACGTGGTCTCTTGTTTAAAGTGTTGAACTAAGTACCGAAGGCTAAAACTCAACTTTTCAAAATCTCCCAAAAACAGAATTTAAACTTTCTTCTGTGTATAAAGTGCATCAAAAAGTCGTCTTTCTCCTAGATTTGGAAACGTCATCATCAAATTAGTATACTTGAAGATATCATTGATTGAATAAAGATGGTCTCTTTCTTGTTTTAAATGTTCTACTATGGACCCATGCCTAAAACTCAACTTTTGAAAACTGCCCAAAATCAGAATTTAAACTTTCTTGTGTGTATAAAGTGCATCAAAATGTCGTTTTTGTCCTTGATTTGAAATCGTCATCATCATTTAGTATATTTCAAGATATCGTTGATTGAATCAAAGTGGTCTCTTTCTTTTTTGAAGTTTTCAACTAAAGTCCCATGGCTAAAATTCAACTATTGAAAACTTCCAAAAATCAGAATTTGAACTTTCTCGAGTGTATAAAGTGTATCAAAATGTCGTCTTTCTCTTAGATTTGAAATTGTCATCATAAAATTAGTATATTTGAAGACATCGTTCATTGAATCAAAGTGGTCTCTTTCTTGTTTAAAGTGTTCAACAAAGGACCCATCGCTAAAACTCAACTTTATATAACTTCCCAAAATCAGAATTTAAAGTTTCTTGTGTGTATAAAGTGCAGTAAAATGTCGCCTTTCTCATAGATTTGGAAACGTCTTCGCCAAATTAGTTTACTTCAAATGTGGTCTCTTTCTTGTTTAAAGTGTTCAACTAAGTACCGAAGGCTAAAACTCAACTTTTCAAAACTTCCCAAAATCAGAATTTAAACTTTCTTCTGTGTATAAAGTGCATCAAAAAGTCGTTTTTCTCCTAGATTTGGAAACGACATCATCAAATTAGTATACTTGAAGATATCGTTGATTGAATAAATATGGTCTCTTTCCTGTTTTAAATGTTCTACTATGGACCCATGACTAAAACTCAACTTTTCAAAACTTCCCAAAATCAGAATTTAAGCTTTTTTTGTGTGTATAAAGTGCATCAAAATGTCGTCTTTCTCCTAGATTTCGAAACGTCATCATCAAATTAGGGTACTTGAAGATATCGTTGATTGAATCAAAGTGGTGTCTTTCTTGTTTAAAGTGTTCAACTAAGGGCCCATGGCTAAAACTCAACTTTTGAAATCTTCCCAAAATCAGAATTTGAACTTTCTCGAGTGTATAAAGTGTATCAAAATGTCGTCTTTCTTGTGTGTATAAAGTGTATCAAAATGTTGTATTACTCCTAGATTTGAAATAGTCATCGTTAAATTAGCATACTTGAAGATATCGTTGACTGAATCAATATGGCCTCTTTCTTGCTTGAAGTGTTCAACTAAGGACCCATGGCTAGAACTCAACATTTGAAAACTTCCCAAAATCATAATTTAAACTTTCTTGTGTGTATAAAGTGCATCAAAATGTCGTATTTCTCCTAGATTTGAAATCATCATCATCAAATTAGTATACTTGAAGATATTTTTGATTGAATCAAAGTGGTCTCTTTCTTGTTTTAAGTGTTCTACTATGGACCCATGGTAAAACTCAACTTTTGAAAACCTCCCAAAATCAAGATTTAAACTTTCTTGAGCGTACAAAGTGTATCAAAATGTCGTCTTTCTCCTAGATTTGAAATTGTCATCATCAAATTAGTATATTTGAAGACATCGTTCATTGAATCAAAGTGTTATCTTTCTTGTTTAAAGTGTTCAACAAAGGACCCATGGCTAAAACTCAACTTTGTAAAACTTCCCAAAATCAGAATTTAAAGTTTCTTGTGTGTATAAAGTGCAGTAAAATGTCGCCTTTCTCATAGATTTGGAAATGTCTTCGCCAAATTAGTTTACTTCAATATATCGTTGATTGAATCAATGTGGTCTCTTTCTTGTTTAAAGTGTTCAACTAAGTACCGAAGGCTAAAACTCAACTTTTAAAAACTTCCCAAAATCAGAATTTAAACTTTCTTCTGTGTATAAAGTGCATCAAAAAGTCGTCTTTCTCCTAGATTTGGAAACGTCATCATCAAATTAGTATATTTGAAGATATCGTTGATTGAATAAAGATGGTCTCTTTCTTGTTTTAAATGTTCTACTATGGACCCATGCCTAAAACTCAACTTTTGAAAACTTCCCAAAATCAGAATTTAAACTTTCTTGTGTGTATGAAGTGCATCAAAATGTCGTTTTTGTCCTTGATTTGAAATCGTCATCATCATTTAGTATATTTCAAGATATCGTTGATTGAATCAAAGTGGTCTCTTTCTTTTTTGAAGTTTTCAACTAAAGTCCCATGGCTAAAATTCAACTATTGAAAACTTCCAAAAATCAGAATTTGAACTTTCTCGAGTGTATAAAGTGTATCAAAATGTCGTCTTTCTCTTAGATTTGAAATTGTCATCATAAAATTAGTATATTTGAAGACATCGTTCATTGAATCAAAGTGCTCTATTTCTTGTTTAAAGTGTTCAACAAAGGACCCATGGCTAAAACTCAACTTTATATAACTTCCCAAAATCAGAATTTAAAGTTTCTTGTGTGTATAAAGTGCAGTAAAATGTCGCTTTTCTCATAGATTTGGAAACGTCTTCGCCAAATTAGTTTACTTCAAACGTGGTCTCTTTCTTGTTTAAAGTGTTCAACTAAGTACCGAAGGCTAAAACTCAACTTTTCAAAACTTCCCAAAATCAGAATTTAAACTTTCTTCTGTGTATAAAGTGCATCAAAAAGTCGTCTTTCTCCTAGATTTGGAAACGACATCATCAAATTAGTATACTTGAAGATATCGTTGATTGAATAAATATGGTCTCTTTCCTGTTTTAAATGTTCTACTATGGACCCATGCCTAAAACTCAACTTTTCAAAACTTCCCAAAATCAGAATTTAAAGTTTCTTGTGTGTATAAAGTGCATCAAAATGTCGTCTTTGTCCTAGATTTGAAATCGTCATCATCATTTAGTATATTTCAAGATGTCGTTGATTGAATCAAAGTGGTCTCTTTCTTGTTTAAAGAGTTCAACTGAGGACTCATGGCTAAAACTCAACTTTTTAAAACTTCCCAAAAACAGAATTTAAGCTTTTTTTGTGTGTATAAAGTGCATCAAAATGTCGTCTTTCTCCTAGATTTCGAAACGTCATCATCAAATTAGTGTACTTGAAGATATCGTTGATTGAATCAAAGTGGTCTCTTTCTTTTTTAAAGTGTTCAACTAAAGACCCATGGCTAAAATTCAACTATTGAAAACTTCCAAAAATCAGAATTTGAACTTTCTCGAGTGTATAAATTGTATCAAAATGTCTTCTTTCTCTGAGATTTGGAAACGTCATCGTCAAATTAGTTTACTTGAACATATCGTTGATTGAAATCAAAGTGGTGTCTTTCTTTTTTAAAGTGTTCAACTAAGGGCCCATGGCTAAAACTCAACTTTTGAAATCTTCCCAAAATCAGAATTTGAACTTTCTCGAGTGTATAAAGTGTATCAAAATGTCGTCTTTCTTGTGTGTATAAAGTGTATCAAAATGTTGTATTACTCCTAGATTTGAAATAGTCATCGTTAAATTAGCATACTTGAAGATATCGTTGACTGAATCAATATGGCCTCTTTCTTGCTTGAAGTGTTCAACTAAGGACCCATGGCTAGAACTCAACATTTGAAAACTTCCCAAAATCATAATTTAAACTTTCTTGTGTGTATAAAGTGCATCAAAATGTCGTATTTCTCCTAGATTTGAAATCATCATCATCAAATTAGTATACTTGAAGATATTTTTGATTGAATCAAAGTGGTCTCTTTCTTGTTTTAAGTGTTCTACTATGGACCCATGGTAAAACTCAACTTTTGAAAACCTCCCAAAATCAAGATTTGAACTTTCTTGAGCGTATAAAGTGTATCAAAATGTCGTCTTTCTCCTAGATTTGAAATTGTCATCATCAAATTAGTATATTTGAAGACATCGTTCATTGAATCAAAGTGTTATCTTTCTTGTTTAAAGTGTTCAACAAAGGACCCATGGCTAAAACTCAACTTTGTAAAACTTCCCAAAATCAGAATTTAAAGTTTCTTGTGTGTATAAAGTGCAGTAAAATGTCGCCTTTCTCATAGATTTGGAAATGTCTTCGCCAAATTAGTTTACTTCAATATATCGTTGATTGAATCAATGTGGTCTCTTTCTTGTTTAAAGTGTTCAACTAAGTACCGAAGGCTAAAACTCAACTTTTCAAAACTTCCCAAAATCAGAATTTAAACTTTCTTCTGTGTATAAAGTGCATCAAAAAGTCGTCTTTCTCCTAGATTTGGAAACGTCATCATCAAATTAGTATACTTGAAGATATCGTTGATTGAATAAATATGGTCTCTTTCTTGTTTTAAATGTTCTACTATGGACCCATGCCTAAAACTCAACTTTTGAAAACTGCCCAAAATCAGAATTTAAACTTTCTTGTGTGTATAAAGTGCAT